>CM061751.1:169381045-169981045 GCA_030979885.1 Lolium multiflorum | reverse complement strand
TGGCTTGATGGAAAAATTTCGGGATGCTCCTCGTATCCATAACTTTGTGCGAGCTCATTTGTCTGCGGGAGCAAGATTCGCCATGATTATGATACAGATCTGCTACCGAAAGTTAAACCTGACGACGATTGTCTCCAAGTGCTTGGCCAAGCAGGCGAAACGAAAAAGGAACATCGACAGAATCAATGATATTGTGACTCCTGTAGCCGAAGAAATGATGGATGAACTTCTTCGGATGGACTCTGAATTTTTTATCAAAGGTAGCTATGCTGAACATACGACAACTCCTGCAAATAACAAAGGACTATCCATAGATAGTATATTAGATAGGAATTGATATTTTCTCTTGTAGCTTGTCGAATCTTCTCCAAAATTGTATCTTGTATGTTGTAGACATATTCTATATTGTGAAGCCAAGAAATGTATTTATTTTTCTTCATCAAGCCCCCGAATGTTTCGATGGCGGATCTCTTTATTGTATATGCGAGGTTTTTAGACCAAGGCAACCAAATTTATATTGAATATACTATATTTGCGGGTTCTAGCCCCCGAGTGTTTTTGCTCTGTTTTCATTGCTATTTTGTGTCTTCTTTTTATCTGGCGAGGTATTCAGTACCAAGGCGAGATAATTTTATCAGTTAAATTCATCTATATTGCAGCTTCGAGGCGTAAGCCCCTGATCGTGTCGAAGAAAAGATATATATTTCCACTATCTTTATTTTATTGCAGCACCGCGAGCCCGCCTCATTAAAAACCTTTCCCGGCCCCACTCGGTGCCCCGAAAAAGGAAAAGAGTGCGTCTGAAAACTCGCGGGCGTTTCGGTACATTGTATTTTTACAAGGAGGACTATATTTCGACACTAAGCGTAAAAACGCCTTAGCTGTGCCACGTTCCAGGGGTTCTTCTCGAGATTCCCTGTCTTCTTGTCCTTGATTCTGTACGCTCCTCCTTCGATGACTTCTGTGACGACATAAGGGCCAAGCTATGGCGACTCGAGTTTTTCAGTGCGCTCTTGATTGAGTCGCAAAACTAGGTCTCCAACCTGAAAGGATCTTGGTCGCAAACGTCGACTATGGTAGTTTTTCAGGTCCTGCTGATATTTAGTTACCCTTGATAATACTTCGTCTCGAGCTTCGTCGAGTGCGTCGACGTCATCTTCCAATGCTCTCCTGGAGACTTCTTCATTATACTCCGTGACTCGGGAGAGTCGTGCTCTATTTCTATCGGTAATACCTGCCTCTGCTCCATGGACCAGGAAGAACGGAGTCTCCTGTGTCGCTGTATTTGGTGTTGTTCGGATGCTCCATAACACACTCGGCAACTCCTCTGGCCAAGTATGTCGAGCTTTTTCCAATGGTCCTAACAAGCGTTTCTTGATACCATTGCGGATGATACCGTTGGCTTTCTCGACTTGACCATTGGTTTGAGGATGTGCAACCGCGAAGTGCAATTTGATGCCTACCTCTGCACAGTACGCCTTGAATTCCTTGGATGTGAAGTTACTGCCGTTGTCCGTGACGATGCTATGAGGTACTCCAAACCGAAAACAATGCCCTTCACGAATTTTATTGCGCTGCATCCGGTGAATTTATAGGCTTCGCTTCTATCCACTTGGTAAATTTGTCGACCGCAACGAGCATATACTCGTATCCTCCTGGCGAAGCTTTGTGTAACTTTCCTACCATGTCGAGGCCCCACTGAGCAAAGGGCCAACATAAGGGTATAGGCATCAATTCTGCTGCAGGAGAGTGCGGTTTTGCGGCAAATCTCGCACGCATCGCAAGTGCGCACTATTTCTTTTGCGTCCTCAATTGCTGTCAACGATAAAATCCAGCTCGAAAAACCTTGGCTGCAATAGCTCGACTTGCGTGATGACCACATACTCCTTCGTACACGTCCTTCAGAATTATCCTTCCTTCTTCGGGTGTACGCACCTTTGTAACACGCCGAAATACTTCGTTTGTACAACTCCCTTTAACTACCGTGAAAGCTTTAGATGCGATAACTCGCCTTGCTTCAACTGGATCATCGGGTATTGCTTTCCTTATGATGTATGATATGTACGCCTGCATCCATGGGATTTGCACCATTAGTACTAAATCCTGTTCCTCATCTTCTTCTTCTAATGTTTCTTTCACAGCCCCCAAGGGTTTATCGTTCTTCTCCTTCTTTGTTGATTTCCTCGGCTTTGTGGATCTCTCTGTTATCTCCTCCCAGAACACGCCTGGAGGGATTGCGAGGCATTGTGACCCGATGTTTGCAAGAACGTCGGCTTCATCATTACTCAACCTGCTGATATGGTTTACTTCGCATCCATCAAACAGTTTCTCGACTCGTTATACATTTCCTTGTACGCCACCATGCTATCATTATTTGCATCTGTTGGTTCATGACTTGCTGAGCCACCAATTGTGAGTCGCCAAATATTTTTAATCGAGTTGCGCCGCAAGCTTTCGCCATCTTCATCCCATGTATAAGAGCTTCATATTCTGCCTCATTGTTAGATGCGTTTGGAAACATCATCCGTAAGACATATTTCAATTTGTCGCCTTCAAGCGATATAAGTATCACGCCTGCTCCAGCTCCTTCTAACCTTTTGGACCCGTCAAAGTTCATAGTCCAGGTTCTCGATAAATCCGGAGGTCCTGTGTTTTGCAACTCCATCCACTCTGCGATGAAGTCTGGTAAAATTTGCGACTTTATTGCCTTTCTTTTCATACGTGATGTCGAGGAGAAAGTTCTATTCCCCAAAGGGAGACATGTAGCTTCTGGATTGTTGAGTATATTGGATAAAGGCGCCTCATTGACCACTATTATCGGATGCGCCGAAAAATAGTGCCGCAATTTTCTTGCGGTTGTGAATACTCCATATGCTAGTTTTTGATACTGCAGGTATCTCTGCTTTGAAGGCGATAGTACTTCACTAATGAAATATACTGGCCTCTGCACTCCGTGGAGTTTTCCTTCTTCTTCTCTTTCGACAACTAGCGCCGTGCTGACTACCTGAGGTGTAGCCGCAATGTATAGCAAGATGGGTTCCTTCTCTTTTGGCGCCACCAAGATTGGGGATGTCGAGATTGTGCGTTTAAGATCCTCAAAGGCTCTATCTGCCTCTTCGTTCCACTGAAACTTATCTCCTTGTTTGATTAGGGCGTAGAACGGTAACGCCTTTTCTCCCAGCCTGGCGACGAATCTTCTTAAAGCTGACTCGCGATTAGCTGTTGTATTTCTTTCGGCTTTGTTGGCTTCCTCATTGTTACGATAGCTTGGATTTTTCGGGATTTTCTCTGAGACTAGGAACCCGAGAAGTTCTCCTGCAGGGACGCCGAAAGAGCACTTGGTCGGATTCAATTTGAGACAAAATTTGTCGAGGTTGTCGAAAGTTTCCTTCAAGTCCTCGATTAATGTTGCCCCCTTTTTTGATGTTATGACGACATCATCAATGTACACTTGTACGTTTTTCCCAATCTGTGTTGCTAAGCATTTTCGCATCATCCGATATGTTGCTCCGCGTTTCGAGCAAAAGGCATTGTTCTGTAGCAAAACACGCCGTAAGGTGTGATGCTGTTTTGACCTTGTCCTCTTCTTTCAATCTGATCTGGTTATAACCGGAGTAAGCATCCAGGAAGGAAAGACACATCCTGCCGTGGAGTCGATAATTTGATCGATCCTTGGAAGGGGAAAGTGATCCTTTGGACAATGTTTATTAAGGCACGTAAAGTCGACACACATGCGAAGGACTTTCGTGTTTTTCTTTGGCACCATCACTGGGTTAGCTACCCAAGTGGCATCTGTAGATATCTCTTTGATGAAACCAGCTTCTCTGAGTCGATCGATTTCTGACAGCATGGCTTTGCGGTTTGGTTCCAACGCCGCAAAGGTTGTTTGATTGGTCTCGCTTTGGATCCAAGTTTAGGTGGTGCTCGGCAAGTTCCATGGGTACTCTGGCATGTCAGCTGGACACCATGCGAATATTTTCCGGTGCTCACGGAGGAACTCGACGAGCGCTTTCCTATGCGAGTCCATGTTTGTTGCGGTGGACGTCGTTTTCTTCGGATGTCGGGTGAATCTGCACTTCCTTAGAATCTTTTGCGGTATTGAAAGTTGATTCCTTGTTGGGTCTCCCTACATCGGCAGCACATCGTAATCAGTCATGAGCCTTGACGCTGCATACTCCGCTTGCATCCCGAAGGTTTCGATAGTCGATGAAAATCCTTGTCATATTTATCGGCTAGCGCGAAGCTTCCTTTGATGATTGGTCCCTTGGGCCCAGGCAACCTCAAAGAAGGTATGTGTAGTGTGGCACCGCCATAAACCTAGCATACGCTGGTCGTCCCAACAAAGCGTGATCTTGCGACGGGAAATCCACAACCGAATTCCAGCCTTTTTACGTAATTTTCTCGGGTCCCGAACGTCGAGATTGATTCTTCCCAGCGGATAACTCGGCTTCTCTGGCGTGATTCCATGGAAACGCGTGTCGGTTGGTTTAGATTTGCCAGGGATATGTTCATTTTCCTCGGTGTCTGCGTACATGAGGTTTGAGCTGCTGCCTCCATCTATAAACACTCGAGATACGTCGAATCACTGCATCTGCTGGTAAGATAAGTGCGATTGCCCTGGTCGAGGAACTTCTTGCGGGTGATGCGCTGTTGTGAAGCCAATGTCTTGCCACGACCAATTTAGGTACTCAACCGTTGGTGGAGGCATCTTCTCGCCATAAACACTTCGCGAGATTACCTTTTGAGCCCTGTTAGATGGCCTAGCTTTCTGAATCATCGAGACCGCGCCATTGTTGTTAGGATCAACATATGGAGGTGGTTGCGGTGCTGCCGCTATTCTAAGCTGATGTCGATTTTCGTCCGTGATTGCGGGAGGAGGTGGTAAGTGGATCTCACTCCTGGGCCCCTGGGGGTTTCTATTTGCTGCTTGAGCATTGGCCATTCCTGCGACTCGCAACATTGCTTGAAAATTGCGACAGTCCTTCTGCAGATGTCCTGACTGCCTTTTCCCGTTGCTATCGAGATAAAAATGCATCTGGCACGGCCCGTTCATCATATCTTCGGGAGTTACGAAAGATCTTTGAAATCTTGACCCGCTATTTTTGTTATCTCTATTGTCGCCTTCTGTGCACTACCTCTTTGGTAGTCATCTCTATTGTTTCCTCCATTGTTTCCCAAAGCCAGCCGATATTTGGCCAGGTGCATCATAACTCGAGAATTGTCGAGGAAATCGGCGTCTATTTTGAAAATTTCGACTACGGTCCTCCTCTGGGGACCTATGTCGTTTGTTATGTACCGCATCTTCACCATCTGCCCATATGTTTGCTATTTCCATTAATGCTTTGTCCTTGGGTTTGTCCTTCCTAAGTCCTCCACGAAATCTCCTCGCCGAACTCCTGCTACAAACGCATCTATCGCTCTCTCGTCGGATATATTTTCTGCAGTTTTTGATGATGTTCCACCTTTGGATGTACTTCCTCATTGATTCATCATGCTTTTGTCGACATGACCTCAACTCCTCTAGTGTCGCAGGTTTCTTGCAGGTTGATCGAATTTTTTTGATAAACACATCCTCAAAACTCTCCCGTCGATGGATGGGGGAAGCTTCTTTATCCATGATCTGGCGGCTCCGCTCAGGTGTATTTGAATGCTTTGCATGGCTGTTGCTCTGGTTCCACCTATCAATTTCTTGTCTCGAGGTAATCGACTAACCAATCCTCGGGATCTTGCAGGCCATCGAATTTCTTGAAACTATCGGGTAGTTTGAATCCTGACGGGACCCGAGTTTTTCGACCCGTCGTGTGAAACACGGGAGTCCACACATATCCTCTTCAGCAAGTTGTGGTGAATGCCGACGTTCCCTTCTTTCTTGTCGCGCTCTATCCACTCGGCTGAGTCGTTGTGTCTCTGGCTCCACTCGCTCTCGGTGGATCTTGCACTGCTGCGGTAGGTCTCGGACTATTTTGCCTTTGGTTCCTTCGGGAGGTGTAGCTGCACGCTCCCATGGCTCCACATCCTGCCATGGCCATGTTATACAACGCTTCTCTTGGATCTCCTGGAGGTGGCCTGGACGCTAGGATGAAAGCTTGTGTCGCCATGTATTATGCTTCCGGTGTTTTTGGGATAATATTCCCCCTCGTGTCGATTGACATGAAGGACATGTCGAGGTTTTGGATTAGAGTCTCTCTTTCGGCCTCCATATTTTGCCGAGATCTTGCTCTCCTCCGAGCTTCTCTATAACTATCTCCCGAAGTTCTGATTGTCGACTTAACTCCGCTCTTCGCACGCTTGACGCTGAAGCTGCCTCCTTTCTTCTATTCAGAGCTGTCTCTTTTTCCAATTCTCTTCCGGCTCGAGCAAGCCTATATTGGTAGGCCTGCAATTCTTCGACCGTAGCGGTTGTCTCCATAGGTTCAGAACCATCCATAGCTCTTTGCTCTATCCCATGCTGCTTGTGGAAGTTGAATCCTAACGCGTGGTGTAGGCCCGACATATTTAGTGCCCAAACCTCGCCTTGGGTGGAGGGATCGACATATGGATTTCCCAATTCGTCGAAAGCCTCTGATGTCTCCTCCTGGTTGCGACTTGTTTCTCCGATGGCGTAGATCTGATGATATTTTGAATTCTGAACTTCACTTGGTTTGGTGACACCATCATAGAGATTGGTGAAGACCTTTCCAATAGATATGGACTTGTCGATGAAGTCGAAGCTGTCGGTGTCGCTCGAATCATCGCTTATATAGGAGTCCGCATGACTCGAAAGACATGTCGCTGAAGATCTTGGCGAGTTTTTCGCTTGCCTTGGTGCCGATGAAGCGTGGCGGAAATCTCCTCGTCGCCTAACTCGATTGATGATGCTTGAGAAGTCGGGATCAACCGCCGATAATCCCGACGAGATCGGAACTTCGAGATGATACGCTCCTTTCTCGACGCGGAAGTGGAACTTTCCAAACGTCATCTCCATGGGCTCCTCCAGATACGCATATGCATCCAAACGGGAGGGCGGGTGAGTTAGAAAATCAACTAGACCAGTTTCGATCTGTTTACCTTTGTCCATGATGTTGCTTGCCACCGATGAAGTCGACGATCTTGAACGTGCCATCGAGATCAGCTCCTTGTCGCCTCTAAATCCCACAGACGGTGCCAATTGACAAGGTATTAATTTGTCAATGCCTACGGATTGTAGACTAGGGTTTAGTTGGATGTAGAGGGCAAGTAGATCTTGAAGGTTTCAGCCGAAAAGTACTCGACGAATATGAAACTAGGGTTGTGTTGACAGTAAATTCGATTCTTTCTTTGTCCCTCGACTCCCCCTTATATAGGAGGTGGAGCCGAGGGTTTCGTAATACACAAGTTTACAGAGTCGGGAGGGTTTCTAACCCGTCGCAAGATTACAAGTATCGTTTCGTAATACAACTCTAGTTTTCCTTAATAACATCTTGGGCTTCCGAATCTTCTTATTCTTCGGGTCGTGGGCCTTTAGTAAACCCCGGGTACCATCTTCGGCAGGCCCATTGGGGATGCCTATGTCAGATGGGGACCTTTGTTGTTTGTAGCTTTGTGATCCTAGTTGCTTATCTTGTCTTGTGGCTACATCAACAACTCTATGGAGGTATCTTATGGTGAGTTTGGGTATTCTCAAGGCTATGGTATGATAACTTCACCCAAATCTCCCTACATGATCTTATGTTACCTCCATATTGCGCATATGTTATTTGAACATGATCTTGTATCCTTGTTACATATGTGCTTGGTTTGTAAAATCAAGGGGGAGTTATGCCTCTAAGACGTGTGTATTTGTATTCAAATACATATTCAAAGTATACACACGTTTAGGGGGAGCTCCGTCAAGATTTTACAAATCTAAGAATCTCATCATAATATCATATGCTTTTGAAAAGTCTTGTGTTGTCATCAAACACCAAAAAGGGGGAGATTGAAAGAGCAAAGTCTAAACCCCGTGTTTTGTGTGTTTGATGACAACACTTGAGTTATCTCACCGTGTGCCTTGAATATCATTGCTAGATTTGCAAGTGCATGGTGACCTCGCTAGACACGTCAAGATCGGAGGACTGAAGCGTGGTTATAGGTAGCTGTAGGTTTTCTGGTTTTGTGTGTGTTTCGCGAGACATGGCTGGAGAGAAAAAGGGAAGAAAACCAGTTTTAGCCAGGCCGGTACTACCGGTACCTGTAGCGGTAGTACCGCTACCCCTATAGGTACCGCCTCACGGTGCCGCTCTTGCGCTGGTTGTCCCTGAGACAATTCACGGTTTTACGGTATTTTGAGATAGTACCACAAGGTGTACCGCGACCGCTCAAGTACCGTAACATGTTACGGCAGTACGCTCACCGCTTGGTGCGCTTTGGATCCAGTAAGGTCTGGACCCTATTGCGGTACCTCAAGCGGTCCGCGAGCGGTAGTACCACAATGTGTCCACGTGGACAAGTTCTGGGGATTCGAACTCAGAGCGGTAGTACCGCTTTCCAGAAGCGGTAGTACCGCTTAGGCAAAAACTGGACATAACGGTTGGATTTGGAGGAGCCTATTTAAGGGCCCCTTCTTCCCCAATTCGTTTTTATCTCTCCCCTTTCTCTCTCCTCCATTGTTGCTGAGCTTAATCCTTGAGGATCTCCCCAACCATCCAACCAATCTTGCTCAAATTTTGAGGAGTGGTGGAGGAGACCTCGATCTATAGTTCTACCAAGAGAGATTTCACCAATACTTGCTATTCCTTAGTGGATCTTGGTGTTAGGGTTCCTATTGTGGGGCATTGGAGGAAGTGCATCCATGGAGGCTAGCTTGGTGTTGTACTAGCTCCATGGATTGTTGGGAGCCTCCTTGTGGTGTGGAGCTCGCCCCAACCTTGTGAAGGAATCACCGCCTCGACCGGTGCCTTAGTGGAGAAGGGGGAGCACCTTTGTGGAGCTCTCTCGAGGAAGAAGGTGAGGTCTTCCTTCGTGGTGTGGCCGTCTAGCCTCTTGTGTGAGGCTAGCACCTACTCAGCGCAGACGTACTCTCTTTTGTGGGAGGAACTGCGGGAAACAAACCTCGCCTCGTCTCCGCGCCCTCCGGTTGTCCCGCTCCTTACTCTTACTATCTTGTGATTGTTCCTTTGCTTGTTGCATTTGTTCTAGGATCATTGTAGGATCACCAACACCACTAAAGCAATCACCTTTATCCTCCGTTGCACTAAAATTGAAAAAGATTAAAACTTGACGTAGCAACCATTCACCCCCCCTCTTGTTCGCTACGATCCATTCAACGGCGGGATTGAAACCCAGATATCTAATCCGCCTCATGTGGCCAAGTTTGGAATCCGGCAATGCAACCCACTTTTTTGTTGTAGGATTGCACACGAAGTCATGGAATTCTGTCATATCCCTGATAGGATCACATGCACAGAGGATAAGGCCGTTGCAGGTGTTCAAGGGAAAGACGCGGGTGTGGACTGGCAGGAAGTCAAACGAGGGTGAGATCAACGGGGGGCCTCTGCCAGAGATATTAGTGAAATGGAGAACTGACCATGGCATGGTCTCGGTATCGTCATCATGCTTAGTGAAGAAGCCAGACAGGGTCTGGGGAAGCTTCTTACGGTGGATGGGGTGCGAGATGAGGTCCCGCCAGGTTGTGGACACGCACTTGAAGCGGCAGACCGATTTGGCAGGGAGGCGAGAGAGGATCTCGACTACAAGGTCATCGGTCAGTCTGTACGCAGGGCACCTCCTTCTCTTCGACCTCCTCCCCTTCAACATCTTGAGAAGTTCTATGAAATGTAAATGGAGCAGAAGTCAAGTTACGAGCCTTGAAGCAGAAAGAGATTTGCAAATGATGGACGATGTTGTCGTACCTCAAGTGGTGGCGAGGCTCTCCCGTTATGCTAGAGCATCGGGGCGCTACGACCAACAGGGAGGTAGAAACCGGTTGGAATCAGGGAAGAACACCCCTACCTCTACAGGATTGGCACTTTTGAGATTTCTAGTCAGCTGACAGTGGGAAAACCAACCCGATCAATTCATAGCTTCTTGCTTGTATTAAAGATCCATTGCATTTTGGTGCATCGTTTTGGAGGTATATATGCTTGTTTTTTCTGACTCGGAGGTGCCTTCTTATGCACAATTTGAGAACTCATGGGATGACATGTCTCTATCTCAATGGGTTTTACATGGTATTATTATTTCTTCTGACTTGGTGGTGCCTTCTTATGCACAATTTGAGAATTCATCGGATGAGATGTCTCTATCTCAATGTGTTTCACAGATCAAGTCTTCGAAACAAGGTGGGTACATAACTCTGTATAGTAGGCACATCAATCTGCTGTATTGTTAAACAAGTTTAAGAATAAGATGGCTTGGCAACTATGGCTACTTACCCTTGTTGCATCCGTTGAGTCCATCCATTTGCATCGCTTAAAGTCTCAAGGTAGTTAGGTACATGACAGTGTGCCACCACCATGAGATTACATAGTCTTACTGTTCAATGCTTCTGGTGTTTTTTAGCGTGTTCAAAGCTTGAGTTTGAGTAGGTTGAATCAATATGGTATCGCTTTAAACAAAAAATAAAATCTCGGAGGTGTTTGAAGTATTGAACACCGAACAGAAAAGAAAATTCTTAGGCGACTAGGCGCACCTGTCGTAAGAGCATCTGTAGCTGCTTGTCTAAATTTGGTTGTCTATATTTCCATACACACAATGGTATAAAAAGATTTCCTCTCAAAGTATTCTAGTTTACCAGCTGGTTTTCTATATTCTCCGTCCTATATTTTAATTATATCATGTAACTACCACTTCATTTGCAGACGTTTAAATTGGACATATATTTTTCTATTACGACCATAGATCAAGATTCTTTGTTGACATGTCATCTGTAAATTTGATATTGGCAAATTGTTCTGCAGTGATTCTTTTTCACCCATTGTATGTGTTTAACCCATTATATTTTTCACCCACTGTCGGCCACGGAGGAGGACTTGGTGCGGTTCAGAGGTCTTTTTGACTCTCCGATCCGCGATTCGCACGTGAGAGTGTTGGCGTCCATCTTCGGGAAGGAGCTGCCGCCGAGCTTTACGAGTCAGGAGTAGTGCCGGGTGGCGGTGGCGGCGCATTAGGGCGCCGATGGGAGTGGAGCGTCTGTAGTTTTCTTATGGATATATTTCTAGAGGTGTTGTGCTGGAACGTTCGAGGTTTGAACGACCCAGCCAAAAGGAGTGCTATTCGAGAGTTTGTAGCATCTATGAGAGTTAGCTTAGTGTGTTTCCAGGAGACTAAGTTGGATGTAATTGATGACTTTATTGTTATGCAATGCTTGGGGCCATCCTTTGATGGTTATGTCTTTGTGCCGGCAGAGGATACTAGAGGATGGATTTTGCTTGCTTGGGACACTTCGATCCTGGAGGTGGAGAGGGTTAGCCTCGACCCGCACGCGATCACTGGGGAAGTAATTCCTCGTGACAACAATAGGTGGTGGCTAACTACCGTGTATGGGCCCCAGTCGACGGAGGAGAAAATTGAGTTCATGAGGGAGCTGGCGATGAGGAGAGCCCTGTGCCCTGGACCTTGGCTGGTGATGGGAGATTTCAATATGATTTTACATGCGGATGATAAGAACAATGAGAGGCTAGACCGGAGCATGATGGCAAGATTCCGGCAGTTCGTACAGGAGCATGAAATGAAGGACTTATACCTGCATGGGAGGATGTACACGTGGAGTAACGAGAGAGAGAGCCCTACGCTCACACGCATAGATCGTGCATTGGTCTCAGTGGATTGGGACTTGCTACACCCGGACGCTTTCCTGCAGGCGCTGTCGTCCTCGGTGTCGGATCATGCCCCCTTGCACCTGGGGCTCAGCGCGGCCTTCAGGCCCAAACGACGTTTCAAATTTGAGGCCTTCTGGCTCAAGCTGGAGGGTTTTGACGCGGCACTTCAGGAGGGATGGAGATGTGATCCTAGGATCGTGGATCCTTTCAAGCATTTGGACGCTCTATTCCGCAACTCGGCGGAGCACTTACAGTCGTGGGGACAAAGGAAAGTTGGCAATGTAAAATTAAAGATCGCCATGGCGAATACCTTGATCCTAAGATTCGATGTGGCGCAAGAGGCGAGACCTCTGTCGCCGGCAGAGGCTTGGCTACGGAAGATGCTTAAGCAGACGGTGCTAGGCTTGGCTTCGCTTGAGCGAACGATAGCCAGGCAGAGATCGAGGTTGAGGTGGCTTAAGGAGGGAGATGCCAACTCCAAGTTGTTTCACGCGGTCGCAAATGGGAGGAGGACAAAAAAACTACATTTCGGCGGTCAGGGTGGGTGAGACCCTAGTCACAGAGCAAGAGCAAAAAAACGAGGTATTTACGGAGGCATACTTGGAACTGTTGGGAACTATCCAAACGAGAGAGCATGGTATGGAGCTTGAGACCCTGGAGATCCCCACCATGGACTTGCATGAGTTGGAGCGCATGTTCTCGGAGGAGGAAGTTTGGAACACCATTAGAGAGTTGCCCTCGGACAGAGCGCCGGGGCCGGATGGCTTCACTGGTGCTTTCTACCAGCGGGCGTGGCCGGTAATAAAGCACGACATCATGGCAGGTGTTCGGAAACTTGGAGTAGGAGATGGAAGAGGCTTTGGGAGGCTAAATAGAGCGTTGATCACTTTGATCCCCAAAAGACAGGATGCGATGGAGGTGAAGGACTTCAGACCCATTAGTCTGGTTCATAGCTTCTCCAAGTTGTTCTCCAAAATGTTGGCGAACCGGCTGAGGGGGAGATTGGGAGAACTCATTAGTATGAATCAATCGGCGTTCGTGAAGAAGAGGAGCTTGCATGACAATTTTGTGCTGGTGCGACAAGTGGCTAGGAAAATCAACTCCATGAGGAATACGGGGGTCCTACTCAAACTCGACTTGGCCCGTGCTTTTGATTCGCTTTCCTGGAGTTTCCTGTTTGAGGTGCTGAGGAGGATGGGGTTTGGTGAGAGGTTCCTCAAGTGGATAGCTTTGCTTCTATATACGGCAAACACGAGAGTGCTGGTAAATGGGGTCCCAGGAGAGCGCATAGTTCATGCAAGAGGGCTCAGACAAGGGGACCCCACCTCACCCATGCTTTTTGTGGCAGCAATGGAGGTTTTGTCAGCAACTATAAAGAAAGCGGTGGAGGGAGACATGTTCTCTAACCTGGCAGGCATATCGCTGCTGCAGAGAATATCTATATATGCGGATGATGTGGTACTCTTTTTCAAACCGGAGAGACGGGAGATGCTGGTTATCAAGCACATTCTACAAATTTTTGGAGAGGCGTCTGGGCTTAAGGTAAACTTCAGGAAAACCACAGCCACGCTCATTAGAGGGAGTAGAGAGCAAGAGGAGGAGCTTGCCGCAACCCTAGGATGCGAGTTGGCCCGGTTCTGTTGCCTGCCAAAACCCACCGGCGAGCAGCGGCGAGCAACACGAAGAGCCGGGAGGCTGCCAAGACTGCTGGTGGGCCCTGGTCCCTCGACGTCGTCCCGCAAATGCTCGGCACACGCGACGGTCGTAGGGCGTGCCACGACCTATACCTGGTCGGGAGGTGTTGTATTGCCGATTAGCTTCCTGCATGGTAGACACGTAAACATTAAATACGAGCCCGATCGGCTCTCGGGTTGCCCTGTGGATCGGCTCGAGGAGCCGGTGCCCCATGGTTCACGTTGGATTTACGATGACATGGGGATCTGTTGATCAAGACAAAGCTAAACCAACCTACGACAGTTTAGGGTTTTCCGCATAAGGAACATCCTACGCGTAGTTGAGCCTAGCAGATACGAAAGATGATGGAAAACTACTCCTAAAAGAGGCCTAAAAACCAACGTTAAATCAATTCCCGGAACATCCCTTCTAGGAACAGCAAACCACACCTTACGCATTACCGGATCGTTTGCAAGGCCTAACCATACGGATATCAAACTAATCCTTGAAGAACAAGGAGCAACTATAACAGATTGGATCTACTAAGTAAAGAACAAGCAAGCTGCCCTTGCACCTAAGATAGGTGTAAGGGCAGCTAGATATCGAGGGACGGCATAGATAATCAAATATGTATAAGAAAAGCATCCATGCAAGCCCCAAAACACCTACGATAAATAGTGTTACTCGCCATCAACAAGGCTTCAGTACGAGTAACACAAGATAACGAATAAACCTATACGCCTAGATCGCAAGATGCGATCTAGGCAACATGATGCTTACCGGAAGAAACCCTCGAAACAAGGGGTGGCGATGCGCCTAGATTGTGTTTGTTGTGAACGTGATTGTCCTCCTTTCTCAATAACCCTAGATACATATTTATAGTCCGTAGACTTCCTAATTCGGGAATAAACCTAACCGTGTACGGGCTAAACTCTATCTCTTAATTCCAACTGCAATTTACTAATGTACAGATACACGGGCAATTTAGCCCAAATTCTCGTGCAAGGCCGCTTCAGAGACGCTCCACGTGTATTTTCTTCAAGCCCATCTCAATTACGGCCCATGTCTTGCTCTTGGCTAAATTCTGGTGATAACACATGCCCCCCTGGTTTTGGTAATGATAATTTCAAAACCACTCTTTTTCCTTCGTAGGGTCATGTCGTGCAGAGCAGAACCGCTTCAGTATCTTTCAATCATGATGCCCTGTCTTCTCAACTTCTGCACGATTGACGGTTTTGGCACCGCATCCTCGAAAACTGCTCAAGCATTAAATTTCCACTATATCCCCTTTTATTTAACCGCATTGAGCAGTTCATCTCCTCATTCCCCTGCCCCGTACTAGCCATCGGCAAAAAACCCTTCTCTGCATCTATGGCTTCCTCTTCCTCCTCTGCCTCTTCCGGCCTTTCCTTCGACTCCTCCTCCTCCAGCGAGCTAGAGCCGGAGGTCAACCTGATGGCAATCTACGAGGCCCTCGCCCCCGAGTACTGGGACGCGAGAGATTGGGACTACTCCATCGAGTCGGAAGACGACGAGCCCCTCACCGACGGGGAAGAAGACCTCCGGTTCCTCGTCGACGGGGAGCTGGAGGCTGCGAGCGACGACGACCTCTTCTCATGGGAGGCGGGCTTCTCCTCCGACGAGGAGGACGAGGAGGCAGAGGAAACGGAGGAGGACTCCTCCTCCGCGGGTACCCACCGGCAAGCGCTCGCGCCGGGTCGGACGGCAGCGGCGACGGTACGACGAGGAGGATGAAGCCCCTGCCGGCGGCTTCGCAGCGCGAGGCGCCGCCGGCAGCGCGCCGGCGCAGCTACGACGGCGACGACGAGGGCAGCGGCCCGTAGATTAGGAAGTAGTGCAGGGCTAGTAGTGGTAGTGCATTAGGCATCGGATGATCCTTTTGAGAGCCATCGGCTCTTCCTTGTAAAAAATCCCTCTTCGAATCAATGAAAATTGTTTTTCCAATTTGATTCTTCAATTGTCCAATTTCGAATCTTTCGATTGTCAAAACAGGTCAACGCACCAAGAACCGATAGCAACGTATCGGTCTTTCACCATCAAACACCCATAAGGCCAAACTCAAATATCAAATTAGACAGATATCCGAGCGAACACTCCTCGAATTCAGACTGTATCTTGATATCTGACCATGATATTTTGTAACTCTAAAGTCGATGGCTGTGCATCGGCTGTTTTGTTCTCAAGTCGATGTCCGTGCATCGGCTGTACTTAACATCATGTTGCTTTGCACGTATATTTCCTTTTACCGGCCGATTTCATACATCGGCCCCCATATCCCACTTGTTTTTTTTTACTGGCCGATTTGTGCATCGGCCTCCATATTTTACTGGTCATCATCCCACATACTTGGGAAATACTTCTTGAGATGCTGGCCATTGACAGCCCGGGAACTTCACACCATCTAACTGCTCGAGCATGTATGCATTACCCTTCAAAACTTGGTCGACTTTGTACGGCCGTGCCAATTTGGAGACCATTTACCATACACTTTATCCTTAGTCCCCAACGGCAACAGCTTCCCATACCGGATCACCAACTTGGAACTCCTTTGGTTTCACCTTCTTATTATACGCGCGAGCCACCTTGGCTTTATTCTCCTTGATTTTCTCAAGCGACCATAGTCTGAGTTCCGTTACATCCTCAATGCTGTCACTCATCGGGGCTGCATATTCTTCGATAGTTAAATCATTCTAAACGTAATCCGTCTCGACCCAGCCTTGATTTCCCGGGGCAGCACAGCTTCTTGTCCATAGACCGAGATATGGTGAGGTTTTTATTGCTCCGTGACACGACATGCGATAAGCCCACAACGCTTTGACAATACCTCGTGCCAACGTCTAGGATGCTCGTCGATTTTCCTCTTAATCAGCTTGATCGGACTCTTGTTGGATGTCACTGCCCATTTGCTTGAGCATAGTATGGAGACGATCGGATCAGCTTGATTCCCATATCTTCGCGAACTTTCTAAACTCCTTAGAAACGGAGATCGAACCTCCATCGGTCGTGATAGTCGGGGAATCCAATCTGTGAATGACATGCTCCAACACGAAACTGATGACATCTTTCGATGCTACGACTTCATAGGGACGGCCTCCACCCATTTAGTGAAGTAATCTGAATGGCCAGAACCCATTCATGGCCTTTGCTCGATGCAGGATGAATTTTGCCGATCATATCCATGCCCCAACCTCGGAATGGCCAAGGTTTGATGATGGGATTCATTGCTGATGCGGGTACCATCGAATGCTCCCAAACTTCTGACATGCTTGACACCCCTTATAGTACTTGAAACAATCTTCAAGCATGGTGGGCCAATAAAATCCCGATCGCCTGATCAGCCACTTCATCTTATGAGCCGATTGGTGAGTTCCACAGGCACCTTCATGCACCTCATGCAAGAGCCGATTGGACTGCTGGTCCCAAACATTTGAGAAGTAACCCTTCCAAGGTCCTGTAGAACATGTCATCCCCAATCAGGACGTACTTCATGGCCTTGTATCTTATCCGTTTAGGTGCCCCCGAGCCGAATCTTTCAAGTAATTGAAAATATCGGCTCTCCATCATCTGGTTCCATGAACTGCACTTGAACATCGGTCCCATCTGCTACGTCCGGTATCCTGATGCCATCATGATCGTTTGCCTCGGTTTCTGCGATCTTGGGATCCAATTGAAATTTATATACCTGAACTGTGCCATCAGCTCACGGCATTGCATCCATAATGGGAAGAGCGACTCGCTCTCACATTTGTATTCCTCCGTGAGTTGAGAAATCACCAATTTGGAATCTCCAAAAATCTCTACTGCCCCAGCTTCCAATAGCAATTCCATTCCCTTGCAGATGGCTTCATATTCGCAACATTGTTGGTGCAAGGGTAGGTAGCCGATGGAGAAGGAATATGTTGCCCCCGAGGCGACACGAGTAGAACGCCGATGCCGCAACCATCCTCACGGACCGATCCATCGAAGAACATAGCCCATGCATGCACAGACAGTGTGCTACATCCGTGTTTATTCGTTCGCAATAAGATCGGCCAACGTTGTCCCTTGACGCTTTCGTGGCTGATACCGGATATCAAATTCCGATAATGCAAACATCCACTTACCGAGTCGGCCTTTCAACACAGGAGCCGACAGCATATGCTTGATGACATACGATTTGCATATGACGATGATTTCCGCTGACAGCAAGATGTGCTGAAGCTTGGTGCATGTGAAAAACAAACGAGGCACAACTTCTCGATCTCGGGTACCTCGTTTCTGCATCCAACATCCTTCTACTGAGGTAGAAAACCACTTTCTCCAGACCATCATATACCTGCACCACTGCGACGCGATGGAGGTGTCACTACCGACAAATAAATGTAGAATGGCATGTCTGCGGCGGAACCAACACGGGTGGCTTTGTTAGGTACTCCTTGATCTCGTCAAATGCTCGTTGTTGCTCCCCCAGCGAAACTCCTCATCGGACTTGATTTTGACCAATCCCATGAACGGCTCGATTCGTCTGACGGGTTGGAGATAAACCTTACGAAATTGATTTTGCCGATGAGACAGAGTTCCTTCTTCGTGGTAGGTGGCTTCATCGTTCGCACCGCCCCGACTTTTGCCGATCTCAATTCCACGTTCATGAACCAAGAAACCCAAGAATTGACCGGCCGTTACACCAAAAGCGCACTTCTTTGGATTCATTCTTAGTCCGAACTTTCTAGTTCGGTCCAGGACGTCTCGCAAATCTTTCAAGTGTCCTTCCACTGAGACAGACTTGACCACCACGTCATCGATATAAATCTCCACCAATTTGCCGATCAGATCATGAAAAATGTAATTCATGGCTCTTTGGTACGTTGCGCCGGCATTCTTCAGTCCAAATGTCATGACCACGTATTCAAACAAGCCTACCGAGCCTGGTACTCTGAATGCAGTCTTGTGTATATCTTGGGGCCATAAAAATTTGGTTTTAGCCGGCATTGCCATCCATGAAACTTAAAATTTTATGACCAGCAGCTGCATTGATCAATGTCTCTGCTACCGGCATTGGGTATTCATCCTTTGGAGTGGCACTATTGAGATTCCGAAAATCTATGGCGACGCGCCATCGGCCATCCTTTTTCTACAGGAAATCCATTGATACCTGCATGGCCTGATGAACCCGGCGTTCAACATTTTCTCGATCTCTTTCTTGACTTCTACTAAAATTTCGGCCTTCATCTGTCATGCTCGCTGCGGAACGGCCGAAATCCTTTCTTCGAAGCCGATGCTCAATGATGCTCTGTCTAACCAGGCATCTCTGTATAATCCCATGCAAAACAATCTGGGTACTCTTTCAACAAAGCTATCATCGGCCCCTCGATGTGGATCTAACTTCTTGTTGATAAAAGTTGGTCGTGGCTTATCCCCAGGACCAATGTCAATCTCTTCTAGCTCATCAGCTGATGTAAACCCGTATCCTAGCTTTCGTCGCCTGCTAGATCAATGCTGAACACAGGCAAAATGCATGTTGAGGATAATTTTGGCCGATTGCTGGAATCGGCCTCCTTTATCATTGCAATGCTCAATGAAGGTTTACAATTTATTGGTGCTCTACTATGACTACGTGACATGCGTGAGGTAAGGTCATTACTTTTTATTTTTTGGGGCCGATCACAGGGATCGGCCTTGCCACGTACGTCTACTGATTCTGGTCTTGCTACTCCGTCAGGCGGTGGATAAGACCAGCCTCACCCCGTTTTTGAAGCTTCGATGCGCTCACAGCCGTCCAAACTGATTCAGAGCGGCTCTTGGTCGTCTGCATCCCAAATATTCATGCTGCTAGTGAGATCTCTATCGAGTCATCTGCATGTACGACCTCTACTTCATCTCCATCCCTTTGTATGATGCATTGGTGCATTGTGGATGGAATGCAGTTAGCGTGAATCCAATCCCTTCCTAGCAGGACAGCGTAAGTGCTTTTGTTGTCGACGATGAAGAACGACGTAGGGATGGTCTTTCGGCCCACGGTTAAATCTACGTTCAGAACACCTTGTGCTTCTGACGCTTGGCCGTTGAAATCGCTTAATGTGATGTTGGTCTTGATTAGATCTTCGTTGGAGCGTCCCAAACGTCGCAACATGGAGTATGACATTATGTTGACTGCTGCTCCTGTGTCAACCAACATCTTGCTGACAAGCTGCCCATTGATATAACCTCTCGGTAGGGCCTTCAAATGCCCGTAGCTCCTCTCTCGTGGCTTCTCAAAGATGGGCCGTGGACCGCAATTGAGCTACGACACTTCCTCGTCTTTTGGAGCACAAAACTCGACGGGAGTATGAACACCATGTTTGTATCGGCCGATGCCTCCGCGGCTTTTGTCTGTTTGGGCGCCACACTTTCTTTGGCGGGCGCGTCTCCGTTTTCAACGTTTGCTGAATTTTCACGGCCGGATCGGGCCGTGCTTTCCTCAACGTGTAAGGTTCTGCGCCTCGGCTTCTTCCAAGTTTCGTAGCCGCACTCTACGTTTGGGAATGGCTGAGTCCATGGGCACCACCTTGGCCGGTGGTATCTATCTTCTTCTTCATCTTCGACTCCTCGAAATCTTCGTCTCGAGATGACTCAGCTCGTCGTATGAGGTGGGAGGGGCCCTAGACGCTTGAACACCGAAACTTCATTTGTTCCCTTCCTCTCTGTCTACATTCGGGCAGTTGTCGATCGTAGGCAATCGGCTCATTCCTGAGTCCGAGTGCTTAAAGAAAGGACAATCCAGTGTCTATCCACGTCTTCCTGCTCTCTTGACCTCCTTGGCGTGACGCTCATATCTTTCGTCGTCACTATCATATCGACGATACTTCTGTTGTGCATCAGACCGACGATATCTCTCATCATCCATGTCATATCGCCGACGTCGGTCATACTGATGCTCATATTTGTTAAGGAGATGCGCGGAGAGTGGTCGTTGATACCGCACGTTTCTCACTTCTTCCTCGGTCAGGTACCGTCTGTCATCATATTGGGGCCGGTCGCGTGGATCGGCCTCCTCTTTATCCTTGCCACGGGAGTTCTCGCTTTATCCTTGCCATGGCGGTTCACAAGCCCTGCCATGTTGATATCGAACGAGAAACCGGCTGCCGCTTCGTGGCATGGTTGAGTTCCACCAGGTTGACGCGGGAACGGTTGCGTGTCCACTTTCATGGCAAACTGACCGAAGATTAATCGGCCTTGTTCTATCGCCATTTGAATCTGTCCGCGCAATACTTTACAGTCGTTGGTGGCGTGGGTGAACGTGTGATGCCATTTACAGTATGGTCTCCCGTTCAACTCTTGCGCCATAGGGATTTTATGGCCTTCGGATAACTTCAGCTGTTTTTTGAAATCAAAAATCTGCTCAGTTTTGCTTATATCAAAGTCAAACCCTTTTGCGGGCCCTGGTTGCTTCACCCATTTGCGGGACACGGAGTGCCACCCGAGTCCATTCAGCTATGGCGACTTCACGATCTTCCGTAGAGTCAACTTCTTCTGCCTCGACCAGGCCTATCGGGCGCTTGAACTTGTCTTGGTACAGTGGGGTTGCTCATACGATGTCGCCACGGACCATATGCGCCGGTGGTGTACTCCACTTGGAAAGTCGGATCCTTGAGTGGCGCTGAGGCTGCCACCGCCAGCTCACCTTCTTTCTCGGATACGAACCGAATAACATCGGTTCTTGACGGTCCCAAACGTTGAATGTACTCGACACCGTTTCTCCCCGTCTTTGCCGCACCTGCGTCGGATCGGCAATGCCGCCGGTAACTTCGAGTGATATTGTATGTGAAACTGCTCTTCCAGCTGCTTCCACGTCCGAACCGAATGGTGGCAACGAGGTGTACCACCCAAAGGCTGGACCCGTGAGAGATTGCGCAAAGAACCTTGCCTTGATCGATCTGAAACCATGCCCAACTGTGCCAAATATCGGCTCACGTGCTCAATTGAGCTAGACCCTTTGCTCCACTGAATTTTGTGAAGTCGAGCCGATACTTGGGCGGCGGCGGGATCAGGTCATACTCGTTGGGATACGGCTTGGAATAGCCGATTGTTCTCTTGTTTGGCAGGATACCGAACTGGTCTCTCAAGATTGCACTGATTTGATCCACGGTATGAGCTGCAGGGGTTGAGCTTTCATAGCTCGTTCGGTGGCATATTTAGCTAGCCACGCTTTGTTCTCCGCATCTGCTCCCGAACTCCCTCCGCTCCGGCAATCCCTCTTTTATGTCGTTCGTGCGCCCGTTGCACCGCACGTATGTGCACACGTATCCATGTGGGATCTCCTTGGGCGGCTCATACAGAATTGGTAATCGCCAGGATCACCCAACCTTGTAGACGACGTATGCCGGTGAACCTTGTTGCTGTGGAGCTGCAAACGTGAATGGTAGTTGCGACTTGGTGTGGAGCGGTATTTCCCCTGGTGAGTCCCCGGGCAGGTCTGACAGAGAATCCGATGCTTCATGATCTCTGAACCACGCGAGCGCAACACGCTCGAAGGCGTTCACCAGCTCTCGAATGACGATGTAGAGAATGAGCCACCATATAGTTAACTTCGGCGCGGGGCTCGGTGCGTTCCTCCGAAGGAGAGACAGATCTAGTCCCTCGAGCACGCCTTCGGGTGTGAATCCTTTGAACCTAATGCTATGTGAACGAGTTTTCTCGAAAGAGCCGATGAGATCGGCTTCGAAGACGGCCTTGAGCTCATCATACTTCTTCTTGTGCTCTTCAGGCAGGTCTTCGTACTTGAGTCGTCCGACATCGCATTGTAGATGTTGACGTGGTTGTTGCAGAGAGTCCCACCGGGCGTGAATGTGTTTTGCCAAAACCAGACGCGGCGAGCAACACGAAGAGCCGGGAGGCTGCCAAGGCCGTGGTGGCCCTGGTCCCTCGACGTCGTCCCGCAAATGCTCGCACACGTGGCGGTCGCAGGCGTGCCACACGACCTATACCTGGTCGGGGAGGTGTTGGATTGCTTCGATTAGCTTCTGCATGGTAGACACGTAAACATTAAATACGAGCCCGATCGGCTCTCAGGTTGCCCTGTGGATCGGCTCGAGGAGCCGATTGCCCCATGGTTCACGTTGGATTTATGATGACATGGGGATCCTGCTTGATCAAGACAAAGCTAAACCAACCTACGACAGTTTAGGGTTTTCACCGCATAACCGGAACATCCTACGCGTAGTTGAGCCTAGCAGATACGAAAGATGATGGAAAACTACTCCTAAAAGAGGCCTAAAAACCAACGTTAAGTCAATTCCCGGAACATCCCTTCTAGGAACAGCAAACCACACCTTACGCATTACCGGATCGTTCAACCCCAGCGTAAGGCCTAACCATACGGATATCAAACTAATCCTTGAAGAACAATGAGCAACTATAACAGATTGGATCTACTAAGTAAAGAACAAGCAAGGTGCTGCCCTTGCACCTAAGATAGGTGTAAGGGCAGCTAGATATCGAGGGACGGCATAGCTAATCAAATATGTATAAGAAAAGCATCCATGCAAGCCCCAAAACACCTACGATAAATAGTGTTACTCGCCATCAACAAGGCTTCAGTACGAGTAACACAAGATAACGAATAAACCTATACTGCCTAGATCGCAAGATGCGATCTAGGCAGCATGATGCTTACCGGAAGAAACCCTCGAAACAAGGGGTGGCGATGCGCCTAGATTGTGTTTGTTGTGAACGTGATTGTCCTCCTTTCTCAATAACCCTAGATACATATTTATAGTCCGTAGACTTCCTAATTTGGGAATAAACCTAACCGTGTACGGGCTAAACTCTATCTCTTAATTCAATTTAGCCCAAATTCTCGTGCAAGGCCGCTTCAGAGACGCTCCACGTGTATTTTCTTCAAGCCCATCTCAATTACGGCCCATGTCTTGCTCTTGGCTAAATTCTGGTGATAACAGGTTCCCCATAAAGTATCTAGGGTTGCAGTTGGCGCTGAGGCCCCTGACAAAGGCGGAGTGGCAACCTTTGCTAGATAAAGTCATCAAGTGTGTGCCGGCATGGCAAAGAGGCCTCATCAAGAAGGAAGGGAGATTGGTTCTCATAAACTCTGTGGTCTCGGCACGGGCGGTGCACCAATTAGTAGTCGCAGAAGCACCGAAGTGGCTTCTAGAGGAGATAAACAGATGGATGCGCGCCTTCTTTTGGGCGGGCAAAGATAGAGTCACTGGTGGGCAGTGTTTGGTAGCTTGGGAGTCTATGTGTAAACCTAAAGAGGTGGGAGGGCTAGGCATAAAGTGCCTCCGCCTACAGGGGCTTGCCCTGCGTATGAGATGGGTCTGGCTGAGACGTGCGGAGCCCGATAGACCCTGGCAGGGTTTGCCGGGTTTGGGTGATAAGGAGGCGGAAGAGGCCTTTAGGAGCCTCTCGCCCTTCTGCATTGGGGATGGCAGGAATACTTTTTTCTGGCGTGACCGCTGGGTCAATGGCTTCACGATTGAGGAGTTGGCGCCGGAGCTATGCGCTAAGGTCCCAACGAGGAGGAAGAATGCCAGGACAGTCGCGGAGGCGATGGAAAACAATCAGTGGCTCAATGATATCACGGAGGAGCTCACGGTGGAGGAGGGTGCACAGTGCATTAGGGTGTGGGAGGCAATCGATACGGTCCAGAGGGATGACACCAGGCCGGACCACATCATATGGAAGGGTTCGGCTACAGGAGACTACACATCCAGAAGCACTTATGAGATGCTATGCAAAGGGAGCACGAGCTGGAGTATGAGTTCACCGGTATGGAAATCGTTTGCGCCGGTAAAGTGTAAAATCTTCATATGGCTAGCTTTGAAATACAGGTTATGGACCTCGGATAGGAGAGCGCGGCACGGCCTCCAGGAGCATACCGACCCATGTTACACATGTCTACAGGAGGAGGATACGGTGGATCACATACTCACTCAATGTCCATACACGAGGCAAGTATGGTTCGAGGTCCTACGCAGCGCGGGCTTGAACATCCAGGAACCGGACCTAGAGGCAAACTTGGAAAGATGGTGGACGGAGGCCAGGAAAAGAGTGAGGAAGCTGGATAGGAAGAGATTTGACTCCATGATCATCATAACGGCGTGGACCCTTTGGAAGCAAAGGAACTCGAGGGTGTTCGGAAACGTACGGGAGCAGAAGGACCCCACACAGATTCTGGAGGCCATTAAGGAGGAGTTTTTTCTGTGGGAGCGAGCTAGGAGTGGAGGGAGCTCACAGATAGCGCGAGAGTAGGCTTGTGAGAGAGGGAGGAGTAGGAGAAAAGTGTGAGTGGGTGTGAGCGCTGATGTCTTTATCAGTTGCTATCTTGTAAATGTTGTCTTTTCACCTTCTATAAAGATAAGGCACGCTTTGCGCGTGCTCTCGAAAAACATCAATGTTAATTTTAAGGAAGACTACAGGACTAACTGACGCACAAGTGACAGCAGCAAAGACATATCTTGTATTCGTTTTCCATAGGTTAGTTAACAAGGAAGTATGTTTGATTTAAGATTTCTAATTTCTTGTGCTGTAACAGAACATGCTATCTGCGTACTTGGAACCCAAAGAAAAAAAAAGTTTATGTGCACCATTTTTTGCAACCTGCAGCTGCAGGATGCACTTATTAGGAGACAAATTCGTTTGTTGGTTAAGAAATAAAGTGTTTTTTTGTCACATTTATTTTTGCTACATATTCATTTGTAGAAATATCATAGTCTGAATTATATTTTGCAAAAGCAAGGACTATAATATTTAAAAAATATGTATCCCACAAAGTTGCTAAAGAAACTGCACACGCATTCGCGCCAGCCACTTTGCTAGTTCTTACAACGGTACAAGTACTGGCGTGTTTTCAAAAGATTGTTTTTCTACAGTTTCAGGCACCCAAAGTTCCATCCTGAGCAGGGCAGCCCTCTCAAAAAAAAAAAAAAAAAAAAAAGAGGGCTGATAGAACGGAAGTTGCCTCAGGAAGATTCTGAATGATGCTGGCAGCTTGAGGTCGTTCTGATCCGAAGTGTATGATCATCTGAACATACAGACCAGGAACTAATAAGATCAAATTTACACCATATGATTAGCAGATAAGAGACAATTGATTAAGCCTGTCAACACAATGCTGTACACATTCCCCAACTGCAAATACAAGATTTAAATTAAGCTGCATGGTAAGCGTTGGTCACAATAAACCAATTGCAAATACAAGATTTAAATTAAGCTGCATGGTAAGTTTGCCTAGATGCTCTGGAAAAAAAAACATATGCATACTCTTCATATATAGGCAGAACCATTCTTACAAGAGACAAGTACTGACGGTAGGAAGTCTATTGAAATTTTGAATAACAAATCTAGGAGCAATAGCCAAGTTGCATCCACAATAAACAAACACTGTTTTAGAAAATGAAACAGAAGCAGACATGCCAAACCCTTTGCTATATTGAAAGAAGAAATTGACTCCTGGTCAAGATCCTGTTGCTATAAAGGCACCCGTCTCCTATTGGTGTTATATGTGCAAGGCCCGAGACTCTGAAAACAATGGCACATATGGCAAATATATCTCCCGAGTGTCTGGTCCAAGAGTGCAGATCACTTGGGCTTGCCGACGGTCCATATCATAGGACATCAATGTTTTATCCGACTCCACAGTGTAGAATATCAAGTTACAGTCTGGATGGATTGCAACCCATTCAAAGTCCTCCCCCAGTCCCCCCCACAAGATTACATGAAAGTCCAAGTACATATGACGCTTCAGTTGTATGCTTCAATTTCCATCGTTGGTTTTCATAGTCCTCCAGAACATAAACTACTAGCCGAGTCAATTCATCTTCATCATCTGTCTCAAAATTGGCATAGTGCAAACAGCCTTGGGACTGTTGAATGAAACCACAATCCTCATTACCAGGGACAGGTATGCTCCTGCGTGCTTTCCCCTGAGTATCCAGCACAGCTATAGAAAGATCATTGGTGAGATAATGCAGACAGCCATTAAAAAAGACACTTGACAATCCAGAATCAAAAGGGATAGTATCATTGTCCTCCTTACGAACTCGTTCTCCGGTCTCAGAGGAATACACCTGAACTCCATTGACCAATGGGGGGAAGTGCTCATAGTCTTTAAAGAATTCAAATACATAGAAGTGGGGTGACACGGCGGGATTAAAACCCAAGCATGAAGCCCGCCTCTTGTGGCCAAGTTTGGAATCCGGCAATGCAACCCACCCTTTTGTTGTAGGATTGCACACAAAGTAATGGAATTCTGCCATATCCCCGACAGGATCACAGTTGCAAATGAGAAGGCCATTGCAGGTGTCCATGGGAAAGATGCGTTTGTGGATCGGCAAGAAATCAAGCGAGGGTGAGACGAACGGGGGACCTCTGCCAGAGACATTGGTGAAACGGGGAACTGACCATAGCACGCTCTTGGTATCGTCATCATGCTTAGTGAAGAAGCCAGCCAGGGTCTGGGGAAGCTTCTTACGGTGGACGGGGTGCGAGATGAGGTCCCGCCAGGTCGTGGACACGCACTTGAAGCGGCAGACCGATCTGGCAGGGAGGCGAGAGAGGATCTCGACGACAAGGTCACCGGTCAGTCTGTACGCAGGGCACCTTCTTCTCTTCGACCTCCTCCCCTTCAACATCTTGAGAAGCTCTATGAAATGTAAATGGAGCAGATGTCAAAGTACGAGCATTGAAGCAGAAACAGGTTTACAATGATGGATGGAGGACGTTGTCGGACCTTAAGTGGTGGCGAGGACCTCTGGATATGCTAGTGCAGCTGGCAGGGCGCTGCAACCAGCTGGGAAAATCAACTTGGTCAATTTATTGCTTCTTGCTGGTATTGAAGATCCATGGCATTTTGGTGCATCATGTTGGGAGGCATATATGCTTGTTTCTTCTGACTTGGTGGTGCCTTCTTATGCACAATTTGAGACTTCATCAGATAAGATGTCTCTATCTCAATGGATTTCATAGGGTATATGTGTTTCTTCTGACTTGGTGGTACCTTCTTATGCACAATTTGAGAATTCATTGGATGAGATGTCTCTGTCTCTAAGGGTTTTCACAATTCAAGTCTCCGAATCAGGTTCATAACTAAATTTGAGTGGTAGCATGGACACCTACCCTTCTCATTCGGAAGAGGTTAAATAAATAACAATGATGAACGCCAATGTGAAATTTCCCCCATAAAAGAACTAGGGCACCATTTTTTGAGCAAAGCATAACGACTAACGAGTACTAGGTGAAAGAACCAAATGTGTAGATATCTCTATTTATTTATTCTTCTGATTGAAATAGACATCTTAAGTCCAAACGAGTCCTTAGGCTGTTGATGTCCTTTAAAACTGTCACCTACTATGTTCCAAGGAGGTAAATCAATCTGTATAGTAGATACATCAATCTGCTGACTTTGATCAATTGGCTCATGGTTAATAACTGCTATAAGCAATATAATGCGAGGCTGGACTAAAAAAAAGTTCAAAGACAACATGGTTAGGCATCTTTGGCAATTTTACCCTTGCTACATCCGTTGACTTCATCCATTTACATTGCTTAAAGTCTCAAGGTAGTTTGGTACATGACAGTGTACTACTACCAAGAGATTACCTAGTTCAAAGTTTCTGCCGTTTTTAGCCCGCTCAGAGCTTGAGTTTGAGTAGGTTGAATCAATACTGTATCAATTCAAACTAAAAATAAAATCCCATAGTCATTTGAAGTATTGAACACTAAGCAGAAATGAAAAATCATAGGCAGCTAGGCGTACCAGTCCTTAGAGCATCTCGAGCATCTTGTCTATATTTCCATATAGACAATGGTATAAAAATATTTTCACTCTCAAAATATTCTAGTTGTCCAGCAGATTGTCTATATTCCCTCCCCTATATTTTAATAATATCATATAACCACCATTCAACATTTCAACTACCAACAATGCCAAATTCTAGCCGTAGCAATTTCTGTACACGAACATAGCCGTCGTCCTCAACAACGCTGGCGGTGGTAATTTCTAGCAATGGCGATTTCTATACAACCTCATAGCAGCAGAATCAGTATCAACCGAAACTAATTATTATCCTTTAGCCCATATGACGCTTCAGGCGGTGCAAGATGCTTCATTTCGCTAAATATTTGGTGATGTAAAGCAGCAGCAGCGCATCTCTCTTTTCTTCCTCTCTGCAGCAGTACTACCTGAAGTCAGCATCAGCATCGATTAGTATCTCGCTGTTCTCATTTTCAGCAATAGCGGTTAGAAGCGGATATTCAACTAGCAGCGGCAGCAAAGTTCAGTTAGCAGTGCAGCAAAATTCAGTTGCTCCATGGCTCCACCCCACCTCCTTCTTCTCTACCGCCGGGCGCATCCCATGCCTCTCTCAGTCTCTCCTCTCCTTCTCCCCCGCCAGTCGCGACCCTCTCCTCTGCTCAGTCAATCCCGGCCCCTCCTCTTTCCCCAGGGCATATGTGGCCAATCCCAGGCGCAGCAGCACCCCTGTCCACTTTGCTAGTTGTTACAACGAGACAAGTGCTGGTATGTTTGCATCAAAAAAATTACAGTTTCATTCTGAACAGGGCAGCCTCACAAGAAAAAGTGAGGGCTGCTGAAATGGAAGTTGCCTCAGGAACATTCCAAAGGATGGTGACAGCTTGAGGTTGTTCTGATCCAAAGTGTACGACCCTCAGAAAATACAGATCAAGAACTAATAATATCAATCTTAGATCCTATTATTATCAGATAAGAAGATAATTTATTAGGTCTGTCAACGGGATGCTTTATATTAAGCTGCATGATAAGCGTTCGTCACGCCTTTATTTGAACGATTAACTAGATAGTTTTGTTATGCAAACCCAACATATGGATCTATAATTGTCTTGAACCATTCTTACAACGATACAGGTACTAGGTACTGATGGCAGAAATTCCAATGCAATTTTGAATCAAACACCTAGGAGCAATTAGCCAAGTAGCATACAGAATAAACACATTGCTTGAAAAATAAAACAGAGGCAAAACATGCCGCTCTGCTACATGGAAAGAAGAAATTGACTCCTGGTTAAGATCCTGTTGCTTAAAGGCACCTGTCTCCTATTGGTGTTATATGTGCAAATCCCGAGACTCTGAAAACAATGGCACATACGGCAAATATATCTCCCCAGTGTCCGGTCCAAGAGTGCAGATCACTTCGGCTTGTCGACGGTCCATATCATAGGACATCAATGTTTTGTCCGGCTCCATAGTGTAGAAGATCATGTTACAGTCCGGATGGATTGCAACCCATTCAAAGTCCCCCCGTACAAGATAACATGGAAATCCAAGTACATCTGAAGCTTCAGCTGTATGCTTCAATGCCCATTGTTGGTTTTCATAGTCCTCCAGAACATAAACTACTAGTCGAGTCAATTCATGTTCCTCATCTTCCTCGAAATTGGCATAGTGTAAACGGCCTTGGGACTGCTGAATGAAACCATTATAATCCTCATTATCAGGGAGAGGTATGGTCCTGCGTGGTTTCCCCTGAGTATCCACCACGGCTATAACATGATAATTGATGAAATAATGCAGACAACCATTCATAAAGACACTCGCTCCAAATTCATAAGGGATGATATCGTTCTGCTCCTTATGCACTCGCTCTCCGGTTTCAGAGGAATACACCCGCACTCCATTGTGCAATGGGGGAGGACACTCAAAGAATTCAAATACGTAGAAGTGGGATGACACTGCGGGATTAAAACCCAAGCATGAACGCCACCACCTCCGGCCAAGTTTGGAATCTGGCAATGCCGCCCACTCTTTTGTTGCAGGATTGCACACGAAGTATTGGAAAGAATCTAACGTGTCCCAGATAGGACAAGATTGGCAGAGGAGAAGGCCGTTACAGGTGTCCAAGGGAAAGATCTGTGTGCGGATTGGCAAGAAGTCAAGTGAGGGTGAGACCAACGGGAGGCCTCTACCAGACACATTGGTGAAACGGAGAACAGAGTGCGAGATGATGTCCCACCAGGTCCTAGACACGCACCCCATGGTCTCACTATCGTCATAGTGCCCAGTAAAGAAGCCAGACAGGGTCTGGGGAAGCATCTTACGGTGTACGGAGTGCGAGATGAGGTCCCGCCAGGTCCTGGACACACACTTGAAACGACAGACCGATCTGGCAGGGAGGCGAGAGAGGATCTCAACGACAAGGTCATTGGTCAGTTTGGGGCTGTTTGGATTGTGGCCACCGGTTGCCATACCAAAATTTGGGCGTTGACTAGTATCATGGGCTAGCGTTTGGATTGAAGCCTGTCCTATGTCAGCCACGCCAAAATTTTGGTCCCTACACTGGTTTCTGCGCGCTGGCAAAAGTGAGGCGGGCGAATCCTTCGCCAATATTTTGGCATGCCGTTGATTTGGTGTGGCTGGCGGAGGCACAAACGAAACAGCCCCTTTGTACGCAGGGCGCCTCCTTCTCTTCGACCTCCTCCCCTTCAACATCTCGAGAAGCTATGTGAAATGTAAATGGAACAGAGGTCAAGATAAGACCATTGAAGCAGAAACATGTTTACAATGATGGATGGATGATGTATTCATACCTTAAGTGGTGGTAAGGACCTCTGGGTATGCTAGAGCACCGGCAGGGCGCTACGACCAACAGGAAAAATCAACTTGATCAAATCATTGCTTCTTGCTCATATTGAAGATCCATGGCATTTTGGTGCATCGTGTTGGGAGGCATATATGCTTGTTTCTTGTAACTTGGCAGTGCCTTCTTATGCACAATTTGAGACTTCATCGGATGAGATGTCTCTATCTCAACAGGTTAAACAGGGTATGCGTGTCTCAACAGGTTAAACAGGGTATGCGTGTTTCTTCTGACTTGGTGGTACCTTCTGATGGACAATTTGAGAATTCATTGGATGAGATGTCTCTGTCTCAATGGGTTTTCACAAGTCAACTCTCCGAAACAAGTTCAATACTAAATTTGAGTGGTAACATGGACACGTACCCTTCTCATTCAGAAGAGGTTAAATAATTAACGATGATGAACGAAATTGTGAAGTTTCCCCATAAAAGAACTAGGGTACCATATTTTGAACAAAGCATAACGACTAACGGGTACTAGTTGAAAGAACCAAATGTGCAGATATCACTATTTATTTAGAAATACACGTAAGTCTAATTCTTCTGATTGAAATTATGTAGGATAACCAGAGTCCTTTGTTGTTGATGTCCTTTAAAACTGTAACCTGCTATATTCCAAGTAGGTAAATCAATCTGTATAGTAGATACATCAATGTCCTCACTTTGATCAATTGGTTCATGGTTGATAACTGACATAAGCAAATATAATATGAGGCTGAACTAAACAAGTTTAAAAACAACATGGCTAGGCATCTTTGGCTATTTTACCCTTGCCACATCCGTTGACTTCATCCATTTACATTGCTTAAAGTCTTAAGGTAGTTTGGTACATGACAGTGTACCACTACCAAGAGATTAGCTAGTTCAAAGTTTCTGGCATTTTTAGCCCGCTCAGAGCTTGAGTAGATTGAATCAATACTGTATCAGTTCAAACGAAAAATAAAATTCCATAGTCATTTGAAGTATTGAACAACCCTCAATTTTTTTTTTGAAGTATTGAACACTAAGCAGAAATGAAAAATCATAGGCGGCCAGGCGTACCAGTCCTTAGAGCATCTCTAGCAGCTTGTCTATAAAAATATTTTCACTCAACATATTCTAGTTGTCCAGCAGATTGTCTCCCTCTCCTATATTTTAATAATATCATATAACCACCATTTCAACTACCAACAATGCCAAATTCTAGCCGTAGCAATTTCTGTAGAAGAACATAGCCGTCGTACTCAACAACACTAGCGGTGGTAATTTCTAGCAATGGCGATTTCTATACAACCTCATAGCAGCAGAATCAGTATCAACCGAAACTAATTATTATCCTTTAGCCCATACAACACTTCAGGCGGTGCAAGATGCTTCATTTTGCTAAATATTTGGTGATGTAAAGAATTCATATATGGCACGAGAGCTAGCAGTGAGCAAGCACATCTTACCTCTCGCGCTACCTCCCCAGAATGATCTCTCAGCAATAGCAAGCAGTGCCACAGTCACCGATAACAAGCAGCAGCAGCGCATCTCTCTTTTCTTCCTCTCTGCACCAGAAGTCAGCATCAGCATCGATTTGTATCTCGCTCTTCTCATTTTCAGCAATAGCGGTTAGCAGCAGATATTAGCAGCGGCAGCAAAGTTCAGTTAGCAGTGTAGAAATTTTCAGTTACTCCACGGCTCCACCCCACCTCCTTCTTCTCCACCGCCGGGCGCAGCCCATGCCCCTCTCCTCTCCTTCTTCCACAACAGTCGCGACCATCTCCTCTTCTCAGCCAATCCCGGCCCCTCCTCTTCCCCCCGGGCGCGGCGCCCACATCCATGGCGCAGCAGCGGCCCCCGGCCCCTTCCCCCCACAGCTGTGCCGGCCGCCGACCTTGCCTGCCCATTCCCCTCACCCGATGCTCTCTCTAGATGCGATCGTCACTTGGCACATGGCAAAGGAGGCAGGGTGAAGAAGAGTAAAATGCATGACCGTCCGTATTCTTTCCACAAAATGCCATTTGGGACCAGGCCAGGTAAAAAAGTGAAACTCAAAACTGAATTTCGAAAAGTTAAAAGATTTAGGAAAAAGATTCACAGGTAGAGGGGACATGTTCTACGTGCGCACGATAAAATTTCACATAAAACCGATATTTTTTATGCCATGTGTAAAAAGGACAACAAAAAAATCTTGAGAAATGGATTATTTAGCACCAGAATTTGTTTTTACACGGGGACATAAAACATGTCGAATTTTGCTGAAAAAACTTTATAAGCATGTAACATATCAAGTTATACACGAGATTATTTTTATATTTATCTGATATTTTTAAATATGTTTAAAATGCATTTCAAATAATGCAGAAACAACCTGTCCGATAAAACAATAATTATGCAGTCGCCCTCGGCAATTGACCAGCAAAGGAAAGGCAACATCAGGCTGGTGGCCTCCTCTCCATTTCCTTTTCTTAACAATCAATATCACATATATTCATAATAACAAATAGTACATGGTAGAGATATACCAGCAGCCAAAGAAAGATAACAAACCATAGACTTGTAAATACAACGAAGGTTCTCCCATAATTTTAATTTGAGCTGCAATGCCAAGGCTGAGTGCACACTGGCAAGCATTAAAATAGTCAATCAATATCGACAAGTGTACCAACACATCAGTGAATAACAGCTGATCAGCTTTGTAGGATGTAGCAGCCGGGACAAAAACTGCGAGGATAATTCCTCCCCGTGGCAACCATGAGAAAAGATCCAAATCGATCTAGTGAAAGATCTGAATGCCCATACCAAGATAATTATAATCTTTCAACACCACCATTGATGTCTGGAAGGAGATCTCGTCGTTGAACGAAAGGCCGAAGATCTTTTATTGCAGACGATGCCATCTCCATTGAGGGAAACCAAAAAGAAACGACTTCCAAAAACCTAACATAAACTAGTGAAAACACAACATTTATTGAAAACTCCCTGCATAGATCGGGTTCCCCACTCCTCCCGACACCGGCGAAGCCGACCGGAGGAGGGGGAACCGATCTATAGAGGAGGCTGAAGTGGAGGCGGCTAGGTTTTTCTCTGAAAGCGACATCTATCTTTCTTTGGGTTGGTTCCTCCTCCCATCTTGATGTACGACATGGTGGTCCTACACCACCTGCGTTTGAGAGAGGAGAGAAGACAAGACAGATATGACAAGTTGGTCCCTACAAAATTTACAGAAAAACGCAAAACTAGAACCAGACTATGGTGAGTCTCCCTTGACAGTTATAAGCTTGCCACGTTGGCCTGACAACAGGCCCCACTTGTCAGTTTTTCGGTTAGACAAGCGTGTTAGGTGAATCCGTGCTATTTGTTACGTGCTAGCGCAAAAGTGGTGGTTTTTTAAACCTTAACATAAAGTGGTGTTTTTTTGAAACACTAGCCTGTAACAAAGGAGAAGTTATTGTGGCTTTTTGTAATTTTCTCCTGTCAAAAGGGACAAGTTATCGTGACTAACAACATTAAATTGAACAAAGGAAGGATTTTTTCTTTAAAGCAGAGCTCAATAGAAAGTTTGACTATGTGTTTTCCTTTTTTTTTCTATTTCCTTTAAATTTACTAGACAAAATAGTGCCACCTTAGAAAATTCCCTATTCCTATGTTCTCCTTTAATCAAACATGCCCAAAACTTTCAAAACACACCCACCGAATCCCAACAAACTGCATGACCAAATGGAGGAGACATACAATTTGGTACGAGACACTCATTTGCCCCCCGCACCGCTCCCAGGAGAGTGAACAGTGCCTCTCCTTCCTTGAGAGTCGTTGAGCGAGGCACGGCTCCTCTCCCTCCCCTCTCCGGTGGCCTTATTGGCCGGAGTTGGAGAGGGAGAGGAGTCCGCTATGTATATTACTGTAGGTTTAGTAGTAGTTGTTGGCCCAGGTGCAAGTTTGGCGTCGTGCCAGAGGGGTGGATTCGGTTGGAGACGGCGAGCTGCTCCAGCTGGAATATGGAGTTACTCTCGTTCGCTGCTGCGCTCCGGTGGTCGGAGATGGCTACGATCGGAGATGGTCGGAGATGCCAAATCGCAAGGATCTGTGGATGCCTCCAACCCCCTCTCGTGGTCGTGGTGATAGACAGGGGGAGAAGAGGGATCCAAAGTTCTTCGATTTGGATCGGCAGGGAGACGACGAGCGTGCGTGTCGCACGCTGGAAGCTGCTATTGACGGAGTTCATCAGCGTCGGCCATGGTTTGCCGGCGCTATCTTCGGCGTTTGGAGCCACTCCAAGTTGACTAGATCGTTGGCTATCTTTCCTCTGCGTGAGGATCTTCCCTGACCCCGCTCTAGGAAGCAACACCATCGACGCCCCAAGTGGCAAGGTCCCCGGCGGCGACGATGGTGCCTGAAGTTGGAGGTCTCAGACCAACGGCGGCGACTGATACGTCTCCGACGTATCGATAATTTCTTATGTTCCATGCCACATTATTGATGATATCTACATATTTTATGCATAGTTTATGTCATTATTATGCGTTTTCCGGAACTAACCTATTGACGAGATGCGAAGGCGCTTTGTTTTCAATTTTTGGTTTCAGAAATCCTAGTAAGGAAATATTCTCGGAATCGGACGAAATCAACGCCCGGGTCCTATTTTTCCACGAAGCTTCCAGAAGTCCGAAGGGGAAACGAAGTGGGGCCACGAGGTGGGGACACGAGGGCGGCGCGGCCCAAGCCCTGGCGCGCCGGCCTAGTGTGTGGCCCCACCAGGACTCCACCAACCTTGCCCTTCCGCCTACTTGAAGTCTCCGTCGCGAAAACCCTACCGGTTCGACGAAACCAGAGAAAACCTTCCGAGCCGCCGCCATCGCGAAGCCAAGATGGGGACGGAGTCTGTTCGGCACGCCGCCGAGACGGGAAGTGCCCGGAAGGCTTCTCCATCGACACCACCGCCATCTTCATCACCGCTGTCTCCCATGAGGAGGAGTAGTTCTCCATCGAGGCTGGCTGTATGGTAGCTATGTGGTTCATCTCTCTCCTATGTACTTCAATACAATAATCTCATGAGCTGCCTTACATGATTGAGATTCATATGATGATGCTTGTAATCTAGATGTCATTATGCTAGTCAAGTGGATTTTACTTATGTGATCTCCGGAGACTCCTTGTCCCACGTGTGTAAAGGTGACAGTGTGTGCACCGTGTGGGTCTCTTAGGCTATATTTCACAGAATACTTATTCACCGAGTTATGATTTGAGTTGGATGTCTCTATGAAATTGTGGTGTGTTAGTATCTCCTGTGAATGCTCAAAGTGACATCGTGGGGTGTTCATTAGTACTTGGGAATGCATCTTTAAGGTTTGCCTACATGATGAATTAGTGTTCGTTATCTTGCCAGAGAGTAATTCAGAGTAGCATAGTGAAGTGCTTATTTATATCTCTTTATGATTGCAATGTGTTTTGTATCACAATCTATTTGTGTGCTACTCTAGTGATGTTATTAAAGTAGTTTATTCCTCCTGCACGGTGTAATGGTGACAGTGTGTGCATCGTGTAGTACTTGGCGTAGGCTATGATTGTGATCTCTTGTAGATTATGAAGTTAACTATTGCTATGATGGTATTGATGTGATCTATTCCTCCTTTCGTAGTGTGAAGGTGACAGTGTGCATGCTATGTTAGTACTTGGTTTGGTTATGTTGATCTGTCATGCACTCTAAGGTTATTTAAATATGAACATCGAATATTGTGGAGCTTGTTAACTCCGGCATTGAGGGTTCGTGTAATCCTACACAATTAGTGGTGTTCATCATCCAACAAGAGGGTGTAGAGTCTAGCATCTATTTATTTATTCTGTTATGTGATCAATGTTGAGAGTGTCCACTAGTGAAAGTATGATCCCTAGGCCTTGTTCCTAAATATTGCTATCGCTTGTTTGTTTTTCTGCATCTTTACTTCTGCAATATTACTACCATCATGCACGCGCAAGCACTTTTCTGGCGCCGTTGCTACTGCTCGCATTTATTCATACCACTGTATTTCACTATCTCTTCGCCGAACTAGTGCACCTATTAGGTATGTTGGGGACACAAGAGACTTATTGCTTTGTGGTTGCGGGGTTGCATGAGAGGGATATCTTTGACCTCTTCCTCCCGAGTTCGATAAACCTTGGGTGATCCACTTAAGGGAAACTTCTGCTGTTCTACAAACCTCTGCTCTTGGAGGGCCAACATGTCTACAAGAATAGAAGCACCGTAGACATCAAGCAATTTTAGCGCCGTTGCCGGGAGGAAAGGTAAACGGCACTCACTGGATCCCGGCGAAGCACTTTTTGGCGCACTGAGGAAAGGTAAAAGGCACTAATACTCCGGTCCTAGGTAACTAAGTACTTTTCTGTTGCCGTTGTGTGTGTGCTCGAAGCTATTTCCTTTAGATGCAATTGCATCTTTTTGTTTCTTGTTTACACTAGTTAGGCATAATGGACAACAATGAGCTTCTTATTCTATTTCCGATTTAAGACATGGATGGTTTGATGCGAAAATTAAAAAACCTATGGAACATATTAGTATGAACGCTTTGAACACCATTGTTGCTAATGATATGGAAAATTCTAAGCTTGGGGAAGCTGGCTTTGATGAGCATGATATTTTTAGTCCCCCAAGCATTGAGGAGAAAATTTACTTTGATGATACTTTGCCTCCTATTTATGATGATTATAATGATATTGGTCTTTTAGTACCGCCTGTTATGGAGGATAAATTTGATTATGATTACAATATGCCTCCTATATTTGATGATGAGAATAATAATGATAGCTACTTTGTTGAATTTGCTCCCACTACAACTAATAAAATTGATTATGCCTATGTGGAGAGTAATAATTTTATGCATGAGACTCATGATAAGAATGCTTTATGTGATAGTTATATTGTTGAGTTTGCTCATGTTGCTACTGAAAGTTATTATGAGAGAGGAAAATATGGTTGTAGAAATTTTCATGTTACTAAAATGCCTCTCTACATGCTGAAATTTTTGAAGCTACACTTGTTCTATCTTCCTATGCTTGTTACTTTGCTCTTCATGAACTTGTTTATTTACAAGATTCCTATGCATAGGAAGCATGTTAGGCTTAAATGTGTTTTGAATTTGCTTCTTGATGCTCTCTTTTGCTTCAACTCTTATTTCTTGAGTGCATCATTAAAATTTTGAGCCCATCTTAATGGCTATAAAGAAAGAACTTCTTGGGAGATAACCCATGTGTTTATTTTGCTACAGTACTTTTGTTTTATATTTGAGTATTGGAAGTTGTTACTACTGTAGCAACCTCTCCTTATCTTATTTTATTGCATTGTTGTGCCAAGTAAAGTCTTTGATAGTAGGATTGATACTAGATTTGGATTACTGCGCAGAAACAAATTTCTTTCTGTCACGAATCTGGGCCTAATTCTCTGTAGGTAACTCAGAAAATTATGCCAATTTACGTGAGTGATCCTCAGATATGTACGCAACTTTCATTCAATTTGGGCATTTTCATCTGAGCAAGTCTGGTGCCACTTTAAAATTCGTCTTTACGGACTGTTCTGTTTTGACAGATTCTGCCTTTTATTTCGCATTGCCTGTTTTGCTATGTTTGAAGGATTTCTTTGTTCCATTAACTTTCAAGCTTTGTGCAATGTCCAGAAGTGTTAAGAATGATTGTGTCACCTCTGAACATGTGAAATTTTGATTATGCACTAACCCTCTAATGAGTTTGTTTCGAGTTTGGTGTGGAGGAAGTTTTCAAGGGTCAAGAGAGGAGGATGATATACTATGATCAAGAAGAGTGAAGAGTCTAAGCTTGGGGATGCCCCCGTGGTTCATCCCTGCATATTTCAATAAGACCCAAGCATCTAAGCTTGGGGATGCCCAAGGCATCCCCTTCTTCATCGACAACTTATCAGGTTTCTTCTCTTGAAACTATATTTTTATTCAGTCACATCTTATGTACTTTACTTGGAGCGTCTGTGTGCTTTTGTTTGTTTGAATAAATGCTTGTGTGGGAGAGAGACACGCTCCGCTGGTTCATATGAACACATGTGTTCTTAGCTTTTAATGTTCATGGCGAAGGTTGAAACTGCTTCGTTAATTGTTATATGGTTGGAAACGGAAAATGCTACATGTAGTAATTGGTAAAATGTCTTGGATAATGTGATACTTGGCAATTGTTGTGCTCATGTTTAAGCTCTTGCATCATATACTTTGCACCTATTAAAGAAGAAATACATAGAGCTTGCTAAAATTTGGTTTGCATAATTGGTCTCTCTAAGGTCTAGATAATTTCTAGTATTGAGTTTGAACAATAAGGAAGACGGTGTAGAGTCTTATAATGTTTACAATATGTCTTTTATGTGAGTTTTGCTGCACCGGTTCATCCTTGTGTTTGTTTCAAATAACCTTGCTAGCCTAAACCTTGTATCGAGAGGGAATACTTCTCATGCATCCAAAATCCTTGAGCCAACCACTATGCCATTTGTGTCCACCATACCTACCTACTACATGGTATTTCACCGCCATTCCAAAGTAAAATTGCTTGAGTGCTACCTTTAAAATTTCCATTCTTTACCTTTGCAATATATAGCTCATGGGACAAATAGCTTAAAAACTATTGTGCTATTGAATATGTACTTATGCACTTTATCTCTTATTAAGTTGTTTGTTGTGCGATAACCATGTTCCTGGGGACGCCATCAACTACTCTTTGTTGAATATCATGTGAGTTGCTATGCATGTCCGTCTTGTCTGAAGTAAGGGAGATTTACCACTCATTTAATGGTTAGAGCATGCATAATGTTAGAGAAGAACATTGGGCCGCTAACTAAAGCCATGAACCATGGTGGAAGTTTCAGTTTTGGACATATATCCTCAATCTCATATGAGAACATTAATTGTTGCTACATGCTTATGCATTAAAGAGGAGTCCATTATCTGTTGTCTATGTTGTCCCGGTATGGATGTCTAAGTTGAGAATAATCAAAGCGAGAAATCCAAATGCGAGCTTTCTCCTTAGACCTTTGTACAGGCGGCATAGAGGTACCCCTTTATGACACTTGGTTAAAACATGTGTATTGCGATGATAATCCCGGTAATAACAAGGTGCGGGCACTATTAGTATACTATGCATGAGGCTTGCAACTTGTAAGATATAATTTACATGATACATATGCTTTATTACTACCGTTGACAAAATTGTTTCTTGTTTTCAAAACCAAAGCTCTAGCACAAATATATCAATCAATGCTTCCCTCTGCGAAGGGCCTTTCTTTTACTTTTATGTTGAGTCAGTTCACCTATTTCTCTCCACCTCAATAAGCAAACACTTGTGTGAACTGTGCATTGATTCCTACATACTTGCATATTGCACTTGTTAAATTACTTTGCATTGACAACTATCCATGAGATATACATGTTATAAGTTGAAAGCAACCGTGAAACTTAATCTTCCTTTGTGTTGCTTCAATACCTTTACTTTGATTTATTGCTTTATGAGTTAACTCTTATGCAAGACTTATTGATGCTTGTCTTGAAAGTACTATTCATGAAAAGTCTTTGCTTTATGATTCAGTTCTTTACTCATGTCATTACCATTGTTTTGATCATGCATTCATTACATATGCTTACAATAGTATGATCAAGGTTATGATGGCATGTCACTCCGAAATTATCTTTGTTATCGTTTACACTCGGGACGAGCAGAACTAAGCTGGGGATTTGATACGTCTCGACGTATCGATAATTTCTTATGTTCCATGCCACATTATTGATGATATCTACATGTTTTATGCATACTTTATGTCATTATTATGCGTTTTCCGAACTAACCTATTGACGAGATGCCGAAGGCCAGTTGTTGTTTTCTGCTGTTTTTGGTTTCAGAAATCCTAGTAAGGAAATATTCTCGGAATCGGACGAAATCAACGCCCGGGGTCCTATTTTTCCACGAAGCTTCCGAAGGGGAAGCGAAGTGGGGCCACGAGGTGGGGACACGGTGGGGCGGCGCGGCCCAAGCCCGGCCCCGCCGGCCTAGTGTGTGGCCCCACCGGGACTCCACCGACCTTGCCCTTCCGCCTACTTAAAGTCTCGTCGCGAAAACCCTACCGGGTTCGACGAAACAGAAAACCTTCCCGCCGCCGCCATCGCGAAGCCAAGATCCGGGGGACAGGAGTCTCTGTTCGCACGCCGCCGGGACGGGAAGTGCCCCGGAAGGCTTCTCCATCGACACCACCGCCATCTTCATCACCGCTCTGTCTCCCATGAGGAGGAGTAGTTCTCCATCGACTGGGCTACCGGTAGCTATATGGTTCATCTCTCTCATATGTACTTCAATACAATAATCTCATGACTGCCTTACATGATTGAGATTCATATGATGATGCTTGTAATCTAGATGTCATTATGCTAGTCAAGTGGATTTTACTTATGTGATCTCCGGAGACTCCTTGTCCCACGTGTGTAAAGGTGACAGTGTGTGCACCGTGTGGGTGTCTTAGGCTATATTTCACAGAATACTTATTCACTGAGTTATGATTTGAGTTGGATGTCTCTATGAAATTGTGGTGTGTTAGTACCTCCCCTGAATGCTCAAAGTGACAGTGGGGTGTTCATTAGTACTTGGGAATGCATCTTTAAGGTTTGCCTACATGATGAATTAGTGTTCGTTATCTTGCCAGAGAGTAATTCAGAGTAGCATAGTGAAGTGCTTATTTATATCTCTTTATGATTGCGGTGTGTTTTGTATCACAATCTATTTGTGTGCTACTCTAGTGATGTTATTAAAGTAGTTTATTCCCACGGTGTAATGGTGACAGTGTGTGCATCGTGTAGTACTTGGCGTAGGCTATGATTGTGATCTCTTGTAGATTATGAAGTTAACTATTGCTATAATGGTATTGATGTGATCTATTCCTCCTTTCGTAGTGTGAAGGTGACAGTGTGCATGTTATGTTAGTACTTGGTTTGGTTATGTTGATCTGTCATGTACTCTAAGGTTATTTAAATATGAACATCGAATATTGTGGAGCTTGTTAACTCCGGCATTGAGGGTTCGTGTAATCCTACACAGTTAGTGGTGTTTATCATCCAACAAGAGGGTGTAGAGTCTAGCATCTATTTATTTATTGTTATGTGATCAATGTTGAGAGTGTCCACTAGTGAAAGTATGATCCCTAGGCCTTGTTCCTAAATACTATCATTGCTTGTTTCTTTATTTCTTGCATCTTTACTTCTGCAATATTACTACCATCAAGCGCACCTTAAGCACTTTTCGCGTTTACTGCTCGCATTTATTCATAACACCGTATTTCAATATCTCTTCGCCGAACTAGTGCACCTATTAGGTGTGTTGGGGACAAGAGACTTCTTGCTTTGTGGTTGCGGGGTTGCATGAGAGGATATCTTTGACCTCTTCCTACGAGTTCGATAACTGGGTGATCCACTTGAAACTTCTTCTGTTCTGCTCTCTTTTGGAGACCCAACATGCAAGAATAGAAGCAGTAACAGACAGCGACTAAGGAGTCAATCACGTTTCTACAGATTTCTTCAGGGTCCTGGTTGTAATACTCAAGTCCTGTTTTACATTTTCCTTTTTTTAAGGTGTCTGTTTGTAAAATGTACCGACCGCTTTGACTAGTGAAAGTTTCCTGACCCTTAGGGGTCTCTCCGTTCAAGAAAAGAAATGGGTACAAATAATCAAATAGAGAAAGGGAAAGAAATACCGTCAGAAAAGGAAGATTTACAATGACCAAACCCAAGTCAAAGAAAATCCACCAACCTCTCCTTCTCTTCTCGTTTTTTTTTTTTTTTTGGAGGAAGCAAAACAAAACCAAATTGCTCATCTACCCTTTCCCTGGTTTCCTTGGTTGCTCGTTCCAATCCACAGCCTATGCCTGACGTGCCACCCTCACCTCCACACGAAAATTGGGCCCACCAGGCAGCCACCCAGGAAGACAGATCCCTCTGCACGCTCTCGGCCGGCAATCATGCCGCGGGTCCCGCCATCGGCGGGTCCCGCCACGTGGCACCAACCCTACCCGGGCGGCGCACGTCACCCACTTTCCCCATTCGTCCCTCCCTCATCTCATCTTCTTCCCCACCGAATCCCCAATCCCAAGCTCCCCTCCTCCGCCTCGCCCCTAGATCTCCTCCCCCCCGCCGCGCCGCCCCGCCCCACGGCACCGCCCACCCCGCGCCGGTGACCCGTGGGCCCCGCCGCTCCATCCCGCCAACCCACAGCTTCCAGGAAGCACAAGCGTCCGCAAAGCTCGAATCTTTGGATGCGCGGCAGCCGATGGCGACGCCGGCCGTCGAGAAGCCCGACGGGGTGGAGATCCGGGAGGTGTGGGCGGACAACCTCGAATCCGAGTTCGCGGTGATCCGGGACCTCGTCGACGACTACCCGTACGTGGCCATGGACACGGAGTTCCCAGGAGTCGTCTGCCGCCCGCTGGGCACCTTCAAGTCCCCCGCCGACTTCAACTACGCCACGCTCAAAGCCAACGTCGACATGCTCAAGCTCATCCAGCTGGGCCTCACCTTCTCCAACTCCGCCGGCGCCCTCCCCGCCCCGTCCCCAAACAACCGCCCCTGCGTCTGGCAGTTCAACTTCCGGGGCTTCGACCCGCGCACGGACGTGGCCGCCGCCGACTCCATCGACCTGCTGCGGCGCAGCGGGATCGACTTCGCGCGCCACGCCGCCGACGGCGCGTGCGCGCGCCGCTTCGCGGAGCTGCTCATGTCCTCCGGCGTGGTCCTCAACCCGGACATCCACTGGGTCACCTTCCACAGCGGCTACGACTTCGGGTACCTGCTCAAGCTGCTCACGGGGTCCTGCCTGCCCGACACCAGCGCCGGCTTCTTCGACCTCATCCGGATCTACTTCCCCGTCGTCTACGACATCAAGCACCTCATGCGCTTCTGCAACAGCCTCCACGGCGGCCTCAACAAGCTCGCCGAGCTGCTCGACGTCGAGCGGGTCGGGATCTGCCACCAGGCCGGATCTGACTCGCTGCTCACCGCTCTGTCGTTTAACAAGCTCAAGGACTCCTACTTCGGTGGGTTGACCGAGAGATACGCCGGTGTGTTGTATGGTCTAGGCACTGAGGGTGGGGAAGCCACCTCTGTTCACTGAGTAATGGATAGTCAAAAATAAATCATGAACTTTTTATTTATCACAAGAGAAATCTGTCTGTCTGTCTGCTCAAATGTCTGTGATTTTCTTCTGACTATCCTTTTACTTGGCGCCTGCCTAAAAAGGTACCACTTTTTACCCTTATACCTACCTGTGGTATTCCTCAATTGCTTCGTTTACATTACATCACAGCGTTTTGGTTTTGCTTGGTGAAGTTGATTCAACATAAAATTCTACTATGCTAACCTTTCACACCATCTGTACTGTTATTAAACACGTATCCCTTCTTTTCTCATTTCTTAGAAGCTTATCAACAAAGAGTATCAAATACTACTCGTTTTGTGCATTCCTTTTGGGGAATCACCTACACTGGCAGGGGCATGGCTAACAGTGGTATCAAGGACATCATGTATTAGGGAAGTCAAACGGAAAAACCAAAAGGAAAATTTGCCACGACATGCCAGCCTCTTGTACCAGGGACAAGACGATTTTGAGCGCCACCCTTTCTGGTTACGCCCATCAGCCCATCATCTTCTTTTGTTCCTCTGTTTCTTTGGATCATAGCATTTATGTAGCTTACAGAGTGAACCCTTTAGTTATGGTCATAAATGCTGTATTGTCCTGTAATAATCATTTTCTGGAAGTATGGACATTTAGGTTCGTGTGTTGGCTATTCAGTTCTTAACTGGTATGCATTTTTTATCTGTGATCAGTGATTTTGCATCGACTTCCCGTTGGCGCTTACAGTTACATTTACATGTAACTTTGTAGTTCCCATACCATACACTCATTTGCATTCGCTCTTCTACGCCATTTTATTAGTTCCCCAATACCCCGGTCAATAAAGTACAGATCAAAATCAAATAATGCTGAACTGAACTAGATGGCGAAGGATTGAGGAACACAAGTAGGTTTAAAAACCCATCATTTATATCACAGATGTTACATATGGAGCATGTTGTGCAATTGGCCAAGTGAGATGAGCTTTTGTCTCTGTGCATAACCACCAAAGTGATTTGTCTTTGCATTTGTGCTTTACTATCTGATGATCCCCCATTTTTTTTATGTTCCCTTTGCTTCTCGCGCTCTTCTTGTAATGTCCTTGCTTACTGCAGATTGTGTGCCAATAGCACCTCACTTTTAATCTTAAAATGGGAGCATCTCGTATATTGCTGCTATGGTATTCTGCCTTCTAAAATTTATTCTACTGCATCTTGTATTTGCAAGTATATAGCTGTTTGTAACTTTGTTGGCATTGCTGTCTTGCGTAATCAAAGGTTTGGTGAGAGGTTTAGTTCGTAGGACAAGCCTGCTTTACTGTGCATCATTCATGATAAATCAGTGATTTTTTGCTGTCTGGCATGTGAATGTTCTCTTGATGTGTTTCTCATTTTGAAATGCACTGGTTATCCTGTGATGTCAATAGCTTTAGTGCGCCAGGCGCTTTATGTTGGTATATGTGAATGTAGAGTGTGCACCTGAACATCTGCTCAGTTTAGATTTTACAATGCTGGTCTCTGTGTTTTCTATGCAAACTCTTGCTATTTCTTTGCTTCTTTTAAAGAGATAGATTTGAAATTAACAAGAGCTGAATTAGAATCCAGCAATTTGCCTTACTCTAGTGTGACTCAGCAGAAAGATTGTTGATGTTAGTTATCCAAATTGAACTTTACCAGGCATTTGGTAATCTTTCTCAGAGTTGTAGCTTAGGTCTTGCTTTCCTTTTTGAAGAGATTTATAGTTTGATTTTGCATGCCAGAGAGAATTACCAGTATCTGCACTCCAGTATTAGTATAAGAGTTACCGCCACATCTACTGTATCACTTTACGTGGTCTATCTCTGTATAGCTTTTGGTTTCAGCGTTTCTTTTAGGAGGTTTTGCTTCCTGTTTGTATGAGCAAAAACATCTTCAAAGCAAGTGTTTCATGTGGATATCTGTATGATCATTTGTTCTGGTCTCAATTGGTCAGTGCATCCTGTACAACTTTTTTAAACCAAAGGTGCGATTCTCTCCTCTTGCATTAGTGTGTGAGTTGAGATATGTTAGTTTATCTTCTTGGTTTACTGTTTAAATGGATCATTGCATCATTTGACACATGGTTAACATTTTGGGTTCCATGTCTTATTGGAGAATTTCTTCTGCTCCTTTACGACTGTTTGATGAACCTGCCGTTTCTGCTTCTACGCATGCCTGGCTTCTTCAGTAGCTGGTGCATGTCAGATGTCAATTGTATTTCTGAGATGCTATAGTTCGGATTCTCTGTCTGGTGATAGATATTTCATCCAATCCCCCATTCTATGAGTTCCTTGTCAACAAGCTGCAGATCAAACAATATTGAATTGAGCTAAATGGTAAAGGGATAGCAATACGTTTACATGGACCATGTTGGGTGCATATCAACTGGCAAGTGATATGGGAACTATATGTTCTTTTGGCTCTGTGCATAACCACTCAAATAGGTCAGAGAACAGTTCCTTTCTTGGCAATTTTTATGTGAATTTTATTAGGATTTGTGCTTCATAATTCTGACGATTACTAATTTTATCATGTTCCCTTTGCTTCGCTTGCTTCTCGCTGTAGTGCCTTTGTTTACTGTAGATTGTTTGCCTGAATAGCTCCTCACTTTGAATATTATTATGGAGCTTCTCAGTTCTTTCTACTACATCTTGTTTGTTGCTGCTACGTATTCATTCTACGGTATTATGGTTGTCTGAATCTTATGGGCCTTGCTAAATTACAGAGAGTTAATGCTTCATTAATCATCTTCATTAAGCATGTGCAGTACATAGCTCTTCGTAATTTTGTTGGTATTGCTGTTTGTGTAGCTCAATGGTTTGATGAGAGGCTTAGGCCCGAGGGCAACCATATTTTACCGTGCATAACTCATGAGAAATCAGTCATTATTTGTCGTCAGGCAACTGATTCTTCTCTTGACGTGTTCCTTATTTTGTAATGTGGTGTCCATCCTGATAATCGATAGCTTTAGTGTGCCTTGTATTTCACGTTGGTGAGTGTGGAGTGTGTGTTTCCTCTATTAAAATTTTGCAGTGTAGGACTGTTTTCAATGAACTCATATTGTTTTGCTTCTGCTTTTCTTGAACAAATAGCTTCAAAATCTACCAGAGGTGGGTTGGAATCAGAAATATTTCTTTCCAACTCTGGTGTGATTCAGCAGCATGAATATAGATGTTACCCATCCAGATCAAACTCATATCTACAATGTGAATGGTCAAGTTCTTCTGATGCCATTTTAATTTGTGCAGGCAGATCTGTGTTTTGTTGCTTCATTTTGCATGTAGTAGATGGTTAGTGGTCCAACTATAACATCAGTATATATGCTCCTTCTGGATGATACCAGCCGTTGTCAGCATTTCTATTTAAAGGTTTCGGCTTGAAACATGATTCACAGCAAATATTTCAGATGGATATCTCTGATCGCTTGTTCTGTATTGAATATCCCAGTGCATCCTAAATTATATGTGAGACCTCTTAGTTTATCTCCGTGTTGCTTGTGTAGCGAGTGATTTACTGTGTAGCTTGTCATTTTGATTTGAGAAGCTCTGCCTGTAGTTTCATCACTTTTAGCTCAGCCCAACCTTCTTCGATGAAGACGGAACCTAGGAGTACTGTTCGCTGTGTAGCTTGTCATTTTGATTTAAGAAGTTTTGTCTGTAGCTTTAAAGGTGGAATGTACTATGTCCGCTTCCACGTATGCCCAGCCGGTGCTTCAGTGCAGCAAAAGGCAGGCAGGATCATTGCATTATTTGACGCATGGTTGACATATTGGTTTACATGCCTTATGGGAGAACTTCTGCACCTTTAGGACTGTTTGATGTATAGTGTGGTTTTCTGTCCTGAAGATGAGACAAAATCTGCTGTTTTTGCTTGTACGCACGCCTGACTTCTTCAATAACTGGTGCTTTTTAGATGTCAATTGTGTTTCTGTGATGGGCTAGTTCTGAATCTGTATGTCTGTTCACAGAATGTTCATCCAACCCCCCATTGTACAAGTTCCTCGCCAACAAACTGCAGATCCAACAATATTGAATTCAAAAATGGTACTGGGATAGAAATAGGTTTACATGGACTATGTTTATATGCCCTTTTGACTCGGCGCATAACCACTGAAATATAGGTAGAGAACTGATCCTTGTAATTTATATGTGAATTTTCTTAGGATTTGTGCTTCATAATTCTGACGATCGCTAATTTTAGCATGTTCCCTTTGCTTCGCTTGCTCCCGTTGGCCGTTGTAGTGCCTTTGCTTACTGTAGATTATTTGCCTCAATAGTTCCTCACATTGAATCTTATTCTTATCATGGATAGGGTTGAAAATGAAAGGGAAACTTTCCGTCCGTTTTCGAAGAAAAAGGAAATGGAGAGCAAAAAAGGGAAAAGGAAATGGCATTTTGCGGAAAACGAAAGGAAACGGAAGAATCATAAAAGGAAACGGAAATGAAAAGGGAGCTGTTCCGACGGAAACGAAAGCGGCAAAGGAAATTCCGGATAAATAAATATGAAAAGTTTCCGCAAATGTAACCTAGAGAGGCCCATGTTCTTGGTAGGCCTATATTTACACATGAAACTAGGCGCAGGCCACCTACTAATTATAGACAGCCGCGTCTCGACGACTCATCTCTGTTTGGGACGATTCTACAAGACCTAGACCCAACTCCCAAGCGATCGCAACGATCGCGGCTTCTTCCTACAAGACGAGCGATCAGGCAGCCAAGCGACTGCCCGTGAACAGTGTTAGTGTCGACGTAAAAATATTTATGTGAACTTGCGCTTGTCTAAGTGTTAAACTATGTCTGTTATGTAGTACTTTATGTTGAATTGCCACTTGTTGAAGTGGAGTGATATTTCTTATCTTATTGTCTACTTCGTTGTATGTGCTTTTTCGGTATACATACCAAGGTAATATGCCCGCCATTTTATTATGACAAATATTCATTTTCGTAACGTATCCGTCCCGTATCCGCTCCATATTCATTTCCGGTGATTTTCGTTTCCATATTCGTTTCCGGGGTTTCCGATTTCGTTTCCGATTTCGTTAAGATAGGGGGAAACAAAAACGATAAGACATGTTTCCGTCCGTTTCCGTTCCGTTTTCAACCCTAATCATGGAGATATTCAGTTCTTTGTTGTACGCCTTGCGTTTTGTTGTCTTGCTTGTTGCTGCCACGTGTTCATTCTATGGTGATATGGTTGAATCTTATAGCCCTCGCTGAAGCACAAATAGTTCATGCTTCATCGAGCATGTCCCAATAGCCCAATACATAGCTCTTTGTAATTTTGATGGTATTACCGTTCTTGTAGCTCAATGGTTTGATTAGAGGCTTAGGCCTGAGGGCAACCCCGCTTTGCTGTGGGTCATCCATGAGAGAAATCAGTCACGTTTTCGCTACCAGGCAACTGAATCTTCTCTTGGCATGCTCATTGATTATTTTGTAATGCGGCGGTTATCCTGATGATCGACAGCCTTAGTGTGCCTAGTATTTCTTTGGTGAATGTGGACTGTGTACCTAAACATTTCCTGTATTTATTTTGTAATAATGTAGGCCTGCTTTCAATGTGCATTCTTGTTGTTTCTTCGCCTTAACAAATGTAGCTTCAGAATCTACCAGAGGTGAATTGGAATGAACAGTATATGTTTGCCGGTGTGGTTCAGCAGAATGAACATACTGATGTTACTCACCCAGATCAAACTCTTCTCGAGGATGTCAGTTGTCATCCTTGGTTTTATTTTTGCCACTCCGGCATCTTCGCCTGAATGATTTATAGGTGGGTTTTTTTCTATTTTTATTCCCTGAAATCAGACTTGTGTTTTGTAGCTTGACGTGTTGATGGGAGTTACCGCTAAACCTACAGCATCGGTATGCATGTTCTGCTTCTGTGTGACACCTGTCGTTAGCAGCGTTCATTTCTTTTAGGAGGTTTTGGATTGTGTTTGTGTACAAGTGAAAACATGTTGGCAGCAAATATTTGAGATGGATATCTGCATTATGGTCACGTGGTGTATATGAAATTTCCCAGTTCACCCTACAGTATTTGTGAGGCATGTTAGGTATCCGTGTTTGCTTGTAGCTGATGTCATTCTTCTAATCTGGTAGGTTCGTCTGCTGTTTCATCACTGTTTCACGCAGCCCAGACTTCTTCGATGAAGACGGATCTAGGTGTACTGTTTACCCTTCCACGCATGCTTTGCGGCCGGTGCCTCTCAGCTGTCAATTGACAATGGTGTTCTTTAAAGTATGGTGCGATTCTTGATTCAGGCCCGTCGGTGCGGCAAAAGGCAGGGGTCACTTGGAGCGTGATTGGTTTGCCCGGTTTTCAATGCCGCCACCGGGCGCGGTACTATTCGCCTCTCCTCGTCTAGCAAAGAACTCGGGGATTTGTTGTTTGTGGCCGCCGTTGCTACCGTTTGTTGCCACTGCGCTCGCCGACCTCGTTGTTGTTAGTGAACTAATAATGCACTTCCATTTGTATGTAACCAAACGCTGAGTATATTTTCTAAAAACACAAATTGTTGGTAACCAAACACTAAGGTTTCGTTTCTCTCTTGGTACCGAAAAATAAATTGTTGATAATCAATTAAGATAGGAGTACCTAATATAGCTCTAGACTTGGCCTAGTTGATCATGCAGATGGAGCGTTTTGTTCCTGCAATCCTACTCCGCCGCTGCGAAGTCTGAATCGCTGGTGTGCGGGTTAACACAGGTGGGTGCGTCTCTTTTGCCCCCGCTCCCGAGAATATATCTAGTGATACCATTCCCCACATGATACTGTGATAGCACTTCACAAAATTTAAATTTGTAAGTGTTAAAAAAATTTAAAATAAATTGGTAGCTGTTCACGAGATGTGTGTTTACATCGTCTAGAATTTTCCGATCCAAATTTAAAACACATAAAGAGAAACAAAAAAGATAAATGCTACTATGTGAATAGAGGCAACTGGTGTTGAAAGCGACTTTTTGGAACATGGGTACTCCTGAATCCGATTAAACTTTGTCTGGCACTAAGTTACGTAGTTATCCCATCACTAAGTTATAAAAATTTCGGCAGGAACGAGTTTCCTTTAAACTGTTCATTTGAAATTTGTGATTTTTGCCTAAGCTACGTACTTTTGAATTTAGGTATATGAAAAATGGCACGCACATGCATACGTGTATCCACTACCTAGAATTTTTTTGTTCAATTTTTTATGGAGATAAAAAAATGTTGATTCTTGGGCTGGCCCTTTATCAGGTTCCCGTGAACCCATGTTCCAATGTGTATTTCGGCTGTTTGATGCCCTCTTAGCCTCGCAGAATCATGGAAATTTTTATCTTTTTTTTTCTGTACAGTTCGTTTGATTTGTAACCATACGAAGAAAATTCACGCAGACTTGGCGGGTAATTAAGCAGGTTTGACGATGACAGTTAAGCGCCGGCCGAAGGAGCCGATCCGCGCCCCGACCGGGCGCGCGGCCACCGTCGCCTGGTCGTCGTCTCGCGTGGACCAGACCATAGCAACGAGCGTCGCGAGCGGTGGCGTCGCTGTGCCAGACAACTTCAGGTCGCTCCCACGGCGCTCGGTCCCGGCGGCCGAATAATGGCGTCCCGCTCGGCCACCGACGCCGCATTTACTCTCTATCACTATCACGCGCGCTGCTGCGCCGCCCCTCGATAGATCGCTAGCTCGTCCCGGCGCGCGACCCTGCGTCGTTCCGCCACACGGCGTTGCTCCCCGCGCCCGCGGCAGGAACACGGCACGCCATGGGACATTGTCGTCGAACGAGTCGTCGAGCTCCTCTTCGGCACGCGGTGAAATGGGCTGGGGATTCAGGGTCGATCTGCAGGTTGCGCCATGGCGCTGCCGTTTAATTCGGCTATAATGCCTGCTTAACTCGCCGGGGCTCGCCGTCGGTGCGGCCGTACTGTTCTGCGTGGTGAGGTAGGTCGGCATGGACCCTCGATCGATCGCGGCACTGTCGCACTGCAGCTCTCAAGTCAAAATCTGCAAGTGCTACGGTACGGCGGTGGGAAATGAAGGCACGATGGGCTGGCTGACTACCGTCGCTGGCTTGCACCTTGAAATGCGGTTTCTCGGCAACCAGAGCCGGCGAGTCCTCGGAAGATCAGGACCCGTTTCGGGCATCATCGCCTTGACGAGTGATCATCGTTCTGTAGCGCTCCAGTGCTCTTGCACAGAACTGGGTCCTCGCCGAAGGAACCTTCGTTGACCTGACCTGACCATGTCCGCGTGGTGCACGTGCACCCATGGAGGGCGCCGACGCATTTCTCCTACGCATTACGAATTTTCTTTTTCTAAGCATTTTCAAAAATTTAATAACTATACAAAACGGTTGCGTAAATAAAACTAGTAAAATTAAAACTTGAATACTAGATAAACCCTAGAAAACTATGTACTAGGGTTTCCCCGCCGCCGGTGAGTATCTGCCTTAGGTGGTGGCGAGCTCATCCTTGGAGTCCATGGCGTACACTGGGACTATGCGCTCTATAGGTGTGGGCCTTGCTCGGCGGGCGGTCGGGAGTGGGTAGGGCGGCACGATGTGGTGCGAAACAAAAGCGGCGCGGCAGTGGTAGACGTAGGAAAAAATTGCTGGGTGGACACACTTAAAAAAATCGCACTAGTCCATGCTCGATAAAAAAATAGCAACTGATTAATATAGATACCCAATCGATTCATAACATTGTGGATCAATACATTTTGTTTGAATTGTTCCAATAGGATTGGAAGTTGTATAAGTGGAAGCTTGATATTGGCCTGTTTATCGGAAATTCAATTCGTCTCCTGGGTGCATATGCTCTCTCTACAAAAAAAAGTATTTCGAACAAAAATTAGCAAATTTTCTTACATATACATCTCTATAATATACGTGTGCTCGTCAAGTTCGCGAGGAACCAATATACGTGTTGAGAAGAATTTTTCGTGCAAGCAAAGGGGTCAAATTCTTCACCATAGGAGCGAGAAAAAGAATTGTGAGAACCAAACACGCACACTGAGAGTCTGAGAGCGACGACTTCGCAAAAAAATATGGACTGGTAGGCGACGACGACTAAAAACCTACTTCTAGTATTGTAGTTTACTTTGTATGTCTTTTTTCGCCTCTATTTAAAACTATGTTTAATATGACATATTAAGGGAAAAAATATGTGTCCCGTATGGGTTCACCCCTAGACCCAAAGATGGACACAACCCACTTTTTTATCCACGAACTGATCTAAGACTAGTCATAGTGGGGAGTAACATAGAGTAGTAACATGGTGCATTACTACCTTCATAGTGGGTGGTAACATATACTACCTTCATAGTGGTGCATTACTACCTTCATAGTATGTGGTATCATGCATGCTATATTTATTTCATTGTAGACTCATCTTGTCTTGAGAAATGTGATGTTATGATAACATAGCTAGTTACCACCTCACTCTCTTTCTTTATTTATTGTCATGCCATGTCATCAAAATGCTTTGGGGTGTGTGATGTTACTACCTATGTTACTCCCACTATGAGTAGTCTAAACAAATTAAACAACCGCATTTTATGTTTAAAATGGGTCGGCCCACTAGGTAGGGGTGTGTTTGTAAAATTTAGGCAAGGTCATACCCGTCGTGTTTCGTTGGCACGAGTCTTTGAACCTTCCGTTAATGGAGACGATACAAGCAACAGGCAAGGGAGGAACTATCGCGTTCTACTTCTCTTGCAAACAGCTCCCCTCCTCTGCCTCCCTTGAGAGTCGCCTCCCTCTTTTCGTCGCCGCCCCTGTCCTTCTCTCTTCCCGGCGGCGAGGCCAGCCGGCGAGAGGATGGATTAGGTGGTAGGTTCTCTCTGTACATATTAGGTGTAGATCTAGTTGTAGTTTGTGTTTGTTTGCTTGTCTGGCGTTGTTCGCTCGTGGCGGATGCCCGACTTTTGTCTCCCCCATGGCTGGTGTCCGGCGAGCTCCTTTGGCACCGGAGCCAGGCCGCTTTCTCCTCTGCTTTGTGGATCCATGGTGGTTTCCCTGCAGGGTTGAAGCCGGCCAAGGCCATTTCAGTTTAGAGGAGGAGCTTTTGGATCGCGGGGGAGCGATTTCTGCTGGCCGTCGTGGTGACGGGCTTCGAAGGCTCCTGCTGCGTTTTGGCGAAGGGCGAAGCTGCTCCAGATCGAGAAGCGACTTCTGGTCAAGCTCGGTTTGGTGGACTGAAGGCGGCGGATCTGGCATGTCAGATCCGGGATGCGTTGAGCACTGGGGTGTTCCCCGACTGATATTCTCCACAAGATCTATCGGTTCCACATTGGACGGCCCCCTATGCAGCTTTTGAAGCCTAGATGGGCGAGGGTGCTTCATCGTGTCCGGCGTCGGTGTTCGCTGGCGAAGTGTGGCGATGTGGGAGATTGTAGTTCGACTAGGGACCTACTTATAATTTTTCGTTTTTGGAGGGTCTTTCTGCAATGTGTTTGGCCATGTGTCCTTCTCGGTCTTTCGACCGGCTTCTGGCGTGCGTGCGTTGTAATCTCTCAGTTTGAATGAATATACGCCTCCCTTACTCTCAAAAAAAAAAAAAACAGGCAAGGACGTACGAAGGCTTCGTGAGATCTCTTTCCTTGAGCTGTTCAACACTGACAACACATGCCGCACGGTCTGTTCCCCGTGCTGATGTCCAGTTCAGGCCAGAGATTCAGCGCTTTGTTTTGTCTCATGGAAGTCTCGGCAGCAAGAACGCCGCGGCAGATCACAATAAACTCACCAAGCAAGCCCGTCCATATAAGCATGTTCTGGCCGAGTTTCGAATCTATAGTTCCCGTATTTTCTCCCGCCCATTGGACTTAACGAATGGCACCTTCACGCTGGCCAAAACAGCAGAGTAGACTGACAGCTGATTTGGAGTTCGCTGTTACCAAATGCACCTGAATACCTGATACGATCGTATCAGCCTATCAACTGTAATGATACCGACTGGTGTTTTGGAGTTCGCTGTCGGTGCCGGCTCTAGGCGCGCTGCACAATCTTGTGCAGTTGTGCATCGTCAATGCAGACATGGTTGCTCTGGGTATCAAAGCCGTGGTTGGTAGCTCGCACCCACTTCAGTCAAGCTTATATAGCTGTTCGGTAGGCCTCAGTGTTGTAGCTCGCATGCACTTGAAAGTACCTCCTATAGAATAACAGGATCGGGGCTGCTAATTGCTCGTCTGGATCAATACATTGATGTATATTTATATAGGTTACAACTTGTATTACAAGGCAGCCTAAGTTGGTTTTCTTATAGGACTCGAACACGTTTTCCTAATGGACTCTAACACACCCCCAAAGTCTGAACGTGGTGACATACCGTCGCTGATGTGAAAACTGTTTCTAAACACCACAAACAAGGCGTGGCAGACCCTTTGTGAAGTGTGTTGAAACCGTCTCCTTTTCAGTAAGAGTTAACGGTTGCTTTTCAGAATTCTTTAAGCCTACAAGAGGAATTAGACAGGGAGATCCTATCTCCCCCTACCTCTTTTTGTTATGTGGAGAGGGACTAAGTTCGCTTCTGAAATTCAGTGGTCAAGCTTTCTTATCAAAGGGGATAAGGGTGGGCATCCATGCACCATGGGTCTCACACCTTCTTTTTGCTGACGACTGTCTAGTCTTTACCCATGCCTCGGCAATGGGGGCAACAAGGTTGAATGCCATTCTGGAAACTTACCAGAAGGGCTCTGGTCAGATGGTTAATAAGAACAAGTCTGCTATTTTATTTAGTCGCAATTGTGAAGATGATATGAAAACAATAGTACATGCAGCTTCAGGGATTTCGTCTGAAGCCAAGATAGAGAAATACCTTGGGCTCCCTACAGCCCTCGGTAGATCTACGGATGAAGAGTTTGAACATATTCTCACAAGGATCAGAAAGCTAGCTCGAGGGTGGAGCCCTAAAACTTTGAGCATTGCAGCTAGGGAAACACTAGTGAAAGCTATTTGTCAGGCTATTCCCACATATTCGATGAGTTGTTTCCGTCTGTCAAAGAAGCTATGCAAGAAGATTACTAGCTGTGTCGCTAGATTTTGGTGGGGAGGTGATGAGAATAAGAGGAAAATCCATTGGAGAAAATGGGAAGATATTTCTATTCCGAAGAGTTCAGGAGGTATGGGCTTTAGAGACTTCCAGTTATTTAACCAATCCATGTTGGCCAAGCAAGGCTGGAGGCTACTAACAAATCCCGATTCTCTCTGTGCTCGAGTACTACGTGGGAAATATTTTCATGATACAAATTTCATGTCAGCAAGGAAGAAGAGAAACTCTTCTCATGTTTGGAATGCTATCCTACATGGGAGAGAAGCTCTAAAGGTGGGTCTGATTAAAAGACCAGGGGATGGTTCTTCTATTCATGTGTGGGATGATCCGTGGATTCCAGGAAATTACAATCGAAAACCATTAGTAAGAAATCCAGAATCCGAGGTTTTAATGGTTAATGAACTTATTGAGAATCACTCGGCTTGGAACATTGAGAAACTAGAGGAGAATTTTGTACCTGTAGATGTTGAAGCTATTCGAGTTATACCCATTGGCAGGTTTAATGATGATTTCTGGGCATGGACACTAGAGAAAAGTGGATGTTTTACTGTCCGTTCATGCTACAAAGCAATGGCTTCATCTCGCCAACAAATTGCGCATGTGTCGTGCTCTGACAATGACTCAAAGCAGTGGTGGAAGATTTTATGGAAGTTAGAAGTGCCACCCAAAGTTCGGTCCTTCTGGTGGCGGGTGATCAATGGGTATATTCCTTGCAGGCAGGAGCTTAACCGAAGACATATAGAAGAACTTGCTTTATGCAAGACTTGTGGTGCGGAGAAGGAGACCATATTCCATGCACTTTTTGAGTGCACTTGGGCACGTATTTTTTGGCAAGAACTCAAGAAAGTGATGCAAATCAAAATACCTAAACTCCATCCTAGATCATGGGCAACAGATCTGATTGATGGTACAAAGGGAACAAGAGAGGAAGCTTGTGCGATTTTATGTGGTTGCTGGTCAGTCTGGTCAGAAAGGAACTCGGTATGGCATGGCAATGGGAGCCGATCGATCATCGGTTCAGTTCGTTGGGTCATGGAGTCAACCTTCGACCTTGCTCAGTTGGGAAAGAATAAGGCATCAATGCCAATAAAGAAAATCCCCCAATGGCAGAGACCGGAGATGGGAGTTCTGAAAATCAATGTTGATGCTGGTTTTGATGCTGAGGCACGTCAAGGTACCTCAGCCCTGGTAATCAGAGATCATGATGGTGTCTTTGTGCTCGGACAAGCTTTGTGGTACAGCGTTGCAGCGAGCGCACTAATCATGGAGGCGCTTGCAATTCGTGATGGAGTTCAGTTTGCTCTAGATCGTCATTTCCACATGGTGGAGATAGAAAGTGATGCTAAAGAAGTGCTACATCGGATGGAAGATCCTGGAGGCGGCAGATCCGAGATCGCTTGCATATGCCAGGAGATAAAGGAGCTCAGTGGATTCTTAACTAGCGTTAAATTTTCGTATATTGGAAGGCAAGCTAATGAGGCAGCTCACGCTTGTGCTAAGAGAGCTAGTAGTGATAGAAGAAGGTGTCTTTGGGTGAATTATAAACCTCCCTTCTTAGAACAGATCCTTATCAAGGATTGTAATCCCTCTGTTTAAATTATATAAAGCCTGATTCGCAAAAAAAAAAAAAAAAGACCCTTTGTGAATATATCAGCGAATTGACTGCTGGAGGGAACCTGCAGAGCACCCTTCTCGCGTACAAAATGAATTTTCAACTTAATGTGTTTTGTGCGCCAATGTTCTACTGGATTGGTGGACAAATATTTTGCTGAGATGTTATGACAGTAAACAATAATGGCATTGTCGAGTGGTCGGAGCTCTAGCAACAAGTGATGAAGCAAACAAGTCTCGGCGACAGCAGAGGCGACAACTCTGTACTCAGCCTCGGCGCTGCTGTGAGAAACAATGGTTATCAGCGCGAAGACCAATAAACCTATCACCCAGAAATATACAAAACCCGAACATAGAGCGGCATGTATCCATGCATCCGGCCCAATCAGCATCCAAGCATGCGACAAGATTATGTGTACAGGAAGAATGAAGGATGAGACGTAGATCAAGTGTGCCTTTGAGGTAGCGGAGAATTCGTTTAATGAGAAGAAAATGGGGTTCACGAGGATCATGCATATGAAGACACACTTGATGAACGGCATAGGAAATTTCTGGTCGGGTTAGGGTAATGTATTGGAGAGCAGCATCAAGACTACGATACTAAAATGAATCTGAAACGGGGGGAGCTAGCGGAGGAAGAAAGTTGATTTGGTGTCAATGGGGATGGCCGTAGGAATAAAGTCGGCCATACTAGCACGGTTTAGAACACCAAGAATGTATTGTTTTTTTTTAGATAAGTGGAGGTTGGTAGGATTGGGTGACAGAAATACCAAGAAAATTTTGAAGGTGACCAAAATCGTTCATAGAGAATTCATAGCTACGTTGAGTGATGATTTTATGAAGAACAGAGGTGGAGGAAGCAGTGAAAATAATATCATAGACATACAGAAGAAGGTGTGTACATAGTAATAGATCCATGATGAAGAGCAAAAAGATAAGCGTCTGAGTGGGACTCAAAAATCCAATGGAACATGCATATATAGGTGGCAAAGCGTTGAAACCAAGCTAGTGGGGCTTGTTTGAGACCTTAGAGAGGTTTTTGAAGACGACAGATGCGCGTTGGATAGCGAGAATCGACATAGCCATATGGTTGTTGACAATAAACTTCATCATCAAGTTTGCCAAGTAAGAAGGTGTTTTGACATCACGTTGAGGAATTGGCCATGACCAAAACCCTAAGAAGGTGTTTTGATATCACGTTGATGAATTGGCCAGGACCAAAAGAGTGCAAGAGAGAGAATAACTCGAATGGTGGCAGGTTTAACAACCGGACTGAAAGTCTCATCAAAATCGATGCCGAGTTATTGTGCGAATCCACGTACTACCTAACTTGCTTTGTGATGGGCGTGGGAGCAATCAGAAGGAAATTTGTAGCGAAAAATCCACTTACCGCTCACAATATTGGCACTTGGAGAACGAGGGTCGAGACTCCAAGTGTCATTTCTTACGAGAGCATCGTACTCCACTTGCATAGCTTAACACCATAAGGGATCACGAAGAGCTATGTTGAGGATATGTCAACTAGGTATGCCATATTGGGCACTTGATATTGGTATCGCTGGTACAGATCTAAGAAGGAGTCTATAAGGCCCAGGAAGCCCAAGAAAAGTCGAAGCCTAGAAACTAGATAGAATAGGCAAATATTAGCCACATCGAGCAAACCAATAGATGTAACCAACCAGTGATTAGACTCTGAGACTTAGCCCACTGTATAAAGGATTAGGAGCAGCCACCAGGGATGGATCAAGAATCTTTGGCATACGATGCACCATTGTAAACCCTTGTTTCAATAAAATCTCAAGACTTTAGCCTACAATCAATATACGTTAGATATCTCATTTGTCTGACAAGTCGACGAAAGCACGAGCATTCTCTTTCCCTGAAATCCAAATTCACACTTACGGGCATTGTCTGACAATCAATATATATATATATTTTACTTTAATGAAGCAAAATTAGAAATTCTTTTCTATAACGAAGCAAAATCTGGATTTGAGGTGAAAATGGACACGAGCAGGAGGGCTGGGAGGCTCTGAGCTCGCAGATCGCGGAAGCCAGTTTCTAGGGCTTCTCCAAGTCAACTTTTCAAAACATAAATTTACTGTGGCAAGGTGTGAAAACGAATCAAAATTTCTCCACCACCCTGCACATACACCAAGCCTGACGAAAAATATAGTTAAACTACACTCCGATCATCATCTGCTGACCTGGTGCAGCTAAGCAGACAGCTTTTCTACACAATTTTTAATCACCTCCCCTATGGTCCTCCAACTGTAAATCCAGGATTCATATCGTTTTGGTTTAGATAAAGTTCAACGACCAGATGGGCCCACCCTGTCAGTCTTCGGCCACAAGCTGTCCTTGGCACGGACGTATAAACCCTCTGTCACTGCGCCGCGCCGTGCCACGGCTTCCTCCCCACGCGCGCCATTACCTTCGCCAAGTGTCCCCCGGCCAATGTGACTTGCGGTCGAAGCTGACAATGGTGGCGAGGTGCGTGCACGCCGATGCCTTCCGCCTCTGGCCGATCTTCTCCGCCGCCACGCTGCGGCGGAAGCTTCTTGAGGTCCTCACCTGCGGCGGCGGCGGGGGTGGAGGTTCTTGCCGTGGGCGAGCGTCCTGCCGGTCGCCCAAGCCGCGGACGCAGTCGATGCCGAGGCCGCGGTCCGACCGGCTCGCGGAGCTTCTCAGGGCCGAGCCGTCCGAGTGCGGCGACGACGAGGGCGAGGACGAGCCTGACGCGGCCGCCAGGAAGGCGGCCGCGCTCGAGGAGCTGAAGGTTGTTGTTGCGGCTCTTCAGGATGGAGACGGAGAGAATGGTGGCGGTGTGTCGTGGCGCGTCGAGGCGGCCACGGTGGTGCGGAGGAAGGCCAAGGACGATGCCGTGGCGCGGGAGATGCTCGCGATGCTCGGCGCCATCCCGCCGCTCGTCGCCATGCTCAACGACTGCGGAGGCGGCGAGGAGCTCCTGGTCGCCGCGTTGTACGCGCTCCTGAATTTGGGGATCGGCAACGACACGTGAGTGTTTTCTTCTGCTGGTTTGTCCCGCTCTGTTTCTTGATCAGATCTGGGCGTTCGGTTTCTGATACTCGCCTTGCTTTGGTTTGTGTAGGAACAAGGCGGCGATCGTGCAGGCGGGCGCCGTGCACAAGATGCTCCGCATTGCGGAGGGCGCGTCGGGCGCGCTGACGGAGGCGCTGGTGGCCAACTTCCTGTGCCTGAGCGCGCTGGACGCGAACAAGCCCATCATCGGCGCCTCCGGCGCCGCGCCCTTCCTGGTGCGCGCGTTCGAGTCCGCGGTGACCGAGCAGACGCGGCACGACGCCCTGCGCGCGCTCCTGAACCTGTCCATCGCGGCGGCGAACGCGCCGCACCTGCTGGCGGCGGGGCTGGCGCCGTCGCTGCTGGCGGCCGTCGGGGACGCGTCCGCGTCGGACCGGGCGCTCGCGGCGCTCTGCAACCTCGTGGCGGCCTGCCCCGAGGGCCGGCGCGCGGTGAGCCGCGTCCCGGACGCGGTGGCGACGCTGGTGGACGTGCTGGACTGGGCCGACGAGGCCGGGTGCCAGGAGAAGGCGGCGTACGTGCTGATGGTGCTGGCGCACCGCAGCTACGGCGACCGCGCGGCCATGTGCGAGGCCGGCGCCACGTCGGCGCTGCTGGAGCTGACGCTGGTGGGCACGGCGCTGGCGCAGAGGCGCGCGTCCAGGATCCTGGAGATCCTGCGCGCCGACAAGGGCAAGCAGGCCGCCGAGAGCGTCGTGGTGGCCACGGTGTCGGCGCCCCAGGAGCGCGGCGCCGGAGGGCCGTGCCGGGAGGAGGAGGCGGAGGGCGACGAGGCGTGCATGAGCAACGAGAAGCGCGCGGTGCGGCAGCTGGTGCAGCAGAGCCTGCAGAGCAACCTGCGTCGGATCGTGCGGCGCGCGCGGCTGCCGCGGGAGCTGGCGCCGGCGTCGGCCGAGAGCCTCAAGGCGCTCACCGCCTCGTCCACCTCCAAGAGCCTGCCGTTCTGAGGCCGGCAGAAAGCAGCGGCGCAGGAACAGAGGCAGGATCGCAGGTAAAAAAGAACACATTCCTTGCTTCAGTGCTACGCGATGGCAGTGGTAACTGAAGCAGCACTAGAGTTCATTGAATTAGCTGTTGGTCGTTGGTTTTTACCACTATCACATCCATGTTCTTGCATTTTGTTTGTCAGTAGAGTCTGTCAGTGTCAAGTAGATATACTAAGCAAATGTGGCTTAAATCCTTGAGCTATAATATTACTCCACAGTCCACACACTGCAGCAGCAGCAGCTAGTACCAGTTGGAAAATTTAACCGGTTCCTGACCCACAATGTCAGCTAGTTCCCACTTGGGAGTAATCGAACGAGGTTGGAGCTTCAAGGAGGTCAATCCTATTCTTCTCCTTCTTCTCCGCTTTGGCCGGTGCCTTGCTTTGCCTCGAGGTCCGCCATGGCCATTATAAACAAGCTCACCTTTGTTGCTTTCCGGCAAAGTAAGCGCTCTCGCGCGCGAGCCCCAACAGTAATCGGGCCAAGCGACGCCATTGTCGCTCTCGTCCAAAAGACCACCGGCCGGCCATCATAACGCTCGCATTTGTACCATACAAGTACTCCATGTATTCCCTTCTGCATACGAACACTCGAAACGACTACGACTACTCCTGTTCTACAACATCTAGTGCTGTCTGCTGTACTGTACTGCTACTTTTGATGACATGTTTTTTGTCTGATAAAAAAACGACCTCTGAACATGGGAAAAAATAGCCCGGTATTTTGACATAACATATCCATGGTTGATATTATTATTATTATTATTATTATTATTATTATTATTATTATTATTATTCTTTTCTCTGTATGGCGTTATTTTCAAAGTAGCACGCTGCATCGTAATAAAATGTCTTAGCTATTTCCCGAGTTTTCCTCCTTAGGAAGAAAAAGAAGTTGCTTCATGTCTATCGTGATGTCGAATTGTAGTCTGTCGGTTCCTCTTCTGAATAGGAAGATGGCATCACTAATGTCGGTATTTTCTTAATATGTAATTTTTGCTATGTTGTTGCCCCCCCCCGGGTTATCGACTTCTAGACAATTTGAGGCATTTTTGTACTATATCCTTTATTCTTACTTAAATACTCCTTTTTTGTATCGTATTTGTTTTTTTCCTTCTTCAAAAACGTAATTTTAAATATAGCACGATTTAGTTGTATAGTACCATTTAAAGGATGCCTCTCTTATTTCTGTTAGCAAGCTATATTTTGAATATTGACCCTCAACCTGTTCTTGCACCAGGAAAGCAGAGAGCAACCATGAGGAGATGGCCGGAGATGAGACTTTGCTGCATGGCGATGGCAGTGCGAGCGTTGGAGACCGGGAATCTCTTGGTGCCTGTGGAAGAGTGATGGGAGAGTATGGGCAATCCTTGTTTAAGCTCCGATGCTGATGGAGCCCACGTGCTCGGATGCATCGGCACAAGCTCAGATGTTCTTTGCTCCTAATCGCTTTTGCTTTGCTATGTTAATCTAATCTAAGCACTGCTCTGTTCTTCTTCCTGCTTTTGTATAGTTCTAGTTAAATTTAGTCATACTACACCTAGTGGTGGTCAGCGTCAGCCATGGTCGCTCTTTAGCTGTGTGTGCACATGATCTTTTCTTCTTGGAGAGTGTGTGTTAGAGGGAGGGGGGAAAGAGGATGTAGAAGGTGATGCAGTACTTATATCTTAATGCTGGTCCATTCATCATTTGGTCTTTGCCAGCCTGAAAAACTCCGATGGTCCACGTGATCCAGCTTTCTCATGCATGTTCTTCAGAATAACTGCTTTGCTTCAACGCTGGAATTCTTTGCCAATTTTTTTGAAGAAGGTTGGAATTGATATGAATCTAACCACTACAAGATGGTCCAGATTGGTGAGATGGAAAGTCTAAGATCATTGTGATTACTGTCACATGGGGCAATCTTGGTGAAGATCAATTTGTAGAGTAGTGTTACAGTTTCAGAACATGTGTCGCATCTCAGGTATGGTACACTAGTACGACATTATATAATCATTATTTGCCAGAAATTTTGTCTCTGTGTGTGTACATGCATACATTGTCAATACACTGTTGGCAAAACAGTTTATTTGATCGGCTTTTGTTGCACCAGCTCTAGTTGAGGCGGTCCTCGCATTAGTCGTATGCGTACGTATGCGGTACGACAGTCCACATTTTCATTGGCTTAATATATGTAACCATCATGTGGCACAGCTGTTTTGATTAAGAGCTTAAAGAGTAGGTGCTTGGATTACGTCAAGCTTGATGAAGGTCGAGGTAGGCTAATCTGCTAGCTGATCAACAAGATGCGCAGTTGGCGGATTAATAATATGACGCAGGGTGATTCCTGTTCCAAACTGTACTCACATGGTCTCCTCTATCGTACAATAACACCCACGAAATTTTTCTTTCTAAACATATGATGAACTACGCTAAAACCGTAACCTAAATGAAAACAAGGTTGTTGTTTTTTAAACGAGGCAAAAAATTGCCATCTTTATTAATAGAGAATAAGTTTTAGAGTTCTAGACAAATGCTTAGGACAAGCCATTGGGCTTTAAGCCTTTAACAAATGCCTACTCTCGTGGAATTACAATGCTCAAATATTTTGCGCCATCTAACTCTCAAAATAATTTATTTTGTGCCATTCAAGCACTAATCTCTTGCCTCTTCTATGATCTTGCCGGTAACCATCACCGCGGTAGAGTGGTGGCGGCGAAAGACTCGAGCGTTGCTCTTCTTCTATATCTCCCATGAGACAAGCATGACAATTGACGTCAAAGTTTTCATATCGGCCCCTCTTCCTAAGGGAATATTTTGACCACCAAACATTCACGGATGGTTCTTTGCCCGAAGACTTCGGTGACCAACCATGAACCACACCACGGTAGGATTTCCTTCCAAACTCTTGTCGTAAGCTTACACTTGTAGAAGAGGTGTGCCGTCGATTCTTGGACTTGATTGCATAGGGGACAATTTCCACATTTTTTACCCATCACCTACGTTAAAGCCTATCAGTCATCCGAACTCTATCTTGCATAACCAGCAAAAAAAATTACATTTTGGAGGAACCCACACTTTCCAAACCGAGGCAGTTGAGACAAGACCTTCCAATTGCACCTTATAAGCCGAGGAAGCGGAATATTTTCCATTATTTATGACTTTTCAATGAATGGTGTCGGAAGCACCATTATTCATTAGCAAGATGAAACTTTGTTGAGTAACTCCCATAGCTTGACAAACTCTTCCGTGTGAACCAAACAAAAGTCTCAGGAGATGTCTATTTGATTGATCCAATAATTGTTGTCAAGGGACTTTGGAACAGAGATGTCATTCGGCTGACTCTGAAGGTCATTCGGCGGCCACGCTCGCGTTAGATGTTTCCCAGCGCCACGAAAAATATGAAAACATGTGGAACACACACAAAACATGAACGGGGTTATTGCGACCAAAACAATGAGCAATGGAAAAAAACAAGAAGGCCTATCGAAGATAGTGCTCGTTGCCACACTAGCACAAGGAGAGGCAACAACTCGATTGCATCAATTTGAGAAACAACTTCAACTTCAATGCGGAGGGCCTCTGTGGAGCTCGTCATGGAGATCTTCGTTGACCTGGTGCCAAGCGGCATAGTCCTTGCCATCGGTGAAGATGGCCATCGCTGGAGCTGTCTCTTCCGTGGATGCGGCGGAGGACCTAATTGCGTTTTCCTTTTTCTTTGAAGGAACTTTTCTTGTTGTAAAAGGTAGAGAGCTAGTTGATAATCCACAACCGCTTTCCTCGACAAAGTCCAAGGGTGGCCTCATCCCCTCATCGACTGAGTCAAACACTCAAAATTCTAGGAAAATGCATATTGATACTAAACATATTTACTTGTTTATAGAAAAGTCATTAAATAAATCTTGATTAGTCTTTTTTATTCGGTGCAATTTTAGAGATTATTAACAAATAACTTTAACAAAAAAATTTACCTTCCTTTAGTACATTTATACAACATGTGATAATAATAATAATTAAAATTTGATTTATATAAATAAACTTAATCATATTTTGTTATTTGTTTGTCGTAATGAGACAAAGAGAGCATCCTTCTTTACTGCTTTAGGGGATGGGGGTGAAGGGGGTTTGCATACAACCGAGGCAAAGTGGTTTATGATTGAATCTCAGAGGCATTCTTATCATTTGGTAGATCCAAAAGTGTAGTACAATTCCATTTTTCATGGATGATATGTTATTTTTCTAAGCTTTACTTTAATACATATCACTAAACTTAATTCTTAATAAATAAATAAAATGAACAAAATATAACCATTTGCGGAATAAAATGTGCAGCTTAGACAGTTGGACCGTAGGTTTGTTTAGCTATTGTAGTATGTTTCAATATCTATGTACATGTATAAATATCGTAATAAATGTTTATACAATAGGCTAGCCATCTTAGATATATCTAACATAAAAAATTCTAGAATGTATGGATTCTTGATAGTATGTTTGATCTTATACTCAGCTTTTGGTGGTCAACCAGTTCATTGCGGATCTCTAGGGTTCAGAATTACACTACAAGAGAGGATAGCATATTGGGGACACATCGCAAAAGTTCATCGAGAAGTTTTTTGTCCATCCGAACAACTATTCTTGTTGACTAGCAAAGCAGACAGATGATTAGACTAGCTATAATGGGAGTATCATAAGTAGTATAATACATGCCATGTTCGCAAAAATCTGATGTGGCACATCAATTAATGAGGTGAGAGATGGGAGTGGTATCATAATATGATACCGTATCATAGCATGTAAAACTAGAAAACTTAATGACAAGCACATCATGTATACAAATTTATATTGAGATTCTACAAAACATTAATTATGACGATACCATGATACTATCATAGGACATGTACAGCCCGGGACGCTTAGCTGAGCGTTTGTGCAGAAAACGATCGGCCAATTTATCCTGACGCCTATGCTACGGCTCCAAGCTCCAACGCGCACCTGATTTTAGGCGCTTAATTATCTACGTGACTTGGTCAGCAGCAAGGCAAAAACTTGCTAAGCGCCAGCGCAAAACGTTGAGTCCATGCCTGTGAATTAGCGCTCATTGGCTGGGATTGCATGACATAACTTCCTACCGACTAGGAACAAAATAGTTAGCGCCTCCTATTGTAGATAACTTTAAGATACTATATAGGGATTTCTATTTTCGTGCCCCTGCTTCGTTAGTTGTACTCAGTTTTCCCCAGCTCGTTAGTTTTTCCTCAGTTTTCCCCTCCCTCTAGTTTGAAACCCCTCGAAGACGCGGGTTGCCGTCAGGTCAGAGGCCTTACCGTTACCGTGAGGTCAGTTCCTCGCTGACCGTCTCGTGCTGACGGGTGGATCCATCTGGCACGCGTGGGCCGTTTATTTACGATTGTATACGCGGTGCCAATGACAAATGGGGCCGCTCTATGGGGCTGCCGCAGCCAATGACCAGTGGGTCGTCTATTTATTTATAGAAAATTATATATTGCCGCTCTGTGGGGCCTCCGCAGTCAATGACCGCTGTGGTCGTCTATTTTATTTAGAGAATATAATATAGAGCCGCTCTGTAGGGGCCGCCTCCCCATGGCAGGTGACTATTTTCGCAGCTTAATCTAAAGTGACTTTTATGCTAAACATTGTGCATCCCGGCGTTGACCTAGCGGTGGCGGCGAGGATGTGGTGCTCGAATAATAGTGGAAATGCGATATTATTTTTACATGCATAATATATAGAAAATAGCTAGATCTCTAAATCGATGCATATGAAGCTACATATATATTCTTGGTCATGATCCCCTTAATTATCTAAAGGGGATGGATGCATGGCTTCACGTCGTCGTCGCTTTCATCATCAGTATCTTCGTCGTCTGAGTAGTAGTACCTCCTGCACATTGTTCCGTCAAACACCTTCACTGTGAGCACATCATCGCCTTCATATTTGAAGTGTACGAACCAGCCGAAATCCACACCGTGCGCGATGGCGAATTTCTCCCAGCCCTTGTCGAGGTACATCCGGCCTTGTCCGTCAAATAGGACCTCCACGGTCCAGAGACGAGGACCGCAGTCAGCTGCTCGCAGATACACCTTAGCTGGCTCCTTGCCGTCAAGATAGTCCGCAAATTTTTTGGGAGTTCCTGCAAAGAGATCGAGCGCCGATCGTTTGAAATTAGGGAACCCTTGAAATTAAAGGTTTTTAGAACATGCCCATAATTAATCACATGCATCATATATGTGGGAACGCGTACGTACCTTCTTGACCAAAGGGTCTTCATAGACGACGATGAAGAACTCCTCTATGATCAATGGCAGTGTTGACGGTGGTGGTGGCAATGATGATGATCCACTTCCCATTCCCCTTCCCCTTCCCCTTCCCCTTCCGCGTCCGAGACGTGGAAGCCATGGCAATGGATAAAGTGTATGTGAACGAAGAAGAGAGAGGCAGAACCTATTGACACAAGGGATGGCCGTGTGGGTGTTTATAGGGAGAGATGACCGTTGTAGGGGTTTACACAATAAAATAAGGAGGAGATGACCGTTGTGGGGGTTTATACACAATAAATTAAGGAGGAGACGACCGTTGTGGGGGTATATATCTCAACAAAAAAAGTAATGTGGACTATGTTGACTAGTTTATCATTTTACCGTGAAAAGTAATGCCTAAGACTACTCATAGTGGGAGTAACTTGGGTAGTAACATAGAGCTACATGCAACGCCAACTAAGCAATTTGATGACATGGCACATCATTAATTGAGGAAAGAGAGCATTGTGGTAACTAGCTATGTTACCATAACATCACATTTTCCAAGATTAGATGAGTCTACAACCTAATTAATATGGCTTTGCATGACACTACACATATGTTACTTCCCACTATGAAGGTAGTAACATAGAGTAGTAACATGTGCATGTTACTACTCTATGTTACTCTCCACTATGACTAGTCTAAAAGAAAAGTAATGGCTACAAGAAATCGGTGATGGTTTATCGTTTTTTGCGTGAAAAGTAATGGGTACAAGAAATGGGTGATGGTGTATCATTTTTTGCGTGAAAAGTAATGGCTACAACAAAATCGGTGATGGTTTATCGTTTTTTGCGTGGAAGGTAATGGGTACAAGAAATGGGTGATGGTGTATCATTTTTTGCGTGATAAGTAATGGGTCCAAGAAATGGGTGATGGTGTATCATATTTTTGCGTGATAAGTAATGGCTACAACAAAATCGGTGATGGTTTATCGTTTTTTGCGTTGAAAGTAATGGCTACAAGAAATGGGTGATGGTGTATCATTTTTTGCGTGAAAAGTAATGGCTACAACAAAATCGGTGATGGTTATCATTTTTTGCGTGAAAAGTAATGGCTACAACAAATCGGTGATGGTTTATCATTTTTTGCGTGAAAAGTAATGCCTAAAAAGAGTTTATAATTTAGCTCGTGAAAAATAATGCAGAAAACCAAACTTTAGCGTACTAGGTAACCGCCCTTTCGCATACATAGAGTGTGGAAGCTAACCGAGAGAGAGAGGGTGGTGGCCCCGAGAGAGAGATAGGGGTTATCCTGCCCGTTAGATCATACGATCAACGGTCGGCGGGCAAGATCCGCGTGACATGGGCTAGACCAATCAGGGAAATGTTGGGCGTCTGTGAGAGTTTGTGAAGGGAGAGGGCAAACCGAGTAGTATCAAGAAACCAAGGGCAAGTGAGTAGTAAACAGACTAAGGGATTCAAATATGAGATTTAAAAAATGGAAAATGCGTGTTTTGTACAATGAAACCCATCTTGGCCTACCTCAAACTATTTGCAATACCAATATACATCAGTGTGAGAATTGTGGCCTCATTTAGACAAAGTATGTTTTGGGGAAAGCTGTTTTGGGTAGGGCTTATTATGGAAAACCATGCACCTTCATAGCTACTAGGTGATTTGAGAAGTGGCAATTTGTGGTGAAACTTGATTTATCTATGATTTATCTATGATTTGAGAAGTGGCAATTTGTGGTAAAGACTCCATGAGTAAGTGCCACTCTTTTTCGGATTTTTTGCACATTAAATAACTCATTTAACTAGTTAATCCCATTTGTTGACTCTCTGTTGACCAGCCACTTGAGGGTAAAACTGAGTATATGCACTAGCCAGTATTAGCACTCGAGGAGAAAACTGAGCACACAAAAAATGCTAGTATATGACTCGAGGGTAGAGAGTGCATTCGCTGCCCACGGGGGTAGCTACGCACGTCCTGGCGCCCGTTAGATTGTCGCTAAGATTAGAACCCGGGCAGCCTCCCGTTTGACCGGCCTAAGCACGCTGCACAGTAAGTTTTGTCGGAGTGGTCCTAAACGCGTGGAGGGAGCTGCAAATTATTGGCGGCAGCTGTTTGGCATTCCCGCGGTCGGCCAATTCCCGCGGTCAGCAAGCATCACGCGATCTCATCATTGGTTCTGCGCGCGACGTGAGCAGTACATTCGCTCGTCGTGAACAGTATGTTTGCGTGCATGAACAGTGCTTTCGCGCGATGAATAGTGCTTTCGCCCGATGAACAGTGCTTTCGCGCGATGAACAGTACCGCATATGATTGATCATCGGAGACAGCAGGAGCCACATAAAAAAAAATCGGATGAACGCTTAGACGGTTTCCATAGTTACAGTAGCTTTAGACACGGCACAGTGTTTTTTGCTTTGCAACAGTGTTTATCATCTATGTGTACAGTGCAAAACATTGATGAGCAGCGATGCACAATTATTGTGAGCGGCAGCTTGAAATAAAGCATATTATCTCTCCGACACTGTTGATCTTCGTCCAGCTCCAGCTCTCATACAGTGGTCTTCAATTAGCCGCGCACCGACGACTACACACTGCTCTCTGTACACAGTAGTCTTGAAGTTGCTGAGCACAGCCGACGGCATACTATCAAGCTCTTGGACAAACTTCTCTAGCATGGTGCTTTGCCGCTGCCCAAACAATATATATCAAAAATATTTCGAGGAACCACGCCACAAAGAAGATGAAGTTTCGAGGAACCACACTGCAAAGAAGATGAAGTGGAAGCAATTGTTGCAGGCTCATGTCCGCATAACCCGGAAAATCCAATGAGCAAGACAACGCAACATTCATCGAGGCATTCCTACAGACGTCTTGGAGATGAGCTTGCTTCGGTACAAAATGCATTCTAAAAAGGAAGTAACTTGGATGGAAATGGAGATTGGAAACGAACTGGCAGTATAGAAGAAGCTGGCACGGTGGATGAAAAAGGAGATTGGAATGACATTTGAATATATGAATATGCTGTTATATATATACCAGCTGCCTAGTCCTCAGCGGCCCCCTTATTTGAATTCAAATCGGTGCTAATCACCAGCTAGCAAATAATATGGTGTACAGTAAATGGTGGGAGCTCTTAATCATCTTTGACCAAGTGAACACGTGTCAGCTCGTGGAGGGGTGTGCAGCTACCCCCGTGGGTAGCGAGGTTCATCCGCTCGAGGGTATACCTGAGTATATCTAAATTTCCAGGGTTAGACTCGAGGACGCGTGTTGCGGTGCAGAAGTGGAAGACGTGCCATTGTTGACGCGTGTCGCGGTGCAGACGTGCAAATAGTGGACGCGTAGGACGCGGGTCGCATTTAGGACGCGTAAGCCCCTCCCTCCCTGCACAGTCGTCTCATTCTCGCTCACGCACGAAACCACTCCTCTCACGTCCCATCAACTTCTCCAAATCGAAAAAACCCCAACCGCCGTACGCACGCTGCCGGCGATGGAGAAGAAGAATGCGCCGGCGGCCGTCGCCTCCGAGCCCGTCGCCTCCGCGCCCGTCGCCGCCGAGCCGTCGCCGCCGAGCCCGTCGCCGCCGAGCGTCGCCGCCGAGCGCGTCGCCTCGAGGGCGGCGCATCCAAGCGCGGCTCCTCCGTGAACTGGGCCTCTCTCTCGGCTGATGGACCACTTCACCAGATCGGCGAAATTGGCGGCGAACGAGGAGTACGCCGACACGTACTCTGCCATGAGGCAAGTCTGTAGAAATTGGCGCTCAGGTTTGCCTGAGCCCGACGTGCACCTGGACGAATGGATCATGCTACACCACGCCCTTCCACACGTCGCTGAGTTCACCTTCCTCCAACTCGGCACATCACGCTACGTCACCATAGATCTATCGGAAGTTCATACAAGGTTCAACTTCCTCCATATCTACCTCTTTATTTTCAATCTTAAACATCTTAGTGCTGAATGTTATCGTGCTTGCCCAGATACTACTTCGTCGGATTTTGCCGTGGCGTCATCGTGCCTGAAGTACCCGCCGCACAAGATACGGCTTCCGAACCCACTCACAAAGAAATACACTATGTTTGAGGCGCAGATGCCATCTGTTCTCCTGAAATCAGTCGATGTGATCAAATCCCCGACTATGGTCTTCGTTACCGCACATTACCCGTCGGAAATTGGTTGGGTCGATGAGAGCACTCCAACTAAGGATATAGATAAAGGTTGGGAAAACAGATTTTCGATCAAGAACCATTGTCTGCGTTGCATTACACCGTTCAATGGTGAACTGTATGCACTAGCTGTGGACAATTTAGAGCATGGAAGAATAGTGTGCACCAATGTACAGTTGCAGCAGCGCGCGAGCACTGTCAAGATGGAGACACTAATTTCATTTCCAGAACTTGGACATCGAAGTTCTACCTCGTGAAGTCGGATGGTGATCGCTTGTGTTGTTGGTCAGCGTGGCTTTGGCGGGCAGACCATTGGTGTACCGTGTGGACACTCAGAGCCGCTCTCTCCATCCGGTCAGTAACATTGGCAGTAATGCCTTCTTTGTGAATTATACCCGGTGTATCTCCGTCGACACCAGAGTGTACCCGACACTTCGACCTGGCTGCATCTACTACACGGATTTGGGTTATATCGGAGTACTCTCATGATACAAAGGCCTGGGAGGAGTGGCCAGAACGTGTGGATAGAATAGGAAACTCCGGTCTGAGAAATGAACACAGGCCATACCGTTTGGAGGATGTATTGGCGTCACACTGCAGACGGAAGGAGTTAAATCAATATTTCCTTGGGGTAATGCACGGCTGGACGACGAAATATATGAGGAGGAATGAAGAACAAATTCATTCATCCTAATCTTCTTGTTGTCCATACATTGCGTGCGTCTTGTATATTACAACGTTATTGGCTGCTTTTGGCTGCTGTACAGTCTCCTATGTATTATACTTAGCTTTCTGATTATGCAGTTGTCAATTTATCATATACTAGCTTCTAGATTTGCTACTAGATTTGCTGAGAGCCAAAAGGCATAAATAACCCTAGAGATTTGCTACTAGATTTGCTGCCATATTGAAGAAAGACAGAAATAGAAGCTTCTCTAGATTTGATACTAATTTGGTGAAAAAGACAGAGAGAAAAGAGGGGAAAAGGTGCTCTTAAAAATGCCAATTTGGGCCGAGAGAGACAAAACCCAGCTCCTGCTCACGTGCAACCAAACGCTTCTCTTCCTGTCCACGGTCCCTTTCTACCAGCCCCACGCGACGCGGCCCCACGCGACGCGGCCCCACACGTCGCGGCCCCACAGCGACGCGGCGCAACACGTCAGCACGAACGTCCAAATAAACGGATTCCTTCCGTCTGAGCTCGTTCTGCGGGTTTCAAACATAGGCTTGGGGAAAACTGAGGAAAAACTAAAGGGCTGGGAAAAACTGAGTACAACTAACGACCCGAGGGCACGAAAATAGAAATCCCTACTATATATTATGGGGTAGTATCATAAACTAGTATCATATGCATGATACTAGTGTATGATACTTCATTGTGACTAGTGTTATGTGTCATGGTCGAGTTCATACAGGCACATAAGGAAGCAGCGTTGGGTGGCGTACAAGGGCGGTGCTTCTTATTACCACGCTCGGTATCGTGTTACCAAATTTAATCGATATTTAAAGTGGGTCCTGCTCTAGAGAATTGTCAAACATATCCCGTCTCGCTCACTAGTGTGGCACACGACAGCTCCCAAGATGTTTGACTGATGACTATTTATAACAACACGGTACCCCTCACCAAAAAGAATAACAGTCCGCCACTGTAATTCGACGAACCCATGGCCTTAGGGCATCTTCAACGTCCGTCGTGACTGAAAATACGTCTGACACCATCTCCAGCGGCACGACGGAAAGTGATCGGACCGTCCGCGTAGATGCAAACCTGACCCAAATATGCGGCAGGTTTGCGTCTCTTCGGACGCTGCGCGGACGCGCAAAGTGTCCGCTCGGTCCTCGCACAGGCCCGTCTGGCAGTGGCACAACTGCTTCGTCTTCCACGTCATTACTTCCGGGCGGCGCGCTGCAGCATTTGCAGGGCCGCGTTAATGGCGTGCCTCGGCTTCCGCGAACGTGCGCAGCTAGTAGACGTTGCACTGGCAGGCCATTGAAAGCGAGATGGCGTCGGAGCCTCTTAAAGGGACGCTGCCGGCGGCCATTTCCCCGACCAAACCATTGCCAAATCCCACGGTATCCACCCCACCGACGCCATGGGAAAGAAATGCTGGCCGTTCCGCAAGACGAAGAACGACCAGGAGGCTAGCAGCTCGCGTTCCGGCAAGAAGGCACGGGTCGGCCGGTACGTCCCCGTTGACCTCGCGCGGTAGCTATGGGAGGAAAACCGGTCGGTATCATGGCCGGACGCGAACTTGCCGGGAGGGGGCTGGTACCTGAACTCGCGGCGCGTGCCGGTCCCCCCGTGTCGCGCGAGGGCCGAAGCGGCGGGACAAGGTGCGCCGCCTCCGAGCGATCTTGCCGCCGGATCTGCGGGAGGATCAGGCGTACGCGCCGAACTCCTACAACTGGATTTCCTTCGGACGTGGGAGTTCGACGCGCCGCCGCGCTGGCTACCTCGGAGACGTGGACTTCTTCGACCGAGAGATCGCCGCAGAAGAAGAAAAGAATGACCAGGAGGACGCGGACGAGGACGAGGACGCGGACGAGGACGTCGACATGGTCGACTACGACCACGACGACGGTGGGCCGGCGTGGGATCCGGAGACCCAGCCGCCGGACCTTTCCGAGGAGGAGGCCATTGCCATGGCACTGGCCAACAGCGCGTAGGACGAGCTCAACGAGCTCGCTTTGTGGGACGGGCTCGCAATCCAGCTCCGCGAGTCAGCGCTCGCGTGAGGCCGGTGACTCCTCCGGCCACGCCGACGCGTTCCAACGACCGCGCTCCGCCTGCTGCTCCGGCGTGGGATCCCTGGCCACAGCCTCCTGCCCATGTGGCGGTACCTCCTCCACCGCCGGCGTACGAGCTTCCTTGGCCGACATCGGAGTTCATTGACCTCGTCACCGACGACGACCAGTAGGCAACACCTACTTTTAGCACGCCTTTATGACTTTTTTATGTTTTTTTATTAATGTAAATTATGGCTTCATGAATGAAAAAAAAATTATGCGTCGTGCCGCTGGAGCCACCCCCGATGCAAACGTACGCTCGGACGATTTCAACCATTTGGGCCGATGCAAACGGACACGGCGCGTCCGTTTCAACGTCCGAAATACGTCGCGCCGCTGGAGATGCCCTTAGCAAGTAGATAAAAAACAAGGCAGATGTTTCCAAAAAATGAAACAAGGTAGACACTTCTCAACACATGGTAACCATGGGACCTCATATATACTGACCCAACAACAATTGTTGTAAGGGTATATTGCCCCTATGTGTGGTTTTGGTAATTAATGACAACCCCTATGGACTAATGTTTTCATTGAGTTTATATGAAGGAATATTCCATATATAGGTACTACTTGTACTTCATGTGTTGGATTCATGTATGGATGCCATGAAGATAAAGGTATACCTTACGTATTGGCATCAAGATCATCGGTATGAAGATATATATGTGATATGATCAAGAAGAAGAAATGAAGATGGAGTTCTTATGTGGAACTCAATACTAGCCATGCTCTATCTTAAGTGAGTATGAGAAGATACAAGGTTGAGTTGGGCAAGTTCAAGATGAGCATCTTGAGTGGATCACATGCTTGAAGCTTGCCGTCCATTTGGTGATAATGGACATGTGAAGATGTGCATCAATGGAGCTTTCCCATCATAGTGTATGGGGGAGCATTTGTGAACATTGATCAAGTGAGGCATTCCGGCTTGTGTAGAGCTTGAAGTGTTATCATCAAGATCAAGCGGGATGCGCAAGGCAAAGGTATGACCTTGATAGGTTTTCCTTTTACCGGTCTCAAGGTGGTTGTTGGGAGACCGGATTATAGGATAAATAGCCGCACTATTAAGAGGGGCTTTCGGTTGAGTAACTTGATCACATCGTCTTAGGGAGCTCAATCCTTTGCATACTTTGCATATCCTTATTGCTTCTTGGTGTTTCTCTGTGTGAGGTTCTTGAGCTTGTTGCTAGCTTTACAACAAGCCCAAGTTCATCGAAAAATATCCTGTGAGGAGTCTCCATATTTCCAGTTTTTGTTGGGGTTCTATTCGTCGTTATCTTTCCAACAAAATTGGTTTCATGTCAATCGGAGTCCGGACATAAAAGTTATCACAGTTTTAGTGAAACATGTTTTTCCTGGCTGGTTCTCGCCGGTTTGACCGGCCTCCCAACCGGCCAGTCCGGCGCAGTCCGGTCGACCGGTCGCCAACCGGTCGCCAACCGGGCACCAACCGGATGACCTCCTAGACGACACAAAGTGACCCCGGTCGGGGTCCGGCCTGCCGACCGGTTTGGACCGGCTGGTCCGGTCTGTGGCCCGGTCTTACCGGGCCCTGGACCGGACGACCCGGCCTCAGGCCCGGTTGACCGGCCTCCCCGATGGTTGACTCAGCCCAACTTTTCCCCAACGGTTATATTTGCTCTTGGGCTATAAATAGCCCTTCTTCCACCTTGGGCTGAGAGAGTTCTTCTCATTCTCTCTCTTGTTCCCCCTATATTCTTGCTCATTCTTGAGGGATCTAAGAGAGGAGATCTAGATCTACACTTCCACCAATCCATTTCTCCTCTAAGTGAGGGGAACTCTTGGGATCTAGATCTTGGAGTCTTTTGTTGACTTTCCCCATTGTTCTTCCTCTCCAATCTCATCCTAGCATTTGTTGTTTGGGTGGGATTTGAGAGTGAAGGACTTGAACACCTCTAGTGTTCTTGCTTTGCATCATTGCATAGTGTTGAGCTCTCCACCACGATTAGTTCAAGTGAGAGACCGTGAGCTTGTTACTCTTGGAGGGAAACCTCCTAGTTGGCTTGGTGATTGGTGCTCCGGTGATCTCTTCAAGAAGATTGTGAATAGGCCCGGGCTTCTCCTTCGTGGAGCTTGTGAAGTGGTTGTGGAGCTTGTCATTGATACGTCTCCAACGTATCGATAATTTCTTATGTTCCATGCTACATTATTGATGATATCTACATGTTTTATACACATTATATGTCGTATTTACGCATTTTCTGGAACTAACCTATTAACAAGATGCCGAAGTGGTCTGTTTCTGCTGTTTTTGGTTTTAGAAATCCTAGTACGAAATATTCTTGGAATTGGACGAAATCACCGCCGAGGTTCCTATTTTTCCACGAAGCTTCGGAACAGGAAGGACCGGAGGGGGCCACAAGCCCACCGGACCATAGGCCGGCGCGGCGGGGTGGCCCGCGCCCCCTATGGTGTCGCCGCCTCGTCGGCCCTCTGCGCCCGCCTCTTCGCCTAAAACCCTAACCCTTACGGAGAAAGCCACGATACGAGAAAAGTTCCAGCCGCCGCCATCGCGAAGCCAAGATCGGGGGACGGAGTCTGTTCCGCACCTGCCGGGCGGGAAGTGCCCGGAAGGCTTCTCCATCGACCACGCCGCCATCTCCCCGCCATCTTCATCACCGCTGCTGCTCCCATGAGGAGGAGTAGTTCTCCATCGAGGCTCGGGGCTGTAGGTAGCTATGTGGTTAATCTCTCTCCTATGTACTTCAATACAATGATCTCATGAGCTGCCTTACATGATTGAGATTCATATGAGTTTTGTATCACTATTCATCTATGTGCTACTCTAGTGATGTTATTAAAGTACTCTATTCCTCCTCCACGTGTGTAAAGGTGACAGTGTGTGCACCGTGTGAGTACTTGGCGTAGGCTATGATTGTGATCTCTTGTAGATTATGAAGTTAACTATTGCTATGATAATATTGATGTGATCTATTCCTCCTACATATGCATGAAGGTGACAGTGTGCATGCTATGCTAGTACTTGGTTTAGTCTTTTGATCTATCTTACACTAAAGGTTACTAAAATATGAGCATTATTGTGGAGCTTGTTAACTCCGGCATTGAGGGTTCGTGTAATCCTACGCAATGTGTTCATCATCCAACAAAAGTGTAGAGTATGCATTTATCTATTCTGTTATGTGATCAAAGTTGAGAGTGTCCACTAGTGAAAGTCTAATCCCTAGGCCTTGTTCCTAAATACTATCGCTGCTTGTTTCTTGTTTCTTGCGTTACTACTGCTGCGTTTCTCGCATGTTTACTTCCTACAATATTACTACCATCAACTGCACGCCAGCAGCTATTTTGGCGCCATACTACGCTCATATTCATTCATACCACTTGTATTTCACTATCTCTTCGCCGAACTAGTGCACCTATTAGGTGTGTTGGGGACACAAGAGACTTCTTGCTTTGTGGTTGCGGGGTTGCATGAGAGGGATATCTTTGACCTCTTCCTCCTGAGTTCGATAAACCTTGGGTGATCCACTTAAGGGAAACTTGCTTGTTCTAAAACCTCTGCTCTTGGAGGCCCAACACGTCTACAAGGAGGGGAAGTAGACATCAAGCTATTTTCGGCGCCGTTGCGGGGAGGGAAGGTAAGCACTCACACATTGGCAAGCCCGGCAACTAAGCACTTTTCCTCCTCGTCAACTACGCGCCAAGCTATTTTCTGGCGCCGTTGCCGGGGAGGAAAGGTAAAAGGTACTCACACTCCGGACCTCAGCTACTAAGCTATTTTCCGGCACCATTGTAAGTACTCGAAGCTATTTCCTTTAGATTCTGCAATTGCGATGTCGTTGCCTAATCGACGGTACCTCAGAGGAGGGATCCTCACGAGGGGGAGAAGAAGTAGGGGCCATAGGGCGGAGTGCACACGGGACAGTGGTACGCGAGTTACCCAGACGGAACACACACGATGACGGGCCTCTGCGTATGCGGAATTATCTGGGCGCTTTCGCGTTGTTACAATGAGTTGTGGTTGTTCCTCTAGGGCTCCCGGGATCCGGCTTATAAAGGCGCACGGATCTAGGGTTTACATGGAGAGTCCTAGCCGGAATACAAGTTGCCTAACTACGGTACAATATCTTGCCGTGTACGTCAAGGATCCGCCTTCCTTATGGCCGTCCTGGATCCGGATACTTTATGGGCCTCCACGGATCCGGCCTCCTTCGTAGGTCGGTTAGGATCCGGCTCCAAGTTCCTGACTGGACTTCATCCTTCTTGATCAACAGCAACTGGCCGCCCGATGGGCCCCATGCCACCATCACCGTCTGTGGGCCACCCGGGCTTGCCGGATCTAGGCCATGTCGTTGATATACCCATAAAGTATACCCACAACAGTAGCCCCCAAAGTTCTCCGAGATTCATCATTCTTCCGTCTTCATGTAACCCGGAACCGAAGAGAATCTTGAAGAGCTTCAAAACTTTCCTGTTTCCGATATCATTCAATCGGAAATCCTCACGTCTTTCAGTTTCGATAATGTAACGGAGTTTGCACTTTTCCCGCGCACAACTTCCTATCTTCCCGCGCTAATTTTTCGGAGATGCGAATCTTTAGCCGGAAATTTCGGGAGCGCACGGTCAAATCACCTCCACGTCATTTTACCGTTTTAACCTAAGACACGTGTCATGCATCCAACGGTGAGACCGTTCAGTTTCCGCCGTAGGATCCGAAACGAATCTCCGCGCGTGGTCTATAAATACCCCGTCGCGCGGTGACTTCCCATTCGTTTCACCCATCTACCACTTCATCTTCTTCCTCCCGCCGCGCCGCCGGCCAAATCTCAACTCCGACGAGCTCCGCCGCAGTGATCTTCGCGCCCAATCGCTCCAAGCCTCCCTTCGCTCCAAGATCATCGCGGTTGATCGGGAAATCTTCCCCGCCGCCGATTCGTGGTCACGCGGGCCGCTTTGCAGCAAGTTCGGCGACCTTCATCCTCGCCGGAACATCGTCGGACCGCCGCGCCATTGACGGTACGTGCACCGGACTTGTAGGAGAAGAAGTAGTGTAGAATAGATTCCGGTTACTCAAACACTTCGCATGGGTGCAGCCGGAAGCATGCCGATCGACTCACATTGTACTGGTAGTTCTCCGAACAGCCCGGATCCCAGTTCATTAGAGCCTATCTGTCCGGATCCCATAGCATATCTACCACCATATGTTTCCGACATCCGGTGGCTCAACCTTTTTCCGCATCTTCCAGCACCAAGCTAGGCCGGATCCCAACCGCGCAAGAAATTGAAGAAGAACTTCAAGGGCAAGCTAGAATGGCTGCCAAGGTGCAAGAGACGGAGAACAAGAAAGCCTCTAAGGCCCGGAACCGCGAAGGAGAGCGGGGTCAATGGTGGCCTGCGAAACCACTGATACGGAGCTTAGAGAGCTCCAGAACAAAGGTATGATCTCCGCACATTGGAGTTTCATACGCGACACCGTCGTCCCCAAGCCAGGTGCCGGAGAAGTGGTCATGACCAAAGCTTGGGTGGAACGCGGATTGTCGCTCCCTTGCTCGGAATTTTTCCTCTCCATCCTCACAACATACGGGCTTCAACCTCACAACATCTGCCCCAACTCCTACCTTCTGCTGTCCAACTTCGTAACTCTCTGCGAAGGGCATCTCGGAATCCGGCCAGACGTCAAGTTATGGCAGTTTTTCTTCCGAGTGAAGAAAGAAACAAAAGACAAAGCTATGCTGAACTGCGGGAGCATGACCTTCATGCTCCGACCTGGTCGTATGTACCCTCCACACGACTCGCACGAATCCGTCCGGTACTGGAACGCCGGATGGTTCTATGAGAAGAACGTGTCAGTTCCGGAGATCCACGATGGTCTCCCCAAATTCAACAACGAACCTCCGGAAGAGCTCGCAAGCTGGAGCTTCATCCCGCCGCTTTCCCTAACTCCACTGAGGAGGCAGCGCGGAGAATCTCCTGGTTAGTCCACGACGGGCAACCGGAACCCAGCTTACACTGAGCTGGTTCACTCGGCGGATCCAGCCTCTTCGATACAACGCGCGATTAATCTGCGCATACACCGGGGCGGACGACCAGCTCCGAGCTACCCGCCATGATCTTCCGGCTGATTCTCTCAAAAGGAGATTCAAGACGCTGGTGAAGGTGGGCCGGGGTCAACCGATCCCGGAACTGATAAAGGACATCTACACGAACGACCAATGTCCTCCGGTAAGCTTTGACTCTTTCATCACTTCAAACTTCACAAGTTTTTGGATATTGACTAACACTTAATATTTTCCCTCCAGCTCGCTACATTGGCGGAGGAAAACTTACGCACCATTCTCCGCGTCCCCGTCAGCGGCGACACGGCGGAGGAGGTTCCGGAGGGAAGAAGAGGAAGAGAGCCCCGCAAGGTAGCTCCTCGACCTGCGAAACGTCCCCGCGCCAAAGCTTCCGGCTCCGAAGCCGGAGCCAGCGGCGAGGCCTCCGCCAAGAAGCCCAAGGTCATCAAGCCCCCTCCGCTCGATTCAAGGAAGGCGGAGCGGGAGCGTTTGAAAATGATTTCAACAGCAGGCAAACGCTCACGCCCCAACATCCCCGGCGCCCCGTAAGTTTCCGGGTATGGTACATATTTACTTTGATGCATCTGTTACTTATGCGATCTTCTTCTATTTGTTCGCAGGACTCCGACTACCACCGCCACTCGGACCGCCAGCCAAAAACCCATCACGGAATTCATGAAGAAATCTCCGGCTGTTGGTCCTGCTACCCCAGCTCCGCCAAGTGCTTCCCACACTGCTCCCCCGTCGTCCCCTCCTCAGGCGGATCAATCTCCCCCTCCTGCCGCAAACACTCCACCGGAAATAATTCCGGTCAGCAGCGAGAAGGTGGGTGGAGAGGATCCCAAGGCCAAAGGCCCTGCCCAAGAAGAAGCTCAAGATCAAGGAGAGGCGGAAGTCACTTCCTCCGAGAAGGCCGGAGCCGGTGCTGGCGACGTCGTTTTTCCGAAGAACTTCGGAGATCCGGCTGACCTCACCTCCACCCCCAAGGCATATGCTACAAAATTCTTCAAGCAGCTCACAGAGGCGGAAAAATGGGAGCTTGAGCAAGACTTGCTCAATGCTATGCTGAACAATGCCTGGGGGAAGCCGGATGCCGCAACGTCGGAAATCCAGGACTTCAAGAAGGGCGTCGGCGAGTTCTTCGACAAGCTCATCTGCAAACAAAAGGTACTCCCCAGTAGCCCCCAAGCATGTAAGCGGAAACAAGTACTAGTTAGCGCTTAAATGCTTTAGAGTACCGCCACTTTTGGGAAGGTTTGTTGAAAATGTTACAGTAGCCCCCAAGCATGATGTCGGAAAGATTCCGGCAAAAATGCTTCAAAGGACACCACTGTGTTGTAAGCGGAATTTTGACTCCTGCTCTGTCTGCTTTTTACAGGAACAGCAGGCACTGCACCATGAGCTACATAAAAACATTGCTCTGCAGCGCCGCGTTACCTTGGGTCAAGCGGAAAACATCCGGACCCTTACAGATAAGAATGCAGAACTGAACAAGCAGCTGGCGGACGCCCAAGGTTGGTTTCCGACCTTTCTTGCTATCGTTCACGTTCCGACTTTGAATTGTATCTAACTTGAATCCTTGTAGGCGCATCTTCCTCCGAGCTGGAAAACCTGCGCTCCTCCTACCAAGAACTGGAGATAAAGCTGAAGGAGGCTGATACGTCTCCAACGTATCGATAATTTCTTATGTTCCATGCTACTTTATTGATGATACCTACATGTTTTATACACATTATATGTCATATTTATGCGTTTTCTGGAACTAACCTATTAACAAGATGCCGAAGTGCAGTTCCTGTTTTATGCTGTTTTTGGTTTCAGAAATCCTAGTAACGAAATATTCTCGGAATTGGACGAAATCAACCCAGGTTCCTATTTTGCCCGGAAGCATCCAGAACACCGAGAGCCGAGAGGAGGGCCTGTGGGCCCAGATGATAGGGTGGCGCGGCCGGGCTGGCCGCGCCACCCTATGGTGTCGTCGCCCCTTCGCCCCTCCGACTCCGCCTCTTCGCCTATTTAAGGTCCCTGACCTAAAACGCGATACAGAGACCCACGATACGGAGAAAACCTTCCGAGAGCCGCCGCCATCGCGAAATCAAGATTCGGGGACAGAACTCTGTTCGGCACCGGACGGGGAATTGCCCCGGAGTCGTCTCCACCGCCGTCTCCGCCATCTTCACCGCCATCGCTGCCTCCATGATGAGGAGGGAGTAATTCACCCCGGGGCTGAGGGCTCTTAGCTATGTGGTTCATCTCTCTCTTTATGTGATCTAGTTGAATATCGTCTATGTGCTACTCTAGTGATGTTATTAAAGTACTCTATTCCTCCTCCACGTGTGTAATGGTGATAGTGTGTGCACCGTGTGAGTACTTGGCGTAGGCTATGATTATGATCTCTTGTAGATTATGAAGTTAATTATTGCTATGATGGTATTGATGTGTATTATTCCTCCTACATATGCATGATGGTGATAGTGTGCATGCTATGTTAGTTCTTGGTGTAATTATGTTGATCTATCTTGCACTCTAAGGTTACTTAAATATGAACATTGCATTGTGGAGCTTGTTAACTCCGGCATTGAGGGTTCGTGTAATCCTACGCAATGCGTTCATTATCCAACAAAAGAGTGTAGAGTAGTCCTATTATGTGATCATTGTTGAGAGTGTCCACTAGTGAAAGCGGGATCCCTAGGCCTTGTTTCCAATACTGAAAACACCGTTTATTTACTGTTTTGTTGCATGTTTACTCGCTGCCATATTTTATTCAGATTGCTATTACCACTCATATACATCCATATTACTTGTATTTCACTATCTCTTCGCCGAACTAGTGCACCTATACACTGACAAGTGTATTTGGTGTGTTGGGGACACAAGAGACTTCTTGCTTTGTGATTGGTTGCTTGAGAGGGATATCTTTGACCTCTTCCTCCTGAGTTCGATAAACCTTGGGTAATCCACTTAAGGAAACTTGCTGCTGTTCTACAAACCTCTGCACTTGGAGGCCCAACACTGTCTACAAGAATAGAAGCACAGTAGACATCAAGCACTTTTCACCGTTAGGGAGGAAAGGTAAAGGCACTCATACTTCGGTTCCAGGTAACAGTACTTTTCCGGCGCCATTGTGTGTGTGCTCGAAGCTATTTCCTTTAGACTGCAATTGCATCTTTTTGTTTCTTGTTTTTATTTTTCACTAGTTAGGCATAATGGAAAACAACAAAAAATTAGTGAGCTTCTTATTCTATTTCCTGATTTAAGACATGGATGGTTTGATGCGAAAAATAAAAAACCTATGGAACCTTATTTACATGATAGTAGCAATGTTATTAGTATGAATGCAATTACTGCTAATGCTATGAAGAAGTCTAAGCTTGGGGAAGCTAGTTTACATAAAAATAATCTTTTTAGCTCCTCCGCTTTGGAAGAAATATTTTGCTCTGATAATGCTTTATCTCCCATATGCGATAACTTTAATGATGCTTCTGATATTTTAAATCCACCTGCTGAAAGTATTCCGTATAAAATCCCTATGAAAATTATTGAACGTGTTATGGATAACCGCTATGAAGGGGATGGAACTGTCCATCCTAGGAATCATTTACTGTTTTGCATGAATTATGCGGGTTATTCAAGTGTGCAGGTATTTCAATGGATGAAGTTAGAAAGAAATTATTTGTTATGTCGCTATCTGGTGAAGCGGCGCATTGGTATAAACTATTGAAGGACGGGCGCTCTCTTGATTGGAAGGATATTGTGCCTCTATTTTATTCCAAGTTCTATCCTCCAAGTGAAATTCACAAAGATCGAAACCATATATATAATTTTTGGCCTCATGATGGAGAGAGTATTGCCCAAGCATGGGAGAGATTGAAGACTTTAATGCTCAAATGCCCCAATCATGAGCTTCCAGGTAATATCATCATTGATAATTTCTATGCAAGACTTTCTTTTCAAGATAAGACCTTGCTGGATACTACTTGTTCTGGATCATTCACGAGCAATAAAGAAGAGTTTAAAACGGACCTTCTTGATCGGATTAAGGAGAACGCTGAAGATTGGGAGAACGACAAAGGTAAAGAGTCAGGTATAAACTATGATTATGAATGCATTGAAACTTTTATGAATACTGATAAATTTCGAAATATGAGTGCTACTTATGGTCTTGACTCTCAAGTTGCTACAAATCTTTATAAAGCCTTTGCTTCTCATTTAGAATTGCCTAAAAAGAATTTTGATAAGTATCATGAACCTTTTAAAGAGGCTTGCATGAAGAATGACATTGTTGTTAATGATTGCAATAAGCATGCTCAAACTCCTAAGAATGCTATTTCCTATAAGCATGTTAATTTTTGTGGAATACATAGACCTTGTGGAATTAATCAAATAGAAGATGAATATTGTATCCATCACAGAAATGAAAAAACTAGAAAGTGGTCTAGAGCTCTAGATGATCTTGGAGAAAAAGTGTGTGCCCTCTATCCTTTTATTTGTGAACTTTGCCATAGAGTTGGTCATTTTAATTTTCAATGTTCCTCCAATGATAATTCAAACCCCATGAGTGCTGCAAATTTGTATTGTGATGATGAAATTGTTCCTAATCAGCATGACGAACTTACCTTATTTTTGAAGTGTGAAGAGTTATCAAGAAAAATTTCTTTGTTAAATATTAACGATCTTGATATTGATGATGTCCTGCATGGTTGTCTTTCTTATTGCATTGATAATAGCCATACAAATACTTACATACAAAATATTTTAGAAGATGACACCTTGCCAAAATATGATAGGACCGTTGTGTGTTTTCAACTAATTAATGAAAAGGAGGGATCCTCCCAAGTTTCTTCTATTGTTTCTAAAAGTAAATCAGGTTATGCGGACAAGCCACCCTTCAAGCCTCTTCCTCCTAAAGAAGGGAATGAGGAGAAGGAAGAGAAGAAGAAGAAGAAGAGAAGAAGAAGAAGGGAACGAAGAAGAAGAAGAAGGAGAATAAAAAGAAAGAGGTAACGGCGTATCCCCGCGTGAATGAGATAACACTAGGTAACCGTAAGTATGTTGCTCCTAATGATTATTATGATAATGAATCTGAGTACGATGATCTTCCTATACCCTTTACCCATATTAGTGATCATGATTTGGATGAGCACACTGCCTTTGATATTGAAAATCTCTTTGGTACTGATTATGAAATTAATGATGATAGCATTATTCATGTCCCCTTAAACGATGATATTGAAAGCTCTAAGCTTGGGGATGTTGTGCTTGAAGATCCTGTATTTGAGACCTCTACTTTTAGTGAAAATGATGATATTACATATTCAGGTTTAGATAATTGCTATAGAGATGTATATGACACATGTTACAATTATCCTTATGAAACTTGTCATAGTTATGATGGGCTTGCCAAAAACAATTCTTTTAATATGCAACTTGTTTACCATGTTCAAATTCTTGATAATAATCTTGCTCCAATTACTATTAATGAGAATAACTCTTCTTATGCCAAAATTAATGATACTTCTATGCATATGAACCATGATAAGAATGTTTTAAGTGATGGGTATATTGTGGATTTCATCAATGATGCTACTGAAAGTTATTATGAGAAAGGGAAATATGGTTATATGCATCTTAATAATATTAAGTTTCCCCTCTTTATGTTGAGAATCTTTAAGTTACTCGTGTTTTATCCTCTTATGCTTGCCACTTTGATCTTCATGAATTCATTTGTGTATAAGATTCTTTTGCATAGGAAGCATGTTAGGCTCAAATGTGTTTTGAATTGCCTCTTGAAGCTCTTTTTTGCTTCAAATACTATTTCTTGCGGGTGCATCACCAAAATTGCTGAGCCCATCTTAATGGCTATAAAGAAAGAACTTCTTGGGAGATAACCCATGTGTTATTTTGCTACAGTACTTTGTTTTATATTTGTGTCTTGGAAGTTGTTTACTACTGTAGCAACCTCTCCTTATCATGTTTTTGTGCCAAGTAAAGTTTCTATGCTAAAGTTGATGTTATATTTGGGATCGCTGCGCAGAAACAGCATTGCTGTCTGTCACGAATCTGGGCACAGTTCTCTGTAGAAAATTCGAAAAAATCTGCCAATTTACGAGCGTGATCCTCAGATATGTACGCAACTTTCATTAGTTTTGAGTTTTCCATTTGAGCAAGTCTGGTGCCATCTTAAAATTCGTCTTTACGGACTGTTCTGTTTTTGACAGATTCTGCCTTTTATTTCGCATTGCCGCTTTTGTTAAGTTGAATGAGTTTCTTTGTTCCATTAACTTTCAGAAGTTTTGTGCAATGTCCAGAAGTGAAAAGAATGTTTGTGTCACCTCTGAACATGTGAATTTTTGATTATGCACTAACCCTCTAATGAGTTTGCTTGAAGTTTGGTGTGAAGGAAGTTTTCAAGGGTCAAGAGAGGAGGATGATATACTACGATCAAGAAGAATGAAAAGTCTAAGCTTGGGGATGCCCCGGTGGTTCATCCCTGCATATTTTAAGAAGACTCAAGCATCTAAGCTTGGGGATGCCCAAGGCATCGCCTTCTTCATCGACAAAGTATCGGGTTCCTTCTCTTGAAACTATATTTTTATTCGGTCACATCTTGTGTTCTTTACTTGGAGCGTATGTATGTTTTTGTTTTTGTTGTTGTTTGAATAAATGATTGTTTGGGAGAGAGACACGCTCCGCTGGTTCGTATGAACACATGTGTTCTTAGCTTTTAATTTTCATGGCGAAGGTTGAAACTGCTTCGTTAATTGTTATATGGTTGGAAACGGGAAATGCTACATGTAGTAATTGGTGTAATGTCTTGAATAATGTGATACTTGGCAATTATTGTGCTCATATAGATCTTGTTTAAGCTCTTGCATCATGTACCTTGTACCCATTAATGAATAATTACATAGAGCTCGTTAAAATTTGGTTTGCATGATTGGTCTCTCTAAGTCTAGATATTTTCTGGTTGAGGTGTTTGAACAACAAGGAGACGATGTAAAGTCTTATAATGCTTACAATATGTTTATATGTGAGTCTTGCTGCACCATTTTATACTTGAGTTTGCTTCAAATAACCTTGCTAGCCTAAGCCTTGTATCGAGAGGGAATACTTCTCATGCATCCAAATACTTGAGCCAATATTCATGCCATTTGTGTCCACCATACCTACCTACTACATGGTATTTCTCCGCCATTCCAAAGTAAATTGCTTGAGTGCTACCTTTAAACCATTCAAAATTTATCACCTCTGATTTGTGTCAATGTTTTATAGCTCATGAGGAAGTACGTGGTGTTTATCTTTCAATCTTGTTGGGCAACTTTCACCAATGGACTAGTGGCTTCATCCGCTTATCCAAAAAAAAAAAAAAAAGAGCTGGCAATGGGATTCCCAGTCCCAAATTAATTAACAAAAATAGACACTCCTCCATGGTATGTGATTGTTGGACGGCACCCGAAGGATTCGGTTAGCCATGGCTTGAGAAAGCAAAGGTGGGGAGGAGTGTCATCATAATAAAACTAAAATAAAAAGGCACTCCTTCATGGTATGAGATTGTTGGCAGGCACCCGAAGGATTCGGTTAGCCATGGTTTGTGAAAGAAAGGTTGGAAGGAGTGCCACCCAAAAATAAAATAAAATGGGAGCCGCTCTTTGAAGGTTTGCCTGGCAAGGGGGTTAGAGTACCCGCTACCATTCGTTGACAACAACAAACACCTCTCAAAACTTTACTTTTATGCTCTCTATATGTTTTCAAAATCAAAGCTCTAGCACAAATATAGCAATCGATGCTTTCCTCTTTGAAGGACCATTCTTTTACCTTATTGTTGAGTCGGTTTACCTATTCTTTCTATCTTAGAAGCAAACACTTGTGTAAATTGTGTGCATTGATTCTTACATGTTTACCTATTGCACTTGTTATATTACTTTGTGTTGATAATTATCCACGAGATATACATGTTAAAGTTGAAAGCAACCGCTGAAACTTATATCTTCCTTTGTGTTGTTTCAAAGCTTTCTACTAAGAATTTATTGCTTATGAGTTAACTCTTATGCAAGACTTATTGATGCTTGTCTTGAAAGTATTATTCATGAAAAGTCTTTGTTATATGATTCATTTGTTTACTCATTATCTTCATCATTGCTTCGAATCTCTGCATTCATCTCATGTGCTTTACAATAGTATGATCAAGGTTATGATGGCATGTCACTTCAGAAATTATCTTTGTTATCGTTTTACCTGCTCGGGACGAGCAGAACTAAGCTTGGGGATGCTGATACGTCTCCAACGTATCGATAATTTCTTATGTTCCATGCTACTTTATTGATGATACCTACATGTTTTATACACATTATATGTCATATTTATGCGTTTTGGAACTAACCTATTAACAAGATGCCGAAGTGCCAGTTCTGTTTCTTGTTTTTGGTTTCGAAATCCTAGTAAATATTCTCGGAATTGGACGAAATCAACGCCCGGTTCCTATTTTGCCGGAAGCATCCAGAACACGAGAGCCGCGAGGAGGGGCCTGTGGGCCCAGGATGATAGGGTGGCGCGGCCGGGCTGAGCCGCGCCACCCTATGGTGTCGTCGCCCCTTCGCCCCTCCGACTCCGCCTCTTCGCCTATTTAAAGGTCCCCGACCTAAACGCGATACGAGACCCACGATACGAGAAAACCTTCCAGAGCCGCCGCCATCGCGAAATCAAGATTCGGGGACAGAACTCTCGTTCGGCACCTGCCGGACGGGGAATTGCCCCCGGGTCGTCTCACCGCCGTCTCCACCGCCATCTTCACCGCCATCGCTGCCTCCATGATGAGGAGGGAGTAATTCACCCCGGGGCTGAGGGCTCCGCTGTAGCTATGTGGTTCATCTCTCTCTTTATGTGATCTAGTTGAATATCGTCTATGTGCTACTCTAGTGATGTTATTAAAGTACTCTATTCCTCCTCCACGTGTGTAATGGTGATAGTGTGTGCACCGTGTGAGTACTTGGCGTAGGCTATGATTATGATCTCTTGTAGATTATGAAGTTAATTATTGCTATGATGGTATTGATGTGTATTATTCCTCCTACATATGCATGATGGTGATAGTGTGCATGCTATGTTAGTTCTTGGTGTAATTATGTTGATCTATCTTGCACTCTAAGGTTACTTAAATATGAACATTGCATTGTGGAGCTTGTTAACTCCGGCATTGAGGGTTCGTGTAATCCTACGCAATGCGTTCATTATCCAACAAAAGAGTGTAGAGTAGTCCTATTATGTGATCATTGTTGAGAGTGTCCACTAGTGAAAGCGGGATCCCTAGGCCTTGTTTCCAATACTGAAAACACCGTTTATTTACTGTTTTGTTGCATGTTTACTCGCTGCCATATTTTATTCAGATTGCTATTACCACTCATATACATCCATATTACTTGTATTTCACTATCTCTTCGCCGAACTAGTGCACCTATACACCTGACAAGTGTATTTGGTGTGTTGGGGACACAAGAGACTTCTTGCTTTGTGATTACAGGGTTGCTTGAGAGGGATATCTTTGACCTCTTCCTCCCTGAGTTCGATAAACCTTGGGTAATCCACTTAAGGAAACTTGCTGCTGTTCTACAAACCTCTGCACTTGGAGGCCCAACACTGTCTACAAGAATAGAAGCACCCGTAGACATCAGAGGCGGAGCAGCAGAAGGAGCGTGCTGAGAAGCAGCTAGCGGAGAAAAACTCCGAGCTTATCAGGGAGAAAGGCGAATTCGTGCTGAAGCGGAATGCTGATAGCGAGACCATCAAGAGGCAGCAAAAGGAGCTCAATGGACTCCGGAAATATATGGAGACCGCGGAGCACCATTGGGACCTGCTGGCCGAAAATATTCTGGGTACTTATACTCGGAATTTCTTGTCTTGATGCTTAGTTTCTCGTGCTCAACTTGAATGTTTACTCTTGTATTTTTGTGCAGAGCCACTCGGATACCCTGAAAAGCGCCGGAACAAATTCCCCCGGGACGATGTTCTTTCTCTCGCTGGTGATGACTGCAAGGATCTTATATCCGCTTCTCGGAAGATATGCCATAACTTGTCCCTGAAGAGGAGCCGCACATGCAGTCTGCGCAAGCTGATCAAACGTATGGATATTCTTCCGGAGCTGGTGACCGATCTACAAGCGTCATCTGCCCGAGGTGCAGCTGCTATGACTCTAACCATGTGCTTGGCGCATAACCCGAAGATGGATCTGGATCGGGTGTCTTCTGGAGTTCCTCCGACCGCAGATGTCGGAAAGCTTCTCGATGCGGTGAGTGGCTATGACACCCGCATCGCGCGGAGGATCCGTCACGAGGAGTTCTACGACAAGGTGGTTCTCCCAGCAGACGAGCCCCTTGAAGATGAACTCCAAAAAGAGCGCGACGCGGAGGCCCGTCCTGCGGAATCCGGAACCCAGTTTACATGGACCAGCTCCAAGGACGCTCCCGAAGAGGAAGAGCCCAGGACCAGCGCTGCAACCTCCGACGAAGATGAAGAGAGCGATGAAGACGTGTCGTCTCCGGCTGAAGGCGCCAAAGGAAAAGATCCAGAGGCCACTGCTTCTCCGTCCAAGGCGGAGTGAAAACGTTTATGTCCTGCGGGATAAAACAATGCATCATTTTGGCCCCAGCGAGGGTTTGTAATATAACTTAAATTCTTAAGTAGTTAGGGACGAAACAGGCATGCATGCGTGGGCGGAAAAAACTTATCCTGCTATCCGTTTATATATTATTTGCATGTGTTGTTTCTTGAAAGCAAGTGCTGGTTTGATAATTTCCGGCTTGCCCACTTGACCTTCCACGAGCCGGAAAACCCGTGCCGGAAACGCTCGCCAGCGGCGACGAAGCCCAATGGCAATCCGTCAATAACCGCGGAAACAAGCCCCCAGCCCAAGTGCCGGAAGTCGCTACCAGGAATCCATGGGTTCGCAACAGAAAAAATTTCCGCCAGAAAACTTAAGCTTACGTCCTAAGGGACGATTTTGAAAATCACAACTTTCATACACGCCTAGGCGGAAAGATCCAGCTCTGCGGTTTTAGTCGGAAAACATACACGATCTAAAAATGAACAAGTAAAGGAGGTAAAAGACTCAAGAGAGTGAACCAAAAGCTTTATTTCATTGATCATGTATAACTATTACAGAGTTTGTAACTCGGAAAAATATGCTAAGTGTGGAAAGGACGTAGCTGTGCGATGTTCCAGGGACGATCTGTCTCGTCGTAGATGTCATCCGGATCCTCACGCTTGCGTTTCCGGTGCCAATTAGCAGGTCTGTCCCTTAGCTCGCGGAAATCAACAAGGTAGTACGACCCGTTGTGAAGCACTTTGCTAACGACGAAGGGTCCTTCCCATGGAGATTGCAGCTTATGTTCTTTCACCTGTCGAAGGCGGAGGACCAGGTCTCCTGCCATGAAGGAGCGATTCCGGACTCGACGACTGTGATAACGTCGGAGCTTCTGCTGGTAGATGGCGGAGCGCTGGTCAGCTAAGTTCCGAGCTTCTTCGATCAGGTCCACAGATAGTTGTCTGGCCTCGTCAGCTGTTTCTTCATTGTAGGCGGAAACTCGCGGTGAATCGTGGATGATGTCGGAGGGAATCACGGCTTCGGATCCGTATACCAGGAAAAATGGTGTAAACCCTGTTGACCTGTTAGGGGTAGTTCGCAAACTCCACAAAACAGCTTCCAGTTCGTCAGCCCAAGCTCCGGCTGCTCGTCGCAGCGGTTCTTCAAGGCGTGGCTTGATTCCTGATAATATTAGACCGTTAGCTCTTTCAACTTGACCATTGGATTGTGGGTGAGCCACAGATGCAAGGTCCAATCGAATCCCCATTGTCTCACAATAATCCCTTAATTCTCCCTGAGCGAAGTTTGTGCCATTGTCTGTTATGATGCTGTGTGGGATGCCGAATCTCATCACGAGGCTGCAGACGAATTTTAGTGCCGTAGCACCATCGGCCTTTCTCACTGGCTTTGCCTCTATCCACTTGCTGAATTTGTCAACAGCAACCAGGAGGTATTCAAAACCACCAGGAGATGATCTTTTTAACTTACCAACCATATCAAGCCCCCAGACCGCAAACGGCCAGGTGATAGGTATGGTCCTCAGCTCTTGAGCTGGAGCGTTTGGTTGAGTAGCGTAGTACTGGCAACCTCGGCAGGTCCGACTATTTTGTCAGCGTCTTCTTTAGCTGTGAGCCAAAAAACCTAGCCGAAAAGCTTTTGCAACGAGTGACCTGGGGGCGGCATGATGCCCGCAATCCCCTGCGTGGATCTCTCTGAGGATTTCAATGCCATCTTGATTAGAGACGCACTTGAGAAATACCCCTGTTGCGCTTCGTTTGTAGAGCTGTCCATCAACTATTGTGTAGGATCTTGCTCGTCGATGATCTGTCGTGCGAGGACCTCGTCCTCCGGCAACTTCTGATCGATGAGGTAATCCAGGAAAGGCTGTGTCCAAGCCGGAATGATAGCCATTACCTCCTTGGCCGGAGACACTGCCACCTCTGGGTTTTCCGGGTTAGCGCCCTTCACCGAGGGTATCCGAAGATGCTCCAGGAAAATTCCAGGCGGAATTGGCTTCCTCCCGGATCCGAGCTTGGATAGCATGTCTGCCGCTGTGTTGTCGTCTCTCCGGACATACTTGACTTCGTATCCTAGAAAGCACTTGGCGATCTCGTCAACTTCGTCTCTGTAAGCCGCCATGACGGAATTTCTGGCGTTCCAGGTTCCGGCTACTTGCTGTGCCACCAGGTCGGAATCTCCGCAGCAGATGATGTGCTTGATCCCTATTTCCTTAGCGATGCGCAGTCCATGTAGTAGAGCCTCGTACTCTGCCATGTTGTTTGTGGCTTCGAAGTGAATCTGCAGAACATACTGCAGTTCTTCTCCGGTGGGGGACTTCAGGGTGACTCCGGCTCCTGAGCCTTGATGCTGCTTGGATCCGTCGAAGTGCATAACCCATGTCTCTGGTTCCGGCTCAGATTCGCATCCGGAGCCTCCGTCCAATCTGCGATGAAATCTGCCAAAACCTGGGATTTGACCGCGGTCCTGGCTTTATAGGCGATGTCGAAGGCGGATAATTCAATGCCCCATTTTGCTGTGCGTCCTGTTGCGTCAGCATTGTTGAGAATTGTTGACAGCGGAGCTTTGCTCACGACTGTTACTGGATGTTCTTGGAAGTAGTGTCTCAGCTTCCTGCTGCCCAGGAATACTCCATAGGCTAACTTCTGAAAGTGAGGGTAGCGCTGTTTGGCTTCCGTGAGGACCTCGCTAATATAGTAGACTGGCCTTTGGACTCCATATTCGTGACCTTCTTCCTGTCTTTCCACCACGATGACGAGGCTGATGACCCTGTTGGTGGCTGCCAGGTAAAGGAGCATAGGCTCTGACTCTCCTGGAGCTGCTAAGATAGGTGGGGAGGTAAGTATCTCCTTCAACCCTTGTAGTGCTGCATCCGCTGCCTCGTCCCAGACAAACTTGTCTGTTTTCTTCAATAGCTTGTACAGGGGAAGTGCCTTCTCGCCAAGACGGCTAACAAACCTGCTGATTGCTGCGACACAACCAGTAAGCCGTTGCACATCTTTGAGACAAGTTGGCCTGTTTATGCACAAAATTGCCTTGATTTTTTCCGGGTTTACTTCAATGCCCCTGTTAGAGACAATGAAGCCAAGGAGTTTTCCGGCTGGTACGCCAAAGACGCACTTCAGCGGATTCAACATCATCTTGTACCGACGGAGGTTCTCAAAGGTTTCTGTGAGGTCGCTGATCAAGTCGGATCCTTTCCGAGTCATGACTGCGATGTCGTCGACGTAAGCGTGTACGTTCCGGCCGATCTGGTCCTTCAAGCACCGCTGCATCGTACGTTGGTAGGTGGCACCTGCGTTTTTCAAGCCAAAGGGCATAGTAACATAGCAGTAAGTGCCAAATGGGGTGATGAACGAGGTCGCCTTTTGGTCGGACTCCTTCATCCGGATCTGGTGATAACCGGAATACGCATCAAGAAAACACAGAAGTTCCGCCCCTGCCGTCGAATCAATGACTTGGTCAATGCGCGGCAGGGGAAACGGATCTTTCGGGCAATGTTTGTTCAAGCCAGAGTAATCGATGCACATTCTTAGTATTACGGTGTTCTTTTTGGGTACAAGGACGGGATTTGCGACCCAATCAGTGTGGATAACTTCTACTACAAAACCTGCCTCTAGTAACTTAGCTAGTTCCATTCCTATGGCGCGGCGCTTCTTATCTCCAAAGCGTCGCATAGCTTGCTTCACCGGTTTAGCCCCCGGATTTATATTGAGGTAGTGCTCGGCGAGTTCCCTAGGTACTCCGGACATGTCAGAGGGTTGCCATGCGAAGATATCCATGTTAGCGCGGAGGAACTCGACGAGCGCGCTTTCCTATTTGGGGTCCATATTGGCTCCGATTGAGACTTGCTTGGTATCGTCGCCTTCCTTGAAGCTGACTTTTTTGGTCTCTATCGCGGCCTTGAAGGACGCCTTGTCTTCGGAGATTTGCTTCTTGGTGGTCTGCATCTCAGTCGGATCCACCGCGGCTCTGTAGCCTTTCAGCTCCTCTCCAGATATCACAGACTCTGCGAAGGCGGCTTCGCCCAACTCGCACTCATGAGCCTTTTTGTAGTCTCCGGATATGGTAATCATACCTTTAGGACCCGGAATCTTGAGCTTGTTGTAGATGTAGCACGCCCTTGCGTGAAACTTGTGGTAGGTGGGCCTGCCGAAGATGACGTGATAGGAGCTCTTGAAGGGCACAACTTCAAATGTGATCCTCTCTTGGCGGAAATTGTGAACATCGCCGAAGGCCACGGGAAGTGTGATGCTGCCGAGGGAATTTGCCTTCTTACCCGGAACCACGCCATGAAACTCAGTCGTGCTGTGTTTGAGCTGTTCCTTGGTGAGGTTCATCCGCTCCAGAGTCTCCAGGTACATGATGTTCAAGCTGGCTCCACCATCCATGAGGCACTTGGAGAAATCATACCCGTCTATGCGGGGACTTACAACCAAGGCGTAGCACTCTTTTGGCACAATGACGGGATGATCCTCTCTGTCAAATGTGCACGGGATTTCCGACCACCTGACGTACTGCGGCACGGCCGGAACTATGGCGTTCAGGATCCGAGCAGCAGACTTGGTGGCACGTACTGTTGGGGTTCCGAGGAAAGTGTGGTAAGCCCCCACGCTCTTTTTGTCAAATGGGTTGGATTTACCTGCGGTCCCTGACTTGGGGTCCGGCGAGTTATCATCCTCTTCCATTGCCTCGGAACTATCCTCATCCTTGTCCTTGTTCTTGCCCTTGCCTCCTTTGCCGCGAGGGCGGTGCTTCCGGGCTCGCTTGTATCCTGCCTCCGGGTCGTTCTTTAGATCGTTGACCCACTTGCAGTTGCGATTGGTGTGTGTGGACTTCCCTGTAACCGGATCCAAGTGGGCCAGGCAGGGCATGTCCCTATACTCCTCGTAGGTTTGCGGGGCGCGGGATCCGCCAGCTGTGACCTCAGTGCCATGCTGCTGACCCCTGCCAGCTCCGCCACCACGGCCGCGTCCTCTTCCGCCTCCTGAACCTCCGCGTTGAAACGCCACGGCGACCAAGTCGGATCCGCCGCTCTTCTGGTCATCAGGATTTTTGCGTTTATGGCCGCTGTTATTGCCGTTATCACGATTCTTCTTTTGTTGGTGTAAGGGGATTGCTGTGGCCGCGATATCACCGCCTGCGTCGTCATCGGCGGCAGTGTGGTCGCTGGCAATGGAGATCATCTCATCCAAAGTTAACTTATTTGCATTAGCTAAACAAGTGAGCTTATGCCTCAGCAGTCCTCCTCTTTGCAGTCCGCCGATGAAGGCGTACATGGCAGTGGTGTGATCGACGTTTTCGCACTCGTTCCTGCATGCCAACCACCGTGTGAGGAAGTTTCTTGAGGATTCTCCCTTCTTCTGGATACAGGCTTGCAAGTCGCTTGCCGTGGCAGGTCTTTTGTAGGTGCCCCTGAAATGTTTCTCGAAAGCTGTTTTCAGGTCAAACCAACAAAAGATGGTGTTCTTCTCGAGGTCGCTGAGCCAGATCCGGGCTGGCCCTACAAGGTACAACTGGAGCATGCGGCAGGCGATATTAGGGGTTCCTCCGGCAAAGGTTACTGCATTGTAGTAGTCCTCAATCCAGGTATCCGGCCTTTCGGTGCCATCATAATGCTTCAAGTTTCCGGGTAGCTTGAGGGAGCTCCTTGGCTTTGGTTCCTCTCGAATCATCCTGCCAAAGCACTTTGGTCCAATGTAGTCGGTTCTGTATTCGTTGAGGCGTTCCCGTGCGTCGCGCGAGCCGTGTCGGGGGGATTTTGAGCGAGAGCGAGATCTCCGGCCGCCGCCTCCGCCTCCACCTCCGCCGCCCCGCTAGGTGGTGGTGAGGGAGATCTGCGAGGGGGCCGATCCGACCTCCTGCTTCCGCCTTCAGACTCTCCCCGGCCCTCCCGGTGCTGGCTCCGGCTGCCTTCGCCGTGGCGCTGGCTGCCCTGGTCGTTCCTGCTCCGGCGGGGTTCCGGGTCGCGCTCCTCATTCCGGCTCCTCCTAGGCTCGGGCTCATGATCATTGTGCTGACTCCGGCGAGGTTCCGGCGTCCGCTCCCTGTTCTGGTTCCGACGAGGCTCAGGCTCGTGGTTCCGGCTTCTGCGTAGCTCCAGCGGACGGTCCCTGTTCCTTGGCGGTGGCATGTTGTCGCGGATGTTGATTCCACCTGGCCCATGGGGCCTGGTGTTTCCGGCGGGACTGCGACGGCGAGGGGGTAGCGGAGGACGCGAAGTTCCGGGTGGAGGTGAAGGGACACGGTGCTTGTCTCTGCCAGTGTACATTGGGCCCTTACCCCTCGCTGGGTCTCTCGGAGTTGAATCCGAAGGAACCGGGATCGGGTTTGGGTGCTCTCTTGCTTCTCTCCTGCGTTCCGTGGAACCGGTGCGCGATTCATCATCACGGTGTTGATCTCCTGGGGCGTCCTTCTGCGCGGTGGATACGCAAAGATCCGGGTTGGATGCCAACCTGCGCGAAGTATCTGCCTTGCTTTGTTGCTGCACTGCTGAAGCAACGAGCTTTCGGACGAAGTCGATGTCAATCTCCTCATCCTTCTTTTTCAGGAGTTCCGCGGCTTTCGTCATATTGTCCTTCGGGGTGGCAAGCGGTTGCTGCCCCGTTGGAGTTGCGAAGGTGATCCTGCGGGGAGTTATCATGTCACGCCGGAGCTTTTCGACCTCCTGATGAGCTTCAACGATCTTGTCCTCCCAATGCTTTCGGAGTTCCTTGACCTTTACCAGTCCTTCGTCCACTTCCTTCTCACGCTGGATGTAACCTGACACAAAAATTTCTGCGTCTTTCCGTTCCTCCAGTATGGCGGCTGCAGTGTTCTTGATCTTTTTGGCTGTGGCCAGTAGCTCCAGTCTTTTAGCTTCTAAAGCTTCAACGTCGTCGGGAGTGATGGGTGTGTTAAGAACATCCGAGGGATAAGCCGCATCCATGGCTGCTTGTGCGATCATGTCTTCAGTTGACAGGTGGTCCTCCGGGGTAGGGTCCCTGCGGGGTCGCTCCCGCGACATCGGGGATCCCCTACGAGATGGCTGGGGGTCAGATTGGGTGTCTGCTGCTTCTGATCCATTTTCTCCCAGCGCCGCAATGGTCGCCAGGACCTGCTTTGGCTGGGCGGAATCAACTTCAGGCTGGGCACCGTATCCATATTCCTTCACCCTACGATCGAACTCTTCAGTGTCCATGGATTGGGTATCTCCGGAAATTGGGCTTAAGTTTCCCAGAATCGACTCTTCCACCGGAGCTCCGCTTTCTCCGACAGCCTCTTGCTGATCCGGAGCAGCGTTTTCCGGCGCCTCAACCTGCACGGGACCAGCTCCGTCCTCTTGAGGGGCGGCTCCTGCGGTATGGGCTATGAAGTGTACGAAGTGACACCTTTGCTTCTCTAACACCTGGGAGACCCAGGCGGATCTGCATTGGTCTTCCACCGTTATTTCCTGCTCAGGGGCGGATTGGGTGGGTTTGAAATTTTTCAGATCTAAGGCGGAATCTTCCTTAGGAAGGCTCCTGCGTCTCAGATCGGAACTTCGCGACTGCGTCCTGCTCAGCGGCGGTCGCGTCAGCGTTACTTACCAGTGGGTTTCCGTCGGAATCGACGGTTTCCCCGATGAAGATGTGGATGCCGCCGATTGGGACGATGGAGAGCTTGACGGGGTTTGACCTAGCCGGAATCCAGAATTCGTCCGGGGGGATCCCGGCGTAGAGTACACGCCCCACAGCGATCGAGTCGTCGTAGCTTCCCATGGCGGAGCCCTCCCGGTTCCGGCCTCCAGACGCCTCAGGCCCCACGGTGGGCGCCAACTGTCGTTGCCTAATCGACGGTACCTCGAGGAGGGATCCTCACGAGGGGAGAAGAAGTAGGGGCCATAGGGCGGGTGCACACGGGACGGTGGTACGCGAGTTACGGAACACACGATGACGGGGCCTACTGCTGCTTGTCTGATTTACGGCGCTTTCGCGTTGTTACAATGAGTTGTGGTTGTTCCTCTAGGGCTCCCGGATCCGGCTTATAAAGGCGCACGGATCTAGGGTTTACATGGAGAGTCCTAGGAATACAAGTTGCCTAACTACGGTACAATATCTTGCCGTGTACGTCAAGGATCCGCCTTCCTTATGGCCGTACTGGATCCGGATACTTTATGGGCCTCCACGGATCCGGCCTCCTTCGTAGGTCGGTTAGGATCCGGCTCCAAGTTCCTGGACTGGACTTCATCCTTCTTGATCAACAGCAACTGGGCCGCCCGATGGGCCCCATGCCACCATCACCGTCTGTGGGCCACCCGGGCTTGCCGGATCTAGGCCATGTCGTTGATATACCCATAAAGTATACCCACAACATGCGACATTTGGTTTCTTGTTTACACTAGTTAGGCATAATGGAAAACACCAAAAATATGAGAGATCTTTATATGAACTTTATCTTGAATTAGGACATGATGTGTTTGAAGAAAGAATTAAGAAACCCATGGAACTTTATATGCATGCTAATGGGAATGTTATTACTATGAATGCTTTGAGCACCATTGTTGCTAATGTTATGGAAAATTCTAAGCTTGGGGAAGCTGGCTTTGATGAGCATGATATTTTTAGTCCCCCAAGCATTGAGGAGAAAATTTACTTTGATGATACTTTGCCTCCCATTTATGATGATTATAATGATAGTAGTCTTTTGTTACCACCTGTTATGGAGGATAAATTTGATTATGATTACAATATACCTCCTATATTTGATAGCTACTTTGTTGAATTTGCTCCCACTACAACTAATAAAATTGATTATGCTTATGTTGGGAGTAGTAATTATTTTATGCATGAGACTCATGATAAGAATGCTTTATGTGATAGTTATATTGTTGAGTTTGCTCATGATGCTACTGAAAGTTATTATGAGAGAGGAAAATATGGTTGTAAAAATTTTCATGTTACTAAAATGCCTCTCTATGTGCTGAAATTTTTGAAGCTACACTTGTTTTATCTTCCTATGCTTGTTACTTTGCTCTTCATTAACTTGTTTATTTACAAGATTCCTATGCATAGGAAGCATGTTAGACTTAAATGTGTTTTGAATTTGCCTCTTGATGCTCTCTTTGCTTCAACTCCTATTTCTTGCGAGTGCATCATTAAAACTGCTGAGCCCATCTTAATGGCTATAAAGAAAGAACTTCTTGGGAGATAACCCATGTGTTTATTTTGCTACAGCAATTTTTGTTTTGTTGAGTCTTGGAAGTTGTTTACTACTGTAGCAACCTCTCCTTATCAAGTTTTTGTGCCAAGTAAAGTTTCTATGTCAAAGTTGATGTTATATTTGGGATCGGTGCGCAGAAACAGCATTGCTATCTGTCACGAATCTGGGCATAAGTCTCTGTAGAAAATTCGAAAAATCTGCCAATTTACGAGCGTGATCCTATATGTACGCAACTTTCATTAGTTTTGAGTTTTTCCATTTGAGCAAGTCGTGCCACTTTAAATTCGTCTTTACGACGTGTTCTGTTTTTGACAGATTCTGCCTTTTATTTCGCATTGCCGCTTTTGTTAAGTTGAATGAGTTTCTTTATTCCATTCACTTTCAGAAGCAATGTCCAGAAGTGTTAAGAATGATTGTGTCACCTCTGAACATGTGAATTTTGATTATGCACTAACCCTCTAATGAGTTTGCTTGAAGTTTGGTGTGAAGGAAGTTTTCAAGGGTCAATAGAAGAGGGTGATATAATGTGATCGAGAAGAGTGAAAGGTCTAAGCTTGGGGATGCCCCGGTGGTTCACCCCTGCATATTTTAAGAAGACTCAAGCATCTAAGCTTGGGGATGCCCAAGGCATCCCTTCTTCATCGACAACTTATCAGGTTTCTTCTAGTGAAACTATATTTTTATTCTCACATCTTATGTACTTTACTTGGAGCGTCTATGTGCTTTTATTTTTGTTTTTGTTTTGTTATCTTAGTTCTCTGAATAAGTTCATCCTTGTGTGGGAGAGAGACATGCTCCGCTGGTTCGTATGAACACATGTGTTCTTAGCTCATAATATTCATGGCGAAGTTTCCTCTTCGTTAAATTGTTATATGGTTGGAATTGGAAAATGCTACATGTAGTAATTGGTAAAATGTCTTGGATAATGTGATACTTGGCAATTGTTGTGCTCATGTTTAACCTCTTGCATCATATACTTTGCACCTATTAGTGAAGAAATACATAGAGCATGCTAAAATTTGGTTTGCATAATTGGTCTCTCTAAGGTCTAGATAATTTCTAGTATTGAGTTTGAACAACAAGGAAGACGGTGTAGAGTCTTATAATGTTTACAATATGTCTTTTATGTGAGTTTTGCTGCACCGGTTCATCCTTGTGTTTGTTTCAAATAAACCTTGCTAGCCTAAACCTTGTATCGAGAGGGAATACTTCTCATGCATCCAAAATCCTTGAGCCAACTACTATGCCATTTGTGTCCACCATACCTACTTACTACATGGTATTTCTCCGCCATTCCAAAGTAAATTGCTTGAGTGCTACCTTTAAAATTCCATCATTCACCTTTGCAATATATAGCTCATGGGACAAAATAGCCTTAAAAACTATCGTAGTATTGAATATGTACTTATGCACTTTATCTCTTATTAAGTTGCTTGTTGTGCGATAACCATGCTTCTGGGGAACGCCATCAATTACTCTTTATTGAATATCATGTGAGTTGCTATGCATGTCCGTCTTGTCTGAGGGATCTATCATTTTAGTGGTTGGAGCATGCAAAATTGTTAGAGAAGAACATTGGGCCGCTAACTAAAGCCATGAATCATGGTGGAAGTTTTGGACATATATCCTCAATCTCATATGAGAATAATAATCATTGCTACATGCTTATGCATTTAAGAGGAGTCCATTATCTGTTGTCCATGTTGTCCCGGTATGGATGTCTAAGTTGAGAATAATCAAAAGCGAGAAATCCAAAATGCGAGCATTCTCCTTAGACCTTTGTACAGGCGGCATGGAGGTACCCCTTTGTGACACTTGGTTGAAACATATATAGCATGCAAAGATCCGGTAGTCCAAGCTAAGTAGGACGAGGTGCGGGCACTATTAGTATACTATGCATGAGGCTTGCAACTTGTAAGATATAATTTACATAACTCATATGCTTTATTACTACCGTTGACAAAATTGTTTCATGTTTTCAAAATAAAAGCTCTAGCATAAATACAGCAATCGATGCTTTCCTCTATGAAGGACCATTCTTTTACCTTTATGTTGAGTCAGTTCACCTATCTCCCTCCACCTTAAGAAGCAAACACTTGTGTGAACTGTGCATTGATTCCTACATACTTGCATATTGCACTTATTATATTACTCTATGTTGACAATATCCATGATATATACATGTTACAAGTTGAAAGCAACCGCTGAAACTTAATCTTCTTTTGTGTTGCTTCAATACCTCTACTTTGAATTATTGCTTTACGAGTTAACTCTTATGCAGACTTATTGATGCTTGTCTTGAAGTACTATTCATGAAAAGTCTTTGCTTTATGATTCTTGTTTACTCATGTCATTACCATTGTTTTGATCGCTGCATTCATCTCATATGCTTACAATAGTATGATCAAGGTTATGATGGCATGTCACTTAAGAAATTATCTTTGTTATCGTTTTACCTGCTCGGGACGAGCAGAACTAAGCTTGGGGATGCTGATACGTCTCCAACGTATCGATAATTTCTTATGTTCCATGCTACATTATTGATGATATCTACATGTTTTATACACATTATATGTCGTATTTACGCATTTTCTGAACTAACCTATTAACAAGATGCCGAAGTGCCAGTTCCTATTTTTGCTGTTTTGGTTTAAATCCTAGAACGAAATATTCGAATTGGACGAAATCACCGCCGAGGTTCCTATTTTTCCACGGCTTCGGAACACCCGGGAAGGACGAGAGGGGGCCACAGCCCACGCGGACCATAGGCGGCGCGGCACGGGGTGGCCCGCGCCCCCTATGGTGTCGCCGCCTCATCGACCCTCTGCGCCGCCTCTTCGCCTATTTAAAGCCTGCATCGAAAACCCTTACGGAGAAAGCCACGATACGAGAAAAGTTCCGAGCCGCCGCGCATGGCCAGACGCAAACGGACGCGCGGACGAAAACGATCATTTGAGTGTCCGCTGCGCGACGCAAACGGACGCGCGCGGACAATAAAATGCGCCGTGCCGCTGGAGATGCCCTAATACCAAAGCACCGTACAAGTTGTGCACTAGCTCTCTCTGAAGTTCGTTTTCACCCGGCAGATCCCTCTGGCTGATGTGACATTCTGGTTGCACCGTACTCCCTCCTCTGGATCCATGACGCCGAGCGCAATCATGGACCTGCGGCGCACCGGCAGCACGTCGATCGGCTTTTCCGTCGGCCGGCCGGTGTGGTTGGTGTGGGGTGGAGCCGGCCAGAATCTCTGGCCTGGCGCCGAGAGGAACAGGCCCAGGGGTAGGGGACACGGCCGCCATGTGCTCGCGCAGTGAAGCTCGGTAGGTTCGATTCGATCCGGTGGATTTTTAGCCTTGCATCAGCATGCGCGACAGAGCAAGTGAGTGCGCGTCGACCACGAGAGATCGTATCCCTGTGCCGTGCTCTCGGCCGTCCCTACGCTGCCCACGCCCAACAGGGCTCACCGGCTCCGTGTCCAGAGCCTGGATCTGGTCGCCTAGACTAGGATGGTAGTGGCGATGTGGTACAGTGGAGTGAAGGACTAGCAGCTAGGCTGCACGTACGCACGCACAGGTCACAAATTCGAGCAAGCATGTAGGTGTAACGCAATAATAATGCCTGACAACTGTTAGATGATCACGGACACGATGGGTGCAACTGTTAATGCCTGGCGCGTGGAGGTAGAAGAGATTTGCATGGTTGAAACAATTACGATGATACATACAGTTTTGTATGGTCAAACAATTATCATGTCAACGGGACGAAGAGGGTGAAATGCTAGAAGGGGCACCCGCAAGTATTTGCGGAATGTTCCCTCTCCGCCACACTGGATGCACCTACAACTAGTTGCGAAATATTACCTTTCCTCCGCACTGGAGAGACAAATTTGCTATTTCTCAGTCGCCAAAGTTGCAAGATGCATCTTGCGATATTAATTTGATGCTATAAATATTGCTATTTTTATACGAATCTAGTTAAACTCAAATAAGTTTAACTTTAAGCATAATTTAAAAGTACAAGTATCTGTCGACTGTCGACATAGGGATTAAGTTACTATCTCCATTCTAAAATTCATGATTTTTTAAAAATTGCAGTCAAATTCATCCAACTTTGACAAGGGATCTATATAATATAAAATGTACTCGTGTGTACTATGTAACATGAGAGAGGTGCGTCTTATACAGTTGATTGTTCAGGTGCCATTAGAGCATTGCTGTTTCTTGTGGGCATATCTGTCAATGGTCCTACAATTTTGAATGGATACATGTAAAGGCAATATTAGGCATCATTTCCCAATCACAACTATAACCGGTTTAAGCTCCTGTCATAATTAAATAAATAAAACGTCAGTTGCCGGTATTGGTATGGTAGTGGTATCACACATTAATCTTTCTTGTGCCCACATATACTCTTTAGTGCCAGAAGAATGGTTTAAGACATTAGAACCACTTTTTTTTTGCATGGTAATACGATTCTCATTGATAAATAAAAGACGAGATATAAAGTACGTATACACCAATCTTACATATCTGGAAAGATAGGATAAACCTATGTGACAAACCAATGCCTATCCATCTTCTTCGGCACCACCGCAGTAGCCACCAAGGAAAAAATGAACAGATCACCTCTTCACCTGAGCTCGATGCGGCTCCATCGCTGATCATCAGCTTTTCGGACCTCCAATGTAGTTTGCCATAGGACAAACCATTGCCGTTGAAAGAATCAGACCAGGGCAGCATGTCCCTGGACACGCCATCGAACTTCAGCACTGGCACCCACGCACGACGATGTCGGAGTAGGGAACCAGAACCATCAGCCTTCAACCACGAACCCACCACAAGGTGCACCATCTTCCAGCTGTCACCAGTGCAGACCACCGTCTGCACGTACTCCTGGACGAATCCTCTCTGCTCCACCTTGGCGCCGGAGACAACGCCGCAGCAACGGGGACAGAGCAGGAGGAAAAAACCATCTGATGGAGTCGTCGCCGCCGCCTCGCCGACACCATCCATGAACCCTAAAGCCACCGATCTAAAAGATCGACAAGCATACAGTGCCACCAACTCCGAGACGCCGCCATGAAAAACAGCGCCGGTGTGGGAGAAGAGTTGAGGCAGATTTATTTGCCCGGGCGTCGCTCCCACCAACCCAACGACGCGTCATGCCAGAGAACTCCTAGCCCTAAGTACCATGCAAAAAACGGGTCCCCCTCCCTCCTACCGCCGGAGCGGCAAGCGGAAGGAGAGGGGCCCAACACAGATGCCGGAGATTGGAGCAGGAAAGAAATTTCCGCCGCCGCCGCTGCCTGGGAGACGCGGAAGACCTAGATGAGGATAATGGACGTTGAGCTTAACAAGACATTAGAACCACTAACGTGACTCTAGTGCAAAACCTCCTATTAAGATACTGCTCCCTAGAACCGTTTCTCGCCTATGTACGAAAACAGGCTCTGGCCTATGTACACAAACCGGATCTAGTGGTCGGTTTTGTACGAGTGTGAGCCTAAGTATCCGTCGACTATCGAATTTACTGGGTACCAAGAAGCGGGAACAACGGCGCTGTATCATGGGAGCATGTTTCGTTCAGTGGAAATCCGTCGCAATTCTGGAGGATTCTATTTATAAAGTGCTTGTTTGGTTTGTAGGATTGAAAACACTAGAATTTTTTCTGGGGGCTAAGTTGCATTTAATATCATAGGAATATTTCTTCTAGGTCTTGCCTTATGGAAATTTTCGTTTGTCTCACTGACAATTATGACATGCACATGTTCATCCATGCAAATTCCCGTGTTTTTCAGCGAATGTTTTTAATAATACATTTTTTCAATTTTTTTTACGAATAATACCTTTTAAAAAAAGTCGAAAAAATAATACTGCGTCGGAGTGGGCTAGCCTGATTAGGGCCTATTGGGCCGTAGTACCCCGACCTGACAAGATTATTGCAGAACAAGTTTGGAAAAGCCAACCCGAGATGGACATTGTGGAAAAGCTTAACCTGACAAGAGCCTTTTCTGAAAGCCTAACTCGATAGGGGATTGCTTTGGGGAAAGGCCAGCCCAATAGGTCCTTTGGGTGGAAAGTGCGTCCGACTAGAACTGTCAGCCGACCAGACGTTCAGAAATCCATCTACCGAGAAATTATAACCCAAGAAGACCCAATCGGGATACACTTTCCTGATGTAGTGTTATTTTTGAAAAAAATTCAAAACTGAGTATTATTCGTGAAATTAACGAAAAAATGTATTATAAAAAAATCATGGTTTTTCATATGATGCAACCAAAAGATGTATTCCCGGGTTTCCTTACTTTGCAAGAAGGTACATTACGTTTGGAGGGGTGGTGGTCCCACGAAGGATTCCCCAACGCCACGAAGGCTCACCCTATTCTCCGAGTCAAACCCACGAAGGATAATGTCCATTTTCTTATGGTTAGCTTTTTCTCTACTTCGGAGATGGCAAGCTCCAAAACCACTTCACAAGCTCCACGAAGGAGAAGCCCGGACCTCTTCACAATCTTCCTTGAAGAGATCACCGAAGCACCAACCGCCAAGCCAAGTAGGAGGTCTCCCTCGAAACAGCTCGATCAAGACGTTCTCTTATACCTCCCCTTTTCCACGTAAAAATGTCACCCGTGTACCCCAAATCTTCCAAATTACGGTCAACCAAAGCATCCCTAAAGGCTTGCATATATAATTGTAGCCGAGGGTTGCCACCCTCCTTCTCATGGGAATAAAGTATTTCGTTGAAATCTCCAATAATGACCCAAGGCAAGTCATGGTTCGCATTAATATCTCTCAACTTATCCCATGTCTTGTATTTATCCTGCCAATTAGACTCACCATATATTCATGTTAATTTCCAGATCTTATCCAAATTTTCCAGAACACGAACATCAATATACTTGGGTGCTGAACATATTTGTTCAATGACGATCTCTTTCTTCCACATAAGAATAACACAACCACTATTATTAGAACTTGAATTAACAATTTTAAAATCCATCATCATAGTTTTCCTCAAGCACTCAGCTGGGTAATCATCAAGATGAGTTTCGGAAAGAAAAATCACCTCAGAGTTATAACGCCTTCGAAGATTCAAAAGCGCACGAACTATCGGGGTGTTACCCGCACCCTGACAGTTCAAAGACAAGATTTTCATTGCGACTGGCCCGAGCCCTCTCGAGACTCTGCCGATCCTAGTGAAGTGGAGTTAGCTCCAACCTTCTTTGTGCGTTTCTTTCGATCCTTCTAATTTTCTTCAACCACCCCCTCCTTGGGATACTTCCCATCAGTTAACATGGCAGCAGCTCCATCAGCAGAGTTATCCTCCTTATCTTCCTCAGTATCATCCCGGACCTCCTCCTCCATATCTAAGCTTCTCTTAGCTGCTATATTATTCAGAGCACGTTTATCTACTTCCATATCCTGCTTCTTCCCAGGGCTAGAGGCAATATCCTCAAGATCATTGTCAGGGTCTTTTTTGTCTCATGTACACCCAGAGCATTATGTCTCCAAGGAATCATAGATCTACCACTACCAACTGGATCTCCACCACTACCCCTTTTGCCTCCGTCCCATCCACGGCCAGCCCTGCCATTGCCGCGCCCCCCTCCACGGCTCATTCCAGTACTGCGAGCATGCCATGTTCCCCAGTCCGCCTTTAAGAAATCTCCCCATTTGAGGTTTTCCTCGTCATGTTCTCCTGAGCCACATTCAAGATGACTATGACCAAAATATCCACAAGCTCCACAAAATCTAGGCGTTTTTTCATATTGCAGCTGATAGAACTCACGTTGGCCATCCCTTGAGATAGAAACAAAACAAGCGAGACACTTCCTCACATCCAATCTGATTTTGACCCGTACAAAATTTCCCATACCATTCACGTTGGTTTCAACCTTTAAAGCTTTGCCAACCTTCTTCTCCGTTAGGTTCTTTATCAGAGTTTCATTGTGATATCCAATCGGCGGTTTATGGATTTGAACCCATGTATCAAAAAAGTTCAAGTCAATAGATTCAGGTGGCATGAGCCCGTCATATTCTTCAATGCACACGACATTCTGGCGAAACAGCCAAGGCCCCCATCCTTCATCTTTAACCAGTCTCCCAAGCAAAAGCATTGAACTGTGAAGAGGTTGCCCTCTAGATGGTGAATTTCAACTTGTTGTGCTGGTGACCATGCATTCAACATATGTTGCTCAAAAGTTGCAGAACTAAACTCGTATTTGTTGTATGTACCTTTGCTAGGGCCATCCACTTTATACCTCGTTTTGGAGCTGATTCTTCTTCTTCAAAGACAATGTCATCTAGTTCATCCTCCTCAATTCCCAGTCTTTGCAGCAAATCGACAATTGCCTCCGCCTTTTTGGCACCAGAATCGCTTGGTTGACTTGCCGAGCTTGCCGGACTTGCCATGCTACCGGATCAAAGAAAGCTTCAGTTGCGACCGGCGAGAGATCGATACCGACAGAAAAGACGCCAAAACCCTAGGTCTTCCGAAACCAGGGCGATGCGATCCCTGAGTCCAGCGCTAGAAAAAGGGTCCTTCCGAAACCAGGGCGATGCTATCCCTGAGTCCAGCGCTAGATGAGAACCCAACGAGGAGTCCTTTCCGGAAACCTAGAGCTAAGCCCTTCCACCGGAGCGATCTCCGACGGCAAGGTCACGAAACCCTAGATCGTCTGAAGGACGACTAGGTCTTTTTTCCTCTCTGTAGAATAAGGCCCACCATTTTTATACTAAACATATTTAGTTGTTTATAGAGCAGTCATTAAATAAATCTTAATTAGTATATTTCTATTCGATGCCATTTTTGGATATTATTAACAACTAATTTAAACAATTTTGTTGTACCAACCTTTAGTGTATTTATACAACGTGTGATAATACAAAACTAAAGATTCATTTATATAAATAAATTCAATCATATTTTCTTACCAATACAATAGTGTGGTACAATTCCATTTTTCATGGATGATATTTTTTCCTAAGTTATACTTTAATACATTTCACTAAACTTAAAATGCATAAATAAAAATGAAACAATTATAACCATTTGTGGAATAAAATGTGCGGCATAGATGGTCGATGGTAGATTTGTTTGGCTATTATATTAACTAGCAATGATCGGCGCGGCGGCACGCCGCGCCATATGGTGGCTAGTTGATAGTATTTTTTAGCGGTGGTAAATGTTTAGTGATGCTTGTGATATGTGTGACAATGTGAAGAAATGATGGCGCTAGCGAGGAGGCGATCTTTCCCATTAAATAGGGATTGGTCATATTGGTGTATGTTCTTACTCGACGTATCTTTTCTTTCTTAATAGATGGCCCCATTTTACTGGTCTCACAAGCAGCCACGTCACCTGATTACATATGTAGGCCACTTAAACGTCCGCGCATGCATTTTCTCGAGAGCAGACTCGCTGCATTGTTTCTCTGATCGCTCTCTAGCATTTTCTCCACATGGGCTGGGCTTCCCTTCTTAGTATTTCTCTGAACGTTCTTACATGGGCCGGACTAAGCACTCGAAGAGGCAGGTTCCATTTATTCGCTCAAAAGGAAAATATATCGATCATCGTTCGCCTTCCCTGGTAGTGCTCTCCACCGTAAATGTCGTGCGATTAAGATCCCCTAAATTCCTCTCTTCAGTAACGCACCATCCACTCTCTGCTATGATGGTCGGTTTATTAACCCCCCCTCCTCACCTTTTTATGCCTCCAGTGATTACGCCGCTAATCTGCAGACGGCTCGCGGCCGTGGCCATCAAGGATAGCAAGCTGGATATGGAGGTTCTCACCGGCTTGCCAGTTGCCACCAGCAGTTGAAGCGCTCTCGCCTTCCTCAACTCACTCCTCGCTCAAGACTCTCTACGTCTTCCTTTGCACAACGGAATATATCCCATTGTATCTTACTGAGTACAGGTTGGTGCTCGCGACCAATCAAATCCATGGCAGCGTAACTCCACCAGAGGCATGGCCTCACCCATGGCGTTTTTTTGGGTTCAGGTACTTCTTTGTACCACATGAAATCTGAATTTCTGTAGATTTCCTATTCTTTTTCTTGCGGGGTAGTAGATGTCGTATTCATGCTCTCCTTTTTCCCAAAACATTCTTAGACAATCAAAGATCAGGTGCTCCCTGCTAACTAGCTATGTATAACACCAATCTGCATACTCGAATGTGGGTTTATCTGGAGCATCAGTTCCAGACATTATTAGCTGACGAAAAATGCAACGGCAGGACCATATGCAGGCCCCAGTTAACCAGCGTATATAGCGTCATGTGCCCGTCATGTATGCCGAGAAGGCATGCAAGTTGGCATCTAACAGTGAACCAGCGTTTTGCCACGAATTCAGTTTCGCTTTGTTTTCTTTCCACAGCATGGTATTCTGGTTGATACATAGAACAAGCATGTTAAATGTTGCGCTAAAAGTTGATGTGTTGGTCTGCCTTTTTCTATTGCAGATGGAAGTTGTATCATTTCAGCCGCCCCTCGTGACAGAAGATATGTTTCTTGATCCCACTTCATCATCTAATACTATGTAACCAGCGTAAATTGCTAACACATTTTTCTTTTCCTCTAAACTCTGTTTTATGCTCTTTTGTCACATGTGCAAGTTTAAGCAAGGCTGGTGTTTTGTAAGCAACGGGAAACAAATGCGGCTATTCGTGATGCAGAATGCCTATTGCGAAGTGCTAGCTTGGATCTGTCTACTTCAATGGACCTTTTTTTTATTTACTTGGTTCATTGGTACCCAAAAAAATCCACATAAATGGGTAATAAAAATTATTGATCATCTGTTGTCACGCCTCCTTTTTTTCTACCATGTATTTCCCTCTGCCGTTTCATGTAATTATAAATACATACGTCTTGGAGTTCGTGAGTGCCACGCACATGGTTTTTAATTTAGTAGCATAACTTTAGCTTGGTGAGACATTGTATAAATCATTATTTGTATGCTCCATGCACTTTCTTTTTGGACGAATTCTGCCAGGATTACAATATTTTATAAATATGGTGTTCAAGAGATGAGAAAATATCACATTCATTTTGAACATATTGATTTACACATGCAAAAATATTTCATTCAGATATATGTTGGCGAGGAAAAGACCAATTCAACATTTGGAGTACTTTTTTTTAGCATGGAAACTTGGATTCATTCGTATTTCGCATTACTGATTCTTTTTAGACGGTACTTAGTCAATGTTATGTTACACTATTTTAATACAAGCTTTGTAACATTTCTGGAGATTACTACTTTTATTTATAAAAGATTCCGCTGCAACGCGCGGGGTATCATCTAGTTACAAAAGTAGTGGATTACCTAGTGGTACCTAGTGGTCAATTGGTCATACATATTGAGGGGTGGTGCTGGGTGTTTCTTTTACAGAGTTGTGAGTGACTGATCTTGTTGTCTTCATCGTTGAAGGAGATGACGATGATGTGTTCCTCTATTGGTGTGAGGAGGCGATAAGTGGAGCAAATTTTGCTTTGACACCGGCAGGCATTGAGAGCAGCGTGGAAGGCCAAGAGATCGGTCGAGTTCCGCATCATCGCGGCAAGGGATTCAGGGCTCGATGGCGTTATCAAAGGGAGAGTCCGCGGGAGAGTCAGCAATGTGCCTATTTACTTGCTCCTTTATCGTATTTTTTAAGTCATGGTTATTGGAATTGCTCTGTATCTATATGAACAAAGACAATTTACCTCTATGCTAGACTGAGTGTTCTTGTTTTACATACTGGATTTAAGACTGAAGAGTGCACCATGAGTTCTAAACAATACTTGAAACAATATCGATTAAGTATAGTAATAATTATGATTAAGTTGAAGGAGGCATCTGTCATGATTATACAGAGGCACTTAACATGACAGTAGTAGTCTGACCATCTCAAAAAAACAACAGTAGTAGTCTGACTACGCCGTAGACATGCCGATTGAACTAAGCAGGGCAATCATCATCAATATACATAGATAGTTAGTACTACAGGTAAGTAGGTGAATAATATTTTACAATGTATTTGGGGCCGACACAATATTTTTCACAAACAAAGCGTATTTTTCTCAAACAAAACGTAAAATCCAGCTAGTACAATGGCAAATAAAAACCTATCAGAACAATGTCCAAACAAAGCGTTCAACAACCCCAACACGTGGATTAGAACCTCAATGCAATGACTAACCAAAGTGGTCAACAACTTGTACGGATCCAAAAGGTCCAAGTATATATTGAATCACGGGGGCTGAACTTAGGTTACATGGCAAACCACTTTTTTGTAGCTAAACCATTTCAGTGACACACCCCACTGAACCATATTCAAGTGTCCACTAAATAAGCTCTAACTCCCCCTTATGAATCCAATCTTCCATTCAAATAGACAGCATCTTATGCAATGAAAAAAAAGGATGATCCATGCTTTGTCATTTAGCAGTTTAACTTGAATCTGAACATGAATATTTGATTCAATAAATTAAGACATGCTCGAGATCTGCCTTGTATGAATCGGGTTTAGGGCGTAGAGCCAATGCTGAAGAGTACTTTTGCATCATTGTCAAACAACACTAGTGAAATATAGCACTCATCGTGGTGGACCGTATGTGCCGTAAACACAGTAAGTGTGCTGTCATATCTTTACCTCCCTTGTTTATTGAGAGATATTGTGTCTTCTATACAGTGACAATGTAGTTGTTCAAGAACAGAGAAGGTGCTGCCCCTGTTACACCATGTGTCTCAGGAACTCTGCGGTAGCATGTGGTATTCTTATCAGTTCCTGAGAACGGATAATGTACGTATACAGAGATGGATCATTCATACATCTTGTTTCTTGATCAACATATTCAGAGGGATGAACGGAACTAAATATAATTGATGATATATGAGAAATGACATTAAGTTACCTTAGAAACTATATTAATAAAAACAAGTCCCAAGAGGTTAATTTTTTAATGCAATCTTTTATTTGAAACAGAATGTAATATATGAGGATTTCTAAGCATATCCCTAGGCTACTCAAGAGAAAAAATATGACATAATCCCTCGCAGGCTAAAATGCAAACTACAACTCATTAATTTTATATAGTACTGTGGTGAACAGTTTAGGGAGTAAATAAGCTATAAAAATCACCTGGCTGATTCAATTGTTATCTAAACCTGCCCCAAGGAGACATTCTTTGCCAGTGGAATGTTTCAACAATATGCTGGAAGTATAGAACCGCACTAAATTATATTATTATGATCATGCATCAAACTAAGGTAGCGGTGATATCAAAGGTACTTTTAGTTAGTGAGCTCGATTTTACATTCCATTGTAATGTCGATGCTGCGAAAACCATGCACTTTGGGAAGGTGACATGCGACCAAAAAAGGACTCCTCAATGGATTTTAACTTTTTTTCACCAGGAAAGAGGGAAAATATTTTTACACCGTACTGGTTGTCGAAACAATAGTCCCTTATGTAACTAATCGAACCATGCAATCATATACTGAGTACCTTTTTGACCAAAGAAGAGAGCATTATGTCTTTCTTACTTACAGGTTAGTAGTTGATATGAGTGTTTAACAGGGAATGGTGTGAAAGAAAAACACTTGCAATCCAAATAAAGTCGAAGAGGTTTGAAGGCACTGAACTTGATAATTTTATCAGCAAGTGGTATCAAACTCCAATTTGCATTTTAGGTAGCCATTGTATGTTGTCACCACAATTATGATACATAAGATGCTTGAAACTGGTACAATGCGTAAATAATATTCTTAAAGCATTTTTAAGTTAAGAAGAGAAGATGAAGCTTCAGTTAACAAAACACCAAATCACATAAGAGAGAAAAAGGTTAAAAATAGGGGATCTTTGCTGACCACAGAAATGGCACGGGAAAGTGAGAAAGGGAGATGATGGAGGCAGTGGTGCATCTGTCTGGGAACACCACTGGCACAGGTTGCCCATCAGCATCAGCGCATTGCTGGTTCTTCACATGGAAAGAAACGATAAAAAAAGATGGAAACAGTGGACTGTGATGTTGGAGTCTGAACTCCGGAGCCGCCTGAATGTGGCTCTGAGAAGGGAAAAGAATCAAAGCAGCAGGTTGCAAAGATTTGTGGAAATCTTATCTTCCATCATATTCTGAGTGTTCATCTTGGAATCATTTACTTTCAAAATCTCAGCAAATTGGCAACAGCCTTGTAAATCCATTCTACCACATGACATCCATGCTTTGCAGCCATTGCGAAGATGTTCGTGCTTCTTCCTGTCGTTGTGAAGATCCAATTAGTCAAGTATATTCGATATTATTTTTTACTATGTATGATTTAAGTAGTGATGAAATAATAAAATTTAACTATCAACGTAAACTATTCCAAAAGGTAGGTCATACGTAGAAGTCTAAAACACAAATGTTATGGTGATTTAGCAGTTCGTACTTGTTAACTTTTCGCCTCTGAGCAATAACACACCTGAGCTTCCATTCTCAAAGCTACATTCAGGCACTTGAGTCATTTCATCCAACCAAGGATCAATGCCATCCATAAATTTATATTCTCAACTTGGTACTACTTGCTCAATATTCTAAATCCTTTTATTACATTATATTTTCTAACCTGAATGGAAGAATCTGAAATATATGGCTGCAGATTGAATGAAAAAAATGATATGGTACTTTTGGCGAGCAATTGTGTGGCATAGAAATTGGTAAATAGCTTATTTTTTTATTCATGTTTAAATTGAGGATGGTTCCTGATATTCAGAAACTATTCAGTAAACAAAATGCACAACCTGCAGGAAAAATCCTATATATGTACCTTCTTTCAGAACTAACTGAAGAGAAGAACATATTGAATGCAATAAGCTCCTAAGTCTTAACTGCTGACCAAATTGGCAAGTCATTTGAAAACATTTAGACACTACAGTAGCTCACACAAATATCACAAATATCATAAGGTGTCTCAAGCACAGTAGGGGCAATGGATGGTTTGAAATGGAGAGAAAATTGGCAGACCTCTTGGAGAAAGAATGTCATAAAACTGATATTTGCTCAGCCTAGTCTACACCGAGATGCCTCTTGGTCAAGCCCATGGCACAAAACAGCACGAGCGGAGATGGCACGCGATGTAGCGTGGGTGCCTGACGAACTGAATTGGAGGGCTCTTCGATGCAACCGCCGAGGCGCCGACTCAGGTAAAACAATTGACCAGCTCTCAACTGCGAGAGCAGACGTCGGTCGGGGGTAGCGCGCAGGTTCGGCAAGCCAAGCAGAGACGCCCAACCGGATGCTGCGGCGGGAGCCAGGCTAGCTAGCGGTGTAGCAGCCGCGAGAATCCATCTGTGCAGGACGGAGAAAGGAGGTCGGCAAGACGACGACGGCGAGCTCCAATAGGAGAGATCTCGAGAAATCAGAATGGCTCACAGGTTGTAAGGTGATGTGGAGGTACAGAGGGAATGGAGGAGGGGTGTAGGCGTTGTCCTCTATTGGTCTTCGGTGGTGGCACGTGCTCCGTTCTGAGCTCCAAGGAGAGGCCGCCTCGGACACCTCGCCCGCCGACAAAGCTGAAGCCGGGGACCTCCGGCCAAGCCGCCGCTGCTAAAAAATGGAATAAGATGCAGCAAAAAAAAGGGGAAGAACAATGTTGGACATGGGGAGATAACCTTACGTGGTGCACATGACCATGGAGATCTGACTCCTTCGCGAGGGAGCTCGTTGGCCATCTTGGGGTCACTGTGGGGTACCTTCTCAGCCGGCGGTGGCAGGCCGGACGAGACAACGGGGCGACTCGGCTGTAGTGGTCCTCCTCCGCACCACGAACCACCTCAGGGGCGAGAGGAGGCGAGCAATCTGCTCCACCGCGCCGCCACCCGCCAGCCACCTCGGGAGGAGAGAAGGGCGCCAAGGTCCTCCTCCACGCCTCCGGTCACCTTGGGAGGGAGAGTGGGCGCGGAGCTCCTCCTACACGCAGCCGAGCCATGGAGATAGAGACCGGAGCGCCGATCGAGCTGGTCTGCCAAATCGGCGACGGAGCGCAGGAGGTTGGGGCGATTGGAGGCGGAGAGAGAGGAGGATGTTGAGAATACTCTGGAGAGGTGCTATTCGGTGGGGATTGAGGAGAACCACGTGAGACAAAATCCACCTCTTGACAGCCTGATCAACTCACATGGTTCACTGCGGCCCACCCATCTAAGCTGCTGCGGCCACACGAACCATACACCAAAGCATCCCTGCAACTTTAATCTCTAAGAGGGCTCAAAATTCTGAGAAAAAAGATGTCTGTTCCCTTTAATATAGTAGTTACTTTAAATATATATGCGTAGGATCTTACGATGGACATGTACAAATATCATAATAAATGTTCGTATAACAGGGTTGTCCATCATAGACATATCTAACATAAAAATTCTAGAATGTATGGATTCTTGACGGTCTTATATTCACATTTTGGTGGTCAAGTAAATCATTGCAGGTTCAGAATTACACTGCTAGAGATGATACAAAATCGTGCCAAGTAGTTTATTTTATTTTTAAATTTGGTCACTGACAAGGGGCTCCTCGGTAATGCCCACCATGAGGGGCTTAGAGTTGACGGAATCCTGCAAACTAGCACAAGACATTGTGTTGTGGGTATACTTCATGGGTGTACCATCAACGGTAGCTAGATCCGGGAAGCCGCGGTGGCCCATAGACGGTGATGGTGGCGTATGGCCCATCGGGCGGTCCAGTTGCTAAAGATCAAGATGGATGAAGTCCAGCCCAGGAGCAAGGAGCCGAATCCACCGACCTACTCTGAAAGTCGGATCCGGCCTGATTCATCAGAGGTAGCCGAATCCAGTACGACGTATAAGAAAAGGCGGATCCTTGACGTACACGGCAAGATATTGTACCGTAGTTAGGCAACTTGTATTCCGGCTAGGACTCTCCATGTAAACCCTAGATCCGTGCGCCTTTATAAGCCGGATCTTGGGAGCCCTAGAGGCACAACCACAACTCATTGTAACAACGCGAAAGCGCCCAGATAATTCCAGACAAGCAGCAGTAGGCCCTGTCATCGTGCAGGTGTTCCGAAGCTGGGTAAATCGCGTACCACCGTCCCGAGGACTCTCCGCCCGATGGCCCCTACTTCTTCTCCCCCTCGTGAGGATCCCTCCTCCGAGGTACCGTCGAATAGGCAACGACAGTTGGCGCCCACCGTGGGGCCAGCGGCGTCTGGAGGCCGGAACCGGGAGGGTTCCGCCATGGGAAGCTTCAACGACTCCATCGCTGTGGGGCGTGTCCTTTACGCCGGGAACTTTCCAATCATTCCCCAGGACGAGTGCTGGATTCCGGCTAAGACCGACCCCGTCAAGCTCTCCATCATCCCAATCGGCGGCACTCACATCTTCATCGGCGAGACCGTCGATTCTGACGGAAAGTAACGCTGACGCGACCGCCGCTGAGCAGGACGCAGTCGCGAAGATCCGATCTGAGTCGCAGGAACTTCCTAAGGAAGATTCCGCCTTAGATCTGAAAAAATCAAAGCCCACCCAATCCGCCCCTGAGCAGGAGAAAACGGTGGAAGACCAATGCAGATCCGCCTGGGTCTCCCAGGTGTTAGAGAAGCAAAGGTGTCACTTCGTGCACTTCTTGGCCCATACCGCAGGAGCCGCCCTCCACCAGGACGAGCTGACCCATGCAGGTTGAGGCCGCCGGAGACATCAACAATCCGGATCAGCACGAGGCTGCCGGAGACAACAATGCTCCGGCTCCACAAGAGGGTGCCGGAGACAAAGAAGAATCTGTTGGAGATATGCCCAAGAGGCAACAATAAATTAGTTATTGTTATATCTTAGTGTTCATGATAAATGTTTACATCCCATGCTATAATTGTATTAACCGAAACATTGATACATGTGTGTTATGTAAACAACAAGGAGTCCCTAGTAAGCCTCTTGTATAACTAGCTTGTTGATTAATAGATGATCATGGTTTCGTGATCATGAACATTGGATGTTGTTAATAACAAGGTTATGTCATTGGGTGAATGATATAATGGACATACACCCAAATAAGCGTAGCATGAGATCAAGTCATTAAGTTCAACTTGCTATAAGCTTTCGATACATAGTTACCTAGTCCTTCGACCATGAGATCATGTAAATCACTTATACCGGAAGGGTACTTTGATTACATCAAACGCCATTGCGTAAATGGGTGGTTATAAAGATGGGATTAAGTATTCGGAAAGTGTGAGTTGAGGCATATGGATCAATAGTGGGATTTGTCCATCCTGATGACGGATAGATATACTCTGGGCCCTCTCGGTGGAATGTCATCTGATTAGCTTGCAAGCATGTGATTGGATCACAAGAGATGACATACCACGGTACGAGTAAAGAGTACTTGTCGGTAACGAGGTTGAACTAGGTATGGAGATACCGATGATCGAACCTCGGACAAGTAAAGTATCGCGTGACAAAGGGAATCAGTATCGTATGTAAATGGTTCAATCGATCACTAAGTTATCGTTGAATGTGTGGGAGCCATTATGGATCTCCAGATCCCGCTATTGGTTATTGGTCGGAGAGGAGTCTCGACCATGTCCGCATAGTTCACGAACCGTAGGGTGACACGCTTAAGGTTCGATGTCGCATAAGTAGATTCGGAATATGAGATGGAGACCGAAGTTTGTTCGGAGTCTCGGATGGGATCCAGGACATCACGAGGAGGTCCGGAATGGTCCGGAGAATAAGATTCATATATGGGAAGTCATTTTCAGGGTTACCGGAAAAGTTCAGGATTTTTCGGTATTGTACCGGAGGTTCTAGAAGGTTCCGGAGGGTACCATAGTGGGGCCCACCTATCCCGGACGACCAACATGGACCGGAGGGGGTCACATAGGCCCACATGGGCCAGGCACACCAGCCCCCCAAGGCCCATGTGGCTGGATCAAGTGGATAAGATCAAATCCCTTGAAAATAGGGACTTAACTTGGGGGGAAGTTGCCCCCCTTGTTTTGGCCGACCCAAAGGCTTGGAGGGGGGCCAAGGCAGCCCCCCACGCCTATATAAGAGGGAGGGGAGGGCTGGGGCGCAGCACATCATCCCCCCAAGCCCTAGCCGCCCCTCTCTCCCTCCTCCTTCTTCCTGCGTAGGCTTGGCGAAGCCTGCAGGCTTTCTCCTCCACCTCCACCACCACGCCGTCGTCTGCTTGGGATTCCGAGGGGATCTACCACGTCCAAAACGTATCTACTTTCCCGAACACTTTTGCTATTGTTTTGCCTCTAATTTGTGTATTTTGGATACAACTAACACGGACTAACGCTGTTTTCAGCAGAATTGCTCTGGTGTCTCGTTTTTGTGCAGAAATCCAACTTTCGGGAAAATCCTCGGAATTTATGCAGAAGGCCCTATTTTCCAGAATACTGACGGAGCCAGAAGGACAAGTAAGGTGGAGGCCCGAGGCCCCACACCATAAGGCGGCGCGGCCTAGGGGGGGCCCGTGCGGCCCTATGGTGTGGCCCCCTCGGCCGGCCTCCGACGCCCTCCTTCGGACTACTTATCGGCCTCGACCTAAAAACGCACGGAGAGAAGTCGAAGTCGCCAGAAACCCTCCAGAGAGCCGCCACATCGCGAAACTCCGTCTCGGGAGCCAGAAGTCTCCGTTCTGGCACTCCGCCGGGACGGGGAATTGGAGGAGATCTTCACCGCCATCACCGCCAACGCCTCTCCATCGACCAGCCATGTTTCCCCCATCCATGTGTGAGTAATTCCCCCGCTGTAGGCTGAAGGGGATGGTAGGGATTGGATGAGATTGGTCATGTAATAGTCATAAGATTGTTAGGGCATAGTGCCTAGTATCCGTAGATGTCACTTTTATGATATTGTTGCAACTTGTTATGCTTAATGCTTGTCACTAGGGCCCGAGTGCCATGATCTCAGATCTGAACATGTTATTGATTCATGAAGATATTCGTTGTTTATGATCTTACCTGCAAGTTGTATACACATGTCGCTGTCCGGAACCAATGGCCCCGAAGTAATCGGGACAACCGGAGGGGATGGTAGTGATGTGAGGATCACATGTGTTCACGGAGTGTTAATGCTTTGCTCCGGTACTCTATTAAAAGGAGTACCTTAATTTCCAGTAGTTTCCCTAGAGGCCCGGCTGCCACCGGCTGGTAGGACAAAAGATGTTGTGCAAGTTTCTCATTGCGAGCACGTACGACTAAATATGGAACACATGCCTATTGATTGATTAGTACTTGGATACCGTTTTATTATTATCTGCAAATGCCCTGCTTTGATTGTTACATGAGTTTCTCTCATCCATGCAACGCCCGTTAATCCGTCCCTGTGCCTACAGTATTTTAATCCTGCTGTTTACTATAATCACTACTGCTGTCTTTATTTCACCGCTGCTGTTATTTTACTATTCCTACTGCTATAAAACTGTTACTACTGATAAACTCTTGCGAGCAAGTCTGTTTCCAGGTGCAGCTGAATTGACAACTCCGCTGTTAAGGCTTACAAGTATTCTTTGTCTCCCCTTGTGTCGAATCAATAAATTGGGTAATACTTCCCTCGAAGACTGTTGCGATCCCCTATACTTGTGGGTCATCAAGACTATTTTCTGGCGCCGTTGCCGGGGAGCATAGCTTTATTTGGAAGTTCACTTGGATTGATATTGTTCGCTGCAAATTCTCCATCATGGGTAAACCTCGCGATACTAAGATCGCCATATTACCATCCACTACAAGAAAAGGTACAACTCTTAGTACCTCTGCTGCTCTTGATTCACCATCTGTGATAAGTAAACTTGTTTCACCACCACAAGCTTCAAATGCTGGTACTTCTGCTGAATCTGAAAATTCCTCTCATAATTGTGATGATGCTTCTGCTGTGCTTGATAATGATGGTTCGTTAGGATCTTTTCTAGATGCTACAATTGCTAAGTCTAGACAAATTGAAAATACTGAAACTCCTAATGAAAATGCTGCTACACCTGTTAATTCACCTGAGTCTGTTGAATATTCTAGTGATGATCTTGATGAAGATTATGTAGAGCTTGATGATGATTTTATTGAAAAATGCAATGCTACTACTGATGCAAGAAAAATTAAAAAGTTGCTTGCAGAACATGCTGTTAGATATAAACTATCTCCTGATCCTAAATTTGCCACATCTCCTATAAACATTAGGGATAAAGATTATGATTTTTCTCTTGATCTATCTCATATAGCTATTGTTGAGAAAACACCCTTTTGTGGTACTGAAAAAGAAAGTGCTGTTGAACACATGACTGAGTTATCTACTCTTAGTGGCTTGTTTTCTGATGATATTAAGATGCGTACTTATTTTGTCGCTAAATTTTTTCCTTTCTCATTAAAGGATGATGCTAAAACTTGGTATAATAATTTGCCTCCTGGTTCTATTAAAAGTCCAAAAGAATTGCTTGATGTTTTCTTCCGGAAATACTTTCCTGCTAGTGCTCAACATGCTGCTTTGCAGAGAATTTATAATTTTGACCAGGAAGATGGAGAGAAATTGCCTGAGGCTTGGGCGAGATTTTGTTCTCTTATTAGAGCTCAGCCTGACCATGATTTGGAAAAGCATGATTTACTTGATATATTTTATAGTGGACTAACTATTGAGTCTAGGGCATACCTGGATAGTTGTGCTGGTTGTGTTTTCAGGAAAAGAACTCCAGACGACGCTGAAGAATTATTGGCTAAAATAGGCCGGAATCATGATGATTGGTCTACACCTGAACCAACCCCGACACCGATAGTGAAGAAGAGGGGTATGATTAAATTAAATGATGAAGATATGAGGGAAGCCAAGAAGTCTCTTAAAGAGAAGGGTATTAAACCTGAAGATGTGAAGAATTTACCTCCTATAGAAGATTTATGTGAGATAACTCCCCCTTCATCCATGATTGAGGTACACTCTCTTCAACGCTTTACTAGGGAAGATATTCCGTATTCAAAACCTCCTGCTCAATGCTTAGATGAGTTTGATAATTATATTGTTAAGCAAGAAAACTTTAATATGAGAGTAGAGAGTCATTTAATGGAAAATTCTCGAGCTATTAGTGAATTGCATGATATTGTGGAGAGAACCTCCAATGATGTTAAGATACTTGTTAAACATTTTCAAATGGTTCAAACTCAAATTGATCAACTTACTAAAGTGCAAAATGACTTGTTGGGAAATAATTCTAAAGAAAAACATGCTTATGAAGTAACAACTAGAGGTGGTGTTTCTACCCAGGATCCTCTATATCCTGAAGGGCATCCCAAAAGAGTTGAACAAGATTCTCAACTAACTAAAACTAGTGCTCCATCTAAGAAAAAGAAAAAGAAACATAAGAATGTTGTAGAATCCTCTGAACCTGTTAATGATCCTAATAGTATTTCTATTTCTGATGCTGAAACTGAAAGTGGTAATGAACATGATAAAGATAATGATAAGGATGATACTCCTGATAAAGAAGAGGTTGAAAAAGAACCTGAAAAGCCTGCTAAAAATAAAAAGTACACTAAAGAAGATTTTATTACTGAGAAACATGGTAATGAAAGAGAACCTTGGGTTCAAAAGCAAATGCCTTTTCCTGCTAAGAAACTAAAATCAAAGGAGGAGGAACATTATAATAAATTTTGTGATTGGATGAAACCTTTATTTTTGCAAATCCCTTTGACTGATGCTATTAAATTGCCTCCTTATTCAAAGTATATGAAAGATATTGTCTCTAACAAAAGGAAAATTCCCAATGAGGAAATTTCCACTATGCTTGCTAATTACTCTTTCAATGGCAAAGTTCCAAAGAAGTTGGGCGACCCAGGTATACCTACTATTCCTTGTTCTATTAAGAATAATTATGTTAGAACGCTGATACGTCTCCAACGTATCGATAATTTCTTATGTTCCATGCTACTTTATTGATGATACCTACATGTTTTATGCACATTATATGTCATTTACGCATTTTCTGGAACTAACCTATTAACAAGATAGAAGAGCCATTGTTGTTTTCTGCTGTTTTGGTTTCAGAAATCCTAGTAACGAAATATTCTCGGAATTGGACGAAATCCGCCCAGGGTCCTATTTTTGCACGAAGCTTCCAGAAGACCGAAAGGGATAAGAAGTGGGGCGACGAGGCGCCGCCACCATAGGGCCGCGCGGCCAGGAGGGGGCCGCGCCGCCTATGGTGTGGGCCCTCGTCGGCCCCCGACTTGCCCTTCCGCCTACTTAAAGCCTCCGTCGCGAAAACCCCCACCGAGAGCCACGATACGGAAAACCTTCCAGAGACGCCGCCGCCGCGAATCCCATCTCGGGGGATTCAGGAGATCGCCTCCGGCACCCTGCCGAGAGGGGGATTCATCTCCCGGAGGACTCTACACCGCCATGGTCGCCTCCGGAGTGATGAGTGAGTAGTTCACCCCTGGACTATGGGTCCATAGCAGTAGCTAGATGGTCGTCTTCTCCTAATTGTGCTTCATTGTTGGATCTTGTGAGCTGCCTAACATGATCAAGATCATCTATATGTAATACTATATGTTGTGTTTGTCGGGATCCGATGGATAGAGAATACTATGTTATGGTGATTATCAATCTATTGTTTATGTGTTGTTTATGATCTTGCATGCTCTCCGTTATTAGTAGAGGCTCTGGCCAAGTTTTTGCTCTTAACTCCAAGAGGGAGTATTTATGCTCGATAGTGGGTTCATGCCTTCATTGACACCTGGGACAGTGACAGAAAGTTCTAAGGTTGTGATGTGTTGTTGCCACTAGGGATAAAACATTGATTCTATGTCTAAGGATGTAGTTGTCGATTACATTACGCACCATACTTAATGCAATTGTCTGTTGCTTTGCAACTTAATACTGAATGGGGTTCGGATGATAACCTGAAGGTGGACTTTTTAGGCATAGATGCAGTTGGATGGCGGTCTATGTACTTTGTCGTAATGCCCGGATTAAATCTCACTATATTTATCATATCATGTATATGCATTGTTATGCCCTTCTCTATTTGTCAATTGCCCGACTGTAATTTGTTCACCCAACATGCTTTTATCTTATGGGAGAGACACCTCTAGTGAACTGTGGACCCCGGTCCTATTCTTTACATAGCATACAATCTACTGCAATACTTGTTTTACTGTTTTCTTGCAAACAATCATCTTCCACACAATACGGTTAATCCTTTGTTACAGCAAGCCGGTGAGATTGACAACCTCACTGTTTCGTTGGGACAAAGTACTTGGGTTGTGTTGTGCAGGTTCCACGTTGGCGCCGGAATCCCTGTTGTTGCGCCGCATCACATTTCGCCACCATCAACCTTCAACGTGCTTCTTGGCTCCTCCTGGTTCGATTAAACCTTGGTTTCTTTCTGAGGGAAAACTTGCCACTGTGCGCATCATACCTTCCTCTTGGGGTTCCCAACGAACGTGTGAGTTACACGCCATCAAGCTCTTTTTCTGGCGCCGGGGAGATCAAGACACGCTGCAAGGGGAGTCTCCACTTCTCAATCTCTTTACTTTGTTTTTGTCTTGCTTTATTTTATTTACTACTTTGTTTGCTGCACTAAACAAAACACAAAAAAATTAGTTGCTAGTTTTACTTTATTTACTGTCTTGCTCTCTATATCAAAAACACACAAAAATTAGTTACTTGCATTTACTTTATCTAGTTTGTTTTATTTACTGTTGCTAAAATGAATACCCCTGAAAATACTAAGTTGTGTGACTTCACAAATGCAAATAATAATGATTTCCTATGCACACCTATTGCTCCACCTGCTACTACAGCAGAATTCTTTGAAATTAAAACCTTTGATACGCGTAGATGCACACGTCCGTTGGGAACCCCAAGTGGAAGGTATGATGCGTATAGAAGCAAGTTTCCCTCAGTATGAAACCAAGGTTTAATCGAACCAGTAGGAGCCAAGAAGCACGTTGAAGGTTGATGGTCGCGAAATGTGATGCGGCGCAACACCAGGGATTCCGGCGCCAACGTGGAACCTGCACAACACAACCAAAGTACTTTTCCCAACGAAGCAGTGAGGTTGTCAATCTCACCCGCTTGCTGTAACAAAGGATTAAACGTATCGAGTGGAAGATGTTTGCAAAGAAAACAGTAAACACAATTGCAGTAGATTGTATGCTATGTAAAGAATAGGACCGGGGTCCACAGTTCACTAGAGGTGTCTCTCCCATAAGATAAAAGCATGTTGGGTGAACAAATTACAGTCGGGCAATTGACAAATAGAGAAAGGCATAACAATGCATATACATGATATGATAAATATAGTGAGATTTAATCCGGGCATTACGACAAAGTACATAGACCGCCATCCAACTGCATCTATGCCTAAAAAGTCCACCTTCAGGTTATCATCCGAACCCCATTCAGTATTAAGTTGCTAAGCAACAGACAATTGCATTAAGTATGGTGCGTAATGTAATCAACAACTACATCCTTAGACATAGCATCAATGTTTTATCCCTAGTGGCAACAGCACATCACAACCTTAGAACCTACTGTCACGATCCCAGGTGTCAATGAAGGCATGAACCCACTATCGAGCATAAATACCCCCTCTTGGAGTTAAGAGCAAAAACTTGGCCAGAGCCTCTACTAATAACGGAGAGCATGCAAGATCATAAACAACACATAAACAATAGATTGATAATCACCATAATCATAGTACTCTCTATCCATCGGATCCCGACAAACACAACATATAGTATTACAGATAGATGATCTTGATCATGTTAGGCAGCTCACAAGATCCAACAATGAAGCACAACAAGGAGAAGACGACCATCTAGCTACTGCTATGGACCCATGGTCCGGGGGTGAACTACTCACTCATCACTCCGGAGGCGACCATGGCGGTGTAGAGTCCTCCGGGAGATGAATCCCCTCTCCGGCAGGGTGCCGGAGGCGATCTCCTGAATCCCCCGAGATGGGATTCGCGGCGGCGGCGTCTCGGAAGGTTTTCCGTATCGTGGCTCTTGAGACGGGGGTTTCGCGACGGAGACTTTAAGTAGGCGGAAGGTCGCGCGGGGCCACACGGGGGCCCAGGGGGCAGGTCGGCGCGGCCGGGGCTTGGGCCGCACCGCCTAGCTCCTGGCTGCCTCGTGGCCCCACTTCGTTATCTCTTCGGTCTTCTGGAAGCTTCGTGCAAAAATAGGACCCTGGGCGAAAGTTTCGTCCAATTCCGAGAATATTTCCTTACTAGGATTTCTGAAACCAAAAACACAGCAACTGGCTCTTCGGCATCTTGTTAATAGGTTAGTTCCGGAAAATGCATAAATATGACATATAATGTGCATAAAACATGTAGGTATCATCAATAAAGTAGCATGGAACATAAGAAATTATCGATACGTTGGAGACGTATCAGCATCCCCAAGCTTAGTTCTGCTCGTCCCGAGCAGGTAAAACGATAACAAAGATAATTTCTGAAGTGACATGCCATCATAATCTTGATCATACTATTTGTAAACATATGTAATGAATGCAGCGATCAAAACAAAGGTAATGACATGAGTAAACAAGTGAATCATATAGCAAAGACTTTTCATGAATAGTACTTCAAGACAAGCATCAATAAGTCTTGCATAAGAGTTAACTCATAAAGCAATAAATCAAAGTAAAGGTGTTGAAGCAACACAAAGGAAGATTAAGTTTCAGCGGTTGCTTTCAACTTATAACATGTATATCTCAGGGATATTGTCAACATAAAGTAATATAACAAGTGCAATATGCAAGTATGTAGGAATCAATGCACAGTTCACACAAGTGTTTGCTTCTTAAGGTGGAAGGAGATAGGTAAACTGACTCAACAATAAAAGTAAAAGAATGGTCCTTCAAAGAGGAAAGCATCGATTGCTGTATTTGTGCTAGAGCTTTTATTTTGAAAACATGAAACAATTTTGTCAACGGTAGTAATAAAGCATATGAGTTATGTAAATTATATCTTACAAGTTGCAAGCCTCATGCATAGTATACTAGTAGTGCCCGCACCTCGTCCTACTTAGCTTGGACTACCGGATCTTTGCATGCCATGTTTCAACCAAGTGTCACAAAGGGGTACCTCCATGCCGCCTGTACAAAGGTCTAAGGAGAAAGCTCGCATTTTGGATTTCTCGCTTTTGATTATTCTCAACTTAGACATCCATACCGGGACAACATGGACAACAGATAATGGACTCCTCTTAAATGCATAAGCATGTAGCAACAATTATTATTCTCATATGAGATTGAGGATATATGTCCAAAACTGAAACTTCAACCATGATTCATGGCTTTAGTTAGCGGCCCAATGTTCTTCTCTAACAATTTTGCATGCTCCAACCACTAAAATGATAGATCCTTCAGACAAGACGGACATGCATAGCAACTCACATGATATTCAACAATAGTTGATGGCGTTCCCCAGAAGCATGGTTATCGCACAACAAGCAACTTAATAAAAGATAAAGTGCATAAGTACATATTCAATACTACGATAGTTTTTAAGGCTATTTTGTCCCATGAGCTATATATTGCAAAGGTGAATGATGGAATTTTAAAGGTAGCACTCAAGCAATTTACTTTGGAATGGCGGAGAAATACCATGTAGTAGGTAGGTATGGTGGACACAAATGGCATAGTAGTTGGCTCAAGGATTTTGGATGCATGAGAAGTATTCCTCTCGATACAAGGTTTAGGCTAGCAAGGTTATTTGAAGCAAACTCAAGGATGAACAAGTGCAGCAAAACTCACATAAAAGACATATTGTAAACATTATAAGACTCTATACCGTCTTCCTTGTTGTTCAAAACTCAATACTAGATATTATCTAGACCTTAGAGAAACCAAATATGCAAATCAAATTTTAGCAAGCTCTATGTATTTCTTCATTAATGGGTGCAAAGCATATGATGCAAGAGCTTAAACATGAGCACAATAATTGCCAAGTATCACATTATCCAAGACATTTTAGAATTACTACATGTAGCATTTTCCAATTCCAACCATATAACAATTTAACGAAGAAGAAACTTCGCCATGAACATTATGAGTAAAGCCTAAGGACACATGTGTCCATATGCAACAGCGGAGCGTGTCTCTCTCCCACAAAGTGAATGCTAGGATCCATTTTATTCAAACAAAAACAAAAACAAAAACAAACCGACGCTCCAAGTAAAGAACACAAGATGTGATTGAATAAAAATATAGTTTCAGGGGAGGAACCTGATGATGTTGTCGATGAAGAAGGGGATGCCTTGGGCATCCCCAAGCTTAGACGCTTGAGTCTTCTTAGAATATGCAGGGGTGAACCACGGGGGCATCCCCAAGCTTAGAGCTTTCACTCCTCTTGATCATAGTATATCATTCTCCTCTCTTGACCCTTGAAAACTTCCTTCACACCAAACTTCAAGCAAACTCATTAGAGGGTTAGTGCACAATTAATAATTCACACATTCAGAGGTGACACAATCATTATTTTCACTTCTGGACATTGCATAATGCTACTGGACATTAATGGATCAAAGAAATAAATCCAACATAGCAAAAGAGGCAATGCGAAATAAAAGGCAGAATCTGTCAAAAACAGAACAGTCCGTAAAGACGAATTTAAAGCTGGCACCAGACTTGCTCAAATGGAAAAACTCAAAACTAATGAAAGTTGCGTACATATCTGAGGATCACGCTCGTAAATTGGCAGATTTTTTCGAATTTTCTACAGAGAACTGTGCCCAGATTCGTGACAGACAGCAATGCTGTTTCTGCGCAGCGATCCCAAATATAACATCAACTTTGGCATAGAAACTTTACTTGGCACAAAAACATGATAAGGAGAGGTTGCTACAGTAGTAAACAACTTCCAAGACTCAACAAAACAAAAAATTGCTGTAGGTAAAAACATGGGTTGTCTCCCATAAGCGCTTTTCTTTAACGCCTTTCAGCTAGGCGCAGAAAGTGCAAATCAAGTAACATCGAGAGTAGAAGCATCAACATCATAGCTTGTTCTAATAATAGAATCAAAAGGCAACTTCATTCTCTTTCTAGGGAAGTGTTCCATACCTTTCTTGAGAGGAAATTGATATTTAATATTACCTTCCCTCATATCAATAACAACACCAACAGTTCGAAGAAAAGGTCTTCCCAACACAATAGGACAAGATGCATTGCATTCGATATCCAAAACAACAAAATCAACGGGGACAAGGTTATTGTTAACCGTAATATGCACATTATCAATCCTCCCCAAAGGTTTCTTTTTAACATTATCGGCAAGATTAACATCCAAATAACAATTCTTCAATGGTGGCAAGTCAAGCATATCATAAATCTTTTTAGGCATAACAGAAATACTTGCACCAAGATCACATAAAGCATTACATTCAAAGTCATTGAATTTCATTTTAATGATGGGCTCCCAACCATCTTCTAACTTTCTAGGAATAGAAGTTTCAAGTTTTAGTTTCTCTTCTCTAGCTTTTATGAGAGCATTTGTAATATGTTTTGTAAAGGCTAAATTTATAGCACTAGCATTAGGACTTTTAGCAAGTTTTTGTAAGAACTTTATAACTTCAGAGATGTGGCAATCATCAAAATCTAAATCATTATGAGCTACAGCAATGGGATCATTGTTCCCAAGGTTGGAAAAAATTTCAGCAGTTTTATCACAAGCAGTTTCAGCAGTTTTAGCAATTTCAGGCAGTTTTGTACGCTTTGCACTAGGAGTAGAAACATTGCCAACACCAATTATATTACCATTGATAGTAGGAGGTGCAGCAACATGTGAAGAATTAGCATTACTAGTGGTGGTGATAGTCCAAACTTTAGCTACATTATTCTCTTTAGCTAGTTTTTCATTTTCTTCTCTATCCCACCTAGCACGCAGTTCAGCCATTAATCTTATATTCTCATTAATTCTAACTTGGATGGCATTTGCTGTAGTAGTAATCTTATTATCAATATCATTATTAGGCATAACTTTCAATTTTAAAAGATTAACATCAGAGGCAAGTCTATCAACTCTAGAAGCAATAATATCAATTTTATCAAGCTTTTCCTCAACAGATTTGTTAAAAGCAGTTTGTGTACTAATAAATTCTTTAAGCATAGCTTCAAGACCAGAGGGTACACTCCTATTATTATTGTAAGAATTCCCATAAGAATTACCATAACCATTACCATTAGCAGAAGGATATGGCCTATAGTTATTACCAGAGTTGTTCCTATAAGCATTGTTGTTGAAATTATTGTTTTTAATGAAATTCACATCAACATTTTCTTCTTGAGCAACCAATGAGGCTAAAGGAACATTATTTGGATCAACATTAGATCTACCATTCACAAGCATAGACATAATCACATCAATCTTATCATTCAAGGAAGAGGTTTCTTCAACAGAATTTACCTTCTTACCTTGTGGAGCTCTTTCCGTGTGCCATTCAGAGTAATTTATCATCATATCATCAAGAAGTTTTGTAGCCGCCCCCAATGTGATGGACATAAAGGTACCTCCAGCAGCTGAATCCAATAAATTCCGCGAAGAAAAATTTAGTCCTGCATAGAAGGTTTGGATGATCATCCAAGTAGTCAGTCCATGGGTTGGGCAATTCTTTACCAAAGTTTTCATTCTCTCCCATGCTTGAGCAACATGTTCAGTATCTAATTGCTTAAAATTCATTATGCTACTTCTCAAAGATATAATTTTAGCGGGAGGATAATATCTACCAATAAAAGCATCCTTGCATTTAGTCCATGAATCAATACTATTCTTAGGCAAAGATAGCAACCAATCTTTAGCTCTTCCTCTTAATGAGAAAGGAAACACTTTCAATTTAATAATATCACCATCTACATCTTTATACTTTTGCATTTCACAAAGTTCAACAAAATTATTGAGATGGGCAGCAGCATCATCAGAACTAACACCAGAAAATTGATCTCTCATGACAAGATTTAGTAAAGCAGGTTTAATTTCAAAGAATTCTGCTGTAGTAGCAGGTGGAGCAATAGGTGTGCATAGGAAATCATTATTATTTGCATTTGTGAAGTCACACAACTTAGTATTTTCAGGAGTATTCATTTTAGCAACGGTAAATAAAACAAACTAGATAAAGTAAATGCAAGTAACTAATTTTTTTGTGTTTTTGATATAGAGAGCAAGACAATAAATAAAGTAAAACTAGCAACTAATTTTTTTGTGTTTTGATTAGGTGCAGCAAACAAAGTAGTAAATAAAATAAAGCAAGACAAAAACAAAGTAAAGAGATTGAGAAGTGGAGACTCCCCTTGCAGCGTGTCTTGATCTCCCCGGCAACGGCGCCAGAAATTTAGCTTGATACGCGTAGATGCACACGTCCGTTGGGAACCCCAAGTGGAAGGTATGATGCGTATAGAAGCAAGTTTCCCTCAGTATGAAACCAAGGTTTAATCGAACCAGTAGGAGCCAAGAAGCACGTTGAAGGTTGATGGTCGCGAAATGTGATGCGGCGCAACACCAGGGATTCCGGCGCCAACGCGGAACCTGCACAACACAACCAAAGTACTTTGTCCCAACGAAACAGTGAGGTTGTCAATCTCACCGGCTTGCTGTAACAAAGGATTAAACGTATCGAGTGGAAGATGTTTGCAAAGAAAACAGTAAACACAATTGCAGTAGATTGTATGCTATGTAAAGAATAGGACCGGGGTCCACAGTTCACTAGAGGTGTCTCTCCCATAAGATAAAAGCATGTTGGGTGAACAAATTACAGTCGGGCAATTGACAAATAGAGAAAGGCATAACAATGCATATACATGATATGATAAATATAGTGAGATTTAATCCGGGCATTACGACAAAGTACATAGACCGCCATCCAACTGCATCTATGCCTAAAAAGTCCACCTTCAGGTTATCATCCGAACCCCATTCAGTATTAAGTTGCTAAGCAACAGACAATTGCATTAAGTATGGTGCGTAATGTAATCAACAACTACATCCTTAGACATAGCATCAATGTTTTATCCCTAGTGGCAACAACACATCACAACCTTAGAACCTACTGTCACGATCCCAGGTGTCAATGAAGGCATGAACCCACTATCGAGCATAAATACCCCCTCTTGGAGTTAAGAGCAAAAACTTGGCCAGAGCCTCTACTAATAACGGAGAGCATGCAAGATCATAAACAACACATAAACAATAGATTGATAATCACCATAATCATAGTACTCTCTATCCATCGGATCCCGACAAACACAACATATAGTATTACAGATAGATGATCTTGATCATGTTAGGCAGCTCACAAGATCCAACAATGAAGCACAACAAGGAGAAGACGACCATCTAGCTACTGCTATGGACCCATGGTCCAGGGGTGAACTACTCACTCATCACTCCGGAGGCGACCATGGCGGTGTAGAGTCCTCGGGAGATGAATCCCCTCTCCGGCAGGGTGCCGGAGGCGATCTCCTGAATCCCCGAGATGGGATTGGCGGCGGCGCGTCTCGAAGGTTTTCCGTATCGTGGCTCTCGGTACTGGGGGTTTCGACGAGACTTTAAGTAGGCGGAAGGTCAACGCGGGGGCACACGAGGGGCCCAGGGGGCAGGTCGGCGCGGCTGGGCCGCGCCGCCTATCTGGCTGCCTCGTGGCCCCACTTCGTTATCTCTTCGGTCTTCTGGAAGCTTCGTGCAAAAATAGGACCCTGGGCGAAAGTTTCGTCCAATTCCGAGAATATTTCCTTACTAGGATTTCTGAAACCAAAAACAACCAGCAACTGGCTCTTCGGCATCTTGTTAATAGGTTAGTTCCAGAAAATGCATAAATATGACATATAATGTGCATAAAACATGTAGGTATCATCAATAAAGTAGCATGGAACATAAGAAATTATCGATACGTTGAGACGTATCACTTTCATTGGTTATGAGAGATCAATTTTCTGGTGTTAGTTCTGATGATGCTGCTGCCCATCTTAATAATTTTGTTGAACTTTGTGAAATGCAAAAGTATAAGGATGTAGATGGTGATATTATTAAATTGAAAGTGTTTCCTTTCTCATTAAGAGGAAGAGCTAAAGATTGGTTGCTATCTTTGCCTAAGAATAGTATTGATTCATGGACTAAATGTAAGGATGCTTTTATTGGTAGATATTATCCTCCCGCTAAAATTATATCTTTGAGAAGTAGCATAATGAATTTTAAGCAATTAGATACTGAACATGTTGCTCAAGCATGGGAGAGAATGAAAACTTTGGTAAAGAATTGCCCAACCCATGGACTGACTACTTGGATGATCATCCAAACCTTCTATGCAGGACTAAATTTTTCTTCGCGGAATTTATTGGATTCAGCTGCTGGAGGTACCTTTATGTCCATCACTTTGGGGGCGGCTACAAAACTTCTTGATGATATGATGATAAATTACTCTGAATGGCACACGGAAAGAGCTCCACAAGGTAAGAAGGTAAATTCTGTTGAAGAAACCTCTTCCTTGAGTGATAAGATTGATGTGATTATGTCTATGCTTGTGAATGGTAGATCTAATGTTGATCCAAATAATGTTCCTTTAGCTTCATTGGTTGCTCAAGAAGAAAATGTTGATGTGAATTTCATTAAAAATAATAATTTCAACAACAATGCTTATAGGAACAACTCTGGTAATAACTATAGGCCATATCCTTCTGCTAATGGTAATGGTTATGGTAATTCTTATGGGAATTCTTACAACAATAATAGGAGTGTACCCCCTGGTCTTGAAGCTATGCTTAAAGAATTTATTAGTACACAAACTGCTTTTAACAAATCTGTTGAGGAAAAGCTTGATAAAATTGATATTATTGCTTCTAGAGTTGATAGACTTGCCTCTGATGTTAATCTTTTAAAATTGAAAGTTATGCCTAATAATGATATTGATAATAAGATTACTACTACAGCAAATGCCATCCAAGTTAGAATTAATGAGAATATAAGATTAATGGCTGAATTGCGTGCTAGGTGGGATAGAGAAGAAAATGAAAAACTAGCTAAAGAGAATAATGTAGCTAAAGTTTGGACTATTACCACCACTAGTAATGTTAATTCTTCACATGTTGCTGCACCTCCTACTATCAATGGTAAAATAATTGGTGTTGGCAATGTTTCTACTCCTAGTGCAAAGCGTACAAAACTGCCTGAAATTGCTAAAACTGCTGAAACTGCTTGTGATAAAACTGCTGAAATTTTTTCCAACCTTGGGAACAATGATCCCATTGCTGTAGCTCATAATGATTTAGATTTTGATGATTGCCACATCTCTGAAGTTATAAAGTTCTTACAAAAACTTGCTAAAAGTCCTAATGCTAGTGCTATAAATTTAGCCTTTACAAAACATATTACAAATGCTCTCATAAAAGCTAGAGAAGAGAAACTAAAACTTGAAACTTCTATTCCTAGAAAGTTAGAAGATGGTTGGGAGCCCATCATTAAAATGAAATTCAATGACTTTGAATGTAATGCTTTATGTGATCTTGGTGCAAGTATTTCTGTTATGCCTAAAAAGATTTATGATATGCTTGACTTGCCACCATTAAAGAATTGTTATTTGGATGTTAATCTTGCCGATAATGTTAAAAAGAAACCTTTGGGGAGGATTGATAATGTGCGCATTACGGTTAACAATAACCTTGTCCCCGTTGATTTTGTTGTCTTGGATATTGAATGCAATGCATCTTGTCCTATTGTGTTGGGAAGACCTTTTCTTCGAACTGTTGGTGCTGTTATTGATATGAGGGAAGGTAATATTAAATATCAATTTCCTCTCAAGAAAGGTATGGAACACTTCCCTAGAAAGAGAATGAAGTTGCCTTTTGATTCTATTATTAGAACAAGTTATGATGTTGATGCTTCTACTCTTGATAATACTTGATTTGCACTTTCTGCGCCTAGCTGAAAGGCGTTAAAGAAAAGCGCTTATGGGAGACAACCCATGTTTTTACTACAGTACTTTATTTTATATTTGAGTCTTGGAAGTTGTTTACTACTGTAGCAACCTCTCCTTATCATGTTTTTGTGCCAAGTAAAGTTTCTATGTTAAAGTTGATGTTATATTTGGGATCGCTGCGCAGAAACAGCATTGCTGTCTGTCACGAATCTGGGCACAAGTCTGTAGAAAATTCGAAAAAATCTGCCAATTTACGAGCGTGATCCTCAGATATGTACGCAACTTTCATTAGTTTTGAGTTTTTCCATTTGAGCAAGTCTGGTGCCATTTTAAAATTCGTCTTTACGGACTGTTCTGTTTTTGACAGATTCTGCCTTTTATTTCGCATTGCCTCTTTTGCTATGTTGGATGAATTTCTTTGATCCATTAATGTCCAGTAGCTTTATGCAATGTCCAGAAGTGAAAAGAATGTTTGTGTCACCTCTGAATGTGTGAATTATTAATTGTGCACTAACCCTCTAATGAGTTTGCTTGAAGTTTGGTGTGAAGGAAGTTTTCAAGGGTCAAGAGAGGAGTATGATATACTATGATCAAGAGGAGTGAAAGCTCTAAGCTTGGGGATGCCCCCGTGGTTCATCCCTGCATATTTCAAGAAGACTCAAGCGTCTAAGCTTGGGGATGCCCAAGGCATCCCCTTCTTCATCGACAACATCATCAGGTTCCTCCCCTGAAACTATATTTTTATTCAATCACATCTTGTGTTCTTTACTTGGAGCGTCGGTTTGTTTTTGTTTTTGTTTTTGTTTGAATAAAATGGATCCTAGCATTCACTTTGTGGGAGAGAGACACGCTCCGCTGTTGCATATGGACAAATATGTCCTTAGGCTTTACTCATAATGTTCAAGGCGAAGTTTCTTCTTCGTTAAATTGTTATATGGTTGGAATTGGAAAATGCTACATGTAGTAATTCTAAAATGTCTTGGATAATGTGATACTTGGCAATTGTTGTGCTCATGTTTAAGCTCTTGCATCATATACTTTGCACTCATTAATGAAGAAATACATAGAGCTTGCTAAAATTTGATTTGCATATTTGGTCTCTCTAAGGTCTAGATAATATCTAGTATTGAGTTTTGAACAACAAGGAAGATGGTGTAGAGTCTTATAATGTTTACAATATGTCTTTTATGTGAGTTTTGCTGCACCGGTTCATCCTTGAGTTTGCTTCAAATAACCTTGCTAGCCTAAACCTTGTATCGAGAGGGAATACTTCTCATGCATCCAAAATCCTTGAGCCAACCACTATGCCATTTGTGTCCACCATACCTACCTACTACATGGTATTTCTCCGCCATTCCAAAGTAAATTGCTTGAGTGCTACCTTTAAAATTCCATCATTCGCCTTTGCAATATATAGCTCATGGGACAAAATAGCCTTAAAAACTATCGTAGTATTGAATATGTACTTATGCACTTTATCTCTTATTAAGTTGCTTGTTGTGCGATAACCATGCTTCTGGGGAACGCCATCAACTATTGTTGAATATCATGTGAGTTGCTATGCATGTCCGTCTTGTCTGAAGGATCTATCACCTTAATGGTTGGAGCATGCATATTGTTAGAGAAGAACATTGGGCCGCTAACTAAAGCCATGAATCATGGTTGAAGTTTCAGTTTTGGACATATATCCTCAATCTCATATGAGAATAATAATTGTTGCTACATGCTTATGCATTAAAGAGGAGTCCATTATCTGTTGTCCATGTTGTCCCGGTATGGATGTCTAAGTTGAGAATAATCAAAAGCGAGAAATCCAAAATGCGAGCTTTCTCCTTAGACCTTTGTACAGGCGGCATGGAGGTACCCCTTTGTGACACTTGGTTGAAACATGGCATTGCGAAGATCCGGTAGTCCAAGCTAAGTAGGACAAGGTGCGGGCACTATTAGTATACTATGCATGAGGCTTGCAACTTGTAAGATATAATTTACATAACTCATATGCTTTATTACTACCGTTGAAAAAATTGTTTCATGTTTTCAAAATAAAAGCTCTAGCACAAATACAGCAATCGATGCTTTCCTCTTTGAAGGACCATTCTTTTACTTTTATTGTTGAGTCAGTTTACCTATCTCCCTCCACCTTAAGAAGCAAACACTTGTGTGAACTGTGCATTGATTCCTACATACTTGCATATTGCACTTGTTATATTACTTTATGTTGACAATATCCATGAGATATACATGTTATAAGTTGAAAGCAACCGCTGAAACTTAATCTTCCTTTGTGTTGCTTCAACACCTTTACTTTGATTTATTGCTTTATGAGTTAACTCTTATGCAAGACTTATTGATGCTTGTCTTGAAGTACTATTCATGAAAAGTCTTTGCTTTATGATTCACTTGTTTACTCATGTCATTACCATTGTTTTGATCGCTGCATTCATTACATATGTTTACAAATAGTATGATCAAGATTATGATGGCATGTCACTTCAGAAATTATCTTTGTTATCGTTTTACCTGCTCGGGACGAGCAGGGGATGCGTCTCCAATGTATCGATAATTTCTTATGTTCCATGCTACTTTATTGATGATACCTACATGTTTTATGCACATTATGTGTATTTACGCATTTTCTGGAACTAACCTATTAACAAGATGCCGAAGAGCCTGCTTTTTTGCTGTTTTTGGTTTCAGAAATCCTAGTAACGAAATATTCTCGGAATTGGACGAAATCACCGCCCAGGGTCCTATTTTTGCACGAAGCTTCCAGAAGACCGAAAGGGATACGAAGTGGGGCAACGAGGCGCCGCCACCATAGGGCCGCGCGGCCAGAGGGGGCCCGCGCCGCCCTATGGTGTGGGCCCCTCGTCAGCCCCCCGACTTTGCCCTTCCGCCTACTTAAAGCCTCCGTCGCGAAAACCCCCAGTCGAGAGCCACGATACGGAAAACCTTCCAGAGACACCGCCGCCGCGAATCCCATCTCGGGGGATTCAGGAGATCGCCTCCGGCACCCTGCCGGAGAGGGGATTCATCTCCCGGAGGACTCTACACCGCCATGGTCGCCTCCGGAGTGATGAGTGAGTAGTTCACCCCTGGACTATGGGTCCATAGCAGTAGCTAGATGGTCGTCTTCTCCTAATTGTGCTTCATTGTTGGATCTTGTGAGCTGCCTAACATGATCAAGATCATCTATATGTAATACTATATGTTGTGTTTGTCGGGATCCGATGGATAGAGAATACTATGTTATGGTGATTATCAATCTATTGTTTATGTGTTGTTTATGATCTTGCATGCTCTCCGTTATTAGTAGAGGCTCTGGCCAAGTTTTTGCTCTTAACTCCAAGAGGGAGTATTTATGCTCGATAGTGGGTTCATGCCTTCATTGACACCTGGGACAGTGACAGAAAGTTCTAAGGTTGTGATGTGCTGTTGCCACTAGGGATAAAACATTGATTCTATGTCTAAGGATGTAGTTGTCGATTACATTACGCACCATACTTAATGCAATTGTCTGTTGCTTTGCAACTTAATACTGAATGGGGTTCGGATGATAACCTGAAGGTGGACTTTTTAGGCATAGATGCAGTTGGATGGCGGTCTATGTACTTTGTCGTAATGCCCAATTAAATCTCACTATATTTATCATATCATGTATATGCATTGTTATGCCCTTCTCTATTTGTCAATTGCCCGACTGTAATTTGTTCACCCAACATGCTTTTATCTTATGGGAGAGACACCTCTAGTGAACTGTGGACCCCGGTCCTATTCTTTACATAGCATACAATCTACTGCAATACTTGTTTTACTGTTTTCTTGCAAACAATCATCTTCCACACAATACGGTTAATCCTTTGTTACAGCAAGCCGGTGAGATTGACAACCTCACTGTTTCGTTGGGACAAAGTACTTGGGTTGTGTTGTGCAGGTTCCACGTTGGCGCCGGAATCCCTGTTGTTGCGCCGCATCACATTTCGCCACCATCAACCTTCAACGTGCTTCTTGGCTCCTCCTGGTTCGATTAAACCTTGGTTTCTTTCTGAGGGAAAACTTGCTACTGTGCGCATCATACCTTCCTCTTGGGGTTCCCAACGAACGTGTGAGTTACACGCCATCACTGCTCTATGTGATTTGGGAGCGGGAGTTAGTGTAATGCCTTTTTCTCTTTATAAGAGACTTGATTTAGATAAGTTGATACCAACTGATATATCTTTGCAAATGGCTGATAAATCTACTGCTATTCCTGTTGGTGTATGTGAAAATGTTCCTGTTCAAGTTACTCAACATTGCTTGATATTAACTGATTTTGTTGTGTTGGAAATGCCTGAAGATGATAATATGTCCATTATTCTTGGAAGACCCTTTCTTAATACTGCAGGGGCTGTTATTGATTGCAATAAAGGCATGGTTACTTTCAATGTTGATGATAAGGAACATACTGTCTATTTTCCCAAGAGGATTGATAAAGTATGTGGAGTTAATACAATTTTTAATGTGAAAACTATCAAAGTGGGATCCATTGATTGTCCTATATATGAGCCTAAAGAAGAATATCAAACTCTTGTGATTGGATCCATATCAATTCAATATAAGGTAACATGATTGATTTGAGGTTTATTTCTTCTTATGTCATATAAAATTTATTTGGTAGCAAGACTTGATCAACCTTGTTAACAAGTATATTTTAATGCATAAGAGAGCTAAACAACATTTCTTTCTTTCTTTCTCCCTCCATTTGTTTTACTTGCTGTAGCACCTTTTTGTTTTGCAATATGCTTTAGTTGTTTAAGATTTTGGAAATCATTTTCCTGCGCAGTAATAATTAATTTAATACCCAGAAATGTGCATTTTTCAAAGTTTTCAAAAATTCGCGAAAATTACACCGTTGGTCCTATTTTTCGACGAGGCACCTGGGAGTACCAGAGGATGACCTGTGGGGCACCACAGGGTGCCACACCACAGGCCGGCGCGGCCAAGGAGGTGGGCGCGCCACCATGTGGTGTGGGCCCCTCCTTGCCCCACTACTTCATCTCTTCCTCCCAGCATCTTCTCTCTCCCGAAAAAACTCGTACCAAGTTCCTCTCACTCGCGTTTCTGCTCAAGAACTCGCGATTTCTCGATCTCCTTGCTCAGCCCAGATTTCTGTCTGAAATTTGGCACATTTACTCCTTGGTATGTGACTCCTTTGATTGTCCAATTAGAATTTTGTTTGGTTGAGTATATCTTGAATATTTTGCTGCTGTAGATAACATGTTTAGTGAGCTTGCATGCTTGTTCTAAGTGGTAGAAACTAGTTTTGATGCATGTTTAGTACTCTAGCAAGTTCCTATAGTAGTTCCCCTCAATTATATACCTTGAAATCAAATTTTATAATGGTTGTTGAAAATTTCAGAAAATGGAGGGAGTATGCACCAACTTAACCAACAAGAGTTGGAGGTACAGCAAGTCATGAGAGTTCATCGTGAAGAGGGAGTATACCCCTCTTATTACCCATGCACGGATTTTATGCGGAATGCAGGAATCCTGCAAGATGTTCAAACACTGATTTCCAATGCAGGGTTGGAAGGTTTTACTGTTGGTGAACCTCACCAATATGCTAAACTAACGGTGTCGGTTGTGCAGGATTTCGAATTTCATCGGTCTCAAACTAACCCCATGGTCCGGTACAAGATTTATAACAAAACTATCAACTTGCCTTTCAGTGATTTTTGTGCAGCAATCAGAGTGCCGCAATGGGGATCATGTGAGAAGATAAAGAGATCGCCGCAAGAGTTCTTGGACCTTTTCAAGATGATTTGTCATGGGAGAAGTTTCTCAGAGGATGATGGTAAAATCAGTAGCATTCATTTCCCAGCTATTCGTTACTTTGCTTATTTCATTACCAAGTGCGTTCTAGCGAGAAGGAATGGAGGTAAACTAACTATCCCGGATCTAGCCTTTCTAGCTGCTGCATTACAAGGTAATAGGACTTATAACTTGGGAGCTTTGATAGCTAACAGACTTGCTACTAACCGTGAGAGGGGAGGAATTTGTGGAGGTCTTATCGCCTCTCGTTTATTAGCTATGCATGGTGTAGGACCTCACCATCTAGACATTCCACTTTCTATAGAGAAACTTGATGTTGTTTCCATGATCAGACATGAGTTTATTTCAGATGCATCTAATTTGAACAACCTGTATTATAGGATAACTTTGTATAAGAAAAATTGGAGAATAACTAAGAAAATTGAAAAATTAGTACGATTGCCTGCACCTGCTCTGTTTAACCTTGATGCCAGGAAAGGGTGGTCGATCACAGAAAATGAGCTAAACGCATACATAGAAAGGGAAAGCCATCGTGCAAGGGAAGGCATGGAGGAGGCTGAGGAGCACCCCGACTCTTCATCCGATGCAGCGAGCTCCTCATATCAACATTATGGTCATGTGGAACCTCCACGACATTCTTCTGCGCAGGGGCCCTATTACCACTCCATGTATGATCCACCGGCGTGGAACTCCGACCCTCGATGGGAATGAACTCCACTTAGGCCAAAAGCCTAAGCTTGGGGGAGGTATACCGGCATCACTCATTCTTTGCATATTATGGTTGCTGGATACTTGTACATACTTGTTTAGTTTCTTAGAGTGGTTTTCTAATGAGAAGGAGATGATATTTGGGGAAGTGCTGTCCAAAAACAGATTCTGGGCTGTTACCAAAAAAATTCGTACGCACAGCCAGAACGTTATTTTGAGTTGCCAATTTTTGAGCATGTGCCCCAGGTTGTTATCTAACTTTCATTAGTTGAACACTTTTTGGTCTGAGCAATGGAAGATTTTTGTTAATTTCGATTTCTGTACTGCTGTCAGGATTTGGCAGATTTCTGTCATCCTGCTTTTCTGTGTTTCTGTTAGTTTGCATTCTTTTGTTTTCGCTTTGTTTCTTTCCTAAAACACAAAAAGACCAAAAATATTTCTGTTGTTTCTCTTCACCATTTGTTTATTTGGTTCCTTGCTCTTAGTTTACTTTATTTGCTATCGTTAGTTTGCTATAAGAAAACCCAAAAAGATTTTGCTTTGTTTGCTTGTTTCCTTTTGTTCTTGTTTCTAATTCGAAAACACCAAAAATATTTCTGTTCTTCTTTGGTTTGTAAAGTTCATCATGAGTTCAATGGTCTTCGGTGGCTGGAGCGTGGTTTTCATTTCATATTATCCAAGCTACACAAGTGAAAGGCAATAATGACGATCTACAACAATTGGATTGTGGTGAGAGGCTGGTATGAACTCTATTTGTTTTCATTTTTGTACATATACTCATCCATGTGAGCATGCTTATTTGGTTCATATGAGGTATATGTTATGTGAGAAAGTCTAGTAGTTCATGATCTCTCATGTTTAGCTCCAATTTATTAATATGAGTAGCATGTCATGGATGTTCGCTTGCATTGTTTTATTCATAAGTAAGTATGGCATTGTGGTATCCTCCTCTGAATAATTCATTTATATCGACTTGGCACATGCTCACGCATGCATATGACTGAACAAAAGTCAATTAAGCCTCGATGATTTATATTGCTTCAGAGTTCTTGTATCACTTTTATGCCTCCGTTAATTTATTTTGCCGCAAGCATGATTATGACAGTTATTGCTCTCTTGATTTGTCGCTCCCTAGTCTTTTGCTAGCCTTCACTTGTACTGAGCGGGAACGCCGCTCGTGCTTCCAAACACCTGAAAACCAAGTTGTTCCAAAGTGTCCACCATAAATACCTATGCATGGCATTTCAAACCATCTATTATATACTAAAAGCAAAATACGAAAGAAAAATAAAGCAACCAGGTTTGTCCACATATGCTTAAAATATTTGCTATGTTGATCCTAATTTTAACGGCTGAGATTAAAAAATAATAAGCATTACGTACAACAATGAATATGTACATATAAATACATGACACGTAAGTAGAAAAAACTCTGATGAAATCTAGCCGAAACTTGCCATAACACAATACCTGCCGAACCCTGTAAAAGAATCTAACGGACTCCCATAATTTATGGGACGTGTGCAAGGCCGGTTCAGTTTGAAGAAAAATAAATCTGGTAGTACTCTTTATGTTAAGCCATAGTAGCTTACGTGCAAAGATATAACTCTTATTTTTTAATAAAAACTGGAAGACGGAAGACATATCTGTAGCTGCAATTAAGAAGAAAATAATCACGTGCCCTTGCTAGCTAGAAAAAATCGTGGTACTATTAGTGCTCGCTCGACTCATAATTATTTTGCAATCTAGATTTAGTCAAAGTTAAACTCTATAATATTTAATTATTTATTTGTTAAAAATTATTAACATCTATATTGCATCTACAGTATTAGAATCTTTACAAAGTGTATTTTAATATTATATGCATTTGACACCGTGAATATTGATAGTTTTTCCAATATTTCGGTAAAATTTTCTTTACGAAAAAACTAGGCATTAAAAGGAACTTGCGACAATACAAAGCATCTCAACGAAAATTACAATGAAGTTCTTGAGATGTTTTTCGATTAACCCCTAGATCATGTCAACGAGCGTCTTTTACTATTCCTACCTAAGTAGGCCTGATGTTGTTGTCGGGATGAAAAGTTATTGAACAGGTTAAGAAGACTAGATCCCGCTCGAGACGAAAAGGAATAAGTAATCGTCGATCGAGCTCCCAGGCGATAAATCCCACAGCGAAGAAGCGTTCCAGAATCACACCACTCCCACAACCTTCTCGACGCGCCGAGATGGAGCTAAATCCTAGGAGACATTATTGAACGAGGCGCCGCCGGCGAACAAACTTAACCCTAACACCGAGAAAATGGAGCCCTCCACCGATGAGGACCAAAATCCACCACGCCTCCATTGCCTTAAGGTGGAGAAACTCTAATCGCTTGTGTAGGGACCTCTCGGGGTTAAGGGGTACCCTAACGCTTCATTTATATATTTTTGGTCAAACTTAAAAAAGTTTGACTTCACCTAAACGTAGAGCATGAAGTAAATAAAAAACCGAGGAATTGTATAATTCATCCTGGATGGACCAAATGCATATTGTAGACTAAAAGACTCCCGTGTTGCGTAAAAATAGACTAAAGGAGCCCTTCCCAATGTTAAAGGAAAGATTCAAATGATGCATTTGCATCTAAGAAAACCGATACAAGACATAATTGACGATGTAAGAATAGTAGTCTCTTCGATTGCACCAACATATTTGTTTGATCATATGAGTACGTAACAGAATCAAAATATAGTTTTGGTGGCAAGACTAGCTCGAAGAAACAAATCCTCCAAATTGTTCAATTTACGTTGTTTTAGATGTTCTAAACATAATGATTGCCAAAAATGAACAATTCATGGCAAATATACATGAAATGGTTCAATTCTAAAATTTACAATCTACAAAAGTCGGCAACTACAATATTTTATAAGGAGACAATACGAAACTAAATTTGAAAACAACTAGAAGTATAAAAAATATTGAACCGACAAAACAAGCATTGATAAGAGTAATTTACAAAGTATTTTAGGGAAAATGTTATAAGGCATAAATCATTCGAATTACGGAAAAGACATGTTGGAACAAAATAAACGCAACATAAAAACTTCGTCAAGCTTCGTTGAAGTCAACAAATTCAGCATCTTTATTTAATCCATAAATTTCACTACCGATATCATGGTTGATTCCAAACATTTTTCTAAATGATGTATATTCCTACTATGTACAACACTGGAAACGAGAGATCAAACACATACTCTTTTAAAATTTAGGATTATTTCTTAAGATTTTAAGCTCGAGTTAGAGAAAATAGAGGTGGTAAATTTCATGTTAGTATTTACAGTTGGATATCACCATTTCACATTTATTATTGAAATGGTTGGTATGATGTGGTAGTAATTATTCTCCCAAAAATGACCAGGATGATTAAATTAAGTTTTCCATGTTTTTTTATCGACCATTATTTTTTTCCACTAGAGCCATATTGATCATTTGCACATATAGATGTCATTTTTTTTGACATTTATATATATATTTTAGAAATAAAAATTCTATAAGAAAATGACCTTCGAATTTCTAAACCATCTTTTATTTTCTATATTGAGGAAGAGAAATTCCATGTGTACAAGATAACTAATAAATATTGGTTCCTCTAATCCTTAATAAGATCTCGTTGTTTTACTTTAAATTTGACTAAAAATAAACAAAAATTATAACACATATAATGAATCAGATGGACTATTACTTTTTATAAAAAAATAAAGTTGATGCCCTCGCATTTGCGAGGGCCACTGTGCTAGTTCCAAGTAAATTCTCATGCGCTACCTTTAAAACTTTCAAAATGCTTCTCAATTTGTGTTAATGTTTCATAGCTCATGAGGAAGTATGTGGTGTTTAGCTTTCAACCTTGTCATTTACTTTTGACGGACTCTCATATGGACTAGTGGCACATCCGCTTATCCAATAATTTTGCAAAAAGAGCTGGCAATGGGATTCCCAGTCCCAAATTAATTAACTTAAATAGACACTCCTCCATGGTTTGTGATTGTTGGATGGCACCCGAAGGATTCGGTTAGCCATGGCTTGTGTAAGCAAAGGTTGGGGGGAGTGTCATCATCATAATAAAACTTAAATAAAAAGGCACTCCTTCATGGTATGTGATTGTTGGCAGGCACCCGAGGATTCGGTTAGCCATGGTTTGTGAAAGAAAGGTTGGAAGGAGTGCCACCCAAAAATAAATAAAATGGGAGCCGCTCTTGTGAGTTCGGTTGATGAGGTAGTTAGTGTACCCATTACCATTCGTTGACAACAACAAACACCTCTCAAAATAATTTTACTCTTGTCTTAAAAATGAAAAGCTCTAGCGCATGTTAATCCCTGCTTCCCTCTGCGAAGGGTCAATCTTTTACTTTTATGATGTTGTGTCTCCATTCTTTCTTTGAGCACTATCTTGAGAGCACAACTGTCATTCTTAGTATAATATGCTTGTCTCAAAATATGATTGATTGTGGTATAACTTTGATGCTTTTATCTTTGACAATCACTACTTCTAGTCTTTCTATGAACTCCAGAGGTGCCTCGGCATTTATGTTTTGCCGATCAAATACGGGCAAGCAAGATACCACTTTATCATATTCTCTTATGAACATTGCAATCCTGCTTATATACATGATTCATGGTGCTTATTATTAATTGTTGGTACCTCTCCATGATTGATATAGCTGTTGGATGATCTTATTTGCATGTATCTCATTATGAATGCTTAAGTATTAGCCATAGCATGAGAATATATACATCATATGAGCAAATGTGTTCGTGAAAGTTCTTTTATCGCTCAGTTGTTAACTGAATTGCTTGAGGACAAGCAATAAGCTAAGCTTGGGGGGGTTGATACGTCCAAAAGCGTATCTACTTTCCGAACACTTTGCTATTGTTTTGCCTCTAATTTGTGTATTTTGGATACAACTAACACGGACTAACGCTGTTTTCAGCAGAACTGCTCTGGTGTCTCGTTTTTGTGCAGAAATCCAACTTTCGGGAAAATCCTCGGAATTTATGCAGAAGGCCCTATTTTCCCAGAATACTGACGGAGCCAGGAAGGACAAGTAAGGTGGAGGCCGAGGCCCCACACCATAAGGCGGCGCGGCCTAGGGGGCCCGCGCGGCCCTATGGTGTGGCCCCCTCGATGGCCTCCAACGCCCTCCTTCGGACTACTTATCGGCCTCGACCTAAAAACGCACGGAGAGAAGTCGAAGTCGCGAAACCCTCCAGAGAGCCGCCACATCGCGAAACTCCGTCTCGGGGCCAGAAGTCTCGTTCTGGCACTCCGCCGGGACGGGGAATTGGAGGAGATCTTCACCGCCATCACCGCCAACGCCTCTCCATCGACCAGCCATGTTTCCCCCATCCATGTGTGAGTAATTCCCCCGCTGTAGGCTAAAGGGGATGGTAGGGATTGGATGAGATTGGTCATGTAATAGTCATAAGATTGTTAGGGCATAGTGCCTAGTATCGTAGATGTCACTTTTATGATATTGTTGCAACTTGTTATGCTTAATGCTTGTCACTAGGGCCCGAGTGCCATGATCTCAGATCTGAACATGTTATTGATTCATGAAGATATTCGTTGTTTATGATCTTACCTGCAAGTTGTATACACATGTCGCTGTCCGGAACCAATGGCCCCGAAGTGACAGAAATCGGGACAACCGGAGGGGATGGTAGTGATGTGAGGATCACATGTGTTCACGGAGTGTTAATGCTTTGCTCCGGTACTCTATTAAAAGGAGTACCTTAATTTCCAGTAGTTTCCCTAGAGGCCCGGCTGCCACCGGCTGGTAGGACAAAAGATGTTGTGCAAGTTTCTCATTGCGAGCACGTACGACTAAATATGGAACACATGCCTATTGATTGATTAGTACTTGGATACCGCTTTATTATTATCTGCAAATGCCCTGCTGATTGTTACATGAGTTTCTCTCATCCATGCAACGCCCGTTAATCCGTCCCTGTGCCTACAGTATTTTAATCCTGCTGTTTACTATAATCCCTACTGCTGTCTTTATTTCACCGCTGCTGTTATTTTACTATTCCTACTGCTATAAAACTGTTACTACTGATAAACTCTTGCGAGCAAGTCTGTTTCCAGGTGCAGCTGAATTGACAACTCCATTGTTAAGGCTTACAAGTATTCTTTGTCTCCCCTTGTGTCGAATCAATAAATTGGGTAATACTTCCCTCGAAGACTGCTGATGGGATATCCGTGGGTCATCCACACCTCCGCTTCCCGCTGGAACGGGGAGAGGAAGGGCTTCATCGACACCGTACGCGCGACCGAGTACGGAAGTGCTGCCGGATTGCAGCACCGGGACGATCGTCTACACCAACAACGAGATCTAATCTCGTAGGCTTTGGAAATATTCGAGGGTTAGTCTCATATCAATCTCGTTGCTCCGATCTTATAGATTAGATCTTGGGTGTTCCATAGATTAGATCTTGCATTTATTCGTCTTTGCGGTAGGAATTTTTTTGTTTTCTATGCAACGAACCCCATCAGAATCAATACTGGAGAATCTGAGTCCACTATCCGGCGACCCGTCCTCCATGGACATAGAGTAATACAACCGTGTATGTAGGAGTTGGAGAATGAGGAGAAAGTCGAGGCAGAATCCGCTCCACCAAAGCAGGTCCTCGCGACCGTAACTAGGCCAGAGCAAGGAACTGACGCAGAAGAAACTCTGCCCAACGCCGGAATTCCAGGACCGTCAAATCCGGAGACCCCGCATCGAGAGCGCCTAGAGAAGGACGTGTCCTCGAATACGGGAAGACTTGTCCATAGAAGAGCTCGCTAGGGCAGCAGTCCGGGTGATAAGGGATTAAGTTATCAATGCCTACAAGTTGTAGACTAGGGTTTAGTTGGAAGTAGAGGGCAAGTAGATCTCGAAGGTTTCAGCCGAAAAGTACTCGACGATTATGAAAACTAGGGTTGCGTGAAACAATGAATCGATCCTTTCTTTGTCCCTCGACTCCCCCTTATATAGGAGGCGGAGCCGAGGGTTTCGTGATGTACAAGTTACAGAGTCCGGGCGGGTTTCTGAACCGTCCCGCAATAGTTACAAGTCAATATCCCTAATACAATTCTATCTTTCCAAACTATCTCCCGATTGGGCCTCTGGGCTTTGTAAAACTTCGGGTCGTGGGCCTTCAGTAAACCCCGGGTATCTTCTTCGGCAGGCCCATTGGGGATGCCTATGTCAGTAGCCCCCGAGATTTTGCTTGAATCGCAGAATCAGGGAAAATCTCCATCTTTACAATCTGCATATGATTTCTTCAACTCGACAAATAATCTTCATAAAGGAATTATATATTGTACAGGGATAATGGTAATTGGGGCTGGTTCATCTGACGGATCAGGTACCAGTTAACTGCTCTCGTGGCAATCCGCAAAAACCTACTTCAAATCACGTCCCTGGACATGATCTCGGGATACTGGCGTAATTCGACATGTGCCGCTTAAGGTCTTACCAGATGCCGAATTCCAGTCATGTTTTATCGGGTACCTAACGCGTCTGTTAGGATTTTTCTTCGTATCTGTTGATACGGAAAAAGTAGCAAAGCGCCGTCAGAGGCGGTGCCACGCCGCACAAGACGGATCCCGGTGACTTACCTTCACAAAGTTTTGCGGCATTCAGAGATTATTTCGCGACTGAGGCGCTCTGAGAATATATTGTCGAGTCCTTTCTCCGGCTGTTGGAGTAGCACATTTATTCGAGTCAACGGATGACTTATATTGTTTTTAACTTACCCTCCCGATGGGAGTATATGAAGAGTTATTTTGATAACTCGAAATATGCTCATCTGATTTAATAAATTTCATCGGGCACGCGAACAGCGTTCCGATGGGAGTAGCCCGAGGCTACAACCAAGTGCTTGCGCTTGGTTGTAGTCTCACCTTTTAGCATCTTAGCCACTATATTGACATTTTCATGCTCTGTTCATATATATCGGGTGCGCGAACAGCGCTCCTGATGGGAGTAGCCCCCGAGGCTACATGAATTTATACTTGGCTGTAGGCTCCAATTTAATCTCTCGCAATTTTTATCTTTGAATCATCTCCTCAAGTTTTCTATTTTTCCAAAGTAGCCCCCGAGCATTTGAACAAAAACTTGTATTTGGTCAAAGGCTCGAAATTACGACCATCCTTCCCCGTCGCCAATTTTCACATCACCACAACCGATGTTTTTCCATTGGTAAGGTGACATCAGTGCGACGATTGCCACGATCACGTATCGGGAAGACGCGAGAGCTGTCCCTTCACCGACCTGCGGGCCCAAAATCTGCGACACGTTGGACACGTTACGCAAGTGGGGGACACACGTCCTCCGCTTTTTCTGGCACGCGCGCTATAGCGCCTGTCCAGTTCCATCACAGTAAAAATACTATTTTACCCCTTGAGCCACGTGTAAATAATCAAGTCCATTCATTCATCATCCAATGGTGCGACGTTTGGACCGCACCCGCTATAAATAACCATCATATTCCTCGTTTATCCCCTTCGCCGTGCCATTGCTCTCATCTCCTGTGCTTCAATCCCCATTACAACCACCAGAGCTCCAGCGCCCACGCACTCTCCTACTTCCGCAGCGCCACTGCTGATGCCACCGCGGCCAAAACTCACCAGGCACAACACTCCCGAAGCATCCATGGCGGCGCAAGATCGGGAAACCAGTGGGAGAGATCCAAGATCTCACCCCGGACGTGAACTCGTTGCTCGGCTGAGCAAGAAGAAGGACGCGCCGCGCTTCCCCAGCGAGGAAAGCTAACCGCTCCTCCTATGGAATATCGGGTTAGTTTTGTCGACCATCTATTCGCGGCTCTCTCGCACCCATCCACAATTTTTGCGTGGATTGCTTTTTGTGTATGGGCTGCAGCTTCACCATCTTACCCCAACTCCATTCTCCATATCTCTATTTTCATCACGCTTTGCGAGTGCTTCCTTGGAGTCCAGCCTAACTGGGCGCTGGAAGCGCATCTTCTTCCTCCGCCGTAATGGCTCCCACAACACCGCCTACAACATAGGCGGTGTTGTTATTTGTCCGCCCTGATGTCGAGTACTTTGACGTCAAATTCCCCGACTCCGTCCAAGGGTGGCGCAAAGATGGCTTTACGTCCGCGAGGATTGCCCGACTCGCGGAATACAACATCGCGCCTTTTGTGTGGCCTAAAATTCTCCGTCGCCGATCTTGGGATGCGAGGCGATCGAAGAAGAAAAGCAATGACGAAGCGCTGATGTACCATATCCACGAGCTCCAAAATACCCTGGCCAAGAACTACCGGGTATCCAGATAACAAAGATATTTCCTTAGGAATAGGGTGCAGCCTCTATGCCCGCAAGAACCCCCTCGTATGTATCCGGCGACAAAGACGTGGATCGTATGTTGAGATCTTTCGGTCAAGGACTTAGGGAAACTTGTCCGAAAGATCTCATCGCTGAACAAGAAAGACGCCGTCCCTTCATCTTGCCACGTGATACCATACAGCGGTACCAACGCCCTCCCCTAGGTAATCTATTTTTGTCGCCTGTTGTTTGTTGTTTTGGACATCGTTATTATGCTGTTCACTTATGTTGACTACTATTGTTGTGCCTTGATACGATTTCTTGTCAATACATTCTTATCTTGTGTAGAACCACCAAATGCATCATCGCTTCTCCCTTCCCAAGGTGGAGAGGTCGAGAACGAGCAATCGTTGCCGACGACGCCCAGTTCCTTCTCAACCGAGAGTGGAGTCGCCGTTTCTCAATCCACGCTCGCTACGAAAGAAGTTGAATCCAAGGCTTCGAAGTCAACCGAGTCCATCCTTCCGTTGTTTCTCCGAAAAACAAACGGAATAGGGGTGACGCGAGGATCTGCATTTCTAAGTGAGTTCTGGTCGAGGCGCTCGGCTCAGCTCAACTTTGACGCCTCGTCGTCCCTTACAGCGTTTGTTCTTATCGCCTTCTTAGTCATTGTGTGCCGAATAATTTAATTCCATATCAAATAATCTCATTCTATTTTTGTACTCAGCGGCGAGGAAGAAGAAGAAGAACCCGCTGATACGTCTCCAACGTATCGATAATTTCTTATGTTCCATGCTACTTTATTGATGATACCTACATGTTTTATGCACATTATATGTCATATTTATGCATTTTCTGGAACTAACCTATTAACAAGATGCCGAAGAGCTAGTTGTTTTCTGCTGTTTTTGGTTTTAGAAATCCTAGTAAAGAAATATTCTCGAATTGGACGAAACTTTCGCCCAGGGTCCTATTTTGCACAGCTTCCAGAAGACCAGAGGATAAGAGTGGGCCAGGCAGCAGAGCCGAGATATGCCTTGGCTGCGCGCCGACTACCACCTGACCTCGCGTGGCCCCCGCGTGACTCCCGTTTTAAAGCCTCCGTCGAAACCCACAAACCGAGCAGTCAGGAAAACCTTGCGGGACGCGCCGCCGCGAATCCCATCTCGGGGGATTCAGGAGATCGCCTCCGGCAGAGAGGGGTTCATCTCCCGGAGGACTCTACACCGCCATGGTCGCCTCTGGGTGAGTGAGTGATCACCCCTGGACCATGGGTCCATAGCAGTAGCTAGATGGTCGTCTTCTCCTGTTGTGCTTCATTGTTGGATCTTGTGAGCTGCCTAACATGATCAAGATCATCTATCTGTAATACTATATGTTGTGTTTGTCGGGATCCGATGGATAGAGAGTACTATGATTATGGTGATTATCAATCTATTGTTTATGTGTTGTTTATGATCTTGCATGCTCTCCGTTATTAGTAGAGGCTCTGGCCAAGTTTTTGCTCTTAACTCCAAGAGGGGGTATTTATGCTCGATAGTGGGTTCATGCCTTCATTTACACCTGGGATCGTGACAGTAGGTTCTAAGGTTGTGATGTGCTGTTGCCACTAGGGATAAAACATTGATGCTATGTCTAAGGATGTAGTTGTTGATTACATTACGCACCATACTTAATGCAATTGCTCGTTTAGCAACTTAATACTGGAATGGGTTGGATGATAACTGAAGATGGGACTTTTTAGGCAGATGCAATGGATAGCAGTCTCTGTACTTTGTAGAATGTCTGGTTAATCTCACTATATTTATCATATCATGTATATGCATTGTTATGCCTTTCTCTATTTGTCAATTGCCCGACTGTAATTTGTTCACCCAACATCTTTTATCTTATGGGAGAGACACCTCTAGTGATCCTGGACCCCGGTCCTATTCTTTACATAACATACAATTACTGCAATTGTATTTACTGTTTTCTTTAACATCTTCCACTCGATACGTTTAATCCTTTGTTACAGCAAGCCGGTGAGATTGACAACCTCACTTTTTCGTTGGGACAAAGTACTTAGGTTGTGTTGTGCAGGTTCCGCGAGCTGAAATTGCGCCGCATCACATTTGCGACCATCAACCTTCGTGCTTCTTGGCTCCTAAGTTGATTAAACCCTGGTTTCTGCGAAACTTATTCTATCCATCATACCTTCCACTTGGATTCCCAGGCGTGTGCATCTACGCGTATCAAGCTAAATTTCGGCGTTTTGGATCAGACTCTGAAGAGAAGTTAATCTTTACTTTATTTTTATCTTGCTTTATTTTATTTACTACTTTGTTTGCTGCACTAAACAAAAACAAAAAAATTAGTTGCTAGTTTTACTTTATTTACTGTCTTGCTCTCATATCAACAAAAAATTAGTTACTTGCATTTACTTTATCTAGTTTGTTTTATTTACTTTGCTAAAATGAATATGAAAATACTAAGTTGTGTGACTTCACAAATGCAAATAATAATGATTTCCTATGCACACCTATTGCTCCACCTGCTACTACAACAGAATTCTTTGAAATTAAACCTGCTTTACTGAACTTGGTTATGAGAGATCAATTTTCTGGTGTTAGTTCTGATGATGCTGCTGCCCATCTAATAATTTTGTTGAACTTTGTGAAATGCAAAAGTATAAAGATGTAGATGGTGATATTATTAAATTGAAAGTGTTTCCTTTCTCATTAAGAGGAAGAGCTAAAGATTGGTTGCTATCTTTGCCTAAGAATAGTATTGATTCATGGACTAAATGCAAGGATGCTTTTATTGGTAGATATTATCCTCCCGCTAAAATTATATCTTTGAGAAGTAGCATAATGAATTTTAAACAATTAGATACTGAACATGTTGCTCAAGCATGGGAGAGAATGAAAACTTTGGTAAAGAATTGCCCAACCCATGGACTGACTACTTGGATGATCATCCAAACCTTCTATGCAGGACTAAATTTTTCTTACGGAATTTATTGGATTCAGCTGCTGGAGGTACCTTTATGTCCATCACATTGGGGGCGGCTACAAAACTTCTTGATGATATGATGATAAATTACTCTGAATGGCACACTGAAAGAGCTCCACAAGGTAAGAAGGTAAATTCTGTTGAAGAAACCTCTTCCTTGAGTGATAAGATTGATGTGATTATGTCTATGCTTGTGAATGGTAGATCTAATGTTGATCCAAATAATGTTCCTTTAGCTTCATTGGTTGCTCAAGAAGAAAATGTTGATGTGAATTTCATTAAAAACAATAATTTCAACAACAATGCTTATAGGAACAACTCTGGTAATAAGTATAGGCCATATCCTTCTGCTAATGGTAATAGTTATGGTAATTCTTATGGGAATTCTTACAATAATAATAGGAGTGTACCCTCTGGTCTTGAAGCTATGCTTAAAGAATTTATTAGTACACAAACCGCTTTTAACAAATCTGTTGAGGAAAAGCTTGATAAAATTGATACTATTGCTTCTAGAGTTGATAGACTTGCCTCTGATGTGAATCTTTTAAAATTGAAAGTTATGCCTAATAATGATATTGATAATAAGATTACTACTACAGCAAATGCCATCCAAGTTAGAATTAATGAGAATATAAGATTAATGGCTGAAGTGCTAGGTGGGATAGAGAAGAAAATGAAAAACTAGCTAAAGAGAATAATGTAGCTAAAGTTTGGACTAATACCACCACTAGTAATGCTAATTCTTCACATGTTGCTGCACCTCCTACTATCAATGGTAAAATAATTGGTGTTGGCAATGTTTCTACTTCTAGTGCAAAGCGAACAAAACTGCCTGAAATTGCTAAAACTGCTGAAACTGCTTGTGATAAAACTGCTGAAATTTTTTCCAACCTTGGGAACAATGATCCCATTGCTGTAGCTCATAATGATTTAGATTTTGATGATTGCCACATCTCTGAAGTTATAAAGTTCTTACAAAAACTTGCTAAAAGTCCTAATGCTAGTGCTATAAATTTAGCCTTTACAAAACATATTACAAATGCTCTCATAAAAGCTAGAGAAGAGAAACTAAAACTTGAAACTTCTATTCCTAGAAAGTTAGAAGATGGTTGGGAGCCCATCATTAAAATGAAATTCAATGACTTTGAATGTAATGCTTTATGTGATCTTGGTGCAAGTATTTCTGTTATGCCTAAGAAGATTTATGATATGCTTGACTTGCCACCATTGAAGAATTGTTATTTGGATGTTAATCTTGCCGATAATGTTAAAAACAACCTTTGGGGAGGATTGATAATGTGCATATTACGGTTTAATAATAGCCCCGTTGATTTTGTTGTCTTGGATATCGAATGCAATGCATCTTGTCCTATTGTATTGGGAAGACCTTTTCTTCGAACCGTTGGTGCTATTATTGATATGAGGGAAGGTAATATTAAATATCAATTTCCTCTCAAGAAAGGTATGGAACACTTCCCTAGAAAGAGAATGAAGTTGCCTTTTGATTCTATTATTAACAAGCTATGATGTTGATACTACTCTCGATGTTACTTGATTTGCACTTTCTGCGCCTAGCTGAAAGGCGTTAAAGAAAAGCGCTTATGGGAGACAACCCATGTTTTTACCTACAGCAATTTTTTGTTTTGTTGAGTCTTGAAGTTGTTTACTACTGTAGCAACCTCTCCTTATCATGTTTTTGTGCCAAGTAAAGTTTCTATGTCAAAGTTGATGTTATATTTGGGATTGCTGCGCAGAAACAGCATTGCTGTCTGAATCACGAGTTCTGTAGAAAATTCGAAAAAATCTGCCAATTTACGAGCGTGATCCTCAGATATGTACGCAACTTTCATTAGTTTTGAGTTTTTCCATTTGAGCAAGTCTGGTGCCAGCTTTAAATTCGTCTTTACAGACTGTTCTGTTTTTGACAGATTCTGCCTTTTATTCGTGCCTCTTTTGCTATGTTGGATTTATTTCTTTGATCCATTAATGTCCAGTAGCTTTATGCAATGTCCAGAAGTGAAAATAATGATTGTGTCACCTCTGAATGTGTGAATTATTAATTGTGCACTAACCCTCTAATGAGTTTGCTTGAAGTTTGGTGTGAAGGAAGTTTTCAAGGGTCAAGAGATGAATGATATACTATGATCGAAGGTAGCTAAGCTTGGGGCCCGTGGTTCACCCCTGCATATTTTAAGAAGACTCAAGCGTCTAAGCTTGGGGATGCCCAAGGCATCCCCTTCTTCATCACAACATCATCAGGTTCCTCCCCTGAAACTATATTTTTATTCAATCACATCTTGTGTTCTTTACTTGGAGCGTCGGTTTGTTTTTGTTTTTGTTTTTGTTTGAATAAAATGGATCCTAGCATTCACTTTGTGGGAGAGAGACACGCTCCGCTGTTGCATATGGACACATGTGTCCTTAGGCTTTACTCATAATGTTCATGGCGAAGTTTCTTCTTCGTTAAATTGTTATATGGTTGGAATTGAAAAACATAGTAATTCTAAAATGTCTTGGATAATGTGATACTTTGGATGTGTGCTCTTGCATTAAGCTCTTGCATCATATGCTTTGCACCCATTAATGAAGAAATACATAGAGCTTGCTAAAATTTGATTTGCATATTTGGTCTCTCTAAGGTCTAGATAATATCTAGTATTGAGTTTTGAACAACAAGGAAGACGGTGTAGAGTCTTATAATGTTTACAATATGTCTTTTATGTGAGTTTTGCTGCACTTGTTCATCCTTGAGTTTGCTTCAAATAACCTTGCTAGCCTAAACCTTGTATCGAGAGGGAATACTTCTCATGCATCCAAAATCCTTGAGCCAACTACTATGCCATTTGTGTCCACCATACCTACCTACTACATGGTATTTCCCCGCCATTCCAAAGTAAATTGCTTGAGTGCTACCTTTAAAATTCCATCATCCACCTTTACAATATATAGCTGATACGTCCAAAACGTATCTACTTTCCCGAACACTTTTGCTATTGTTTTACCTCTAATTTGTGTATTTTGGATACAACTAACACGGACTAACGCTGTTTTCAGCAGAACTGCTCTGGTGTCTCGTTTTTGTGCAGAAATCCAACTTTCGGGAAAATCCTCGGAATTCTTGCAGAAGGCCCTATTTTACCAAAATATTGACGGAGCCAGAAGGGCAAAGGAGGTGGAGGCCCGAGGGCCCCACACCACATGGCGGCGCGGCCCAGGGGGGGCCCGCGCGGCCATGTGGTGGCCCCCTCGGCCGGCCTCCGACGCCCCCCTTCGGACTACTTATTGGTTTCGACCTGAAAACGCACGGAGAGAAGTCGAAGTCGCCAGAAACCCTCCAGAGAGCCGCCACATCGCGAAACTCCGTCGCGGGAGCCAGAAGTCTCCGTTCTGGCACTCCGCCGGGACGGGGAATTGGAGGAGATCTTCACCGCCATCACCGCCAACGCCTCTCCATCGACCAGCCATGTTTCCCCCATCCATGTGTGAGTAATTCCCCCGCTGTAGGCTGAAGGGGATGGTAGGGATTGGATGAGATTGGTCATGTAATAGTCATAAGATTGTTAGGGCATAGTGCCTAGTATCCGTAGATGTCACTTTTATGATATTGTTGCAACTTGTTATGCTTAATGCTTGTCACTAGGGCCCGAGTGCCATGATCTCAGATCTGAACATGTTATTGATTCATGAAGATATTCGTTGTTTATGATCTTACCTGCAAGTTGTATACACATGTCGCTGTCCGGAACCAATGGCCCCGAAGTGACAGAAATCGGGACAACCGGAGGGGATGGTAGTGATGTGAGGATCACATGTGTTCACGGAGTGTTAATGCTTTGCTCCGGTACTCTATTAAAAGGAGTACCTTAATATCCAGTAGTTTCCCTAGAGGCCCGGCTGCCACCGGCTGGTAGGACAGAAGATGTTGTGCAAGTTTCTCATTGCGAGCACGTACGACTAAATATGGAACACATGCCTATTGATTGATTAGTACTTGGATACCGTTTTATTATTTCTGCAAATGCCCATGCTTTGATTGTTACATGAGTTTCTCTCATCCATGCAACGCCCGTTAAATCCGTCCCTGTGCCTACAGTATTTTAATCCTGCTGTTTACTATAATCACTACTGCTGTCTTTATTTCACCGCTGCTGTTATTTCACTATTTCCACTGCCATAAAACTGTTACTACTGATAACTCTTGCGAGCAAGTCTGTTTCCAGGTGCAGCTGAATTGACAACTCCGCTGTTAAGGCTTACAAGTATTCTTTGTCTCCCCTTGTGTCGAATCAATAAATTGGGTAATACTTCCCTCGAAGACTGTTGCGATCCCCTATACTTGTGGGTCATCAAGACTATTTTCTGGCGCCGTTGCCGGGGAGCATAGCTTTATTTGGAAGTTCACTTGGATTGATATTGTTCGCTGCAAATTCTCCATTATGGGTAAACCTCGCGATACTAAGATCGCCATATTACCATCCACTACAAGAAAAGGTACAACTCTGAGTACCTCTGCTGCTCTTGATTCACCCTCTGTGATTGATAAACTTGTTTCACCGCCACATGCTTCACGTGCTGGTACTTCTGCTGAATCTGAAAATTCTCATAATATTGATAATGTTTCTGCTGTGCTTGATGATAGTGGTTCATTGGGATCTTTTCTAGATGCTACAATTGCTAAGTCTAGACAAATTGAAAATACTGAAACTCCTAATGCTACTACACCTGTTAAATCACCTGAACTTGATTATTCTAGTGATGATCTTGATGAAGATTATGTAGAGCTTGATGATGATTTTATTGAAAAATGCAATGCTACTACTGATGCAAGAAAAATTAAAAAGTTGCTTGCAGAACATGCTGTTAGATATAAACCATCTCCTGATCCTAAATTTGCCACATCTCCTATAAACATTAGGGATAAAGATTATGATTTTTCTCTTGATCTATCTCATATAGCTATTGTTGAGAAAACACCCTTTTGTGGTACTGAAAAAGAAAGTGCTGTTGAACACCTGACTGAGTTATCTACTCTTAGTCTTGATGACCCACAAGTATAGGGGGTGTATCGTAGTACTTTCGATAAATAAGAGTGTCGAACCCAACGAGGAGCAGAAGGTGTTGACAAGCAGTTTCGATGAAGGATTCACTGTAAATGCTCACAGACAAGTATTCAGGGGGTTTTGATATTGCAGATAAATAAAGTACAAGTAAATAAAATGCAAGAGAAATAATTGCAGCGAGTGGCCCAATCCTTTTTAGCACAAAGGACAAGCCGGTTTGTTTACTTATAATGACCAAACGTTCTCGAGGACACATGGGGATTTTAGTCTAGTGCTTTCGCTACATACAGCTGATTAATCTTCATTGTTTTGATAAGTGTTGTGTGGGTGAACCTATGCTAATGCACCGCCCTTCCTAGGACTAATACATACTTGTGATTATACCCCTTGCAAGCATCCGCAACTACAAGAAAGTAATTAAGATAAATCTAACCACAGCCTTAAACTCTGAGATCCTGCGATCCCTCCTGCATCGATATACTAACGGGGGCTTAGGTTTCTGTCACTCCGGCAACCCCGCAATTAGCAACCGAATACAAGATGCACTCCCCTAGGCCCATAAATGGTGAAGTGTCGTGTAGTCGACGTTCACACGACACCACTAGAAGAATGACACCACAACTTAAATATCATAACATTGAATATTACTCAACCATAATTCACTACTAGCATTTAGACTTCACCCATGTCCTCAAGAACTAAACGAACTACTCACGAGACATCATATGGAATACAATCAGAGGTGATATGATGATGAATAACAATCTGAACATAAACCTTGGTTCAATGGTTTCACTCAATAGCATCTACAACAAGTATAGAATAACACCGGGAGAGTTTCCCCTATCAAAAATCAAGATTTAACCCGAATTGCTACAGCGATGACGAGGTGCAGCGGTGGTGATGGCGGTGTAGATGGTGGAGATGATGATGATGATGATGATGGAGATGATGTCCAGCTCGATGACGATGGCGATGGCGTCGATTTCCCCCTCCGGGAGGGAATTTCCCCGCGGATTCCTGCCCGCCGGAGAGCTCTTTTCTCTCTGGTGTTCTCCGCCCCGCAGAGGCGGCTGTAACCCTTCGTGAGGTCCCCTCTGTGGCTTAGGTTTTCGGGACGAAGGGTACGCGAAGAAAAGGAGGCGAAAAGGGTCGTGGGCCCCGAGAGCATAGGGTGGCGCGGCCAGCCATGGGCCGCGCCGCCCTATGGTCTGGGCCCACTGTGGCCCTCTCTTCTTCCCCTTCTGGCTCCCTCCGTCATCTGGAAAAATAGGAATTTACGTGAAATTCCCTTCCACAGTTGATCTTCCGAAATATTGCGTTCTGACGGTGCTTTTTCCAGCAGAATCCTGGCTCCGGTGCTTGATCCTCCAATGATGATGAAACATGCAAAATAGATGAAATAACATAAGTATTGTGTCCCAATATGAAATATATCAATGAATAACAGCAAATTATGATACAAAATAGTGATGCAAATTGGACGTATCAACTCCCCCCAAGCTTAGACCTCGCTTGTCCCCAAGCGAAACTGAGCTCGATAAACAAGACCACATGTTTATGGAGTGAAGAGTCGATAAATAAAATACGGACAAGAAGCATCATATTCATTTACACAAGACATTCTAGTAAACAACTTCCTCATATAACTCATCTTGAAATAGGTAAAGAGAAATCACAAGTAAAGGTGCATAAGAAATCATAATTGGTGATGGCAAACTTTGTTCTTGGTCAGAGAACTACTAACGGATTGTACTTCTAAGCAAAGCTTTCATATTAGAATTTATAGCTGAGCCTTCATATTTAAGCATAACAATCTCCTCATAATCATTGATAACTTCAAAGTCATATTCATTCAGATAAAATTGGTACTAAACAAGAAAGTATAAAAGACATGATTAACTGGATCATAGCATAAATGATTGGTTCACAACAACTCAATTGCTTGCTTGAGATAGAGGGAAATAGGTTTACTGACTCAACATAAAAGTAAAAGATAGGCCCTTCGCAGAGGGAAGCAGGGATTAAATCATGTGCTAGAGCTTTTCAAGTTTTGAAATCATATAAAGAGAATAAAAGTAAGATTTTGAGCGGTGTTTGTTGTTGTCAACGAATGGTAGTGGGCACTCTAACCCCTTGCCAAACGAACCTTCAAAGAGCGGCTCCCATGAGGACGGTATCTCTACCAGCAAGGTAGATCATCCCCTTCTCTTTTGTTTACACATGTATTTTAGTTTTATTAAGGATGACACTCCCCCCAACCTTGCTTTCTCAATCCATGGCTAACCGAATCCTCGGGTGCCTTCCAACATTCACATACCATGGAGGAGTGTCTATTGCAAAATTAAGTTGCTTACTGATAAATCAGAGCAAAACATGTGAAGAGAATTATTAATGAAAGTTATTAATTGGGGCTGGGAACCCCGTTGCCAGCTCTTATTGCAAAATTATTGGATAAGCGGATGTGCCACTAGTCCATTGGTGAAAGTCCGCCCAACAAGATTGAAAGATAAAACACCACATACTTCCTCATGAGCTATAAAACATTGACACAAATAAGGAGTAGTATAGTTTGAATAATTTAAAGGTAGCACATGAAGTATTTACTTGGAATGGCAGAAAATACCATGTAGTAGGTAGGTATGGTGGACACAAATGGCATAGGTTTGGTCTAAAGTTATGGATGTATGAGAAGCATTCCCTCTCGATACAGGTCTTTGGCTAGCAAGGTTTGATAGCAAGCATAAAGGTTGAGGGAAACAAACAAATATACATATGATAGAAACAATCATGCATCTTTCTCATAAGCACAAGCAATTTTAACTCTAGAATACTAAGCATAGAGATAGTAGAGTAATGTATCTAAGTGTATTTCTCTCTTTATTAAACATCAAGATGTTGTTGCTATTGACCAATGCTAAGTTTGCCAAAACCAAATAGATTTACTTGATGCTCCCAAAGTGATATCAATACTCATGTCAAGAGTAATCATATAATGGAGATTGCAAACTAAAATAAGGTGTGCAAAAAGTAAATGATAAGACTTCTCATTAATATTTCATAACGATAACTCACACCAACGGATACATAGATAACTAACTAAGAGAGATACTTCCACATTGCATACTATTCCATATAATAACTTCCCTACTCATGATATGACACTACTTGATAGTAAAAGATAAAGGTGGTGGTGATGTGATACCGCGGCACTCCCCCAAGCTTGGAACAAACCAAGGGGATGCCAATACCGATGATGAATTACTCCTTCGGCGATGGTGGTGATGAATTCCTGACAAGCTTCTCAATAAGCTCCTGGAGCTCGTCAATCCTGTATATGAGATTGCGAATCATCTCTGAATTGTGCTCGACGCGGTTAAGGAGTCTGTCCGACGGTGAGTCCCAACTCTTGGAGTTATTTCCCCACTCTTCAGCCTCAGGCTCCTTCTCTCCTGCAGTGTCAGAACGATTTATATCCCAATTACTTGGCAACACTACCTTGGGGGTCCTTTCAGTTTGACGATCGTAGATTAGATTGCGGTAAGGGTTGTAATGGCTCGGAGAAGATGTCCTTGGAGCCAAGTAATGACGTGGAACCGCTCCTCCGGTAGCGATTCGTGCACTCCTCTTGATGTTGGATGGACTTGATATCACGCCAATACTTGCGACGGTGGCTTGTTGGCGTTCCTGCGGAGCTTCCTCCACTTCTTCCTCATCCTCTCTTGCATCTTCTTTCTTCAGCTCCGGGTCTTGAATATTTTCCTTCAAAGGTTCCTTGTCCTTGTTGTTGGAGACCATGGTGCTTCTAGATCAAAACAAATCTGGCAGAAAACAGCTCGAAACAAAACACGACGAGAAAACGATATTACGGACCTCCAGGGGTCCGGGGGATTATATAGCAAATATTTTTACGACAAAAGGAAGGTTCCAGGCCGAAAACGAGTGGAAACGGGACGCCGAGGCGGCCAGACCATAGGTCGGCGCGGCCAGGGTGGGGCCCGCGCCGGCCTATGGTGGCACGCCCTCGCGCGTCTTTTCCACTCCGTTTCGATTCCGTAATTTTTCATATTTTCCAAAAACAGCAAAAATAATGTTCGGAAAGGTAAACGCGGACTTTTTATTACCTATACTGTTACCTATTCAAAGTCCAGTTCTGGCGGACTGTCAATTTGTCCTTTGATGAAAGCCTCCGGTGTTTCCACTTGAATAATATCAACATCAACATTATAAGAATCACCCGAGATATAATGCTTGAGTCTTTGTCCATTCACCACTTGTGTGGCATTGCCTTGGAGAGAGCTAATTTTAATTGCTCCTGAACGATACACCTCCTCAACAACATATGGTCCTTCCCACTTCGAGAGTAATTTCCCTGCAAAGAATCTGAGACGAGACCGATACAATAGAACTTGATCTCCAACATTAAATTCTCTTTTGATGATCCTTCTATCATGCCATTTCTTAACTTTTTCTTTAAAGAGTTTAGCATTTTCATAAGCTTCACTTCTCCATTCATCTAGAGAACTTAATTGCAACAACCTCTTATTACCGGCTAATTTAGGATCTTTATTTAGTTCTCTAACAGCCCAATAAGCTTTGTGCTCTAGTTCTAGAGGTAAATGACAAGCTTTTCCATAAACCATTTTATAAGGTGACATTCCCATAGGATTTTTATAAGCAGTTCTATAAGCCCATAGTGCTTCTTTCAATTTGCTAGGCCAATTCTTTCTAGATTTATTAACAGTCTTACCTAAGATAGCTTTAATCTCTCTATTTGATAATTCTACTTGACCACTAGTTTGAGGGTGATAAGCAGAAGCAATTCTATGATTAATACCATACTTAGCAAGAGTTTTTCTAAAACCTCCATGAATAAAATGAGAACCTCCATCAGTCATAATATATCTAGGTACTCCAAATCTAGGAAATATAATATCTACAAGCATTTTTATAGAGGTCTCACCATCAGCACTTTTTGTAGGTATAGCTTCTACCCATTTAGTAACATAATCAACAACGACAAGTATATGAGTGTTACCGTCTGAAGAAGGGAAAGGTCCCATGAAGTCGAATCCCCAACAATCGAATGGTTCAATAACAAGAGTATAATTCATAGGCATTTCATTGCGTCTAGAGATATTACCAACTCTTTGACATTCATCACAAGATAAAATAAATTTCCTTGCATCTTTGAAGAGTGTTGGCCAATAAAAACCTGATTGTAGAACCTTTTGCGCGGTTCTATCTCCAGCGTGATGTCCTCCATAAACACTTCCATGACATTTATTCAATATCTCCTGTTGTTCATATTCAGGAACACATCTTCGCATAATACCATCCACTCCTTCTTTATATAAGTGTGGGTCATCCCAAAAATAATGCCTCAAGTCATAAAAGAATTTCCTCCTTTGCTGAGCTGAAAAGGTTGGAGGCAAATACTTCGAAACAATAAAGTTAGCATAATCTGCATACCAAGGGCTCTCTCGCGAGCTCACCTTTATTACAGCCAATTGTTCATTTGGAAAACTATCATTAACAGGAACAGGATCATAAGCAATATTTTCCAATCTAGACAAATTATCAGCAACAGGATTATCAGCACCTTTCCTATCTATAATATGTAAATCAAATTCTTGCAACAGAAGTACCCATCTAATAAGCCTTGGCTTAGCATCTTTCTTTGTCATAAGGTATCTAATTGCAGCATGATCAGTATGAATTGTAACTTTCGAATCAACAATATAGGGTCTAAACTTATCACAAGCAAAGACTACAGCTAACAATTCTTTTTCAGTTGTAGCATAATTTCTTTGAGCAGCATCAAGAGTCTTACTAGCATAATGAATAACATTTAATTTTTTATCTACCCGCTGTCCAAGAACAGCGCCTACAGCAAAATCACTAGCATCACACATAATTTCAAAAGGCAAATTCCAATCAGGAGGTTCAACTACAGGAGCAGTTGTTAAGGCTTTCTTTAGAGTTTCAAAAGCTTCCTTACAATCATCATCAAAAACAAAAGGTACATCTTTTTGAAGAAGATTAGTAAGAGGCTTTGAAATTTTAGAGAAATCTTTAATAAATCTCCTATAAAACCCAGCATGACCAAGAACACTACGAATACCTTTAACATCCCTCGGATAGGGCATCTTCTCAATTGCTTCAACTTTAGCTCTATCAACTTCAATACCTCTCTCGGAAATTTTATGTCCCAATACAATTCCTTCATTAACCATAAAGTGGCATTTCTCCCAATTAAGAACAAGGTTAGTTTCTTCACATCTCTGCAAAACTTTATCGAGGTTTCGCAAGCAATTATCAAAAGAATTCCCATAGACAGAAAAATCATCCATGAACACCTCTACAATACTTTCGCAAAAACCATGAAAAATAGCAGACATGCATCTTTGAAAAGTAGCAGGAGCATTACATAAACCAAAAGGCATACGCCTATAAGCATAAGTTCCATAAGGACAAGTAAAAGTGGTTTTCTCTTGATCTTTAGCTTTAACAGCAATTTGTGAAAACCCAGAATAACCATCAAGAAAGCAAAAATGAGTATTTTTAGATAACCTTTCTAGCATTTGATCAATAAAGGGTAAAGGGTAATGATCTTTCTTAGTAACTTTATTAACTTTTCGAAAATCAATGCACATTCTATAACCTACAACTATTCTTTGAGGAATAAGCTCATCATTATCATTAGGCACAACAGTCATTCCTCCTTTCTTAGGAACACAATGCACAGGACCCATCTACTATCAGCAATAGGATATATAATACCAGCTTCAAGGAGTTTTAATACCTCGTTCCTTACCACTTCCTTCATCTTCGGAATTAGACGACGTTGATGTTCAACAACAGGCTTTGCATCATCTTCCATATTAATAGCATGTTGGCAAATAGAAGGAGAAATCCCTTTCAAATCATCAAGAGTATAGCCAATAGCTCCTCGGTGTTTCTTCAATATTTCCAATAACCTTTCTTCCTCAATCTCTGAAAGCTTAGAACTAATAATAACAGGATATATTTTCTTATCATCAATATGAGCATATTTAAGATTATCAGGTAAAGGCTTTAAATCAAAAACAGGATCTTCCTTTGGTGGCGGTGTTGTACCCAAATCTTCCACCGGTAAATCATGCTTGAGAATAGGTTGGCGACGAAAAATTTCCTCAAGCTCATCTCTTTCTTTCCTAAAAGCTTCACTTTCACTATTCTCCAAATGTTGCTGCAAAGGATTATTAGGAACAAGAACAATAGATGCACACTGCTCCATTTTAAAATCATTACTAGGCAAGTCAGCTTTATAAGGAGTTTTGGTAAATTTAGAAAAGTTAAATTCATAAGGTTCACCAGCAAATCTAGTCAAAATTTTCTCTTTCTTACAATCTATAATAGCTCCACAAGTATTTAGAAAAGGTCTACCAAAAATGATAGGACAATGATCACTAGCAGCAGAACCAAGTACCAAAAAGTCAGCAGGATATTTAATCTTACCACATAAAACTTCCACATCTCGAACAATACCAATTGGAGAAATAGTTTCTCTATTAGCCAGATGAATAACCACATCAATATCTTCAAGTTCACAAGAACCAATTTCGTGCATAATCTCCGTGTAAAGCTCATAAGGAATAGCACTAACACTTGCACCAATATCACATAAACCATAATAGCAATGATCACCAATTCTAACAGATAGCATAGGAACACTAACTTGTTTGGATTTATTAGGATGTGAAACAATATTAGAAGCATCTTCACAGAAAATAATATGACCATCCTCTACATTTTCAGTCACAAGATCTTTAACTATTGCAACAGCAGGTTCAATTTTAATTTGTTCTTCAGGTTCTTTAGGTTTCTTTTCACTTTTATTAACCGCACTAGATATGACAGAGTACTCCTTCATTTTAGCAGGGAAAGGAGTTTTTTCAATATAAGCTTCAGGAATAACATTATCAACAGTTTCAATCACTACACATTTGTTTACAGATGAATCAACTTTATCCTTATACGGTTCATGATACTTATCAAAATTCTTCTTAGGCAGTTCATAATGAGAGGCAAAAGCTTTATAAAGATTTGCAACAACTTGGGAATCAAGACCATATGTAGCACTCATATTACGAAATTTATCAGTATCCATAAAAGCTTCAATGCATTTATAATCATAAATTATACCTGATTCTCTATCTTTGTCGTTCTCCCATCCTTCAGTATTTTCTTGGATCCGATCAAGAAGGTCCCTTTTAAACTCTTCATTCTTGCGTGTAAATGATCCAGAACAAGAAGTATCCAGCAAGGTCTTGTCTTGAAAAGAAAGTCTTGCATAGAAATTATCAATAATAACATTACCAGGAAGCTCATGAATGGGGCATTTGAGCATTAAAGACTTCAATCTCCCCCAAGCTTGGGCGATACTCTCTCCATCATGAGGCCAGAAATTATATATGCGGTTCCGATCTTTGTGAATTTCACTTGGAGGATAAAATTTGGAATAAAATAAAGGCACAATGTCCTCCCAATCAATAGAATCACCATTCTTCAGCAATTTATACCAGTGCGCCGCTTTACCAGACAGCGATATAGTGAATAGTTTCTTCCTAACTTCATTCATAGAAATACCTGCACATTTGAATAACCCGCATAATTCATGCAAAAACAATAAATGATCACCAGGATGGACAGTTCCATCCCCTTCATAGCGGTTATCCATAACACGTTCAATAATTTTCATAGGTATTTTATATGGTACTACTTCCTCACCTGGCGCTTCATCCACTACCGTTGCAGTAGTAGTAGATTTCCCAAATAGAAATTGAAGAGAAGATCTCTCCATAATGATTTATAGCAGCAGGCAGAAATAAAATCAGCACAAACAGTAAATTTCCTTACCAATTCCACTTACCAATAGCGCTTCACTCCCCGGCAACGGCGCCAGAAAATAGTCTTGATGACCCACAAGTATAGGGGTGTGTATCGTAGTACTTTCGATAAATAAGAGTGTCGAACCCAACGAGGAGCAGAAGGTGTTGACAAGCAGTTTCGATGAAGGTTTCACTGTAAATGCTCACAGACAAGTATTCAGGGGGTTTTGATATTGCAGATAAATAAAGTACAAGTAAATAAAATGCAAGAGAAATAATTGCAGCGAGTGGCCCAATCCTTTTTAGCACAAAGGACAAGCCGGTTTGTTTACTTATAATGACCAAACGTTCCTGAGGACACATGGGAATTTTAGTCTAGTGCTTTCGCTACATACAGCTGATTAATCTTCATTGTTTTGATAAGTGTTGTGTGGGTGAACCTATGCTAATGCACCGCCCTTCCTAGGACTAATACATACTTGTGATTATACCCCTTGCAAGCATCCGCAACTACAAGAAAGTAATTAAGATAAATCTAACCACACCTTAAACTCTGAGATCCTGCGATCCCTCCTGCATCGATATACTAACGGGGGCTTAGGTTTCTGTCACTCCGGCAACCCCGCAATTAGCAACCGAATACAAGATGCACTCCCCTAGGCCCATAAATGGTGAAGTGTCGTGTAGTCGACGTTCACACGACACCACTAGAAGAATGACACCACAACTTAAATATCATAACATTGAATATTACTCAACCATAATTCACTACTAGCATTTAGACTTCACCCATGTCCTCAAGAACTAAACGAACTACTCACGAGACATCATATGGAATACAATCAGAGGTGATATGATGATGAATAACAATCTGAACATAAACCTTGGTTCAATGGTTTCACTCAATAGCATCTACAACAAGTATAGAATAACACCGGGAGAGTTTCCCCTATCAAACAATCAAGATTTAACCCGAATTGCTACAGCGATGACGAGGTGCAGCGGTGGTGATGGCGGTGTAGATGGTGGAGATGATGATGATGATGATGGAGATGATGTCCCGCTCGATGACGATGGCGATGGCGTCGATTTCCCCCTCCGGGAGGGAATTTCCCCGGCGGATTCCTGCCCGCCGGAGAGCTCTTTTCTCTCTGGTGTTCTCCGCCCCGCAGAGGCGGCTGTAACCCTTCGTGAGGTCCCTCTGTGGCTTAGGTTTTCGGGACGAAGGAGTACGCGAAGAAAAGGAGGCGAAAAGGGTCGTGGGCCCCCCAGAGCATAGGGTGGCGCGGCCAGGCCATGGGCCGCGCCGCCCTATGGTCTGGGCCCACAGTGGCCCCTCTCTTCTTCCCCTTCTGGCTCCCTCCGTCATCTGGAAAAATAGGAATTTACGTGAAATTCCCTTCCACAGTTGATCTTCCGAAATATTGCGTTCTGACGGTGCTTTTTCCAGCAGAATCCTGGCTCCGGTGCTTGATCCTCCAATGATGATGAAACATGCAAAATAGATGAAATAACATAAGTATTGTGTCCCAATATGAAATATATCAATGAATAACAGCAAATTATGATACAAAATAGTGATGCAAATTGGACGTATCAGTGGCGTATTTTCTGATGATGTCAAGATGCGTACTTATTTTGTCGCTAAAATTTTTCCGTTCTCATTAAAGGATGATGCTAAAACTTGGTATAATAATTTGCCTCCTGGTTCTATTAAAAGTCCAACCGACTTGCGTGATGTTTTCTTTCGAAAATACTTTCCTGCTAGTGCTCAACATGCTGCTTTGCAGAGAATTTATAATTTTGACCAGGAAGATGGAGAGAAATTGCCTGAGGCTTGGGCTAGATTTTGTTCTCTTATTAGAGCTCAGCCTGACCATGATTTGGAAAAGCATGATTTACTTGATATATTTTATAGTGGACTAACTATTGAGTCTAGGGCATACCTGGATAGTTGTGCTGGTTGTGTTTTCAGGAAAAGAACTCCAGACGACGCTGAAGAATTATTGGCTAAAATAGGCCATGATGATTGGTCTACACCTGAACCAACCCCGACACCGATAGTGAAGAAGAGGGGTATGATTAAATTGAATGATGAAGATATGAGGGAAGCCAAGAAGTCTCTTAAAGAGAAGGGTATTAAACCTGAAGATGTGAAGAATTTACCTCCTATAGAAGATATATGTGAGACGATTCCCCCTTCATCCATGATTGAGGTACACTCTCTTCAACACTTTACTAGGGAAGATATTCCGTATTCAAAATCTCCTGCTCAATGCTTAGATGAATTTGATAATTATATTGTTAAGCAAGAAAACTTTAATATGAGAGTAGAGAATCATTTAATGGAAAATTCTCGAGCTATTAGTGAATTGCATGGTATTGTGGAGAGAACCTCCAATGATGTTAAGATACTTGTTAAACATTTTCAAATGGTTCAAACTCAAATTGATCAACTTACTAAAGTGCAAAATGACTTGTTGGGAAATAATTCTAAAGAAAAACATGCTTGTGAAGTAACAACTAGAGGTGGTGTTTCTACCCAGGATCCTCTATATCCTGAAGGGCATCCCAAAAGAGTTGAACAAGATTCTCAACTAATTAAAACTAGTGCTCCATCTAAGAAAAAGAAAAAGAAACATAAGAATGTTGTAGAATCCTCTGAACCTGTTAATGATCCTAATAGTATTTCTATTTCTGATGCTGAAACTGAAAGTGGTAATGAACATGAGGAAGATAATGATAAGAATGATACTCCTGATAAAGAAGAAGTTGAAAAAGAACCTGAAAAGCATGATAAAAATAAAAAGTATACTAAAGAAGATTTTATTACTGAGAAGCATGGTAATGAAAGAGAACCTTGGGTTCAAAAGCAAATGCCTTTTCCTGCTAAGAAACTTAAATCAAAGGAGGAGGAACATTATAATAAATTTTGTGATTGGATGAAACCTTTATTTTTGCAAATTCCTTTGACTGATGCTATTAAATTGCCTCCTTATTCAAAGTATATGAAAGATATTGTTACTAACAAAAGGAAAGTCCCCAATGAGGAAATTTCCACTATGCTTGCTAATTACTCCTTCAATGGTAAGATTCCAAAGAAGCTTGGAGACCCAGGTATACCGACTATTCCTTGTTCCATCAAGAATAATTATGTTAGAACTGCTCTATGTGATTTGGGAGCAGGTGTTAGTGTGATGCCTTTTTCTCTTTATAAGAGACTTGATTTAGATAAATTGATACCAACTGATATATCTTTGCAAATGGCTGATAAATCTACCGCTATTCCTGTTGGTTTATGTGAAAATGTTCCTGTTCAAGTTACTCAACATTGCTTGATATTAACTGATTTTGTTGTGTTGGAAATGCCTGAAGATGATAATATGTCCATTATTCTTGGAAGACCCTTTCTTAATACTGCAGGGGCTGTTATTGATTGCAATAAAGGCATGGTTACTTTCAATGTTGATGATAAGGAACACACTGTCTATTTTCCCAAGAGGATTGATAAAGTATGTGGAGTCAATACAATTTTTAATGTGAAAACTATCAAAGTGGGATCCATTGATTGTCCTATATATGAGCCTAAAGAAGAATATCAAACTCTTGTGATTGGATCCATATCAATTCAATATAAGGTAACATGATTGATTTGAGGTTTATTTCTTCTTATGTCATATAAAATTTATTTGGTAGCAAGACTTGATCAACCTTGTTAACAAGTATATTTTATTGCATAAAAGAGCTAAACAACACTTCTTTCTTTCTTTCTCCTTCCACCTATTTTACTTGCTGTAGCACTTTTGTTTTGCAATATGCTTTAGTCATTTAAGATTTTAGAAATCATTTTCCTGCGCAGTAATCATTAATTTAATACCCAGAAATGTGCATTTTTCAAAGTTCTCTAAAAATTACAAAAATTACACCGTTGGTCCTATTTTTCGACGAGGCACCTGGGAGCACCAGAGGATGACCTGTGGGGCACCAGGGGGTGCCACACCATAGGCCGGCGCGGCCAGCAAGGGGGCGCCACCTGTGGTGTGGGCTCCTCCTTGCCCCACTACATCATCTCTTCCTCCCAGCACCTTCTCTCTCCCGAAAAAGCTCGTACCAAGTTTCTCTCACTCGTGTTTCTGCTCAAGAACTCGCGATTTTTCGATCTCCTTGCTCAGCCCAGATTTCTGTCTGAAATTTGGCACATTTACTCCTTGGTATGTGACTCCTTTGATTGTCCAATTAGAATTTCATTTGGTTGAGTATATCTTGAATATTTTGCTGCTGTAGATAACATGTTTAGTGAGCTTGCATGCTTGTTCTAAGTGGAAGAAATTAGTTTTGATGCATGTTTAGTACTCTAGCAAGTTCCTATAGTAGTTCCCTTCAATTATATACCTTGAAATCAAATTTTATAATGATTGTTGAAAAATTTCAGAAAATGGAAGGGAGTGTGCACCAACTTAACCAAGAAGAGTTGGAGGTACAGCAAGTTATGAGAGTCCATCGTGAAGAGGGAGTATACCCCTCTTATTACCCATGCACGGACTTTATGCGGAATGCAGGAATCCTGCAAGATGTGCAAACACTAATTTCCAATGCAGGATTGGGAAATTTTGCTGTTGGTGAACCTCACCAATATGCTAAACTAACGGTGTCGGTTGTGCAGGATTTCGAATTTCACCGGTCTCGAACTGACCCCATGGTCCGGTATAAAATTTATAACAAAACTATTGACTTGCCTTTCAGTGATTTTTGCACAGCGATTAGAGTGCCGCAGTGGGGATCCTGCGAGAAGATCAGGGGAACACCGCGGGAGCTCTCGAATCTTTATACAAGGATTTGTAATGGGAGGAGCTTCTCCAATGATGGTGGTAAGATTAGTAGCATTCAACATCCAGCCATCCGCTACTTTGCCTATTTCATTACAAAGTGCGTTCTTGCAAGAAGGACTGGAGGTAAATTATCTGTCCAAGATTTGGCTTTCTTAGCTGCTGCTTTGCAACAGGATAGGACTTATAATTTGGGTGCTTTAATAGCTTGTAGACTTGCTACTAACCGTGAGAAAGGAGGAATTTGTGGAGGTCTTATCGCCTCTCGCTTATTAGCTATGCATGGTGTAGGTCCTCACCATTTAGATATTCCGCTTTCTATAGAGAAACTTGATGTTTTCTCCATGATTAGACATGAGTTTATTTCAGATGCATCTAGTTTGAACAACCTGCATTATAGGATAACTTTGTATAAGAAAAGTTGGAGTATAACTAAGAAAATTGAAAAATTAGTACGCTTGCCTGCACCTGCTTTGTTTAACCTTGATGCCAGGGACGGGTGGTCGATCACAGAAAATGAGCTAAACGCATACATAGAAAGAGAAAGCCGTCGTGCGAGGGAAGATGTGGAGGAGACCGAGGAGCATCCCGACTCTTCATCCGATGCAGCAAGCTCCTCATATCAACATCATGGTCATGTGGAGCCTCCACGATATTCTTCTGCACAGGGGCCTTATTACCACTCCATGTATGATCCACCGGCGTGGAACTCCGACCCTCGTTGGGAATGAACTCCACTTAGGCCAAAAGCCTAAGCTTGGGGGAGGTATACCGGCATCACTCATTCTTTGCATATTATGGTTGCTGGATACTTGTACATATTTGTTTAGTCCTTGGAGTGGTTTTCTAATGAGAGGGAGATGATATTTGGGGAAGTGCTGTCCAAAAACAGATTCTGTGCTGTTACCAAAAAAATTCGTACGCACAGCCAGAACGTTATTTTGAGTTGCCAATTTTTGAGCATGTTCCCCAGGTTGTTATCTAACTTTCATTAGTTGAACACTTTTTGGTCTGAGCAATGGAAGATTTTTGTTATTTTCGATTTCTGTACTGCTGTCAGGATTTGGCAGATTTCTGTCATCCTGCTTTTCTGTGTTTCTGTTAGTTTGCATTCTTTTGTTTTGCTTTGTTTCTTTCCTAAAACACAAAAAGACCAAAAATATTTCTGTTGTTTCTCTTCACCATTTGTTTATTTGGTTCCTTGCTCTTAGTTTACTTTGTTTGCTATCGTTAGTTTGCTATGAGAAAACCAAAAAGATTTTACTTTGTTTGCTTGTTTCTTTCGCTCTTTTTTTTCGCTCTTTTCCAAAAATATTTTGTAATATTTGCTGTTCTTCTTTGGTTTGTAAAGTTCATCATGGTTCAATGGTCTTCGGTGGCTGGAGCGTGGTTTTCATTTCATATTATCCAAGCTACACAAGTGAAAGGCAATAATGACGATCTACAATCTGATTGTGGTGAGAGGCTGGTATGAACTCTATTTGCTTTCATTTTTGTACATATACTCATCCATATGAGCATGCTTAGTTGGTTCATGTGAGGTATATGTTATTTGAAAATCTAGTAGTTCATGATCTCTCATGTTTAGTTCAATTTATTAATATGAGTAGCATGTCATGGATGTTTGCTTGCATTGTTTTATTCATAAGTAAGTATGGCATTGTGGTATCCTCTTCTGAATAATTCATTTATATCGACTTGGCACATGCTCACGCATGCATATGACTGAACAAAAAGTCAATTAAGCCTCGATGATTTATATTGCTTGAGTTCTTGTATCACTTTTATGCCTCCGTTGATTTATTTTGCCGCAAGCATGATTATGACAGTTCCTGCTCTCTTGATTTGTCGCTCCCTAGTCTTTTGCTAGCCTTCACTTGTACTGAGCGGTATCGCCGCTCGTGCTTCCAAACACCTGAAAACCAAGTTGTTCCAAAAGTGTCCACCATAAATACCTATGCATGGAATTTCAAACCATTCCAAGTAAATTCTCATGCGCTACCTTTAAAACCTTCAAAATGCTTCTCAATTTGTGTTAATGTTTCATAGCTCATGAGGAAGTATGTGGTGTTTAGCTTTCAACCTTGTCATTTACTTTTGACGGACTCTCATATGGACTAGTGGCACATCCGCTTATCCAATAATTTTGCAAAAAGAGCTGGCAATGGGATTCCCAGTCCCAAATTAATTAACTTAAATAGACACTCCTCCATGGTTTGTGATTGTTCGACGGCACCCGAAGATTCGGTTAGCCATGGCTTGTGTAAGCAAAGGTTGGGGGGAGTGTCATCATCATAATAAAACTTAAATAAAAAGGCACTCCTTCATGGTATGTGATTGTTGGTAGGCACCCGAGGATTCGGTTAGCCATGGTTTGTGAAAGAAAGGTTGGAAGGAGTGCCAACCAAAAATAAATAAAATGGGAGCCGCTCTTGTGAGTCCGGTTGATGAGGTAGTTAGTGTACCCATTACCATTCGTTGACAACGACAAACACCTCTCAAAATAATAATTTTACTGCTTTACAAATGAAAGCTCTAGCGCATGTTAATCCCTGCTTCCCTCTGCGAAGGGTCAATCTTTTACTTTTATGTTGTGTCTCCATTCTTTCTTTGAGCACTATCTTGAGAGCACAACGTCATTCTTAGTATAATATCCTTGTCTCAAAATATGATTGATCGTGGTATAACTTTGATGCTTTTATCTTTGACAATCACTACTTCTAGTCTTTCTATGAACTCAAGAGGTGCCTCGGCATTTATGTTTTGCCGATCAAATACAGGCAAGCGAGATACCACTTTATCATATTCTCTTATGAACATTGCAATCCTGCTTATATACATGATTCATGGTGCTTATTATTAATTGTTGGTACCTCTCCATGATTGACATAGCTGTTGGATGATCTTATTTGCATGTATCTTATTATGAAAAGTATTAGCCATAGCATGAGAATATATACATCATATGAGCAAATGTGTTCGTGAAAGTTCTTTTATCGCTCAGTTGTTAACTGAATTGCTTGAGGACAAGCAATAAGCTAAGCTTGGGGGAGTTGATACGTCCAAAACGTATCTACTTTCCCGAACACTTTTGCTATTGTTTTGCCTCTAATTTGTGTATTTTGGATACAACTAACACGGACTAACGCTGTTTTCAGCAGAACTGCTCGTGTCTCGTTTTTGTGCAGAAATCCAACTTTCGGGAAAATCCTCGGAATTCAGAAGGCCCTATTTTACCAAAATATTGACGGAGCCAGAAGGGCAAAGGAGGTGGAGGCCCGAGGGCCCCACACCACATGGCGGCGCGGCCCGGGGGCCCGCGCGGCCATGTGGTGCCCCTCGGCCGGCCTCCGACGCCCCCCTTCGGACTACTTATTGGTTTCGACCTGAAAACGCACGAGAGAAGTCGAAGTCGCCAAACCCTCCGGAGAGCCGCCACATCGCGAAACTCCGTCGCGGGGCCAGAAGTCTCCGTTCGGCACTCCGGCCGGACGAGGGGATTGGAGAGATCTTCACCGCCATCACGCCAACCTCTCCATCGACCAGCCATGTTTCCCCATCCATGTGTGAGTAATTCCCCGCTGTAGGCCGAAGGGGATGGTAGGGATTGGATGAGATTGGTCATGTAATAGTCATAAGATTGTTAGGGCATAGTGCCTAGTATCCGTAGATGTCACTTTTATGATATTGTTGCAACTTGTTATGCTTAATGCTTGTCACTAGGGCCCGAGTGCCATGATCTCAGATCTGAACATGTTATTGATTCATGAAGATATTCGTTGTTTATGATCTTACCTGCAAGTTGTATACACATGTCGTTGTCCGGAACCAATGGCCCAGTAATCGGGACAACCGGAGGGGATGGTAGTGATGTGAGGATCACATGTGTTCCGGAGTGTTAATGCTTTGCTCCGGTACTCTATTAAAAGGAGTACCTTAATATCCAATAGTTTCCCTAGAGGCCCGGCTGCCACCGGCTGGTAGGACAGAAGATGTTGTGCAAGTTTCTCATTGCGAGCACGTACGACTAAATATGGAACACATGCCTATTGATTGATTAGTACTTGGATACCGTTTTATTATTATCTGCAAATGCCCATGCTTTGATTGTTACATGAGTTTCTCTCATCCATGCAACGCCCGTTAAATCCGTCCCTGTGCCTACAGTATTTTAATCCTGCTGTTTATTATAATCACTCTTGCTGTCTTTATTTCACCTCTCCTCTGTTATTTCACTATTTCCACTGCCATAAAACTGTTACTACTGATAAACTCTTGCGAGCAAGTCTGTTTCCAGGTGCAGCTGAATTGACAACTCCGCTGTTAAGGCTTACAAGTATTCTTTGTCTCCCCTTGTGTCGAATCAATAAATTGGGTAATACTTCCCTCGAAGACTGTTGCGATCCCCTATACTTGTGGGTCATCAATAGCTCATGGGACAAAATAGCCTTAAAAACTATCGTAGTATTGAATATGTACTTATGCACTTTATCTTTTATTAAGTTGCTTGTTGTGCGATAACCATGCTTCTGGGAACGCCATCAACTATTGTTGAATATCATGTGAGTTGCTATGCATGTCCGTCTTGTCTGAAGGATCTATCATTTTAGTGGTTGGAGCATGCAAAATTGTTAGAGAAGAACATTGGGCCGCTAACTAAAGCCATGAATCATGGTTGAAGTTTCAGTTTTGGACATATATCCTCAATCTCATATGAGAATAATAATTGTTGCTACATGCTTATGCATTTAAGAGGAGTCCATTATCTGTTGTCCATGTTGTCCCGTATGGATGTCTAAGTTGAGAATAATCAAAAGCGAGAAATCCAAAATGCGAGCATTCTCCTTAGACCTTTGTACAGGCGGCATGGAGGTACCCCTTTGTGACACTTGGTTGAAACATGGCATGCAAAGATCCGGTAGTCCAAGCTAAGTAGGACGAGGTGCGGGCACTATTAGTATACTATGCATGTAATTTACATAACTCATATGCTTTATTACTACCGTTGACAAAATTGTTTCATGTTTTCAAAATAAAAGCTCTAGCACAAATCAGCAATCGATGCTTTCCTCTTTGAAGGACCACTCTTTTACTTTTATTGTTGAGTCAGTTTACCTATCTTCTTCCACCTTAAGAAGCAAACACTTGTGTGAACTGTGCATTGATTCTACATACTTGCATATTGCACTTGTTATATTACTTTATGTTGACAATATCCATGAGATATACATGTTATAAGTTGAAAGCAACCGCTGAAACTTCATCTTCCTTTGTGTTGCTTCAACACCTTTACTTTGATTTATTGCTTTATGAGTTAACTCTTATGCAAGACTTATTGATGCTTGTCTTGAAGCACTATTCATGAAAAGTCTTTGTCATATGATTCACTTGTTTACTCATGTCATTACCTTTGTTTTGATCGCTGCATTCATTACATATGTTTACAAATAGTATGATCAAGATTATGATGGCATGTCACTTCAGAAATTATCTTTGTTATCGTTTTACCTGCTCGGGACGAGGAACTTGGGGATGCTGATACGTCTCCAACGTATCGATAATTTCTTATGTTCCATGCTACTTTATTGATGATACCTACATGTTTTATGCACATTATATGTCATATTTATGCATTTTCTGGAACTAACCTATTAACAAGATGCCGAAGAGCCAGCTTTTTTCTGCTGTTTTTGGTTTCGAAATCCTAGTAAAGAAATATTCTCGAATTGGACGAAACTTTCGCCCAGGGTCCTATTTTTGCACGAAGCTTCCGGAAGACCGAAGGATAACGAAGTGGGGCCACGAGGCAGCCCGAGGCTAGGGCGGCGCGGCCCGAGCCTGGCGCGCGACCTGGGCCCCTCGTGTGGCCCCCGCGTTGACCCTGCCTACTTAAAGCCTCCGTCGCGAAACCCCGACGAGAGCCACGATACGGAAAACCTTGCAGAGACGCCGCCGCGAATCCCATCTCGGGGGATTCGGAGATCGCCTCCGGCCCTGCCGGAGAGGGATTCATCTCCCGGAGGACTCTACACCGCCATGGTCGCCTCCGGAGTGATGAGTGAGTAGTTCACCCGGACCATGGGTCCATAGCAGTAGCTAGATGGTCGTCTTCTCCTTGTTGTGCTTCATTGTTGGATCTTGTGAGCTGCCTAACATGATCAAGATCATCTATCGTAATACTATATGTTGTGTTTGTCAGATCCGATGGATAGAGAGTACTATGATTATGGTGATTATCAATCTATTGTTTATGTGTTGTTTATGATCTTGCATGCTCTCCGTTATTAGAGGCTGGCCAAGTTTTTGCTCTTAACTCCAAGAGGGGTATTTATGCTCGATAGTGGGTTCATGCCTTCATTTACACTGGGATCGTGACAGAGGTTCTAAGGCTGTGATGTGCCGTTGCCACTAGGGATAAATTGATGCTATGTCTAAGGATGTAGTTGTTGATTACATTACGCACCATACTTAATGCAATTGTCTGGCTTAGCAACCACCGAATGGGGTTCGGATGATAACCGAAGGTGGACTTTTTAGGCATAGATGCAGTTGGATGGCGGTCTGTAACTTTGTCGTAATGCCGGATTAAATCTCACTATATTTATCATATCATGTATATGCATTGTTATGCCTTTCTCTATTTGTCAATTGCCAGTGTAATTTGTTCACCCAACATGCTTTTATCTTATGGGAGAGACACCTCTAGTGAACTGTGGACCCCGTCCTATTCTTTACATAGCATACAATTTTTGCAATTGTGTTTACTGTTTTCTTTGCAAACATCTTCCACTCGATACGTTTAATCCTTTGTTACAGAAGCCGGTGAGATTGACAACCTCAACTGTTTCGTTGGGACAAAGTACTTGGTATGTTGTGGGTTCAGCGTTAGCGCCGAATCCCTGTGTTGCGCCGCATCACATTTCGCGACCATCAACCTTCAATGTGCTTCTTGGCTCCTCTTGGTCCGATTAAACCTTGGTTTCATACTGAGGAAACTTGCTTCTATACGCATCATATCTTCCACTTGGGGTTCCCAACGGACGTGTGCATCTACGCGTATCACCCGCCGCCAATGTGACTGCTCCTATGAGCACGTCTCATACTTTGGCTGTGTCAGAGACGCACCGCACGGCGGAAGAAACCTCGACTCCTCATCCAGATATTCAGAGGTCGTCTCCTGCCACTAGCCCCTGAGCCTCTTCGCCAAAGAGAGCGAGGATCGAGCTAGGCGAACAATTCTTCCTTGCCGGAGTTTCAGCGACTCCAGCTTTGGGCGATGTAAGTCTATTATCTTTGTTTTTCTATATTGCGAGTTTTTCATTACGCCGACCCTTTCTTTCCGTTTTCTTTTCGACAGCCTTTGATGCAACCCTTCATTAATCTTCATAAACGTCCTTGATTCTTGTGCAATTTTAACTTATGTCTTATGTCTTTTCAACAGAATCTCTCCTTGCGGCAGACAAACGAGCTGAAGATCTTGCTAGCAAACTCAAGGCAAGTGAAGAAGCTCGCGAGAAAGCTGAAAAGGATGCCTCTTGCATTGAAGAGCTTCGGAAGAGGCTTCATGAAGCAGAAACTTCTCTAAGTGACAAAATCGCTCAGCATGTTGCCCATGAAGGAAAAATCGCCTCTCGCCTTGAATCGTTGAATCGGCGTTTTGTCAGTAAGTTCGCTAATTCCGTCTTCATCCTTGTCATTAATTTTCCGCCCTTTCTTTTTGTTGAAGACCTAAATTTTTTGTTTCAGCAGGGAAAATGAGTCAAGATTTTGTGCTGGAAAAGCCTGAAGATAACCGTCTTCTCGACGCGTTGTCTCTTCTCGAGATTCATGCGGACCTAGTGCGCCGTAGCATTTTTAATGCCCAGACGGCGTTTTCACGCTTGTTCCCTTACTTCCCGAAAGAAAAAGGAACCCGACACCTTTGCTTCCCTTGCCAAAAGCTTCGTCCCCAAGAAGATCTTGGGCTTGCTCTTCGCCAAGAAAACTTGAAGATTGGCGTGGAAGGCACTATAGCACTGGTTGCTGAGAGCCAGCAAAACGTCGACTGGGCAAAAGTTAGCGAAGCCACGAAGATGAAGCAGGATAAATGGCCATCCCTAATCAGGGATGTGAAGCCCCACTCGAAGAAAATCCTGTCCTTGCTCGGGTACAAGCCAGCGCCCTCCTCTAGTTCCGCCAAACCGGAGGTCAAGTAGATTACCCTGCCTACCTTCTTTTTTTCTTTTCTTTCTTTTGACGCCTGTCGCAATAGATGTAGCTTGCGACAACGTATGATTGGTTCACTAGGATCCAACCTTTTGTAAGGACCATGTAAATATCTTGAAAATCAATGGAAGTCTATTTTGCTTGATGATTGATGTCGAAATTTTATTTCCAGTTGGTATTTGACAACTACACTTCAACTCCTCGTCCTTCCGATGCTTTACATGCTTCCTCCTACTCGAAGAAAACGCCTGTCGATGATGAATTTATTGAAGATTCCTCGAGTATGGGTTCAACACAAGACTTGGAAGAACTTCGCCAACAGCTTCAATCAATGAAGAAGAAGGCGCTCGTAATAATGGAGCAATCTCGAAGATCATATGAGAGGGAGCAAACTGCACGACACCAAGCTTAGGAAGCTATTACTGCAAAAGAGGCTGCAATTACTGAAGCTACACAAGCTACTTCCCGAGAAAATTTCATGCTTGAATTGTTGACTGATGCAAGCCTGGAAATGGCAGGTAAACTTCTCAAGCTTAAACTTTTTTTAGTTGTTTGCTTGTTTTCTTTTTCTAACTGGTGTGCTGTCATTAAATAGGTCCCTTTTTGGACGCTGCTGCCGAAGATCAACGGGTGGACACAAGGTCAAATTTCCTTGTCAATCTGGCACTAGACCATGGCTCCCTCTTTTGGGCTACACCTGAACGCACCCGACAAATCGTCAGATTTCAAGATCGCGCGTACCAAATTCGCGAGTTCCTTGAATTTTGTACCAAAACGCTGTCCATGGTCTACAACTCCATGTTCCCTCGAAATGTTCAGCCTAAGACGCTTCCTGAATTGATGACCAAGTTTAAGGACTCGCATCAAATCCATGGTTTTGTAAGAGCTCAACTAGTAGCTGGTGCCAGATTTGCCCTCATTATGCTTCAGATCTGCCACTCAAAACTGGATATGACCAAAGTTGTTGAGACTGTCCACAACAAGCTGAGGCGACGACGGAGGGGTGTCGACATAATTGACGAAATAGTTACGCCAGTAGCTGAAGAAATAATCGGTGACCTTCTTCGAATGGATGCCGACTTTTTTGTAGACGGCCATTATGCCGATTTTCTGGGTGCCTCTGCCGAAGAAGATAGAATAAATATAGATGACTTGTCAGGTCGTGACTAAATCTACTTCTTCAATGGATAACTATCTTGTCAAGAAACCTGTAACTTGTTGTATATATTGTAGAACAAAAAATTTCTTTTTCCCTAGCCCCCGAGTGTTTTGGTGGCTGGTGTCTTTGTTTTTATTGTTCTTGCGAGGTGTTTTAAACCAAGGCAAAAGTCTTCGTAAGTTTATATGTTGTATGGATGTCTTGTGCAAGACGAACTTTGTCGGGTAAGGAATCCCGAGTCTATCGAAGAAAAAGATGTATATCACCAATATCTTTATTATATTGCAGCACCGCGAGCCCGCCTCATTAAAAACCTTCCAACCCCACTCGGTGCCCTGAAAGGAAAAGTGCGTATGAAAACTCGAGCGTTTGTACATTGTATGTTTACATATATATCTTGACTTAGGCGTAGAAACGCCTAAGTTGCGCCACGTTCCAGGGATTTGGCTCACCGACTCCTGTCTTCTTGTCTTTTATCCTGTACGCTCCTCCTTCAATTACTTCACTAACAATATAAGGTCCTAGCCAAGGTGACTCGAATTTCTCGTGGCTATCTTGTGTGAGTCGAAGAACTAGGTCGCCCACTTGGAAAGATCTTGGTCGCAATCGTCGACTGTGATAGTTTTTCATATCTTGCTGGTATTTGGCAACTCGTGACAATACTTCGTCGCGAGCCTCGTCAAGTGCATCCATATCATCTTCCAGCGCCTTTCTCGAGGTTTCTTCATCAAACTCCGCCACTCTCGGAGAATTGTGTTCTATTTCTATCACATTTCTGCTCCATGAACCAGGAAAAATGGCAGTATTGGGTGTTGTTCGTATGCTCTATAGCACGCTTGGTAATTCCTCTAGCCAAGTGTGCCGAGCTTTTTCCAATGGTCCTAGCAGGCGCTTCTTGATGTCGTTGCAGATGACACCGTTTGCTTTCTCGACTTGACCATTAGTTTGCGGGTGCCGGACTGACGCAAAATGTAGCTTGATGCCTATTTCTGCACAATAAGCCTTGAATTCCTTTGACGTGAAATTACTGCCATTGTCTGTGACGATGCTATGAGGAACTCCGAACCGAAAAACGATGCTCTTGATGAACTTGACCACCGATGCTGCATCTGGCGAATTTATCGGCTTTGCTTCAACCCACTTGGTGAACTTTGACAGCTACAAGCATCTACTCGTACTCTCTGGTCACGCCTTGTGCAATTTGCCCACCATATCAAGACCCCCCGAGCAAAGGGCCACGACAAAGGTATTGGCATCGGATTCGCTGCGGAGAATGAGGTTCGCGGCAAACCTTTAAATACATCCAGTACGCACTATGTCCTTTGCATCCTCGATGGCGTTAGCCAATAAAATCTGCTCACGAAAACCTTGGCGCAATAACTCTCTGCTGCTTGCATGGTGTCCGCATACTCCATCGTGCACGTCCTTTAAAAGCACCCGACCTTCTTCAGCTGTGACGCAGCGCTATAAGACTCTCGATATACTTTTCTTATAAAGCTCGCCCTTAACCACAGTAAAGGCTTTGGATCTCGAATAATTCGCCTTGCTTCCACTGGATCGTCGGGTATTTGCTGCCTTGAAATATATGCAATATAAGCCTGCATCCACGGTATTTGTATTATCATTACCTCATGCGATTCTTCATCATCTCCAGATACACCTGCCTCGAGGGCTACCGAAGCCCCCGAGCCTTTCTCGACCTTCTCTTTCTTCTTTGGTTGTTTCCTTGCCTTAGTAGACCTTTCACTTATCTCCTCCCAAAATACTCCGGGTGGTATTGCTAGACACTGCGACCCGATATTTGCCAAACATCGGCTTCGTCATTGCTGAGTCTGCTAACATGATTCACTTCACACCCGTCAAAAAGTTTCTCGAGTTCATTATATAACTCCTTGTATGCTATCATGCTATCATTGACTGCGTCGCATTGATTCATCACTTGTTGAGCCACCACTGAGGAGTCGCCGTATATTTTTAGTCGGGTTGCACCACAAGCCTTCGCCATCTTCATCCCATGTAGCGCTTCATACTACTGCCTCATTGTTAGATGCGTTGGGAAACGTCATCCGTAGTACATATTTTAACTTGTCTCCTTGAGGTGAAACCAATATCACGCCTGCTCCTGCTCCTTCTAACCTCTTGGACCGTCGAAGTTCATGGTCCAGGTTCGATAATCCAGGAGGTCCCGTGTTCAGCTCCATCCACTCGCCGAGGTTGGTAAGATCTCGGCGACTTGATCGCTTTTCTTTTTTCATGATGTCCCGAGGGGAAAGTTCTATTCCCCAAAGGGAGACACGACCCGTAAGCTTCGGGTTATTCAGTATATTTGACAATGGTGCCTCATTGACCACTATTATCGGGTGTCTGAAAAATAGTGTCGTAACTCTTGGCGTTGTAAACACTCCATACGCCGTCGATAATGCGGTACCGCTGTTTGAAGGCGATAGAACCTCACTAATAAAATATACCGGCCTCTGTACTCCATGGAGTTTCCCTTCCTCTTCTCTCTCGACCACAAGTGCCGTGCTGACTACCTGAGGTGTAGCCGCAATGTAGAGCAGAAGAGGTTCCTTTTCCTTGGGTGCCACCAATATGGGGGGTGTCGAGATCGTGCGTTTGAGATCCTCGAAAGCTCTGTCTGCTTCTTCGTTCCACTCGAACTTTTCTCCTTGCTTGATCAAGGTGTAAAATGGCAACGCCCTTTCTCCCAGCCTGGCGACGAATCTGCTCAAAGCTGCGACTCGTCCAGTTAGCTGCTGTATTTCCTTTAACTTTGTTGGCTTCCGCATTGTCACGATGGCCTGAAATTTCTCCGGGTTAGCCTCAATTCCTCTTGCTGACACCAGGAACCCGAGAAGTTCTCCTGCAGGGACGCCAAAAGAACACTTTGTCGGGTTTAGCTTGAGGCAAAATTTGTCGAGGTTGTCGAAGGTTTCTCTGAGATCATCGATCAATGTTGATCCTTCTTTTGTTGTTATGACAACATCGTCAATGTACACTTGGACGTTCTTGCCAATCTGCGTGGCAAGCACTTCTGCATCATCCGCTGGTATTTGCCGCGTTTTCCAACCCGAAAGGCATTGTTCTGTAGCAAAACACGCCATAAGGGGTGATGAAAGCTGTTTTGACTTCATCTTCTTCCTTCGGTCGAATCTGGTTGTAACCAGAATATGCGTCCACGAAGGAAAGACGTTCACAACCTGCCGTGGAGTCGACAATTTGATCGATCCTTGGGAGGGGAAAGTGATCCTTTGGACAATGTTCATTTAGACACGTGAAGTCGACGCACATGCGAAGGACCTCTGTGTTTTTCTTCGGGACCAGCACTAGGTTTGCTACCCATGTGGCTTCTGTGTGTATCTCTTTCATGAACCCAGCTTCTCTGAGTCGATTGATTTCTGACAGCATAGCTTTGCGATTTGGTTCCGAAAAACGCCGTAGCGGTTGTCTAATTGGCCTAGCCAATGGATCCAAATTAAGGGAGTGCTCGGCAAGTTCCCTCGGTACTCCTGGAATGTCGGCTGGACACCATTCGAAGATTTCCCAGCGCTCACGGTGGAACTCGACGAGCGCGCTTTCCTATGCGAGGTCCATGTTTGTGGCGATAGTCGTCATCTTCTTGGGATCTCTGGGTGTATCACTTCCTTGAGGTTCTTGGTAGTATCAAAGGTTGGTTCCTTAAGCGGCCTCCTGACGTCTAGCAACACGTCGTAGTCCGTCGTCAGCTTTGACGCCAAATACTCTGCCTGCATCCCGAAAGTTTCCGACATGCGATGGAAATCCTTGTCGCACTTATCCGCTAGCGCAAAACTGCCTTTCACCGTAATTGGTCCCTTGGGTCCAGGAGCCTCCACAACAGTGCGTGTAGTGGGGGTGCCATGAATCATACACGGGTCGTCCCAATAAAGCATGGTGATGGCGAAATCCACGACTTCAAACTCGACCTTTCGATCCGATGTTCTCGGGTTCCAAACTGAACATCGAAATTAATCTTCCCAATGGATAACTTGGCTTGTCAGTGTGATACCATGGAACGCGTATCCGTTGGTTTTAAGTTCGCCAAGGATATGTTCATCTTCCTCAATCTATCTGCATTAAGGTTTAGCTGCCTCCATCTATAAAAACCTGGACACATCGAATCTGTGATCACGCCGGTAAGATTAAAGCCGATTCCGGTCGAGGAACTTGCTGCGGGTGATCCGCTATGGTGAAGCCAATGTCCTGTCCTGACCAATTTAGATACTCTATTGTTGGTGGAGGCATCTCTCTGCCATAAAAACTTGCCGAGAAATCACTTTCTGCTCTGTTGGATGGCCTAGCCTTCGAATCATCGAGACCGCGCCGTTGGTATCGATATACGGAGGCGGTGGTGGCGCTACTGCTATTCTGAGCTGGTGCCGATTTTCGTCAGTAATTGAGGGAGGAGGTGGGAGATGAACCTCACTCCTTGGCCCCTGAGGGTATCCTTTCTTTTGTGCGTTGGCATGCCCTGCAAATCTGTTTAACGCCCGAAAAGTTCGGTCTTTCTGAGTGTCCTGACTGCCTCTTTTCATTGTTCGAGGTAAAAGTGCATTTGGCATGGTCCGTTCATCATATTTTCGGGAGATACGTACGGCCTCTGGAACCTTGGACCATTATTTTGCCTATTTTGGAGGGCCATCCCGTGTCACCACGCTGCTCACCGCTCTTTTGATAATCATCTCGATTATTTCCTTCATTATTTCCTCGGAAGCCGGCCGATATTTGGCCGGGACCTTTGTGATCTGAATACTGGCGAAAACGCCGTCTATTTTGGAAGTTTCTGTTCGATCTTCCTCGTGACCTATGTCGCTTGTTGTTTGACATCATCCTCTCCATCTGCCTAACGATTTGCTATCTCCATGAGTGCTGCTATAGTGGTTCTCCCTAGATCCTCGATGAAGTCCTTCCTTCGGATCCCTCCGACAAAAGCATCTATCGCTCTCTCGTCAGATACATTTTCTGCCGAGTTTTGATAATATTCCACCTCTCTATATACGCCCTCATCAACTCGTCATACTTCTGTCGATAGGCTCTCAACTCCTCAATTGACGCAGGCTTCTTGCATGTAGACAAGAAATTCTTTACGAACAGGTCCTCGAAGGTTTCCCAACTGTCGATAGATCCAGGTGGTAACTTTTTGATCCATGATCGAGCCACATAGATACACTGGATGCTTTGCATAGCCATTGCCTTAGTTCCACCCGTCAGTTTTACTGTCTCCATGTAATCAACCAACCAATCCTCGGATCTTGGTCCATCAAATTTTTTGTAACGTCAGTGCAACTTGAAATACGACGGTACTCGTTTCGGACTCGTCAAAAGGAGTCAACAGCATCTTCGTCATCTACTTCAGTGATCGTCGACGTTCTCTCCCTTTCCTTTCGCGCCCTATCGACCCGTGTCTGCGCACCGTATCTCTTGCCGACGTTCTTGGAGGTGGTTGTATTGCCGCTGTAGGTCGCGGGCTATTTTGTCTTGCGGCACCTTCGGAGGTGTGCTTGTTCTGAACGCTGTCCCCATAACTCCAACTCCTGCCAAATCCATATTATACAATGCCTCTCTTGGATCTCTATGGTGGCCTTTGCAGTATAAAGGCCTGTGTCGCCATATATCCCGCTTAAGGTTTTGGGATAATGTTCCCACTTGTGTCAATCGACATGAAAGACATGTCGAGGTTAAGATCAAGTTCTCCCTATCCGCCTCCGGTATATTCTGCAGTCGAGAGACATTGCCCTGTTACGGCCATCTCTGTTGTCTCCCGAAGTTCTTGAATGTCGGCTCAACTCAGCCCTTCGCCTGCTTGACACGACGGCGGCTCTTCTCTTTCGAGTTCAGCCGTTTGTTTTTCGAGCTCTCCCACGGGCTATATTCGTACGCCTGTAACTCCGCTACTGTTGCAGTGGTATTCATCGGCTCCGTGCCATTTATGGCTCTTGTCGCTCTATCCCAAGCTTCTTGCGGGAGTTGCACTTTGTCTATAGGTTCAGGACCGATGTATTTGGTGCCCAAACCTCGCGTGAGATCAGCGGGATCGACGTATGGATTTCCCAAATTGTCGAAAGCCTCGAGGCTCTGCTCGGCTTGCTTCCTCAATGGCGTACACTTGGTGATGTGTTGAAGCTTGATTGTCGTCGATATTGGTGACACCGTCATATAGATCGGCGAAGACCTCACGAATAGAAGTAGATCTGTCGATGAAATCGAATGCATCGACGCTGTTGGAATCGCTGCTTATATTTGAGTCCGCAGATGACCCGACGGATATGTTGCCAAAGATCTTGACGAGTTCGTCGCTTGATGCAAACTTTGAGGATGTTGCCGACGAAATCTCTTCATCGCCAGACTCGAACGATGAAACCGATCCCGATGAATCGGAACGAGCTGCAACCGATCCCGCTGAATCCGATCTTGCGAGTCGATGAGATCCTTCCTTCCCGACGCGGAAGTGGAACCTTCCGAACGCCATTTCCATGGGCTCCTCCAGATAAGCATATGCATCCATACGGGAGGGTGGGTGATGAACAAAATCGACTAGAGCGGTTTCGATCTGTTTACCTCGATCCATCGCGTTGCATGCTACCGAAGACGCCGAAGATGTTGAACGTGCCATCGAGATCAGAACCTTGTCGCCTCTAATCCCCACAGATGGAGCCAATTGATAAGGGATTAACTTATCAATGCCTACAAGTTGTAGACTAGGGTTTAGTTGGAAGTAGAGGGAAAGTAGATCTCGAAGGTTTCAGCCGAAAAAGTACTCGACTGCTATGAAAACTAGGGTTGCGTGAAAACAATGAATCGATCCTTTCTTTGTCCCTCGACCCCCTTATATAGGAGGCGGAGCCGAGGGTTTCGTGATGTACAAGTTGAGTCGGGAGGGTTCTGAACCGTCCCGCAATAGTTACAAGTCAATATCCCTAATACAATTCTATCCTTCCAAACTATCTCCCGATTGGGCCTCTGGGCTTTGTAAAACTTCGGGTCGTGGGCCTTCAGTAAACCCTGGGTATCTTCTTCGGCAGGCCCATTGGGGATGCCTATGTCACCGGGGTTCCATTGCAAACTCGGAAATCCTAACCAAACCAATAACTCCGGAAGAAGCCGCAGACCCAGAAGGTCTAGAAGCCAAAAGGAAGGAACTGCTGGCTACCGCGGAAAGATTCACCAATACTGCCGTAATAATGCTTGAGGAAATGCAAGACGCGGAGGAGTTGATGGAACTGGTCGATGAGAAAGAGCGCATGACCATAGAATACTGGCAGAAGGCCAAAGCACTCAGGGAACAGTGGGAAACGATCATAGGTGATGCCATCAGGGAAGCAGAAAGGATCCGTCAAGAAGCCATTCGCCCCCGCAAGATCAACTTCGACAGCCCCGCCAATCATCAGCCGCTCGCAACCCCAAAGGATAACATGAAGAAGGTTGTGGAGCTTCTGGCCAAGAATGATGAGGAAATCGACATCAACCACCTCCGCACACTTCTCGCTTCAGCAAAGAAGCAACAGAGTAAGGCAGATACTTCGCGCATGATGGAATCCAACCCGGATCTATGCGTATCCACCGCGCAGAAGCACGCCTCCGGAAGGAAACGTCGTGACGAGCAATCGCGCACCGGATCTACGGAGCGCAGAAGAAGAACCAGGGAACATCCAAATCTGATCCCCATACCCCCGGAAACTCCTCCGGCGGATAAGAACAGGGGAAAGGATCTGATGTATGCTGGCAGGGATTAGTACCGGAACCCGTCACCTCCGCCCCGGAACCCGCTTCCTCCTCTGCCACCTCGCCGATGGAGTCCAGCTGGAAATGCCAGACCCCATGGGCCTGGTGGCATTAACATCCGTGGCAATGTCGTCCCTCAGAGGATTCGGAACAAGGAGCGCACGCCTGAGCCCCGCAGGAGCAGGATCGAAGAGCGTGAGCCCGAGCCCCGTAGAAACCGAAAAGAAGGAGGCGACCGCCATAATGGCGAGGGCAGCCACCGGAGCCGGAGCCAGCACCATGAAGGATGCGGAGAATTAGAAGGCGGAAGCAAAAAAGCCTCATCGGCCCCTTCGCAGATCTCCTTCCCCACCACCAAGTGGAGGAGGTGGAGGCGGAGGCCGAAGATCTTGATCCCGCTCAAAATTTCCAGCCTGCAACGGCCCACGTGACGCCCGGGAACGTCTGAACAAATACAGGACTGGGTACATAGGCCCAAAATGCTTTGCCAGGAGAATCCGAGAGGAACCAACGTCAAGAGGCTTGAACCTCAAGCTACCCGGAAATCTGAAGCACTATGATGGCAGTGAGAGGCCCGACACATGGATCGCTGACTACTTCAATGCAGTCAGCTTTGCTGGAGGAACCCCCAATATGACCTGCCGCATGCTCCAGTTGTACCTTGTTGGCCCAGCCCGTACCCGGCTCAGCGACCTTGACAAAAATTCTATCTTTTGCTGGTTTAACCCGAAGATTGCCTTCGAGATGCACTTCAGGGGCACCTACAAGAGACCCTCCACGGCCAGCGATCTGCTGGCCTGCATCCAGAAGAAAAACGAAACCTCCCAAGCCTTCCTCTCTCGGTGGTTAGCAACAAGAAACGAGTGCGAGAACGTGGATAACCGCACAACAATGCTAGCTTTCATAGGTGGCTTGCAAAGAGGGGGGCTGCTCCGGCACAAGCTAACTTTCCTTGTCAATGAGAATAAGCTGACCTTGGATGACATGATCGGCATCGCCAGCACTCACAACGCCGCTGATGACGACGCAGGTGGAGAACTCTCGGCCACAGCCATACTCCTGCATCAGCAAAAGAAGAACCGTGATGGTAGCAGCAACAACAAGCAGAAGAACCCCTATGATGACCAAAAGAGCGGCGGATCCGACATGGTAGCCATGACGTTCCAACGCGAAGGTCAAGGAGGCGGAAGAGGCGGCGGCCATGGTGGCGGAGCCGGTAGGGGCCAGCAGCGCGCTAACGAGGTCACCGTTACCAGATCTCGCGCTACTTGGATGCAAGCTTCAAGGTCATCAGATGAATATGCAGCTGGAGTTAGTTCATTCTTAAAGTTTTCTCTAAGAAATGAAGTGCAAGACAGTAAGATACTTTGTCCATGCAAAAATTGTGGGAACAAATTCTGGTATGATGTAGAAAATGTCAATGATCATCTTATGTGTACTGGTTTTATGCCTGGATACAAAACCTGGTTGTTTCATGGGGAACCAGTTGTTAATAATGACCCTCACACACAATCTAGTTCTCAAGAAGACACTAGTAATGCTAGAGATGAGATTGACCAGCTTCTGTTAGATGGGTTCAAAATGTACAATAGAAGTTCCTTGCATTCAGAAAAAGAAGAAGGCAATGAAGATGATTGTGAAGATGAAGATGTCGAATCATACAAGACGTTAGTCAATGATGGTGGTCAACAGTTGTACCCAGGATGCAAGAAGTTTTCTAAGCTACAATTTTAGTAAGATTGCTCAACATAAAAATGTCACGGGAATGACAAATGCTGCATTTGAAGATATGCTGACACTGTTCAGGGAAGCACTACCTAAAGGACATTCGTTGCCGAAGAAATTTCATGAAGCAAAGCAGTACATCAGAGGAGTTGGACTTGCATATGATACTTATGATGCCTGTTTCAATGACTGCATAATTTTCAGAGGCATCCATGCCAAGGCCAATTCCTGCCCAGTTTGCAAAACAAGCAGATGGAAGACTGAAAGAAGTGTAGTAGATGGGAAGAGAATTAGTAGGGTGGCTAGGAAAGTTATCAGGCATTTCCCACTGAACAAAAGAGTCAGGAGGTTTTTTATATCTAACAAAACAACAACTCTGATGAGTTGGCACAATGATGGGAGAACCAAAGATGATTTCATGAGGCATCCAGCTGATTCACCTGCTTGGAAAAACTTCGACAGCAAGTACAGGTGGTTCAACAAAGAGCCAAGGAACATAAGATTTGGATTAGCTATAGATGGATTCAACCCTTTTAGGAATATGAACCTATCTTACAGCATCTGACCTATCATTCTGATCCCATACAACTTCCCACCTTGGATCTGCATGAAGGAGACAAACTTTATCTTATATGTCATTGTACCAAGAAGGAGATCAACAGGGAAAGACATTGATGTATACCTGCAATTAGTAATTGATGAGCTACATGAGTTGTGGCATCTTGGAGTTCTAGTACATGATTCTCATTTTGGGAAAAACTTTAGAGTCCATGTTGCACTACTATGGACCATCAGTGATTGGCTGGGGCGTGGAATATTGAGTGGTGAAAGTATTGTTGTTTGTTCTCACTGCCTCTTAGGAACTTGTTCTACAAGGTTGAAGCATGGACACAAAGCATGTTTTTAGGTCACAGAAGGTTCTTGTCAATGGATCATGCATTCAAAAGGGACGAGGAATATTTTGATGGTACAACTGATTTCAGGGAACCTCCAGTGCAGCCTACATGGAAGAAATTTCTGCTATGACAATGGATATCCAAACTGCATATGGAAAACTGCAGAAGCAAAAGATGATTGGAAGGAAGAAAAGGAATAGAGTTGAAGGGGAGGAGGATGTGGAGAATAAGGAGGAAGTACATACTGTTGAATCAACTTTCAAGAAGAGGAGCATCTTTTTCCAACTAGAATATTGGAAATTTTTTGCTTGTCAGACACAATTTGGAGTCAATGCACATTGATAAGAATGTGTTTGACAACGTAGTCAACACTTTTCTTGATGTGGATAAAAGGTCAAAAGATAATGCAAAGGCTAGGATGGATATGAAGAGCATGAAGATTAGAGAACAATTGCACATTGATGAATCACAAGAAAAACCTGACTTGCCAGATGCCTTGTACTACATGGAGTCATCAAAGAAGAAGTTGTTCTGTGGACTGGTGAAAAATGTTAGATTTCTAGACAACCATGCTTCCTCTATGTTCAGCAAGGTAAGGTTAGAGGAAAACAAGTTTGATGGGCTGAAAATCATGATTTCCATATTTTGTTTGAAGAAATATTACCTTTTGTTGTAATGAAGACATTACCTGAAGAAGTTGGATTGCCCTTGGTAAAGCTGGCCAAGTGTTTCAAGGTCATTACTTCGAAAATCGTCAACAATAAAGAGATAGAAATAGTTGAAGAATAGTTGCCAGAGATATTATGTCAACTTGAGAAGATTTTTCCTCCAACATTCTTCGATATAATGGAGCACCTAGTTATACATCTCCCAGCTGAAGTGAGGCTTGTTGGGCCTGTTCATATCAGGAACATGCGGTCCATCGAAATGTTCATTGGCAACATGAAAAACTAGGTACACAATAGAAGCCACCCTGAAGGATCTATTGCAGAGTCATATTTGTTCGATGAGTGTTAGACATTATGCTCTAGATATGTGGATGATTGTAACACCAAGTTCAACAGAGCACCAAGACATGATGATAATATGCCAAGTAGTGCAAAAAAAAGTTGCAGCAAGTACCTGGCGGTTTTTGGAAGACCATTATCAGCTTGCAGTACTTCTGAACTGGATTACCTGTCTTGGACTCAAGCACATAAGTATGCCCTCTTCAATTACAAACACATCAATTCTTACACATAGAAGCATATGCAAGCTTTAGCTGCTGGCAAAAAGAGAAAAGGTAAAAGACAGGTAGAAGCAAAACATCACAGAACATTCCATATTTGGTTCATTGACCATGTGCAATCTTTGCTTCTTAAAGGCACTAAATTGCCAGAAGAATTTTTTTGCTAGCAAACAAGCCTTACATGATGGTGAAGAAGTACAACATCTACAACATTAATGGTTGTGTATTCCACACAAAGGAGTTTGCAGCAGGCAAAAGTACCCAATGTGATGGAGTATCAAACTAAGCTATGACTTCCAGTTATTCTAGTTCAAAAGATAAGAACCCATTAAAAGGACAAGTAGAGTATTATGGTAGAATAGTTGAGATTGTTGAGTTAAATTATTCCAACCAAGGAAGTGTTGTCCTGTTCAAATGTGAATGGTCTGGAGTTAAAAAGCATTGCCAACTTTGGAATAACACAAGTAAACCTGAAGGAGTTAGAATTGAGATCAGAACCATTTATATTTTCAAGTCAAGCTAACCAGATATACTATGTGAAAGATGATGTAGATGATGATTGGTACTCTATTGTCTGTCCTTCAATTAGAGATTACTTTGACATGGAGCCTAGAATAGATATTTAGTTTAGGTATGACAGTCATGTTTGACATGTTCTTACTTTTCTTAGAAGTTACTATATGTGCAGGAACAATTAATTCAGTTAATATATGTGCAGGAACAAATAATTCAGATATCCAAGATTGGAAGGAAAAGATGATCCAAGTAGGTGAAGCTGCAAGAACTAAAAGTAATGGTGCTGATATCTTTGAAAGGTTCATGCACATAGCAAAAGCTACTGGATACTACACAGGGAATCAACAAGTAAGTAATGAATTCTACATCTCAACACCTTTGAACACAACAAGTTTTGCATGATTCCAAGATATTTATCTAACTATTACTTGTAAATTTCCTTTGCTCAGATTGTTGAGAATGAAACTATATATGAACAACTAGAGGAAGATGAAGATGATGATAATTCTGAAGATGACAGTGATGAAGAGGACGACGAGGAAGAAGAAGAGGGTGCTGAGGATGGGTAGAGAGTAAATGGTGGTGAAGGCTATGACAGTGATGCAACTAATGATGATGGTGATGAATACGAAGATGGGTCAATTAAAATTAACAACACTCCGGGCTAGATTCTTGAACTATCAATTTTCTATCTTGTCAACGGAAAGAAATATAGTATATCTAATTTGTTATAACAGTTATGGTTTTAGGAACAGAAGAAGAGAAATCCCATAGAGGTCCAACACAACTGAAGGGGTTCTGGAAACATGTTAATCCCAACTGTAAAAAAGATGTAGAATTCAATGATAATGGACAGCCTTGTGGTCCAAACACCAGTCAGTTCACCAATTTTATTGGAAGTTTAGTTAAAGGAAAGGAAATTTCAATGGCAGCAACAAGCTGGAGCAAAGTAACCAGATGTGACAAAATGAAGTTGTGGGAAACTGTTAAGGTATTTAAACTGCCTTACATTTATTTCTGAACTGCAATAACAGTGGAAAGGATTTGTTGTCTAACTGTTGCTACTTATGTATGGTAGGCATTCTTTAATGTTGAAGAAATACATAGGTACTGGGTAATAAAATCTGCAGGTAAAAAATGGAAAGATTTCAAATGCTACTTAAAGAAGAGACAATACAAGTCCAAATTATCAATAGAAGAGAACGTTGCGAAAGGGTGTGGCCAAAGAATTCCTCTAGCTCAATGGGATTGGTTGGTGAAGCATTGGAAGCAACAAAAATCAAAGGTGCATCATTAAATCATCAAACTTTCAATTTCAAAATGTATGGTTTCTAAACTTACCATGAACTGAGTTACTAAACTTAAATTTGTAATCGCAGAAATTTTCAAAGAAGAACAAAAATGCAAGGAAAAGCCAACCAAATAGTACACACACTACTGGGTCAAGGAGCTTCACAGTTGTACAAGAACAAACAATAATAATCCAAACTGATCAATTCAGACTTAAAGTTTCTGCATTTTACTTTGTGTACAACCCATTTTAAATATTTGTGATAGTTCCTGAGGGCATAATTAATCCATGTGATTTGCAGGAGATCCTAGAAGGTAAAAAAATTGGGAGGGGTGAGCTCTACAGAATAACTCACACTAATAGCAAAGGACTGCCAGTTGACGATTTTGCTGCCGGGAAAATTGTAAGTTTCACCTCTTGTCACTATTGCCATGACACATACTTGTTCTAGCACATACCTGCCATGACACGTAGTTCCTACTGTATTCTTTGCAGAATGAAATTAATGACAAACTTAATGCCAATCCTCAACTGCTTGGGGACGAACCAAATCCCAATGACATGTATTCAACATTGTTTCCCAAAGCAAAGAAATCAACAAGGTATGGTCTAGGCATGGTAGTTTGTGGAAAAGGATCAGAAAATCTAGCTCAAGCACTAGCAGCTGTTGAAGAGAGTAGGAAAGAGAGCAGAGACCTCAAGCTTATGGTTGAAAACATGGCAAGAAAGACTGATATCATAGAAGGGCAATTGAGCCAACTAATGATAGTGTACTAAGCTAGCCAGAAAGTACAAGACAACCAACAACAACAAACAAGTGAAGAGGGAATGGAAGGTCCTCCTACAGTCCAGGTATAGTACAACTTCTTCTTTCATGACTAAGTATATGGTTGAAAATATCTTTCCACAAAGTCTGGTGATATCTAAATTTGTGATATGATTGGTATAATGTAGGTTACCAACCAAATGTTGAGAAAGTCACTAGCACTGAGGTTACAGGTTCCAAAGCAAATGTAAATTATACCTTCTTCTTTCATGATATGTATTGTAATCATACTATCCAGATGGTTATGATAAGTATTTGATAAGTTTGATAGAATGTAGGAAACTAGATCAAGTGAAGAAACACATGTGAAAAGAAGCCAAAAACCTAATCATAACTCAAAAGTTACAGGATCTCAAGCCAAAGTATAGTATCGACAGTTTCATGTTCACTTGGCTGCTAGATGGTCATGCTAATCGTGTGCTATGATTGTCTAAATGTAGGCCACCAGAAATCACGAAGATAAAAGAGCTAGCAAAAGCAAGCAGAGAAAGAGTGGGAAGGAACCTAATGGTTCTATACCCAAGGTATGTGCTGCTAACATTGGTAAATTTTGAAATGGTGATAGTTGAAATGCTGATATTAATATTGTGATATGATTGGTAATTGAAGGTACCACCTAAAAGCATGAGAACGCAACCTAGACAGGAAGCATATATACCCAGGAAGGTGTCTACAGCCAGAAACAATGTATAGCCAGGAAGGTGTTTACAGTCAGGAAACAATGTATAGCCAGGAAGGAATGTTTACCCATCAAGTAGAAGAAACTCAGTCAAAGACAACTTACAAGCATCTAGAGGCAAAGGTTAGATATTACTCCAGCAATTGTACTGATTAAATAATTGATGCAATAACTGAGACTTATATAATGAAATAATAAAATATGTTATCTGCAGACAACAAGTGTGAACAAGATCATTAAATCTGCTAAACTGGAGAAGGCATAAGAGAACAAGATGAAAAATAGTGAGGTGAAGAAGAGAAAGAACTGAAGAAGAGAAAGAACAAATGGACAGTCAAGGTGACAAAAGGGATGTATATGGCATTAACTTCACCAACCAGTGAAGCAGTAGTAGCTCTTGGGACTGTTCAGAATGCAGACACAGAGAATTACATTGAGGTTATGATCAACATGGTCTTGAAGAGAACCACAAGGTTACCACAAGCAAAGGGGAGAATGACACTACTAGGTCAAGCTGAGGCACACTCAGTAAAGTGGCCAAGGAAAAATGTAATTTCACTTGCCTCTTGCCTCTTGAGAATATCAATTATTACTTGTACTGCACATGATCAATACTGCCTTTTAGGTTCACTTTTCATGATTTGTACTAACATTTAGGGTGTGTTTGGTAGGTCGGCCGGACTCAGATATTCCCACCTCAACCGAGTTTTAGTTGTTTGTTAGCCCGGCTCTGCCCTCTTAGCCCTGCCCACCTCGTGCAAAAAACAGGCTCTTAGCCCTGCCGGGTTGTGAAGCTCAAATTGAGCTTCACACCTCGGCCTGGCCGAGTTGGCCCGAGAAATCCCGTCGCGCGCGCCCGCGAATCGTTTTCCACCCCGTCCAGATGCGCCCTCTCATTCTTGAGAAATCCTCCACATTTCCCTCACCCGCGTGGCCGAGCCGCCTCTCCATCCTCCCCAAATCCCGCCGCCGGTCTCTGCCCCCACATTCCTCTCTCCCTCTCAGCCGCCCTCAGCAGCCGCCGAGCTAGACGGTGCGCCGCCCTCCTGTGCACGCCGGGGAAATCCACATCTGGCCCATGGAGGTCGGGTTACCTAGAAGCACGTCACCTCGTCCTTAGCAGCAGCTGCCGCGCCGGACGAGGATGTCCATGTCTCCCGGCGGCAGCAGGACGTCGACAACGTTCCCATCTGCAGCAGGCCGCCCCACCCGATCCGCCTTCAGGACGTTCTCCGCGACGCCCAGGCTTCGAGATCCTTCGCCTCCACGACGCCTAGGCCCCGAGCTCCTCCACCTCAACGACGCCCAGGCCCCAATGACGCCAGCGCCTCCTCGCGATGGTACCTCCTAGCGCCGGTGCTCCTCGCAGACGAGGTCTGCTTGCGTAAGCGCAAATCCCAACACCCTGCACCACCAGACGAACGCTAGCACTCCGGCCAAGGAGTTGATTGCTTTTTATTTTTCTATTGAAGGTCCTCTGTGTTAAAATGTTGGACTAGTTTGCAGTTTTGAGTTCACCCCAGATATTTTCCACCAAACAACATCTTGGCTTGGCCTGGGTGAACACACCCAATCCACCAAACAAGTGTTAAAATCTAACCTCGGCTTGTATAGGGTCGGCAGGTCTGAGGTGGGAAAGTAATTCTGTAGTGGACCGACCTACCAAACACACCCTTAGCTTCACTTGACATGAAACAGCCATGTTTTATATATGTAGCTACACTAGCTATGACACAAAACATTCTTGTAGGCCACTACTGAAGATGTGGACTTGACTCATGCATCAATTATAAGCAGCATGGACAAGAACTTGCGCATTCATTCCAGATCAGATGGTTGGGAACTGACATTGGAGGAACAAGCAGTAAATCGAGATAAAATTAGGAGAACAGAAAACGCTGACAGTCAGACAACTAAGAAGAGGAGAACCTTCACCTTTAAGTCAAAAGCCAATGTTGATGGAAGCACTTTGCTGGATGATGTGTGACCAGGATGTGTAATATAATGGTCTGAGAACCCTGCCAAGCTGATGCTTGATGAACTTTGCTGGATGATGTGTGACAAGTTAGATGAACCCTGCCAAACTGATGCTTGATGAACTTTGCTGGATGACATGCGTTTTATGAACCTGTGGTCATGTGACAAGTTAGACAGCATTGTAAGTTAAATAACTGGATTGTCAACAATACTGGATGTTTCAAAATGTTGACTGAATGCTTGATTGTAAGTTAAATAATTTGAGTGCTAATGTTGTTTGACTGATAAATTGCATGATGTCTGCTGCCAGTCGAGTAAATTAAAACATGCCTACAAAAAAAATCAGCGGCATCAGACCTATATGCCTGAAAACAAATTTGGAGGCATTTATGGAACTGCCGGCAAAAAAATTGGACGGCATCTCCGACAAGTGCTAGAAAAAAGATTCCGATTCCAGCGAGTGCCAGAAAAAGATTCCACGGCATCTCAAAAAAAGCGCCGGCAAAAAAATTCCACGGCACATTACCAAAGTGCCAACAAAACTTTTTACATGGACAAAGTTAAGTGCGTGAAATAGTTAGTACTGGCATCCGTGCTTGTGCCTTGACAGACTTACAACGGCATTTTTTTTAAATTTGCCGGCAAAGACCTACCTCATCCGAAGCAAATATAACATTTTTTCTGCCTGGAAAAAACATTGCGGCACTTTGGTACAATTACTGACACTCTTTTGTACCGGCAATCTGGGTACCTGAGGTGGTAGTGATGATCGCACTTGATCTTTGTCATGCAGCTAGTACCTCTCTTCAGTCTTCACTGCTACGATCGAGGCAGGGCGAAATGTCCTTTCCGCCTGCAGGTCGGGCCGTCGGGCGTGCGCGAGGTACTCACCCGGCCCAGGCACGCATGCACCCCTTTCCTCTCGTCGTTGATCTCCCCGCTCCTGCGCGGTCGCATCGATTTCGCGCGCCAGCTTTCTTTCTTTGTTCCTCCGTTCAATGGCGACCGCGCCGACCAGCATATACTGATACTCTGTTTGCTCGCGGAAAGAGGTCTCATTGCTTCTGTTGGGTGCCATGAAGACATCGCCTGCGGGAACGGCACGCTGCGCTTCAGGATTCCGATTAGCATCGCAGTGCTGCTTGCCTGCTTCTCGATGTCTGTCGAACACATCATTCGTCGCGTGCAGAGTCCAGTCCAAAATCCCCCTTCTCGGTTATATCTCGAGTAGCAGAGTCGAGTCCGTCATGGTCAAGGCGCTGAAAGTCTGAAGAAACATCATCGACTTAATTTTCGTGGCTGTTGCAGATTACGCAGTGGCCTTTCATCAGTCTTCACCGTTTCAGCTTCAGCGGCGGTTAGCTTTTTCTTATGTCGACATACAGGGAAGGGGGCCTTCTATTCGAGCAAACAATAAACCAGGATGGCTGGCAGATACAACGCCAAATAGATCAACTATGTTACGGTGAAATCGGGAGGATCGTACTCCCAGAAATGTGGAGGTGACATCTCCTTGATATATGGGCGCTCACTGCTGAAGTGTATGTGTGTAGGCATTGCTAGATGAGGAATTAATTGAGCATATCAGCATCAGTCGGTGATCAATCGGTGTGAGAATGCCAAATAGTAGATTTTCTTCTCAATTGAATCCCAGTCTCATGCAGATTCAATAAGGTGGTACTAACAATTAGGGCGATCTAGACTACAGCCGCAAAGCAATCCATGCATCAGTTTTTCAGAGTCCCTGTCGACTTCTCATTTTGTTAGGAATTTTCTTGACAAACTAGAGATGGCCAAACTAGCGTCGAGCAATGTCAAGCGTCAGAGTACACGGTGTCCGATCGGGCCCTGTTTGGTTAGCTCCACATTCTGGGTACTTCAACATTTGCTTCTCTTAGACAATAGTGTTGGATGCAGATGTGCAATTCATTAAAGAAGCCCATATAGTCTATAATTGCGAAATATCATGACCTATTACAGTGACAGCTTGGAGATAACTTTGAAAACAAACTTTAGTTTCATATTGTTTTTTTACATGTTTAGCCTCATATTGTTAGTTGGGAGAGAGTTGAAGTGGTTTATAAAGGTTGTTGTTCCAGTCTTTGTAAGTAAGGGAGAAGAGAAGGAAGCCATGAACACTCCGCCTCATCGGCTAGCCTCGCCACATACGCGTTGCGTGACTCGAGTTCGAGTTCAAAACCGGTTTTGGGGAAGCCTAAATTTTTGCTTGGTGCACCAACCAAGTTTGGTACGTGTCGACGTGCGTGTGCATGCTCGCCGAGTGTCCCTGTCTTCCTACACTTGGCAGTTCGGTTGGCGCTCTCTTGCTAGTCTATACCAGGAGATGAGAGACAGAACGCATGACCCCGCTCGGTTGGAGTTCTCACTTGCTTCTCTCTTAGGAACGTCATAAACCTTAAATGGACCCTTACTTGTTTTGAATAAGTGTCAGGGATGAAAATCAACTACCACAAGAGTGAGTTGATCGCTATAAATATGGAGAATTTAGAGCTAGCTCCTTTCTTAGACATTTTCCAATGTGTTGCTGGGAAATTCCCTGTTAAGTACCTAGGTCTACCCCTGCATTTTAGTAAGTTAAAAAGGGAAGATTTGCAGCCTCTGGTTGATAATCTTCTTAGCAGAATGGCATGATGGAGGGGGAAACTTTTGTCCATGGAGACAAAAAGGATTCTCATTCAGACTGTTTTATCTCGTATTCCCATATACATGCTTTCCTTCTTTAAATTTTTAAAATGGGCTCTATATCTTATTAACACCTAGATAGCTAATTGTATGTGGGATGATGTAGATGGGAATAAGAAAATACACTTGGCCAATTGGCCTTCTATTTGTATGAGGAAAGAATATGGTGGGTTTGGTATACGTAATCTCCAAGACTTAAATATTTGTCTAGTTGGCTCTTGGATTAAGAGATATATCTATGGAGAAGGTAGTTTATGGAAAAGAATAGTGGATGCTAAGTATAATACTAGAAACCCTAATATCTTTTGTTGCCAGGACATAAACCCTTCTGTCTTCTGGAAAGGTTTAATGTGGGAATCTAGAGCAATTAAAGTTGGGTATAAATAGAAGATAGGGAATGGTAGGACTGTTAGATTTTGGGAAGATACTTGGTTTGGTAGTACACCTTTATCTACTCAGTACTAGGACATTTATTTTGTAGTTAATCAGCAGATGAAAACTGTTGCTGATCTGTGGGATGGGCAACAGTTAAAGTGTGACTTTAGGAGAACTTTTACACCACAAATGATGGAAATGTGGCTTGAGTTAGTAGAAATTGCTCACACTATTAATTTTTTCTGTAAAAGAGGATCAACCTATTTGGAAATATGAATCAAAAGGTGTTTATTCCTCTAAATCTCTTTATGCTGTCATTAATTTTAGAGGGATCCAACCAGTCTTTCTGCCTTCTGTCTGGGAGCTAAAAATCCCACCTAGAGTGCAGATTTTCCTCTCGCTTCTATCCCAAAACAAAATCATGACCATGGATAATCTTAGACATATAGGTATTCAAAAACCTTTGGTTTGTGAGCTCTGTAGTGAACTAGAATCTGTTAAGCACCTGTTCTTTGACTGCTTAGTGTCTAGATTGCTTTGGGCTGTGGTGCAAGAGATCTTTGATATAGAAATTATTGATTATTTACCCCTTGCATCCAAATGGATTTGCAATAAAAAGTTTGAGCAGTTTAATGTTGTTTCATCTGCTGTCATGTGGTGCATTTGGAACAATAGGAATCATTTGGTATTTAACAGAAAAACTTGGATTTCCGTGAAACAAGTGTGAGGTTTACTCCTATCATACCTAAGGATTTGGCAGATTTCTTTCAAAAACCTGGAGTGGGATCTGTTGGAAAAGTTCAAAAGCGCCCTGGTGAGAAAACTAAGGATGATGATGTCGCTGCTGCCGGAGTGAAGTGCACATCTTTTGATTGGATTTCGACCTGGAAGTCTTCTACGACTTCTCTCCACCAAGGGCGCGCCTCCGAAGCCTACTTGCTAAAGCATCCAGAGAAATCCGACAACATTCATGTGGTGATCTGATGGCTTGATTCCCTGGCGTGAGGCGGTGGTGCTTTAGCTTGCATATATCGTAGAGATGTTTGGCGTTTTCAGAGTTGGTGTAGCTGGATTAAGGAACTGCTTTTGTATGTCATTCCTCCTGGATCCTTCAGGTGCCCCCCAGACTAGCTGGTGGGCTGGAGCTTTTCCTTTCCTTGTCGTCAAAACGCTGTTATGTTTCATTTTCAATGAGAATGGAGCTGGGGAGCGCTCCCTGTTAGTCTAAAAAACTTGTTTCTCTCTTTCTCGTGTCAAGTTTCTCGGCATGACTGCTTCCTCGTTGGTTTGCTTCATCAACAAATTCAACGACTCCAATAAAACCAAACCATGGGCGACATCAGCGACGGTCATGATGATGCTGCAGCTGGACCGGCCTTTCGGATCACGATGTATGTACTTCTCATCCCCTACCTTGTGCTAGTAATTATTCTATATCTAGATATGCTTAATCTGTTGTGTACGTTAACTTAGCTAGTGCATCTATGATGTTGCTTTCGGCAGATTTTCTTTTCCAGGTATTATACATGAGCCGTTTATCATACCTTTGGTCGGATTAAAATGACACGAGCTGAACAGAGGGAAACAACCACCCAGGTACGAATGCCGCGTCGAGTATTTGGTTTTTTTTTTGAGCAAAACGACCGAAGCTTTATTCAATAAATGGAACGTTTACAGAAATTCCGAGATGACTCGGAGGGGCAAACCACACATGCCTACCACTATCTAAAGTAGTCAATGATCGCGCCATTCGATGTGCTTCCCCATTTGCTTCGCGTCGTTCATGGCTAAATGTAGCCACAGAAAACTCTCGCCTCCACTGACACCTGATAATGGGCTGGCCTCGCAAAATAGCTTCAGTACTTTACTTAGACAACAGCGCATGATGAAATCTTGGGCTCGACTACAACCTGAATTAACATCCTTCTTTCACTGGACTGGATGTCTCAACTTTGGGCTGGAGCACAATCAGAAACATCATGCTGTTGCGGTGGACTGGACGTCGGGAGGTGCTATACACCACCCTGGTCGGTGCGGACCAGGCACCGCACCCCCCAGGGTGCCTGTTGGGCCGGCCCAGTAACGTTTGTTTTCGTTTTTTTTCTTCTGTTTTTCTCCTTTTCTGCTGTTTTATTTCTTTTCTGTTTTAAAATTTTAAAATGCCAATGTGAAATTTTTTCGGAAAAACAAAAAATTTCAAAATTTGTATATTTTCGAAAAATTGAAAACATTATTTTCTAGTTTTTTATTTTTTTATATGAACAATTTTTGGATTTGAACAATTTTCGATGTGAACAAATTTTAAATTTGAACATTTTTTAATTTGAACAAATTTATATTTTGAACATTTTAAAATTTTAATTTCTTTTGAACTTAAACAAATTTCATATTTGAACGGTTTTCAAATTTGAATGGTTTTTAGATTTGAACGATTTTCAAATTTGAACATTTTTTTAAAATTTGAACAATTTTTTAAAATTAAAATTTTCGAATCTAAAAAAATATAAAGAAAACCGAAAACAGAAAAAAAGAAAAGAAAACAGAAAAAGAAACCAGAAAAGAAAAAAGAAAAATCAAAAACGAACTGCACAGGCTAAACAGACCCAAATGGGCCTGGCCCATACCCGACCAGGGGGTGTGCGGTGGCCGGTAGCCACCGACCTGGTCGGTGTATAGGTTTTGCCCTGGACGTCTGGGCTTCAAGTTATCGAGCTGGGCCTCGGCTTAGCAGACGATGTTGGATTTCACGAGTTGGGTCGTCGGACGGCGGGCATGGAGCGGCGGTGTGCATGGTAGACGGTAGTGGCATCAAGATATTCTCTGATAGTAATATTTAGCTATTTAGCGTCAGTATTGCGGTCTGACTTGGCACGCCTTAATTTGTAAGGAGCTAGCCTAACCAGTAACCAAAATGCAATCAAGTAGCCAAGCCACTCTTGCTACTACTACTAGCTACGAGTGCTAATCAACTGATGAGCTTAAGATCCCTCAAAAAAAAAAAAAACTGATGAGCTTATGATAGGGCCAACACTACCTTTGTCAGCTAGCTAGGCTGACTTAACTATCATGCTTGATCAGACTCCAATACACCAATTAGTTAAACAAAGCAGCTACCGTAGCTGGCAAGGGTTGGACATGAGAAATTAAACAGGTCAAAATTGACCTTACTTATACTAAGACAGTTGATGATGATCTTAGGATGACATCACAAATCCAAATCTCAATCTCAATCGAGAGATCGAGAGACCAGTGTGAAAACCCTTCCTGAATCAGCACTCGCACCAACCCCTGCTGCCACTCGTGGTCCAAACCTTGGCATGCGGATGCCGCTGCAGATCTCGCGGGAAGAAAGAAAGATTGCCCAAGGGCGAGTGACGAATAAACAACATTTGGTAAAGAGTGAAAGCTTCCTAATGCTGCCACGCATCCTCGTCGCCGTCGCCGTCGCCATCATCGTTTCCCCAAAAAAGCTTCGACGGCCAGCGACGTCCGAAGCTGCCCCGCACTCCATTATTAGACCATCACGGCGACTCATGTCTGTCGCCGGAAGTAAACCTTTTGCTTTGCTAACTGATTGTGTTGGCTGATTAGATAAACAATTGCACGCCGCCGGCCGGGGGTTGACTTGGGAAGACACTCCACAGATCTGTATCCTATGCCGTTGCTGTCATCGTATTATGTGATACTAGATGATACCACGCGTGTTGCGGGCTGTTTGCTGAAAAGAATTGTCCAACAAGTGGAACTCTGTAAGTATCTCAACACCATTTTGCTGCGAAATATGTATGTTTGGTTTGTAGAGTTGTCCTTCAATTTTCACGTAGAACTTTGCTTTTCGTTGTATCTGTTCCTAGAGATCTGAAAGTGTTTTGTTGACGAGATAGTCCAGAAACGGAGAAGTCCAAGCAGGAGTCACTGCAATCACTAGGTGGACCAAATCGAATAACGGGGATTGCTCTAAGAGTTATAAAACCAACACAATCAGCTTGTATGTCAGGTAGAAATATATTAGAAGGGGTAGTCATTCTTCATGAAACGATTCACAAGCTACATAGTAAGAAAATGGATGAGGTTTTGTTTAAAATCGATTTCGAAAAGGCTTATGATAAAGTTAAATGGCCCTTTTTTTTCAACAGACTTTTAGAATGAGGGGATTTGCCACATAATGGTGTAAATTAGTTCAACAATTTATTCAAGGGGGTAGTGTCGGAGTGAAGGTAAATGATGATATTGGTCAATATTTTCAGACAAAAACAAGTCTGCGGCAAGGGGACCCTTTGTCTCCAATGCTTTTTAATATTGTAGTTGACATGCTTGCCATCATAATTGAACCAGCAAAAGAGGATGGTACAGTTGGCGAGCTTATTCCTCATCTTGTTGAGGGCGGCATCTCTATACTACAGTATCTCGATGATACGATCCTTTTTTTTTTGGAACATGACCTCCTAAAAGCTGTTAATATGAAGCTAATTTTATGCCTTTTTGAAGAACTATCGGGATTTAAAATTAACTTCCACAAAAGTGAGTTTTTTTGTTTTGGTAAGACGAAGGATGAGGTGGATCAGTACAAGCAGATCTTTGGATGTGACGTTGGATCCCTTCCCTTTAGATACTTAGGTATTTCTATCCATTACAGAAAACTCGGGAACTCTGATTGGTATCCGGTGCAGACCCGGTTTGAAAGTAAATTAGGCTGCTGGAAAGGCAAATTACTATCCTATGGGGATAGACTTGTCCTTATCAATTCAGTTCTAACCAGTTTACCTATGTTTATTTTGTCCTTTCTAGAGATGCCTGTTGTGGTATGGAAACGATTGGATTTCTATAGATCTAGGTTTTTTTGCAATCTGATGAAAATAAGAGAAAATATAGGCTTAGAAAATGGAATATCGTCTGCCGACCCAAAGATCAAGTAGGCTTAGGTATTGAGGTTCTCGAACTCAAAAAAAATTTATTGAGTAAATGGCTCTTTAAACTGCATAATGAGGACGGGGTGTGGCAAGAACTACTACATAATAAATACTTAAGACAGAAGACCTTATCGGTGGTGCAAGCTAAGCCTACTGATTCTCCCTTCTAGAAGGGCTTGATGAGGGTAAAGGATGAGTTTTGTACTAGAGGATATATTAAAGTAGGTAATGGAGTAAGTACCCGATTCTAGGAAGATATTTGGTTAGGGAACACACCGTTAGCGCAATAATACCTATCTTTGTATAATATTGTGCACCACAAAAATATAATGGTAGCTCATGTGTTAGCTCAAACCCCCCTGAATATTAGTTTTAGACGGGTCTTGTTGGGAAACAAATGAAATTTATGGTTACAGTTATGCTAAAAACTAATGAGGGTAAATTTAAATGAAGAGAATGATCGTTTTGTTTGGGGCTTGACAACCAATGGTTTGTTTACGGTAAAGTCTATGTATGAGGATTTTTTGAGTGACCATACCCCTTATTTGAGAAAATATCTCTGGAAAGTTAAAATTCCACTTAAGATTAAAATCTTCATGTGGTTTCTGAGTAACAAGGTTTTGTTAACCAAAGATAATTTAGCTAAATGTAACTGGAATGGGTGTATGAAATGTATTTTCTGTGGAGATCAGGAGACCATTGAACATCTTTTTATTGATTTTCCTTTAGCTAAACTTCTTTGACGCACGGTTAATTTCACTTATGATCTTCCACCTCCAACCAATATTACGAATATGTTTGGTAATTGTTTAAATGGAGTAGATAGACAATTTAAGACATTCATCTGAATTGGGGTTTCTGCTTTATGTTGGTCTATATGGAGGGTGAGAAATGATATCATCTTTAACAAAAAAACAATCTTTTCACTTCTTGCAGGTCATCCATATGATCTCACATTGGCTTCACCTATGAGCCCTCCTTTCGCCGGAGGGGCAGCGGGATGCCATGTCTTCTGGATGCACACGGCTCTAGACGGTCGCTCAGAATATCTTGTGCCAGGATGGCTGATGACATACTAGGCGGCTACAGTGATGTCTAGTGATACTATATTTTATTTGTTTTGCTGGTTGATTCTTGTATCAATTTTAGGCGACGATTGAGTTGTAAGAACAAATGATTTCGACATATTTTAATAAAAAGCCATGTGCATCATCATGATGCAGAAGCCGGAGTTTTATCCCCATTTCGAAAAAATCACTAGGTGGACCGGGGAACTTGCACGCTATGGGTTAACTGTACGCCCTAGATGGATTGTATCCTTAAGTGTTCGAGGAAAACTCTAGGTGGAATTGGTTTCCGCCCTGATCCAAGTTCTGACAGGAGGTCGGCTGACATGTTGCAATCCCTCTTTACATACTTGATTTCGTATCTGACAAAGAACTTGGCCATTTCATCAACTTCATCCATTTATGCTGCCATGGTGCAGTTCCTAGCTTTTTAGGTTCCGGCTACTTGCTAGGCGGACAAGTCAGAATCGCCACAACATATGATCGATGTGCTTGATGCCAATCTTTTTGGCGTTGCGAAGACCATAAAGTAGTGCTTCATATTTCCTCCATGTTCTTGGTACCATTGAAGTGAATCTGCAAGACATAGTTGTGATCTTCTCATGTTGGTGACTTGAGGGTACACCAACCCTCGAGTCATTGGTTTGCTTTCATCTGTCAAAGTGCATGACCCATGCTTTCGGTTCCGAGACCATCGTGTTATCCAGAGCTTCAGCCCAATCTTCAATGAAATCCACCAAGACTTGGTAGTGTCTCGTGCTTTGTAGTTGATTTCTAAGGCGGCAAGTTCAATGCCCCACTGCGCTACTCTTCCTATGGTGTCGTTGTTGTTGATAATGGTGAATAGTGGAGCATTGCTCACAACTGTGATGTAATGCTTTTGTAAATAATTCCTCGGCTTGCGAGAAGCAAGGAATACTCCATAAGCTAGCTTGTGGTAGTAGGGGTACCGTTGGTTGAATGCCGTCAAGACCTCATTGACGTAGTAGACTCGTTGTTGGATTCCATACTCGTGGGCTTCTTCTTTGTGTTCTTCCCCACGATGACGATGCTAATGACCATGTTGGTTGTCGCCAAGTATTGCAGCATAGGGCCTCGAGCCTCTGGTGATGCTAGGATGTGGACGAAAGACATAATTACCTTCAATTCCTGCAAGGTGGAATCGGTTTATTTGTTCTAGAAAAGAATGTGTCTCATAGTTAACACAAGAGTTTCTTTTCTATGTAGGTTACCGCCTCTCATGGTTTGAAGCAAGTTGCAAAACAAATGGCAGCAGCCTCAAAGTAAACATAGGAGTTTCTTTTCTATGCAGGTTACCGTCTCATATATCTTGCCTAGCTACATCCCTAAGCCCCAAAAGTGCGTTTAACTTGTCCTTCATTGTAATAATGTCAATTATTCTCACCGTGAGCTCCAAGTACACCCGACTAATGACTTACACCGGAGTATAGTTGTTGGGCGTGTGATGTGATTTCTTGGCTTTAAGAAACTGTTGTCTTCAAATACTTAGGTTGTGGCTATGCAACAAGGATAATATTGTACTTAACTTTAATACTTTCTAATATATTAAAGTAAAATCTAGCATCAATTTTGAATAATACAATACATTTAATATTTTTTATATGGCATGATTTACCACAAAGCAGTATTGTTAAATGTTAGTTATAGTGTTTTTATTATACATTTTTTGATCTATATATTCAAGTAAAATTGTTTTGCGCTAAATTTTAAACTGTTTAGCACAAAAGTAAAATCTTCAAAAAAAATTAGTAACTACACAAGATATGTAGTGTATATGTTCTCATGGTAAGATATCTAAAAGGCATGACATAATAAATATCTTAATAGAGGTATCTCGAAATTGTATACACCACAAGAATTTTGTTTTGGCTTAGGTTTACTATATCCCAATTTCTAATTCGTGCCTGGGCACCCTCTGGTCATACGTGGTGCTCCCTTCTCGTGAGCGTCGGATCTGATCGTACGGCTCACGCGAAACCACAGAACAGTCCAGGAAAAACAACACATGTCCCTTATCCATTTCCTCTACCGTTTTCTGGTTCGTCGCTCGAACTCTTCCCCACTCCCCTGTCCCCTCTCCTCTCTCGTCCCACATCGATCTCTCCTCGGAATCCATGGCAAAATCATACTCGTCGGCGGTGAGAGGTCTGGCGGAAACAGCGGGAAGGGTGTGTTGTTCGTGGCGGCAGTAGCGGGTGGAGCGTTGACGGCTCGGACGCGCAGATCGAATCCCCCGATGGGGTTGCCGTGGTGAGAGGGGGTCGTTCAGTGACGCGCCCCCATGAATCGCCGCTTCCGAAGTCGGCGACTTGTAGCGAGATGGCCGGTGAAGGAGCATCGGCAGTGCGGCCTCACGAATCGACGCGTCCAAGGTGGGGCGTCCGTCGTGAGAGGGGCAGTGAAGGAGTATCGGCGGCGCAGCTCCGATCCGATGCATACAAGGAGGGTGGATTTTATGGGTGGTACTGCGTGGCAAGCACCTTTGTTCGTCTGTCGATTTTTCATGCTGGTGAGTGTTTCAGTTTGGTCGCACCTCCTCCTCCATTGTTTGTTTCTGCGATTGTTGTTCGTTTTGATGTGATTTCACGCTGGATTCTCCCTAAAGTTTGTTCAGTTCTTCTTCATAAGTTATCCATGTGTATTCAGTATGAGCTAGGCACGGTGGTGGCCATGGGGCTTCAGTTCATCTTTGTAAGTCGTATTTTGTTTGTAGAATATCCAGTAGGGCTTTCCATGTATATTTGTTCAGTTTTTACATGTAAAGAACTCAACCACATTATGTAGGATGTAATTTAAGGTGTGGAATTACATAGTAGGATTTTCTCTGATGATTTTTTGTTCAAATTAGTATGTTATCTGTACAAATTTGTGTGAAGAAACCATGCCAACAAAGGGTTTCCATCCATTTTTCTGGATGTATTTTTTCATGATTAAGCTGCGCTCTGGATGTAGAAATCCAACTAACTCAATATTACTGGTTGTATTTCTTCTTGTACACACGGTATCTAGGATTTTATCACATGATTTATATTATTATAACGGATGCAACATTCCCTTAACTTGCTCAGTACTGGGCGTATATTTGCACCCGTAGGATGTAAAAAAACTTAATCAGTTCTGTACATTTGTGAGATTACTGTGTAATTTTTAGGATGTAAATTAGGCAATTAAATACATCATGTCCCTGTATGTTTCATACTATGGGATGTCTACAAGCTAAACCAACTAATGGCGGTCTACATGTCGACTGAAAATGGACTATAGGGAAAGTACATGCTGCCTTTTGTATATCAGTATATGTATGCATCAGGTTTGACGTTCTTGGTTCAGAAGCTGGTGTGAACCTTTTTCTTTTCCGGCAAATTACATGGAGTGGTTCTGCAAATTGTGCAAACTTCTGTCATTTCCCTACCTTTTTGTGATTCTGCTATGATGGATCATGGTACTGTTGCATGAGATATAGTTCTTACATGCATGGATTATGAACAGATTATGCAAAAATTACCATCTTCATCTAAAATATGTTGTGTCAGCATGTAAGCTTGTTCAGAAACTAGATGATTCAATCCTGTTTGCCATCCTTTTATTACATGCAGGGCTTTAAGGGGATGTTACTGATGCTAAATCCGTTTATGCTGCAATTAGTTCTCTACTTGGCACTCTTGTAATCACCTCTTTTTCTGGCTGTATTTTAATCATTTAGGACCTTGGGAAATGTACTATCGTCCTAGTCGAATGGATGTAGTTTGCAAAGTGCGTGATGCATTCATAAGAGAACATGAAGCGTAAGTTCATCTGAAATACTTTGTGGTAATACTGATACTTGTAATTTTATGCTGATAAAAATTTGTTTATTAGACATTAAGTTATGCATGTAATTATATGACCTTATGCCATGCTATTTCATTGTTGTACAATTCAATCATCTATGCGCCTCAAGTTGATTGTTCAGTTCACGGTGGTGCTGATTGTATCTCGAGTTCATGGTGCTGCTCGTCTAGTAAGGTTGTTCTCTTTCAGCACTCATGTTTGTGCTTGTCTAGTAGTCTGGGCGGTAGTCATTTTTTTGTAGTCAGGGTGGTACTTGTACAGATCCCAGTTTATATATGAGTTCAGTATCTCTGTATTTAGAGTATACAGTAGGTTTATTATGTAGTAATCTATGTAATTTGTCTCAGTTAGTTACATACATGTATTCTATTGTAATTCTTCTGGATTTTTAATAATAATTATGCGGTGGGGTGTTACTGTATAATATACTACTCTCTCCGATCCCTTTTGATTAACTTGGATTTAGTACAACTTTGTACTAAATCTGAGTCAATTAAAAGGGATCGGAGGGAGTATGCAATTTTTGAGTAATAAACATATCCTGCCCATATGTTTGTAGTATAAGTTTCACTCATAGGATGTATTTTCTCGGGTATTATCGAGCAGCGGTCTCGAGGCGGGGCCATGCTGGGATGCTAGGGCAGAGGAGGATCATCGGCAATGCGGTCCTTCATCCAAACAGCCTTGTTGTTCTCTTTGATTTGTCTCCGGTTAGTGTCCACCTACTTCATGTTTGTTTTTCGCCTCCGTTTTTGCTCTGGGCGTTATCAGCCATGCTCAGAATTTTGTACGCGCATGTTCAACATGTTTATCTGCGATAGATTATTGTTTCATTAGAGGATAGCTTAGCTCCCAAACACATTTTGCATCTGTTGGTCTCGACGCGCCCTACTCACGCATGGCAGATCTGTTTATTTAGCTGTAGGTTCGTTGTAGTTGAAGCAAACACGTATGGAAGAAGGATAGGCTCTGTTTGATGCATTTTTATGTATTTTGTACAACCTAGGATGAACATGTTACATGTCGAAATGATTGGGGATGTACTTATTAGTTATGGTAAATACTATATAACGGAGTCCGATGGCAGCTCTTTCGTCGGACCTCTCCGGAGACGTCGAATTATCTCCCGATCGTGCGGCTCCACTTCCTTTTTTACTCCGTTTTTTTTGGAGAGTAAATATGCGGCAGTTATGGCCAGTTATTGCCTCCCTTAACGACGCCCAGGCCCAGTTCAACGCGAACGCCGCCCCGGGCGCAGTTCGCTGCTCCACATCCCGTCCTCCGCCCTGCTTCCCATCCCCGTCGACGGTCGACCTCGCCCTGCTACCCGTCGACCGCGAACGCCGCCCCGGGCGCAGTTCAGCGCTGCTCCACTTCCCGTCCTCGGCGACCTGCTCATCATCCCGTCGACCTCGCCCTGCTGACCTCCCCGTCGACCTCGCCCTGCTGCCCTCCCCGTCGACCTCGCCCTGCTGCCCTCCCCGTCGACCTCGCCCTGCTGCCCTCCCCGTCGACCTCGCCCTGCTCCCCGTCGACCTCGCCCTGCTCCCCATCCTGCTCCCCAACTCGCCCTGCTCCCCATCCCGCTGCTCCCCATCCCGACGGCCTCGCGCGCGATTGGGATTGAAGCATCTCCGCCGGCACCATCTGCTCGCGGCCGACACAGGGATTCAGGCGGTTCATCCCGGCCTAATCTCAGCTCCCGACGTTGCTTCCGTCTCGCATTGTCACCGATTTGGTGTACAAGGTAACTAGGTCTCCATGTGTGGCTACTGTATAAACAAAATCTAGCTTTTCTCCAACCATTACGAATTTTGGATTCACTTGTCAAACGGGAATCATACAATTAATTTGTGTTCATCCATTCTATATGCAATTTTGTAGCTCTTGCCTGGGTAATAGTAGCAATTTTTATGTTTCCATGTTCACCATTACAAATAGTAGCAATTTTTGTGTTCAAGGATCACGCACTGATGCCGATGAAGTTGTTACATATTTTGTGCAATCGGCGGGAAACATTGTTACATTATACATTTCAAATATGTTTGCTCCTGCATTGATTAAAATATGCTTCATACCATTGGAGTGATGCTTCTGAGGTGATTATGTTGTTCAAGGCAACTGTGCTACTGCGTTGATTATAATATGCTATTGCATTGATTTTAATATGTTTCATTTAAACAAATATGATGCTTCTTGTTTCTTTCATAAAAAAATTGGTGCTTCTGATTTCTATCATGCTTCCATACAGTTTGTTTCTACATACTTATATGTAATCTCACACTTCAACATGCTACTGATTCCTTTTTTGTAGCAATTTACTACACAATGACGAAGGATGACGATCCAAATTGTATGCTCAAGACTCGTTTTTCAGCCGCTCGGTTGAGAGACATAGTGCTTGGGCTTAAGGAACCTCGGAGAAAACTCATTATTGATCGAGGGTGGGCTGTACTTCTGGATATTTGCGCATTCTCAGCTCCCAAGGGATTGCTTGAATGGATAATATTAAGGATTGATGCCGAGCTAGGTGAATTCAGAAATAGTAAGAACAAAACAAGCATAGTGTTCAACAAAGAAATGGTAGTTAAAGCCCTGGGGCTTCCTTCTGGAGCTAGGCCGGTGGTGCTCACCGGTGATCATGAAGAATCACCATATCGTGATTTCTACAAAATTGAATATAGCACAGCTGGAAGGAGGGCGCCAATTCATCATGCTGTAAAGTTGCTTGAAGATGATGAGTTGGATCAAGAAGTATGGTTTAGGACATTCTTCATGGTGGTGATCGGTACATATTTCTTTCCTGGAAGCAGCATTATGATGCCGCTGGAATATCTTGGGAGCCTCGGTGAGTCCACACTCGTTCGTGAATATGATTGGGCGGAGAAGATATTCTCACATACAATGTCAGAAATCAAGACTTTCCAAGACAAAAGGAGAAAGGCACTGAAGGATGGAAACATGAAACCACTATGGGTTGGTGGTTGCTTACCATGGATCGCGGTATATTTTCTCCTATGTACATTTTTTCTTAATATATGTACAATTGTTCCAGATTTTGTTCCCTTATCCCAACCTTTTTTTCAACCAAATTATAATGTAGATTGTTTACATGGATCATTTGGAATTCCCTGTCTCAACTCTGTCGACTCATCGGATTAGTTATGATCTGCCGAGAGCCTCTCATGTTTCCGATGCCGACTTCAAGTTTGTTATGAAGCATGATAAAAGCAAGCTGACACTTCAACCCCATACATATGGTGCACGCCCAGTAAGTTTTCCCATTTTTTTTCAACCCCAAATGCGACACTATTTGCATGTCACCATACTTATTCATTTTCCACACTACTTTTTTTAGTTTCGTCCATTCCACCTCACCCCGTACGCCACTGTGAATGTAATCTTGGGAAATGAAGCACCGCAAGAACAGATTTTACCGCACATTGCAGTATCAAACTCCAACCATTTGGGGAAGGTACGAATACATATGCAATCCATGGTTCAGCTTTTTTTACGTCTGTGGTTCCACTGCATTACTACATGTTTCGACCCATCTTTTTATATCACACCATGTTTGTAACAGGAGGCAGCTCGGAGTCCCATATCACAGGAAAATGATTTCCCAGAGGTATGTTGCACCATAATGTTGTTGCCTCACATCCTCTCAAACAATGATTCGCGCCAACATGAATTTATTTTCATATTGTACAGGAGCTCCCAGATTACATTAGGATTGTCCATGAGAAGCACACCAATATATGGCGCAAAGATGTTGAAAGGGCACTAACAAGGTTAACGAAAATCCATGTCAAGCGCATGGCCGAGTATGCTTCTGATGTGTTTGCAGCTTGCAAGAATAACACAACAACTCCACACGGGCCATCGCCGCCAAGTGCCCCCACGCCCATCTTCTCGCCACCTAGAGCATCCACTAGCATTGCCGGTGCGCCAAGAGATGAAGAACCAATGCTAGTCGGAGAAGCTGTGGACGGTTCACAATTTTGGGAGGAAGCCACAAGGATTGCGGCTGAGATAGAACAGAGTGCTGGCAGAAAAACACATATGACGGATCCATCCTCTACTGCAAATGCACGTACTGAACATCAAGACATCACTGAACCAACTACAGAACTTCGCCCCGTTCACGACATTGAATGTCCTACTTTCAACCTTTTGCCAGAAGGTGAAACTTGGACCCAGCATTTTGCGGCCAACAACCACCCTTCCCCACGCGGTGTTGCCAACATATCGACTTCCACAGGAGGAACATCAAAGAACACATCAGGTATGGGAAGGCCGCTACCATGCCATCCAAGCCATTTCAATTACCATTCTACTCATATGTATCTTATGTGCTTTGAATTCCATTCCTATTTTAATAGGTGCTGCAACCATTGAGACACATCTTACTGATGTGGCCAAATCTAACGCTCCCGAGCCGGCAACCGAACAACAACTGGTTGCGCATAGTGTTTCTTCTCACGCAGATGCTGCAGATAATACTGCTTCTGAAGCACCATGCGCTGATGTTCCCAAGTTTACATCTCCAGGATCCCAAGATTATAAGCAAGCTCCTAATGCTGAATGTGCCCAATCTCCATCTACAGGTGTGCACCAAACATATTTTTTTCTACATTTTTTCATATGTAGATGTGCAATCTCACAGAATACTAAGCACTTGCAACATATATACATGTGCTATCACTTAAAAAATTAACTGCAAATCTCACAAGCGCGCTTCTCCAATTTATATTCTTTGCTTCCACACATCGAACATCTGGCTTCTTGATCAACCAAATGCATTCTCACATGACAAATAAACCAACAATTCTGCTCATTCTATCAACTTATGTCTACAATATAATCTGATTGCTTCTTATCATACATGCATCCGCTTCCTCATCTACTTGATGCTTGCTACCTTGTATCTATATGTCCCAATTTGATATACATGATGCTTCTTTTCAAATTACTTGCTGCAATACTTATAACGGAATGCTTCCTTAACCTGTATTCAATTACCATTCTACTCATATGTATCTTATGTGCTTTGAATTCCATTCCTATTTTAATAGGTGCTGCAACCATTGAGACACATCTTACTGATGTGGCCAAATCTAACGCTCCCGAGCCGGCAACCAAACAACAACTGGTTGCGCATAGTGTTTCTTCTCACGCAGATGCTGCAGATAATACTGCTTCTGAAGCACCATGCGCTGATGTTCCCAAGTTTACATCTCCAGGATCCCAAGATTATAAGCAAGCTCCTAATGCTGAATGTGGCCAATCTCCATCTACAGGTGTGCACCAAACATATTTTTTTCTACATTTTTTCATATGTAGATGTGCAATCTCACAGAATACTAAGCACTTGCAACATATATACATGTGCTATCACTTAAAAAATTAACTGCAAATCTCACAAGCTTCTCCAATTTATATTCTTTGCTTCCACACATCGAACATCTGGCTTCTTGATCAACCAAATGCATTCTCACATGACAAATAAACCAACAATTCTGCTCATTCTATCAAATTATGTCTAAAATATAATCTGATTGCTTCTTATCATACATGCATCCGCTTCCTCATCTACTTGATGCTTGCTACCTTGTATCTATATGTCCCAATTTGATATACATGATGCTTCTTTTCAAATTACTTGCTGCAATACTTATAACGGAATGCTTCCTTAACCTGTATTTTTTCCAACGCATGTACCAACTGCACTCGAAGTTGAATGCACTATCGGCACCCAAACTCAAGATAAGAAAAATAGGAAAAAAAGAGCTTTCCTAGACCGTAATAATGAAGCACAACAAAAAAAGCTCAAGAACCTTAAGGTTACTGACAAATCGAAGGATGCATATGACACCTACATTCTGAGAAGGTGCATAAGGAAGCCGGTTGAAAATGAAAAAAGGTAACATTAAGTCCTCGCTCCCTTTATGATTTCATTGATGTCAAATTTGATCAAACACTTAGATGCAATTTTTCTTATAAATTTGCATGATCAGGCCTCCTTTTGTTGACTTTGGAGAATATCATGTCACATATGAAGAATTCCGCGAAGCTTTCAAACCCCGTGGAAGCATTGACAAAAACGTCATGGAGCTTTTCACTAGAGATTTCAACTTGGTGACCAACATCCATACAACCAGTGAGCCCTTGTGCACCAAGTTTGCATTCTCACAATCTTTGACCGTATGTTTCATTCTCCTGTACTCAACTATTTTTACCAATGTTACTTCCAACAATAGTTGACTCAACATCCATTTTTTTAGACAAAGCTCATTGTCCATGAGGATAAGTTTGACCCTCAAACATGTATTAAAGAATTCCAGAAAGTTTACAGAGATCACCAGCTCAAATCAAAGGATATGGTACCTATTGTCATTCACCTTCTTTCCATCCTCACATGTGAGATTTACCAAATAATACATATTTCCGCTATTCTGACTAGTGCTTCTTTTTGTTTTGCTTCCTAGCTATACTTTGCAATAGTGGACAGTGGACATTGGGTCCTAGTGTGCATCAACCTTCTCCTCAAACAAGTCAATGTCCTCGACTCTATGATTGGTGTCAAGAAAACAAGATGCTATGACAGAGCCGATTTTCTGGTACGAAGCATGTAAACTGTTTGTTTTATGATTTTTTTTCAATGCAGTTTACTCACTCAATAGCCAAATTTGCATATGCACACCCAATATATTTTAATGTACACTCTACTTGACAATCCATACTAACCATGCTTCTGTACCTTTACTAATATGCTCTCACTTACGAATAACCTGCTTCGTACCATTCATACATATATTTTTCAAATATTGGGCCGTCGGCACCACAAATATTTGGTTCTCTAATTATTTTCTGCTTCTTCACAGGTGAATAATTTTATCAAACTTGCTTCCTCCGCCAACGCATTCCCTAAAACAAATTTTGGCCAGTTTGTCCAGAACAATCCTCAGGAATTGCGTCAGCAGACCACCATGTAATAGAATGACCCCGAAATACAATTTGAAAATCTCATCATTGGTTTTGTTCGCTCACATATTTTCCATGTTCATGAACAGATTTGACTGTGGAGTTTTCGTAATGATGTTCATGACACAATGGGACGGCAAGATAATGAAGCCTTTTAACCAGGTTTGTACCAACCTTTTTTTAAGGCTGGCGTCACTAGGGATCGGATACCGATTTGTAGTTTTTCATCGGACCCCATCCCTGCCGCACGATAGAGGCTACGTGCATCATCCGATTTCTAGTACTTATTTCTTGATGTGCTTCCTACTATGTACTTGCAAGGATCACGTCTAATCCCACTACTTTCGGTGTTGGCTTAAAAAGCATAACTGGTCGCTAAAATAGTATACGTACCTTGCATCCCTTTGTTGTTTCCAAGTATTCCAGACATCGCCCATCTAATTACAAACATTCCCAAAACTGCTCCCCTCGTTAGTTTCCAAGTATTCATTCTTGATTTTTAGTAATCCAATTATTTTAGTACATCTTGAGGACACTAAATACTGTAGTTGCTTCATTCGAAGCAACTTTTGTTTCCAACACTTGGCACGTTGCTTCGAATGAAATTTAATTGGAATTGCTTCTCTATGAAAGAAATATATTTGTACTGTGAAACATTGATTAGAGACAATTCTCCAAACTTTTCTACTGACAATGCTTCCAATAATATAAACAATTTTTCCATAAATTACTTGAAATAACATATGCTTCTAATGAGATGGTGAATAGCTTCCAGAGAAAACAAAATGCGCTCCCGTCGAACAAACAATCTGCTCCCGTTCATGCACTCCTTGGTTACCATGTTTTGCTTCGATTTGATTGTGCTGCTCGCTTCCTTCATGCTTCACATGTGCTTCCTTTCATCCGGAACATTGTTTCCCGTTGTCGGTTTTGTTGCCATGCTACAAGTTTGTACTGAAATTAGCAATTAACACTCCTTTGTTTCAATTAAGGAGCTCACTGAATTTACACAACCGTTCATTCTCGTAACCGCAACTAACTGATTTTTTCAGGATTTGATTCAACTTCGGATGCTCATCTCATACAAGCTCCTTACATCGTCGTTGAACAAAGTTGATCCGACCTGGGTGTTGAAGAAGAAGTAATTATCCGTGCAGCCAGGATGCTGAAGAAGAAATAAATGTCTGTGCTTCCTTTGCTGTGGAAGCATAGCTGCAGATTGACACCTTCACCGTTGTTTTCATCATTATTCTGTGGATACATTGCACTGTCTTTCCAATATGTATCCTCTAGTGCCTGCAAACTGCAGTAATATGTGACAAGCTACTAGTGCCTGTGTACTGCAATAATATGTGACAAGATAATGACGCTTCCGACATATTAAATTTTTTTGGAATCTCTCTCTGATATTCATGCCATCACACCACGTTACTTCATTTTTTGTATTACTTTTAAAATTTGTTGGAAGCTCTCTCTGGCAGAATCACTTGTTATCTACTTTAGAAACTATGCTGGGACTACCCAGAAGAGTTAGTATTTGATGCCCGAAGCAACTTATACAAATATTAGAAACTGATTTTAAGATTACCCAGAAGCAACCATATTGGCTGCCAGAATCTACATACATACAGTTAACTGTTCTGACATTCCCCAGACAGGAAGCATTCCTACTGTCCACCAGGAGCAACTAACATATTATTTTAGAAGCTAATCTGATGCTACACATTAGCATATGTACTTTCCAACACAACCCAGACTACGATTACATGCCTAAAAACTATAAGACACTAGCTCCAGATTGCGCCTACATAGTTTCGTGCATCCTAGAAGCATCCACACGAAAACATATAACAACTCCATTTTTTACTTGCGGCCTTCTCTGCCAAAACACATGTGCGACCCTATAACCTCAAAAATAAATTACTCATGTTTCTATGCAACAACAGACTATTATTTATGTGAAATCACTACGAATGCTTCTTGAAGCTTCTAAAATTCACAAGCATGTGACATACAAATAAGACAACAATTCAAAATAAAACACCATGTTATCTTTCTCCTCAAAAGCTTGTCCAGTTTACTGCCATTGCACTGGGTAAATAATCGGTGTTGACTACCAGTGTATGTGCTTCAAATAAACCAAAACAATGTTACACAAAACCATTAATCAAGCTTCTCCTTTACTACTCACGTGCTTCACCCAGACATAATGAATAATCCCATCCATTCATTTCAGATAATCGAATACCAGAAACACAATTTAGATTGTTCGAACAGCAAAAAATGTAATGCAACAACCATTATGGCACGACCATACCGGATACACTCAATATTAAGTAGGACAATATTCGCATGAATATACACATTATGAATGCTTCCAATGAACTGCGCAAACAACCAGAACCTCACAAAGTTAGCTCTGTCTCGAGCCGAAAACGTTCCTCGCGGTCAGCTTTTTCTTTCCTTTCTAGTGCTTCTATTGGGCATTTCCTCCGGATATGACCAGTTTCACGACACTTCGAGCAAGCATTCTGCGCTCTTTTCTTCGCTTTTTTCTGTGCTTCCTCTTGTCGCACCTCCACCGCAGGCTTCTTCCTCTTTTCTTTTGCCGCGGGACGACCCTTTTTTGCAGAACGCGGAGGATTGTTCAAATTCTTATCTGCTGCACCGATTTCCTCAGCTTCTTCTTCTCCCACGACACCACCAGACAATCTTAATTTCTCAATTAAGGAGGTCAAATGTTCAGCACCACCTTCCACAATCTTGTATGATTCTGTGCCATAACACGCTTTTGCTGCAAGCTTATTCAACATCTTGCATAGAGCATTGTACCTCAATGTGTTTGTCTCTGGAACTACGCTATACCCTGAAAACTCTCTACTGCATTTAGCTTCACACACAGTTGCAGCCTCCGACCATCTATGAAGCAAATATTGTTCAGGTATTTCTTGGACATTTGTATGCACCATCACCTTCAGGATGTGGTGACACAACATCCCATTCACGAAGAACCTGTTACATGTGCACAAGTAAGAATTTTCCCTCTGGTCATAACTCACCATCCGAATTTTCTTTGCTCTTGGATCATTCCTATGAAGCTCATACTTAACACCATCACCTACAACTGGGTATATGCTATATGCTGTCGTCATCTCCATAAATTCTCTGAATTTTGCAAATGCAGCTCTTGTATAAAATCTAGAAGCTTGCTCCTCAATCTTGTAACTGCAAAACACAAAAAATTTCAAATGTGAATATGATTTCTAACGAAACAAGATCCTTACCAAGTGAGGATGATGTTCTTCGCCATTACATACCTCGACCATACGGCTGCTGTTGTGGCCTCTCCTAAGAAACCAGCATTGTCCTCCCTATCCAGCCTAGTTTCCTGAATGTACTCGTACTGCTTCACAAATTGCCAAACTGAGTCCTGCGGATGCACAAGCTTCTTGAAGAAAGAGTTCAAACCTTCTGACCTCCCCGTCGTGCTAGTGAAGGGAAAGAAATTCTTCTTGAAATATGCAGGTGCCCAAGTTTCCCTACACCCCCACATTGTAATAAGGTGGTCGTTATCTACCAAACAATGCTTCGACACCATCACCTGCCACATATTCTCGAACTCTTCAACTGTATCTGATCCATATATACAATAAAAAAACTCCTTCTCGAAACCTTCACGTGTACGAAAAAGTGTACCAAGCTTGTCCTTTGCTATCCGAAGCACATGCCATAGGCAACAACGATGCACTGTACCGGGAAAAATATCATCTATAGCACCCGCCATTGCTGCGTCTTGGTCAGTCATTATGCATGTTGGATGCTCTTGACCCATAGCATCCATCCAAGTCTCAAATACCCACCTGAATGTTTCCTTCCTCTCATCTGGTATTAAAGCACACCCGAGCATGATGCTTTGCATATGGTTGTTTATCCCGACAATTGGTGCGAACGGCATGTCATATCGGTTTGTGCAAAATGTGGTGTCAAAGAAAACACAATCTTTAAACTTTCTGTACACCTCACGTGTCCTTCCATCAACCCAGAAAAGTGCTCTCACAGCATTGTTCTCATCAAGTTTTATAGCGAAGTAGAATTGCGGACTCTCTGCCCGAAGCTTCTGGAAATACTCCAAGGTTTTTGACATATCAGTATGAGTCACCTCATTTCTCAATTTAGTACGAATGTTTGCAACATCTCTGTTTGTGTACGGCAATGTTCTGAGAGTTCCATGCAGATCACCTAATGTGGCCATGATGAGAGAGGTGTCGGCATTGCGATTATGCAACGTCTTAATCAACATGTAGTCTTCATACGGTACCTTACGATGTGATCTGTAATACCTTGTCCACTCACCTCTACTCATCATGGGATGCGTGTGTTCCTCAATGAAAATTGTTACTTCCCATTTATCCTTCCTTAGTCCAACTGACATCCTAGCTTTGCAATCATGCCTCTTCAGCTTGTTTCTTCTCCTTTTTGGAGCTTCCGTCTTACTGCCAAAATTTTGGGTCTCCGATGTTGCTTCCGTGGCCTTGTCCACTCCATCAAACACCTCCGGATCTTCCCCCTGACTCTCAGCAACACCACCCTTCCGTGCATGAGAACACTCGAAATCCCTCCTTATCAAATGGTCACATCCCTTTTTCTGGCTCCTTTTAGAGCATCCTATCCTACTTCCAAAACCTGATTTCTCCGCGTACCCATTATAAAACATCTGAGCATCTTCGATGGTGTTGAAAACCATTCCAACGTGTGGACACAATGGCCTAGAGCTTTCTCCTTCTCGCTCTTCTTGAATCGAAGAGCTCTCTTGGTTAACCATCTCAACATCCTGCACATGGAAACATCAATTTTTATATATAGAAGCGTTTACAACTGGTGTTTGCGGCGGACTCCAAATTATGCTTCTACAAGCCATCTACATTCTTACATAAAACAAACCAACCTGCTTCATCAATTTCTAGTTTTATAAAAAATAAAACTACAATACTTCGAACCAATCTACATTCTGTAAAAAATGGTATTGCAGTTTACAACTGGTACTTGCGTCTGACTACAAATTATGCTTCTATAAGTCATCTACATTCTTACATAAAACAAACCAATCTGCTTCATCAATTTCAACTTTTAGAAATACTTAAACTACAATACTTCAAAACATATACGTATGGTAGCTTTGCCTTTTGAAAAAAAAAAGCTTCATATGATCAATACACATGCTTCTAACGTACTGCAACTGGGCTACATGCACCAACGCCCCTAGCATGTTTTTTTCATAATGTTTATGACATTCCCTGTAAACGCTTCTGAAACTATAAGAGGAAGCTTCTTTCTTGCAGGCCAACACACGGATTTCGAGATAAAAATTCAGACAAACTAAAATCACTGCTTCAAACTACTCGTGAAACAACAAGACTACAGAGTTTTCAGACAAGAAGACTACAGAGTTTTCAGGTTTATTAAACTATACCTCTCCATCGCCATTGTTCACAACAGGGGGATTCCCGATTTCTTCAATACTGGGGCCGATTCCTTCCGTTCCATGTACACCCAACTTCTCTCTCAACTGAGGATCAATCACACATGAAGCACGCCGAAAAAATGGATTTGTATATGTAGGATATTCGATGTTGTCTGTGAGGTGCGCCATGGTTTTTCCAACAAAAAAATCTGGAAGCACCCGGCCCAGATCCTATGTTCTACCAGAGGAAAGAGAGAAGAGGTATCACAGGCATGGAGACATAAGCGGAGGCGCCATCTCTGCAAAAGAATGAATGACGGTAGCATTAAATAATTTGCTGAACCCATGGGTGCTTTACTTCGTCCGTGGGCCTGCTGCTTCACATCACACGGTTCAGCTGCATCTAATCAAACGGCTGTGCAGGGGTCCGATGGGAAGCACTCTAACGGGATCCGATTCCTAGAGGTTGCCATTAGTTATTTGTTACATATAACTCATCATGCAGTACATGTTTAGGATGAAATTTCTATGCACAAATGCATGATATACCCTGTAGCCAAATAGTACATCTAATTAACCATGTAATACTTGCTCCGGCTGTAATTCCTCTACATTTAGTACATCCTATACACAGTACTTTGTTTGTAGGATGTATTTTTTTTTCCATATACCTATATTACCATTTTGTTGGTTAAAAAATTGACTAATTTTCCGTCCGTTTTCCATGATGTAATTTTTCCACTTAATATGTTAGAAATACTAGTTATGGATGTTGTTTTTTCCTCCTATAACCAAATTTTGCTCTATTTTTCCAGAGTTTCAGGTCATACTTTTAGGGATAATTTATGCAGAATAGGATGTATATTTTTAACTCACAGATATATGCATAGATGTAGTTTTTATTTATGTGCATCTTGGTTTCTTTGTGCAGTTCATGCAAGCAAATGTGGTCCTCATGTAAGACGTGGATCTGCACGATGATACTATGATTAGCCCCAAGATTTGTTACATGCAGACAGTTCTAGATATGTGCAACAGTCTGGTGGTACGGCTATGCCAAACCTTGGGGATAGTTAATCCTGAGCTTAATTAGGGGTAGAAGATTTACACAACGGGAGTAAAGTTTAGCTTCGTCAACACATTGGATGGATCTTTGTTTGCCCTGCTTTTCCTTTTCCGTTTGCTTAATTGCATTTAATTACCCTTGTCTTCCCTTCAGCGGGAAAATGGTCCTGTACCTTTCTGGTACCTGTCCCTGTCAATCCTGGTCCCGCTTTCCGTTTTGGGGAAGTGTCGCTGTCAGAAATGGTCCCGCATTCCATTTTCGGAAAGTTTTTAGTTCAGACAGGGAGGGCACTGCGGTAGACTATCCGGTGCCTGGGCACCGTGTAGCATAGTCCTTACTATATTTGTTGGATGCCATTGACAACGAAAAAAAGAAACTAACGCTAGTATTTGCATATGAATTTTAGTTTTATGTTGGTTGACTTGTTCTTAACATGAAAGAGTGTTCTTCCTTTTTTTTTATGTATGGCCACACATGGATTCTGTTGTGACGCTTTCTCCTCATATCACTTTTGCCTTTTGGATGCAGCTATCGATGACGTGTTGGGATATACTAAAAAGTTATATATCAATGACATGGAGATATTCGGGCAAGCCAAGTGGCCTACGGGAAGTATAGCCCCAGGCGGGCCAACTTGCCAATGTCTAGCATGGAGTCCGTACCGACTAAAGGAATGCCGAGGTCAATCCGAAGCCTAGGAGCACAAGGCCTTGGAGTACAAAACAAGGCCCTAAGAAAGATCAGTTTAGGTCTATGTAGCTTAGCCGATTACAGATATCACTGAAATTTAGAACCGGGGCTCTCTTATATATAGGCGTCCTACGGGGTGTCCTTAGGGCTAATTTCAATCTCTTTAGCCTCTACACCGTGCCAACTCTAGACAAGTAGGAGTACAGTTTGCCTCCACCGCAGGGGCACCGAATCTAGGTAAACCACCATGTGCAATCCCGTTTCCCGATAATCACCATCTTACGCCCCTCTATTTCTCCTCACGCTGATCACCCCATATGGCTTCCATGGTGACAACACTATGACAGTTGGTACCCACCGTGGCCCGTGGGGCTCGAACCCGTGACCACAAGGGTTTTTTTTTTTTTTTTTTTTTTGGCTTATAAGCCAAAAAGCACTTTTTTTTGCCTTTTTGGCTTTGGCTTATAAGCCAAAAAGCACCTCAGTGATCCTCCTTAGTGGCGTTGTCCATCACAAAATAATTTAGCCCACCCGGCCCAAAGTCAATCGACCCCTGCACTAGTCAGTTTAACTGGTGCTGCTGTCGCAATTAAGCTGTGTACTCACAGTATAATGTCAAAAGAAGAAGCTGTATTATATTGACAGGGTGCTTGCAGAGGACAGCAGAGTACGGGTTACTCAGATCAAACCCCACTAGCAAACCTACTTTCTCCGCACTCAAAGAGCTCCATGATTACAGGTCTTTGAGATGGCAGTGTTGAGTCTTGGGCGGTGATCCTCCGTGGATACGGTGGCATGGCGGTCGCGTAGTCAACGGACCCTCTTGATCCGTGCAGGAAACTTCTGGATCCTCCGTGGATGCCATAGGGTTCCTAGATGAAGCTCCAGCTACAGTCTAATGGAAGTTCAGAGTTCAAACGTTTCAGGACTGAAACAGCCTCACATCTCATGTCTCATGTCTGAGTTCTTGCTTCAGCTGAGAAAATTTCACCGGTTCCAAAAAGACCCAAGCTACGGACAAACAGTTTACAACGAGTGCACGTCGAAGAAAACATCTCAAATTAAGATTGAAGACGACGATCGTGCATGCGATTGACTTCCCGGCCAGCCGCCGATCGACCGCCCACGCACGCAAGAAGGCGACTCGGCCGGCAGCTTTTCGCCGCCTGGTTTTCGTTAGTGCCTCGACCTGCAAAATTCAACGTGGAAAGGCTGGGCCCTAGGGTCACCTACGTCAATCAAGCAGCTAACTGAAGTGCGCATACGTCGGCTGCAAATTAAGTCAACGTACATGTTGGAAGATATTTTGTCAGGAAACGTCAACGGGGTGCGCGTGCGATTGCAGAAATCCTAAACAAATCATCCACCAGCCAAAGCAAAGTCCCGTCTGCTTTGAGTTTGATCGGAGGATTTATTAACATGTGATGAACCATCTTGAATCCCCCTTTTTTTTGTTAGTTAAAGCAAACGTGGCGGATTTTATTAATTGTGGAACACATTTACATTGTCCATAATTTTTTCTTTTCGAAATGGGGTGATCCTGGCCTCTGCATAAAATGGTGCACACAACTTTTTTTATTGCATTGTTCGTAGTATCAAAAATGTTATAAATCACAAATCAGCTAAGGTCAAAACTATTGACTAGGCAGAAACGGTACCCATCTCACGGCTTGGGTACGTGTTTATATATGATGAGAATAGCCCTTACTGTGGCGTACAAAGGGGTGTACCGGACGGTGTACTACACCGTACCAATAGTGTAGATATATCATGTTACAACTCTAACAACTCCCTTAATCTAAACTTTGATGACGGTTTAGATCACGTCTAAACTCATGAAGGTTTGCAACTGGAGGTGACTTAGTAAACCCATCAGCTTCTTGATTTTTGCTTGATATCTTGATGTTTGCTTGCCACTCGTTCACGGATAAAGTGGATGTCAATCTCAATCTCAATATGTTTTGTGCGACCATGAAAAACAGGATTTGCAAACAAATAGGTAGCACATCACACCATAAACAAGGTTTTTCATTCAGTTTGACCACAAGTTCGTGAAGAATAGCTTCAAACCAAATGAGCTCAATTGTAGCATTTGCAAGTGCCTTGTATTCAGCTTTTGTACACGATCGTGAGATTTTGGCTTGTTTTTGAGCATTCCATGACACTAAGTTTGGTCCTACAAAGATAGCAAAACCTCATGTGCAACGCCTATCATCAACACATCCAGCCCAATCTGCATCTAAAAAGGCAGTTAACAAAGTAGAGGTACACTTATAAAAAGTAATACCAGTTTTTTAGAGTTACCAACATATCTTAGAATCCTCTTAACAAATGTCCAATGAGATGTCATAGGTGAACCGAGATATTGGTGAACCTTGTTCACAACAAAGGACAAGTCTGAACCGTGTCAAAGTGAGATATTGAAGAGCACCAACAATACTTCGATACCTTGCGCTGTCTTCTATACCAAGTGGCTCCCCCTCAGAAAGAGATAGTTTCTCGGTGGATGACAGAGTTGTAGCGGCAGACTTGCAACCATGCATACCGGCTTTAGCAAATAAATTAGAAGCATATTTTTCTTGAGTAAGTAGGAGAACATCTGAAAGTTTCTTTACTTCAATCCCAAGGGAAAAAGTGTAAGTTGCCAAGGTCTTCGATAGCAAAATGAGTATTAATATCTTGGAGCAAAACAATAATAGCCAGATGAAGAACCGGTGACAATAGTGTCATCAACATAAATCAATACATAAATGATGATATCTAACTTGTGGTAAAGAAATAGAGACTAGTCAGTCTTAGATGGTGTGAAGCCAAGATCATGAAGTTTGACACTTTGACGAGAGAACCATGCTCGACGAGCATGTTTTAAATCATAGAGAGCTTTATTGAGTTTGCAAATATGATGGGTGCATGTGGATTTTCAAAACCTTGTGGTTGTCCCATGTAAACCTCCTCTTCCGGAACATCATGTAGAAACACTTTCTTGACATCTAGCTGCCGGAGACTCGAATTAGGAAACAAAGACTAACTAGGACAGTTCTGATAGTGGTTGCTATAACAACTTGACTGAACGTATCTTCATAATCAAGCCTATAACTTTTTTTGAAACCCTTGGCAACAAGATGAGCTTTGTATCAATCAATAGTGCCATCAGAACATCGCTTGATACGATAAACACATTTGCAATCAATTATGTTTCTACTGGAGCTGGGTGGGACAAGGTGACACGTTTGATTTTTTAGAAGAGCATCATGTTCTTCGGCCATAGCTTGACGCCACTGAGGATGATTAAGAGCTTCCGAGAATGACGCTCACCCATGGAAGCAAGCAAATCATAGCGCACAATACCATCTTTATAAATTTTGGGATGTCGGTACCATGTTGGAGGCATGTACGGACACCAGGAGCAGCAGATGGTTGTGAAGCACCATGGGATGTAGAGGATCCGGCCGACTCAGAGGCAGCATCAACTGAAGAGGCAATAGTAGAGGCTGGCGCACAAGATCCACTAGAGCTGGATCCGACAGGGGAGGTCGTGGCGGAATGCGGCCGGTGGGAGTCAGCGACGTGGAAACCACCAGCCGCAGTCTCAGGAGTAGGCATCGAGGAGCTGGGCAAGGCGCTATCGTGGGCCCTGTTTGGAGACGCATGTGGAGGGGATAGATATCTTCACCCTCGGGATGTGACGATGCGTTAGGAGAATCGACACCAGGATCCGAGGCGGATGCCTGATCATCCTCGGGCCCCGCGCGTTTGTCTCGTAGTGGCAACGGAGCAGAAGACGTTTCCGGTCCATTTCCTGTCAAATACTTTTTTGTGTGCTCATATTCTGAAGCACTATCATCATCAAAAACGTGTTCTTGGATGTCCTAGCCACGGTTAGTGACAATTGGTATAACATGCAAAATACTTGTGATCATAAGTTTGTGCATCCCCAATAGTAGATGGAGTTGATGGGGAATGTTTAGGCAGTAAGAAAATTTCAGCCTGAAGACGCTGGCTAGCATTATGATGCGATGATGCAAAGGAAAATATGTTCATCAAATACTACAACATGTGAGACATATACACGACCTGTAGACACATATAGGCATTTGACTCCTTCGTGAAGAGGATTATAGCCTAGGAACGCACATCATGTAGAGTGAAAAGTAAGTTTGCGCGTATTATAGGGTCGAAGGTTAGTCCAACAAGCGCAACCAGAAATACGAAACGAGGCATTCAAGAGTTTCAAAGCTTATAACCTTGCTAGGAAGTAAGTTTGTAAGAAAATTGGTTGTGATAAATGCTCCATCTCAAAATATAAGAGGCATAGATGCATTAGCAAGGAGAGACAAACAACTTCAATAATGTGGCGATGTTTACGTTCAGCAGCCATTTTGTTGATGAGCATGTGGATAAGAAACATGATGAACAATGCCAACTTTCTAAAATAAACTATAGAGTTTTTTATATTCACCACCCCAATCAGTTTGCATGGTTTTAATCTTCCTATCAAACTTGCGTTCAGAAAATTGCTAAAAGTTAAGAAATATTTGATGAACATCAGAACCCTTCTTAAGCCAATAGATCTAGGTGAATTTACTGAAATCATCGATGAAACTTACGTGGTATGAGTATTTGTCAACAGAAACATGAGTTGAACCCCATACATCAAAGAACACTTGTTCCAAAGGAACAATGGAAACACTAGCGGAAATATGATACATTAACTAATGACTCTTAGCTAGTTGACAAGTATCACAAACATAAGTATTTATTTCTAGAAAATAAGAAAGTTCATATTTCCTAAGGATTTGCTGCACCACAACGGAGGAGAGGTGGCCTAAGTGATGATGCTATGTAGAGGACGACAACTTTATTGTGATAAAGGCTTGCTTGTTTTACCCACTGAAGATAGGCACCAATGGTTAAAGACCACCATGACAGGAAACCTTAAACAATATCTTCCTTCTGGCCTGATACTTAATCAAGAAGAAGAAAGGTTGAAACTCGATAAACACACCATTGTCAAGAGTGAGCTTGTGGATAGATACTAAATTTTAGGAAGTAGTACGTAGGAACATGTAGTATGTTATTTAGATGCAATGAACTATACATACCATGACAATTTGTCGTCTTGTACTTCTCGTATGTGGAGAGTTTGATCAACTCTCATGTGATGTGATCCGTAGCACCAGTGTAGGAGCCAATTGGTGTCGTCACCATAGGATGCAACATGGGAATGCTTGTCCTTGCAGTCACTGTCATCATCAAAATCATCTTTGGCTTGATAGCGCCACTAGCAATCACTTGCAGGGTGGCCATGAATCTTACAAATTTGGCACGTGACATAGACAAACGGAGTAGGAATGCAGTCACGACGTTGTCCATAAGTGCAAAATTGGCCACCATCATCACACCAACCATCAGAGTGACGGGTATCATCTCGGTGGTTGTCATCACGATGGCGCACCTGTCCAACATCGTCATGACGTCGTCCATCTCGGCCATTAGCGTATGCACGATAGCTGCAATAATCATCAATGTGGAGGTAGCCATGGTCATCATTAGCACAACAAGTGCCGCGATCATCATCACGATAGCCACGCTAACCACCACGCGGGCGGGTGTCGCGACCACGACGGGCAAGGTTGGCCGAAGAGGTGAGAGAGTCGTCGGTTTTCCGAAGCATGGTCTAGTGCATATCATGAGCACAAATTTGATCATTCAAATCATCAAGAGTGGTTCTAGGGTTTCCATGAACATCAAAAACAACGTTGTTGTAGGAGCCATCTAGACCATTGATGATATAACCAACGAGCTCGCCTTCATCAACATTTGTTTCCAAGGGCAGCGACTTCGGAGCAGAAGGTTTTCATCTTGGTAAAATACTGGGCAATGGTAAGAGAGATCTTCTTGGTACTGCTAAGGGAACCACGGAGATGACGAACCCTGGAGAGCGACTAAGTCGAAAACATTGATGTGATGTCAGACCAAACCACCTTGATTGTCTCAAGGCCAACAACATGAGCCAAAATGTCAGGTGATAGAGACTTGATCATGTATCTCAGAAAATCTTGGTCACGATCGACCCAGGTAGCGTAGGCTAGGTTGGGAACCAAGGTCTTCTTCTTTTCATCATCTTCAACCTCCAGGAGCTTTACTGGGGGCAGTGTTGTCGAGTAGGCTAGTGACCTAGGAACCATCGATGGCGGGGAACACTAGGGTTTTCTAGAACAAAATAATCCTGTGTGCCAGCTTCTGCGAGGGAGGTCATCCGAGTGTGGCCCCGATAGAGGTCATCGATGGGTACTAGGGAGCCATTAGTGTGGCAGTAGGCAAGTTGTGTTAATATTTGATCTCGTGGCCAAGAAAGAAGCTACGATAAGGGCATGAGTTTTAGATCGTAAGGTTTTTTGTTTGGTTTTGAGGTGGCGGTCAAAGAGAAGGATCGGCGGCGGCAATATTTTTGGTCTTGGGTTTTCGGGATCGTGGGTTTTGGTCTTTGGTGTTTTGGGTCTTTGGTTTTGAAGGGCAGCGGCCAAGATGACCGGCGGTGGCGAGATTTGGTTTTGGATCATGGTTGGCGGCTAGATTAGAAAGAGGAGAACTTTGATACCATATTGACTAGGCAGAAATGATACCCCTCTCTATGCTCGGGCACATGTTTATATAGGGTGAGAATAGCCCTCACCGTGGCATACAAAGGGGACCGTATTGGGCCGGGTACTACACCGCACCAATACAGTATATATATCATGTTTCAACTCTAACAGAGACATGTATCAACCAACAGAAAATTAAAAGCAACATGACGCTATCCATTTTAAATTCTACTGATATGTCGCCGTCTAGTAGATTGTAAATAGAAGTCATTTGCAACTGTCAGGAGTCGGTTGCATCTAGTAACAATAAGCTCCCACTAATCGTCCCGGAGAATTTAGTCCCTAAGTTGTATCCAGTGCACAACTTGAATAATAATCCGGAAAAAAATTCGTACTATTTTGTTTGTCAAAAAATATATCCTTTCTGGTTGTCTATATGGACCAACATAAGGCTGAAATACCAATGCGTATTCTAATTTTATCTTTCATGCTCACCCCATTCGGCCAATTTACAAACATATTGGTAATATTCGTTGTTGGCGGTATGCTATAAGTGAGGTAAACCATACACCAAATAATCCGAATAAAAGGACAAGATAAAAAGAGGTGTTGGACTGTTTCATTTGAATCACACAAACGACAACACTTTTTTACAGCCATTCCATTTCCTCTTAGCTAGGTTATCCTTAGTTAACAACACTTTGTTATTTAGCAACCACATGAAGATTTTTATTTTGATAAGTATTTTAAGTTTCCATAAACATTTATGCAAAAAACCTAGCATGACCATTCATTATGTCTAACTACATAGATTTCACCGTAAATATCACAAAGTCTATAAATTTCCATTTAAATTTATCCAAATTATTAAAAAATAGCATCATTATAAAGTGTTTTTGAATACGAATCCTTACATACAATATAAATTAAGATTTTGTTTCTCAAAATTTTGGTCAAAGTTCTCGTGAGATACAACATGTGTCTTATTCATCAAAAGGAGGTGGTACTTCATGACATGGACCATTTTGGTTTCATTCAGCTATGCGAAAATGTGACCTCCTAGGCACTGGCGCACCTATGTTAGGAAAAAACGGGGCCATGGCCCGCCTAGCCTAGGATATTTTAGCCTATATACCTATAAATTTTGGCACACTAATAGTCCATTTTACACATGTTCAGTGTATTGGCCCGTGATGTCTACGCACGCTTCTATTCCTGTAGACAGTGTTGGGCCTCCAAAAGCAGAGGTTTGTAGAACAGCGGCAAGTTTCCCTTAAGTGAATCACCCAAGGTTTATTGAACTCAGGGCGGTAGAGGTCAAAGATATCCCTCTCAAGCAACCCTGCAATTAAGATAGAAGAAGTCTCTTGTGTCCCCAACACACCTAGTACACTTGTCAGATGTATAAGTGCACTAGTTCGGCGAAGAGATAGTGAAATACAAGTAATATGGATGATTATAAGTACTAATTGCAATCTGAAATAAAAATGGCAGCAAGCGAACATGTAGCAGAACTTGTTGGAAACGGTGTTTCAATGCTTAGAAACAAGGCCTAGGGATCATACTTTCACTAGTGGACACTCTCAACAATGATCACATAATTGAATAAATAAATGCTACTCTCAAACACTCTCTTGTTGGATAACAAACACCATTCATTGTGTAGGGCTACAAGAGCACCTCAAGCCGGAGTAAACAAGCTCCACAACTTCATAAAGGAATCACACACGATGCGCACACTGTCACCATCACACCGTGGAGAGTAACTCCGGAGTTCATATTAAAGTAACCTCTAGAGTGCATAATAGACAAGAGTAACATCTACATATTCAACTAGATTACAAAGCTCATGATCACATAAAGATCACACCATGGGAGAGAGATGAACCACACAGCTACCGGTCAGCCCTCAGGGGAGAACTACTCCCTCCTCATCATGGGAGTCAGCAGCGGCGATGAAGATGGCGGTGGTGTCGATGGAGATGGATTCCGGGGCACTTCCCCGTCCCGGCGGCGTGCCGGAACAGAGACTTATGTCCCCCGAACTTGGCTTCGCGATGGCGGCGGCTACGTAACTTTTCGTGGAGGAAGACCGATCGATTTAGGGTTTTCGCGACGGAAGGAATATATAGGCGAAAGGGTAGCGTCGGGGGAGCCAGGGAGCTCCCTCCCCACCTGGTGGCGCGGCAGAGGGGTGGGCCGCGCCCCCCTATGGTGTGGGGGCCCCTTGGCCCCCTTGTAATGTCCCAGGTTTAGAGACGATCGAGAGGTAGATTTTAGAAAGGGTTGTGCACTGCATCGTAAATTCTGGGGAAATTTCACGCTTTTAAAACAAAATTGCATCGAAGGGGGATGATACGTCCCAAACGTATCTATAATTTCTGATGTTCCATGCTAGTTTTATGACAATACCTACATGTTTTGTTCACACTTTATATCGTTTTGATGCATTTTCCGGAACTAACCTATTAACAAGATGCCGAAGTGTCAGTTCCTGTTTTCGGCTGTTTTTGGTTCCAGAAAGGTTGTTCGGGCAATATTCTCGGAATTCGACGAAACGAAGATAAAACATCATAATTCACCGAGACGGACCAGGACACCGAAGGGGAGACGGAGAGGAGGCCCAGGGCCCCAGACCATACGGCGCGCGGGCAGGCCCCCGGCCGCGCCGGCCTATGGGGAGGGCGCCCTGGTGCCCCTCCTGCGCACATCTTCGCCTATAAGACCCTTTCGACCTAAAAACGCGATACGATTGACGAAACTCGGAACACATCCAACGCCGCCATCGCGAAACTCCAATTCGGGGACGAAGTCTCTGTTCCGGCACCCTGCCGGACGGGGAATTGCCCCGGAGCCATCTCCATCGACACCACCGCCATCTTCATCGCCATCGTTGTCTCCTATGATGAGGAGGGAGTAGTTCTCCCGGGCTGAGGGCTCTACCGTAGCTATGTGGTTAATCTCTCTCTCTGTACTCAATACAATGATCTCATGAGCTGCTTTACATGATTGAGATCCATATGATGAGCTTTGTATCGCTACTAGTTATGTGCTACTCATGTGATGTTATTAAAGTAGTCTATTCCTCCTGCATGGTGTAAAGGTGCTAGTGTGTGCACCGTGTGGTTCTTGTCGTAGGCTATGATCATGATCTCTTGTAGGTTGTGGAGTTAATTATCATTATGATAGTATTGATGTGATCTATTCCTCCTTTCATAGTGTAATGTGGACAGTGTGTATGCTATGTTAGTTCTTGGTTTATTTTGCAAAGATCTATTATCCTCTAAGGTTATTTAAATATGAACATCGAATGTTGTGGAGCTTGTTAACTCCGGCATTGAGGTGCTCTTGTAGCCCTACACAACGACTGGTGTTTGTCATCCAACAAAAGAGTGTATGTAGCACAAATGAGAAGAAGTTATTTATTATGCGATTAATGTTGAGAGTGTCCACTAGTGAAAGTATGATCCCTAGGCCTTGTTTCCAATACTCAAACACCGTTTGTTTACTGTCTGTTGCATGTTTACTCGCTGCCATATTTTATTCAGATTGCTATTACCACTCATATACATCCATACTACTTGTATTTCACTATCTCTTCGCCGAACTAGTGCACCTATACATCCGACAAGTGTATTAGGTGTGTTGGGGACACAAGAGACTTCTTGTATCGTGATTGCGGGGTTGCTTGAGAGGGATATCTTTGACCTCTTCCTCCCGAGTTCGATAAACGTTGGGTGATCCACTTAAGGGAAAACTTGCTGCTTCTATAAACCTCGCTCTTGGAGGCCCAACATTTACAAGAATAGAAGCACCCGTAGACATCAAGCTATTTTCCGGCGCCGTGGGGAGGTAAGGTAAAAGGTATTCACATCCTCCGACTACTAAGTTATTTCTTAGCATTGTTGCCGGTGTGTGAGTGCTCTAAGCTATTTCCTTTAGATCCTGCAATTGCATCTTTTTGTTTCTTGTTTTTTTTCACTAGTTAGGCATAATGGAAAACAACAAAAAATTTAGTGAGCTTTTTAATCTTTTTCCTGATTTAGAATTGTTTGATGCGAAAATTAAAAAACCTGTGGAACCTTATTTGCATGCTAGTAGCAATGTTATTAGTACGAATGCAATTACTGTTAATGCTATGGAAAAGTCTAAGCTTGGGGAAGCTAGTTTTTGTGATCTTTTTAGCTTCCCATCTTTAGGGGAGAAAATTTGCTCTAATAATGCTTTATCTCCCATATGCGATAACTCTAATAATGCTTGTGACATTTTAAATCCACCTACTGAAAGTATTCCTTACAAGATACCTATGAAAATTATTGAACGTGTTATGGATAACCGCTATGAAGGGGATGGAACCGTTCATCCTGAAGATCATTTACTGTTTTTGCATGAATTATGCGGGTTATTCAAGTGTGCGGGTATTTCAATGGATGAAGTTAGGAAGAAATTATTTGTTATGTCGCTATCTGGTAAAGCGGCGCATTGGTATAAACTGTTGAAGGACGGGCGTTCTCTTGATTGGAAGGATATTGTGCCTCTATTTTATTCCAAATTCTATCCTCCAAGTGAAATTCACAAAGACCGAAACCGAATATATAATTTCTGGCCTCATGATGGAGAGAGTATTGCCCAAGCATGGGAGAGATTGAAGTCCTTAATGCTCAAATGCCCCAATCATGAGCTTCCTGGTAATGTTATCATTGATAATTTCTATGCAAGACTTTCTTTTCTGGATAAAACCTTGCTGGATACTACTTGTTCTGGATCATATTCACACGCAACAAAGAAGAGTTTAAATGGGACCTTCTTGATCGGATTCAGGAGAATACTGAAGAATGGGAGAATGACAAAGGTAGAGAGTCAGGTATAAATTATGATTATGAATGCATTGAAACTTTTATGGATACTGATAAATTTCGAAATATGAGTGCTACTTATGGTCTTGAATCTCAAGTTATTGCAAATCCTTATAAAGCTTTTGCTTCTCACATTGAATTGCCTAGGAAGAATTTTGATAAGTATCATGAACCTTTTAAAGACGCTTGCATGAAGGATGAAACTGTTATTAAAGATTGCAATGAACATGTTGAAACTTCTGAAAATGCTATTTCCTATAAGCATGTTAATTTTTGTGGAATACATAGAATTTGTGAAATTAACCAAATCGAAGATGAATATTGTATCCATCATAGGAATGAAAAAACTGGAAAATGGTCTAGGGCTCTAGATGATCTTGGAGAAAAAGTGTGTGCCCTCTATCCTTTTATTTGTGAACTTTGCCATAGAGTTGGTCATTTTAATTTTCAATGTTCCTCCAATGATAATTCGAACCCCATGAGTGCTGCAAATTTGTATTGTGATGATGAAATTATTCCTAATCAGCATGATGAACTTACCTTATTTTTGAAGTGTGAAGAGTTATCAAGAAAAATTTCTTTGTTAGATATTAACGATCTTGATATTGATGATGTCCTGCATGGGTGTCTTTCTTATTGCATTAATAATTGCCATACAAATACTTACATACAGAATATTTTAGAAGATGACACTTTGCCAAAATATGATAGGACCACTGTGTTTCAAACTTATTAATGAAAAGAAGGAATCCTCCAAGGTTTCTTCTATTGTTTCTGGAAATAAAGCAGGTTATGTGGAGAAGCCTCTCATCAAGCCTCTCACTCCTAAAGAAGGGAACGAGGAGAAGAAGAAGAAGAAGAAGAAGAAGAAGAAGAAGAAGAAGAAGAAGAAGAAGAAGAAGAAGAAGGGAACTAAGAAGAAGAAGAAGAAGAAGGGGAATAAAAAGAAAGAGGTAACAGCATATCCCCGCGTGTATGAGGTAACAATAGGTAAGTATGTTGCTCCTAATGATTATTATGATAATGAATCTGAGTACGATGATCTTCCTATGCCCTGTACCCATGTTAGTGATCATGATTTGGAAGAGCACACTACCTTTGATGTTGGAAATCTCTTTGGTACTGATCATGAAAGTAATGATGATAGCATTATTCATGTCCCCTCAAACGATGATATTAAAAGCTCTAAGCTAGGGGATGTTGTGCTCGAAGATCCTATATTTGAGACCTCTACTTTCAGGGAAAATTATGATATTATATATTTTGGTTTAGATAATCGTTATAAAGATAGATATGACACATGTTATAATTATCCTTATGAAACTTGTCATAGTTATGATGGGCTTGCCAAAAACCATTCCCTTAGTATGCAACTTGTATACCATGTTCAAATTCTTGATAATGATCCTGCTCCAATTACTATTAATGAGAAGAGTTTTTCTTATGTCAAAAATGATACCTTTATGCATATGAACCATGATAAGAATGTTTTAAGTGATGGTTATATTGTGGATTTCATCAATGATGCTACTGAAAGTTATTATGAGAGAGGGAAACACGGTTGTATGCATCTTAATAATATTCGGTTTCCCCTCTTTATGTCGAGAATCTTGAAGTTACTCGTGTCTTATCTTCTTATGCTTGTCACTTTGTTCTTCATGAATTTATTTGTGTACAAGACTCCTTTTCATAGGAAGAGGGTTAGGCTTAAATTTGTCTCATACTTGCTTTTTGATACTCTCTTTGCTGCGACTCTCATCCTTATGAGAGCATCATCATTAAAACTGCTGAGCCCATCTTAATGGCTATAAAGAAAGAACTTCTTGGGAGATAACCCATGTGTTTATTTTACTACAACACTTTTGTTTTATATTTGAGTCTTGGAAGTTGTTTGCTACTTTAGCAACCTCTCCTTATCATGTTTTTGTGCCAAGTAAAGTCTCTATGTTAAAGTTGATGCTAGATTTGGATTACTGCAGAGAAAAGATTTGCTGTCTGTCACGAATTTGCGCAGAAGTTTCTGTAGGTAACCCAGAAAAATCTGCAAATTTACGTGTGTGATCCTCAGATATGTACGCAACTTTCATTAGTTTTGAGTTTTTCCATCTGAGCAAGTTAAGTGCCCCTGCAAAATTCGTCTTTACGGACTGTTCTGTTTTGACAGATTCTGCCTTTTATTTCGCATTGCCGCTTTTGCTATTTTGAATGAGTTTATTTGTTCCATTAACTTTCAGAAGCTTTGTGCAATGTCCAGAAATGTTAAGAATGATTGTGTCACCTTTGAACATGTGAATTTTGATTATGCACTAACCCTCTAATGAGTTTGCTCTAAGTTTGGTGTGGAGGAAGTTTTCAAGGGTCAAGAGAGGAGGATGATATATGATCAAGAAGAGTAAAAAGCCTAAGCTTGGGGATGCCCCGTGGTTCATCCCTGCATATTTCAAGAAGACTCAAGCATCTAAGCTTGGGGATGCCCAAGGCATCCCCTTCTTCATCAACTTATCAGGTTTCTTCTATTGAAACTATATTTTTATTCGGCCACATCTTATGTACTTTACTTGGAGCGTCTGTGTGTTTTATTTTCGTTTTGTTATCTTAGTTTTCTGAATAAATTCATGCTTGTGTGGAGAGAGACACGCTCCGCTGTTGCGTATGAACACATGTGTTCTTAGCTTTACTTTTAACGTTCATGGCGAAGGTTGAAAACTGCTTCGTTCATTGTTATATGGTTGGAAATAGGAAATGCTTCATGTGGAAAATGGTAGAATGTCTTGAATAATTTGATACTTGGCAATTGTTGTGCTCATATAGATCATGTTTAAGCTCTTGCATCATATACTTTGCACCTATTAATGAAGAACTAGATAGAGCTTGTTAAAATTTAGTTTGCATGATTGGTCTCTCTAAGTCTAGATATTTTCTGGTTAAGGTGTTTGAACAACAAGGAGACGATGTAAAGTCTTATAATGCTTACAATATGTTCATATGTGAGTCTTGCTGCATTTTATACTTGAGTTTGCTTCAAACAACCTTGCTAGCCTAGCCTTGTATTGAGAGGGATTCTTCTCGTGCATCCAAATCCTTGAGCCAAAAACTATGCCAATTGTGTCCACCATACCTACCTACCACATGGTATTTATTCGTCATTCCAAAGTAAATTGCTTGAGTGCTATCTTTAAACAATTCAAAAGTTATTACCTCTTATTTGTGTCAATGTTTTATAGCTCATGAGGAAGTATGTGGAGTTTATCTTTCAATCTTGTTGGGCAACTTTCACCAATGGACTAGTGGCTTCATCCGCTTATCCAATAATTTTGCAAAAAGAGCTGGCAATGGGGTTCCCAGCCCCGAATTAACTAACTTTCATAAATTTATAAATAGACACTCCTCCATGGTATGTGATTGTTGGTCGGCACCCGAGGATTAGCCATGGCTTGAGAAAGCAAAGGTGGGGAGGAGTGTCATCTAAACAAAACTAAATTAAAAAGGCACTCCTTCATGGTATGAGATTGTTGGCAGGCACCCGAGGATTCGGTTAGCCATGGTTTGTGAAAGCAAGGTTGGAAGGAGTGCCACCCAAAAATAAAATTTCATGGGAGCCGCTCTTTGAAAGTCTGTCTGGCAAGGGGGTTAGAGTGCCCACTACCATTCGTTGACAACAACAAACACCGCTCAAAACTTTACTTTTTATGCTCTCTTATGTTTTCAAAATAAAAGCTCTAGCACAAATATAGCAATCAATGCTTCCCTCTACGAAGGGCCATTCTTTTACTTTATTGTTGAGTCAGTTTACCTACTTCTTTCTATCTTAGAAGCAAACACTTGTGTAAAGTGTGCATTGATTCTTACATGTTTACCTATTGCATTTGTTATATTACTTTGTGTTGACAATTATCCATGAGATATACATGTTGAAGTTGAAAGCAACCGCTGAAACTTATATCTTCCTTTGTGTTGGTTCAAAACTTTTTACTAAGAATTTATTGCTTTATGAGTTAACTCTTATGCAAGTCTTATTGATGCTTGTCTTGAAAGTACTATTCATGAAAAGTCTTTGCTATATGATTCAGTGTTTACTCATTGTCTTCATCATTGCTTCGAATCGCTGCATTCATCTCATATGCTTTACAATAATGTTGATCAAGATTGTGTTGGTAGCATGTCACTTCAGAAATTATTTGTTGTTATCGTTTACCTACTCGAGGGAGGAAGCTTGGGGATGCTTGATACGTCCCAAACGTATCTATAATTTCTGATGTTCCATGCTAGTTTTATGACAATACCTACATGTTTTGTTCACACTTTATATCGTTTTGATGCATTTTCCGGAACTAACCTATTAACAAGATGCCGAAGTGCCCTGTTTTCTGCTGTTTTTGGTTCCAGAAAGGCTGTTCGGGCAATATTCTCGGAATTCGACGAAATGAAGACCAAACATCATAATTCACCGAGACGGACTAGGACACGGAAGGGGAGACGGAGAGGAGGCCCAGGGCCCCCAGACCATACGGCCACGGGCAGGCCCCGCCGCGCCGGCCTATGGGAGGGCCTTGGTGCCCCTCATGCGCCACCTCTTCGCCTATAAGACCCCTTTCGACCTAAAACGTGATAAAATTGACGAAACTCCAGAAAACATCCCGGGCGCCGCCGCCATCGCGAAACTCAATTCCGGACGAAGTCTCTGTTGGCACCTCGGACGGGGAATTGCCCCGGAGCCATCTCCATCGACACCACCGCCATCTTCATCGCCATCGCTGTCTCCTATGATGAGGAGGAGTAGTTCTCCCCCGGGCTGAGGGCTCTACCGTAGCTATGTGGTTAATCTCTCTCTCTGTCCAATACAATGATCTCATGAGCTGCTTTACATGATTGAGATCCATATGATGAGCTTTGTATCGCTACTAGTTATGTGCTACTCATGTGATGTTATTAAAGTAGTCTATTCCTCCTGCATGGTGTAAAGGTGCTAGTGTGTGCACCGTGTGGTTCTTGTCGTAGGCTATGATCATGATCTCTTGTAGGTTGTGGAGTTAATTATCATTATGATAGTATTGATGTGATCTATTCCTCCTTTCATAGTGTAATGTGGACAGTGTGTATGCTATGTTAGTTCTCGGTTTATTTTGCAAAGATCTATTATGCTCTAAGGTTATTTAAATATGAACATCGAATGTTGTGGAGCTTGTTAACTCCGGCATTGAGGTGCTCTTGTAGCCCTACACAACGACTGGTGTTTGTCATCCAACAAAAGAGTGTATGTAGCACAAATGAGAAGAAGTTATTTATTATGCGATTAATGTTGAGAGTGTCCACTAGTGAAAGTATGATCCCTAGGCCTTGTTTCCAATGCAAACACCGCTTACTGTTCTGTTGCATGTTTACTCGCTGCCATATTTTATTCAGATTGTTGTTACCGCTCATATACATCCATACTACTTGTATTTCACTATCTCTTCGCCGAACTAGTGCACCTATACATCTGACAAGTGTATTAGGTGTGTTGGGGACACAAGAGACTTCTTGTATCGTGATTGCGGGTTGCTTGAGAGGGATATCTTTGACCTCTTCCTCCCTGAGTTCGATAAACCTTGGGTGATCCACTTAAGGGAAAACTTGTTGCTGTTCTACAAACCTCTGCTCTTGGAGGCCCAACACTGTCTACAAGAATAGAAGCACCCGTACACATCAGAGGACAAGTTTCTCTCTCAACACCTTATAGGGTTAGGGTTTCGAGAGTGCGACAAACTTGCATCTCACTTAACTAGCTTAGGGTTTTGAGAAGAGAGGAGAGTTAGTGCATCACAACTTAAGTTGCATGATTGAATTCAAACACAAGTTGTGTTTGAATTTCAAATTCAAACATCATATGAATATCTCATAATTCAAATTGAGGTAAATCATTAAACAAATATAAATAATCAAGAATATCAATAATACATATTTTAAGTCAAGCTCATTAGAGAAACTTTGAGCTTTATTGATCAACACACATGATACATGGTCATTTACAATATTCTTGTGAATTATTATGATTACAACACATTACAGAAATCAAATAAATGAAAAAGAAAATGAAAATTACAAATATGATAGCATGGCTAAACTATGAACTAGTTTCTTCATGAATTCTTGATCATCTGCATCATCTTCTTTAATCCCTGAAATTAAAGACAACAAAAAAGAAAAGAAAGTTATGCCAAGTGGTAAAAACCACTTGGTAGATTAGCAAATAAGGTAAATGGAGAGGATATGATCAGGGATCAGCTGAGCTGATCCACTCACATGCACAAGTCCCACACACACACACACAGGCAGCTCACACTACTGGTGTGCATGCTCAACAGCAAACCAAGATTGCTGCATGCACTCCACACACACACATAGCCAGGGGAGGGTCACCAAAGTGAACTGGTGGAGCTGTCGACCATGGAAGCAAGGTGGGCTAGGTATAAAACCTTTTCACCAAGCCAAAACCCTAGCAGCTCCATCGACAGAAGCTTCACCAGGGTAAGAACAGATAGAACAACAAGAACAGCACACCTCTAGAAAGTGTACAGACACAGTTTCCACCAAGAACTGTGCCTGTTAAGCAAGCTCAAGGTAAAGGAGATCAAGCCCAAGCTAGCCAGGAGGAGCAGGGCAAGCAAATCAACCATCTAGAAGAAATCCTCTACACCAACACCTTTATCTAGGAGCTGGAGTGAGGTATACAAAGATCAACCTGAGCAAAATCATGTTTTGCTCATAAATAAGCATGCCATGCATCAGAGGAGCACAGAAGGGTAGAAACCATGTTTGTGTCATCATCTGGCCATCCAGCCATTTGGTGCAAGCAAACATAGGGAAAGCCAATAGGAAAACAACCCAAGGGAACATTGATTATACCAAACCAGTGGTATAACCAAAGAAATCAAGCATGGATTTGAGTCTATTAGGATAGCCAAGATCACCTAGCATCTATAGCCAGCTACACCATCAGACTAATAGACAAATATTTGTCTATGTTTTTTTTTCAGCATCAAAAGCTACTGGAAGTCCAGCCCTGGATCAACCAGTGAGCAATTATTCACTTACAGCAAGCCAACTGAGGTGGGAGCTTCCTGAACAGTAAGGAATTGCTGTTAAGGCCATCTCAACCACACCACTAGTCCAAACAATTAAACCATGCACAACTATCATCACCCAGAAATGTTCAAAGGAGGGCTAGGGTACCCAACCAAAAGTTGGCATCCATCTAGCCCTACAAAATCCATTGAAATGATCATTACTGCAAAGCAGTTCACATCATTTATCCAATAAATCAAATAAGACAACACATATAAATGATATCAACAAGTAAACCTTGCACCAGGCTTTGCAGATGATCCAATGGATCATTGCAAGCAATAGCAATGGCTTAAGCAAGCACAAGCATACACCAGCATAGGCCAGTGTGTCACATAGACACAAGGAAGAGAATCAGTGAGACACAGGCATAGAACAACAGCCAATTACCAAGCAACTGATGATCATATGATCATCAGGGCTTGACAAGAGCATGCTAGAGCCAAGCCTAGCACCAACACATTATCCAGATTAACTAGATAGTCACATCTCATAATGAATTGCATCACAGATAAGTAAATAAATCATATATAATTGTATCCAGAAGCACACCATCAAGGGATGGAGCTGTCTAGCCAACAACCATGCTCAATGGAGCATTTCCATGAATTGAGCACAATGAACAAACACACCAGGGGCACTGGCACTTGCTAAAAGCAAGGATTACTCACAGTAATCAGGCCAGGAGCAAGAATCACTACTACACATGGGTGCCCAGTAACAGGATAGAAGCTAGCACAACATAGCTGAGCCAGGAACACCACAGCAGCAATAGCAACACACCTGTGAGCATAGATATAGCAGCAGCAGTAGGACATCATAACAGAAATAAGCATGGCACTACAGCAGCAGCAACCATGGCTAGAGCAAGGCAGGGCTAATCACACATCAGCAGCAGTCATAGCAAAGGCATAGGAAGGCCATGAACGCAGCACAGCAGGAGCAAGTGCTGGTGTACTGGCAAGGCCACACCAAGAAGATGGATGCCAGGGCATTCAGAGGAAGGAGAAGAGGTAAAGCAGGCAAAAGAGAGAGGGAGGCACACATACCTAGAGCAGGAGCACCACGGCGTGCCCATGGTGGCACGGCGGCACGGGCCGACCACGGCAGCGCCAAGCCGCGGCCAAGCCTGGCGTCGCCGAGCACAAGTGCTCCAGCACCACCACGGCGAGGCACACAGCCGCGTTACCGCGTTTGGTTCGCCGGTGAACGACGAATCGCCGCGGAACCCCACGGCCTTGCGGGCAGACGCGTTGGGGGCGAGCCGAGGAGGCGACGAGTGCCAGATCGACACGGAGGATCTGGTGCGCCGTCGAGAGGCGGTTCAGATGCGCCCCATCTCATCGCTGGCGATGGCCGAAGGTGGTCGGAATAATTCGGCGACGGCGCAGGCGACGCGGGTGTCGCGGGTGCGAGGAGTTAGGGTTTCGCGAGAGATAGTGAGGAAGGGGCCGACTGAGTCCGACCGAGCCGGTCGGTACGGCTCGGGTTAGACTCAACCCGATGGGCTCCACTATCAAGTGGGCCCAAGGGGCAAATTAGTCATTTCACAATTTCAATTAAACCAGAAACTTTGAAATTAAATAGAAAATGGATAAAAGCTCTAAAAGAATAATTAAAAGGGATTTCTATTTTCGTGCCCCTGCTTCGTTAGTTGTACTCAGTTTTCCCCAGCTCGTTAGTTTTTCCTCAGTTTTCCCCTCCCTCTAGTTTGAAACCCATCGAAGACGCGGGTTGCCGTCGGTCGAGGCCTTACCGTTACCGTGAGGTCGGTTCCTCGCTGACCGTCTCGTTTGACGGGTGGATCCATCTACCGCTGACGCGTGGGCCGTTTATTTCCTGATTGTATACGCGGTGCTGCCAATGACAAATGGGGCCGCTCTATGGGGCAGCCAATGACCAGTGGGTCGTCTATTTATTTATAGAAAATTATATATTGCCGCTCTGTGGGGCCTCCGCAGCCAATGACCGCTGTGGTCGTCTATTTTATTTAGAGAATATAATATAGAGCCGTGATGACCCACAAGTATAGGGGATCGCAACAGTCTTCGAGGGAAGTATTACCCAATTTATTGATTCGACACAAGGGGAGACAAAGAATACTTGTAAGCCTTAACGAAGTTGTCAAAGCTGCACAGAAACAGACTTGCTCGCAAGAGTTTATCAGAGAGTTTTATGGCAGTGAAATAGTGAAATAATAGCGCGGTGAAATAAAGACAGCAGTAGTGATTATAGTAAAGCAGGATTAAAATACTGTAGGCACAGGGACGGATTTAACGGGCATTGCATGGATGAGAGAAACTCATGTAACAATCAAAGCATGGGCATTTGCAGATAATAATAAAACGGTATCCAAGTACTAATCAATCAATAGGCATGTGTTCCATATTTAGTCGTACGTGCTCGCAATGAGAAACTTGCACAACATCTTCTGTCCTACCAGCCGGTGGCAGGGCCTCTAGGGAAACTACTGGATATTAAGGTACTCCTTTTAATAGAGTACGGAGCAAAGCATTAACACTCCGTGAACACATGTGATCCTCACATCACTACCATCCCCTCCGGTTGTCCCGATTACGGGGCCATTGGTTCCGGACAACGACATGTGTATACAACTTGCAGGTAAGATCAATAAACAATGCATATCATGATGAAACAATAACATGTTCAGATCTGAGATCATGGCACTCGGCCCTAGTGACAAGCATTAAGCATAACAAGTTGCAACAATATCATAAAAGTGACATCTACGGATACTAGGCACTATGCCCTAACAATCTTATGACTATTACATGACCAATCTCATCCAATCTCTACCATCCCCTTCAGCCTACAGCGGGGGAATTACTCACACATGGATGGAAACATTGCTGGTTGATGGAGAGGCGTTGGCGGTGATGGCGGTGAAGATCTCCTCCAATTCCCGTCCCGCGGAGTGCGAACGGAGACTTCGGCTCCGAGACGGAGTTTCGCGATGTGGCGCCTCTCTGGAGGGTTTTCGACTCGACTTCTCCGTGCATTTTCAGGTCGAAACCAATAAGTAGTCCGAAGGGCGTCGGAGGCCGGCCGAGGCCACACCACATGGCCGCGCGGACCCCCCCGCCGCGCCGCCATGTGGTGGGGCCCTCGGGCCACCTCTCTTGCCCTTCCGGCTCCGTCAATATTTTGGTAAAATAGGCCCTTCCGCATAAATTCCGAGGATTTTCCCGAAAGTTGGATTTCTGCACAAACGAGACACCAGAGTTCTGCTGAAACAGCGTTAGTCCGTGTTAGTTGTATCCAAAATACACAAATTAGAGGCAAAACAATAGCAAAAGTGTTCGGGAAAGTAGATACGTTTTGGACGTATCAACTCCCCCAAGCTTAGCTTATTGCTTGTCCTCAAGCAATTCAGTTAACAACTGAGCGATAAAAGAACTTTCACGAACACATTTGCTCATATTATGTATATATTCTCATGCTATGGCTAATACTTAAGCAGTTCATAATGAGATACATGCAAATAAGATCATTCAACAGCTATGTCAATCATGGAGAAGTACCAACAATTAATAATAAGCACCATGAATCATGTATATAAGCAGGATTGCAATGTTCATAAGAGAATATGATAAAGTAGTATCTCGCTTGCCCGTATTTGATCGGCAAAACATAAATGCCGAGGCACCTCTGGAGTTCATAGAAAGACTAGAAGTAGTGATTGTCAAAGATAAAAGCATCAAAGTTATACCACAATCAATCATATTTTGAGACAAGCATATTATACTAAGAATGACAGTTGTGCTCTCAAGATAGTGCTCAAAGAAAGAATGGAGACACAACATAAAAGTAAAAGATTGACCCTTCGGGAAGCAGGGATTAACATGCGCTAGAGCTTTTCATTTGTAAAACAGGAGTAAAATTATTTTGAGAGGTGTTTGTTGTTGTCAACGAATGGTAATGGGTACACTAACTACCTCATCAACCGGACTCCCAAGAGCGGCTCCCATTTTATTTATTTTTGGTTGGCACTCCTTCCAACCTTTCTTTCACAAACCATGGCTAACCGAATCCTCGGGTGCCTGCCAACAATCACATACCATGAAGGAGTGCCTTTTTATTTAAGTTTTATTATGATGATGACACTCCCCCAACCTTTGCTTACACAAGCCATGGCTAACCGAATCCTTCGGGTGCCGTCCAACAATCACAAACCATGGAGGAGTGTCTATTTAAGTTAATTAATTTGGGACTGGGAATCCCATTGCCTGCTCTTTTTGCAAAATTATTGGATAAGCGGATGTGCCACTAGTCCATATGAGAGTCCGTCAAAAGTAAATGACAAGGTTGAAAGCTAAACACCACATACTTCCTCATGAGCTATGAAACATTAACACAAATTGAGAAGCATTTTGAAAGTTTTAAAGGTAGCGCATGAGAATTTACTTGGAATGGTTTGAAATGCCATGTATAGGTATTTATGGTGGACACTTTGGAACAACTTGGTTTTCAGGTGTTTGGAAGCACGAGCGGCGTTCCCGCTCAGTACGAGTGAAGGCTAGCAAAAGACTAGGAGCGACAAATCAAGAGAGCAGTAACTGTCATAATCATGCTTGCGGCAAAATAAATTAACGGAGGCATAAAAGTGATACAAGAACTCTGAAGCAATATAAATCATCGAGGCTTAATTGACTTTTTGTTCAGTCATATGCATGCGTGAGCATGTGCCAAGTCGATATAAATGAATTATTCAGAGGAGGATACCACAATGCCATACTTACTTATGAATAAAACAATGCAAGCAAACATCCATGACATGCTACTCATATTAATAAATTGGAGCTAAACATGAGAGATCATGAACTACTAGACTTTCTCAAATAACATATACCTCACATGAACCAACTAAGCATGATCATATGGATGAGTATATGTACAAAAATGAAAGCAAATAGAGTTCATACCAGCCTCTCACCACAATCAGATTGTCGTAGATCGTCATTATTGTCTTTTCACTTGTGTAGCTTGGATAATATGAAATGAAAACCACGCTCCAGCCACCGAAGACCATTGAACTCATGATGAACTTTACAAACCAAAGAAGAACAGCAAATATTTTTGGTGTTTTCGAATTAGAAACAAGAACAAAAGAAAACAATTAAACAAAGCAAAATCTTTTTGGGTTTTCTCATAGCAAACTAACGATAGCAAATAAATCAAACTAAGAGCAAGGAACCAAATAAACAAATGGTGAAGAGAAACAACAGAAATATTTTTGGTCTTTTTGTGTTTTAGGAGAGAAACAAAGCGAAAACAAAAGAATGCAAACTAACAGAAACACAGAAAAGCAGGATGACAGAAATCTGCCAAATCCTGACAGCAGTACAGAAATCGAAATTAACAAAAATCTTCCATTGCTCAGACCAAAAAGTGTTCAACTAATGAAAGTTAGATAACAACCTGGGGAACATGCTCAAAAATTGGCAACTCAAAACAACGTTCTGGCTGTGCGTACGAATTTTTTTGGTAACAGCACAGAATCTGTTTTTGGACAGCACTTCCCCAAATATCATCCCTCTCATTAGAAAACCACTCTAGAGACTAAACAAATATGTACAAGTATCCAGAAATCATAATATGCAAAGAATGAGTGATGCCGGTATACCTCCCCCAAGCTTAGGCTTTTGGCCCAAGTGGAGTTCATTCCCAACGAGGGTCGGAGTTCCACGCCGGTGGATCATACATGGAGTGGTAATAGGGCCCCTGCGCAGAAGAATATCGTGGAGGCTCCACATGACCATGATGTTGATATGAGGAGCTTGCTGCATCGGATGAAGAGTCGGGATGCTCCTCGGTCTCCTCCACATCTTCCCTCGCACGACGGCTTTCCCTTTCTATGTATGCGTTTAGCTCATTTTCTGTGATCGACCACCCGTCCCTGGCATCAAGGTTAAACAAAGCAGGTGCAGGCAATCGTACTAATTTTTCAATTTTCTTAGTTATACTCCAACTTTTCTTATACAAAGTTATCCTATAATGCAGGTTGTTCAAACTAGATGCATCTGAAATAAACTCATGCCTGATCATGGAGAAAACATCAAGTTTCTCTATAGAAAGCGGAATATCTAGATGGTGAGGACCTACACCATGCATAGCCAATAAGCGAGAGGCAATAAGACCTCCACAAATTCCTCCTTTCTCACGGTTAGTAGCAAGTCTACAAGCTATTAAAGCACCCAAATTATAAGTCCTATCCTGTTGCAAAGCAGCAGCTAAGAAAGCCAAGTCTGGGACAGATAATTTACCTCCAGTTCTTCTTGCAAGAACGCACTTTGTAATGAAATAGGCAAAATAGCGGATGGCTGGATGTTGAATGCTACTAATCTTACCACCATCATTGGAGAAGCTCCTCCCATTACAAATCCTTGTATAAAGATCTGAGAGCTCCCGCGGTGTTCCCCTGATCTTCTCGCAGGATCCCCACTGCGGCACTCTAATCGCTGTGCAAAAATCACTGAAAGGCAAGTCAATAGTTTTGTTATAAATCTTATACCGGACCATGGGGTCAGTTCGAGACCGGTGAAATTCGAAATCCTGCACAACCGACACCGTTAGTTTAGCATATTGGTGAGGTTCACCAACAGCAAAATTTCCCAATCCTGCATTGGAAATTAGTGTTTGCACATCTTGCAGGATTCCTGCATTCCGCATAAAGTCCGTGCATGGGTAATAAGAGGGGTATACTCCCTCTTCACGATGGACTCTCATAACTTGCTGTACCTCCAACTCTTCTTGGTTAAGTTGGTGCACACTCCCTTCCATTTTCTGAAATTTTTCAACAATCATTATAAAATTTGATTTCAAGGTATATAATTGAAGGGAACTACTATAGGAACTTGCTAGAGTACTAAACATGCATCAAAACTAATTTCTTCCACTTAGAACAAGCATGCAAGCTCACTAAACATGTTATCTACAGCAGCAAAATATTCAAGATATACTCAACCAAATGAAATTCTAATTGGACAATCAAAGGAGTCACATACCAAGGAGTAAATGTGCCAAATTTCAGACAGAAATCTGGGCTGAGCAAGGAGATCGAAAAATCGCGAGTTCTTGAGCAGAAACACGAGTGAGAGAAACTTGGTACGAGTTTTTCGGAGAGAAGGTGCTGGGAGGAAGAGATGATGAAGTGGGGCAAGGGGTGGCCCACCACATGGTGGCGCGGCCCCCTTGCTGGCCGCGCGGCCTATGGTGTGCACCCCCTGGTGCCCCACATGTCATCCTCTGGTGCTCCCAGATGCCTCGTCGAAAAATAGGACCAACGGTGTAATTTTTGTAATTTTTAGAGAACTTCGAAAAATGCACATTTCTGGGTAAATTAATGATTACTGCGCAGGAAAATGATTTCTAAAATCTTAAATGACTAAAGCATATTGCAAAACAAAAGTGCTACAGCAAGTAAAATAGGTGAAGGGAGAAAGAAAGAAAGAAGTGTTGTTTAGCTCTTTTATGCAATAAAATATACTTGTTAACAAGGTTGATCAAGTCTTGCTACCAAATAAATTTTATATGACATAAGAAGAAATAAACCTCAAATCAATCATGTTACCTTATATTGAATTGATATGGATCCAATCACAAGAGTTTGATATTCTTCTTTAGGCTCATATATAGGACAATCAATGGATCCCACTTTGATAGTTTTCACATTAAAAATTGTATTGACTCCACATACTTTATCAATCCTCTTGGGAAAATAGACAGTATGTTCCTTATCATCAACATTGAAAGTAACCATGCCTTTATTGCAATCAATAACAGCCCCTGCAGTATTAAGAAAGGGTCTTCCAAGAATAATGGACATATTATCATCTTCGCATTTCCAACACAACAAAATCAGTTAATATCAAGCAATGCTGAGTAACTTGCACAGGAACATTTTCACATAAACCAACAGGAATAGCAGTAGATTTATCAGCCATTTGCAAAGATATATCAGTTGGTATCAATTTATCTAAATCAAGTCTCTTATAAAGAGAAAAAGGCATTACACTCACACCTGCTCCCAAATCACATAGAGCAGTTCTAACATAATTATTCTTGATGGAACAAGGAATAGTCGGTATACCTGGGTCTCCCAACTTCTTTGGAATCTTACCATTGAAGGAGTAATTAGCGAGCATAGTGGAAATTTCCTCATTGGGGATTTTCCTTTTGTTAGTAACAATATCTTTCATATACTTTGAATAAGGAGGCAATTTAATAGCATCAGTCAAAGGGATTTGCAAAAATAAAGGTTTCATCCAATCACAAAATTTATTATAATGTTCCTCCTCCTTTGATTTTAGTTTCTTAGCAGGAAAAGGCATTTGCTTTTGAACCCAAGGTTCTCTTTCATTACCATGTTTCTCAGTAATAAAATCTTCTTTAGTGTACTTTTTATTTTTAACAGGCTTTTCAGGTTCTTTTTCAATTTCTTCTTTATCAGGAGTATCATTCTTATCATTATCTTCCTCATGTTCATTACCACTTTCAGTTTCAGCATCAGAAATAGAAATACTATTAGGATCATTAGGTTCAGAGGATTCTACAACATTCTTATGTTTCTTTTTCTTTTTCTTAGATGGAGCACTAGTTTTAATTAGTTGAGAATCTTGTTCAACTCTTTTGGGATGCCCTTCAGGATATAGAGGATCCTGGGTAGAAGCACCACCTCTAGTTGTTACTTCACAAGCATGTTTTTCTTTAGAATTATTTCCCAACAAGTCATTTTGCACTTTAGTAAGTTGATCAATTTGAGTTTGAACCATTTGAAAATGTTTAACAAGTATCTTAACATCATTGGAGGTTCTCTCCACAATACCATGCAATTCACTAATAGCTCGGGAATTTTCCATTAAATGATTCTCTACTCTCATATTAAAGTTTTCTTGCTTAACAATATAATTATCAAATTCATCTAAGCATTGAGCAGGAGATTTTGAATACGGAATATCTTCCCTAGTAAAGTGTTGAAGCGAGTGTACCTCAATCATGGATGAAGGGGGAATTGTCTCACATATATCTTCTATAGGAGGTAAATTCTTCACATCTTCAGGTTTAATACCCTTCTCTTTAAGAGACTTCTTGGCTTCCCTCATATATTCATCATTTAATTTAATCATACCCCTCTTCTTCACTATCGGTGTCGGGGTTGGTTCAGGTGTAGACCAATCATCATGATTCCGGCCTATTTTAGCCAATAATTCTTCAGCGTCTTCTGGGGTTCTTTTCCTGAAAACACAACCAGCACAACTATCCAGGTATGCCCTAGACTCAATAGTTAGTCCACTATAAAATATATCAAGTAAATCATGCTTTTCCAAATCATGGTCAGGCTGAGCTCTAATAAGAGAACAAAATCTAGCCCAAGCCTCAGGCAATTTCTCTCCATCTTCCTGGTCAAAATTATAAATTCTCTTCAAAGCAGCGTGTTGAGCACTAGCAGGAAAGTATTTTCGAAAGAAAACATCACGCAAGTCAATTGGACTTTTAATAGAACCAGGAGGAAAATTATTATACCAAGTTTTAGCATCATCCTTTAATGAGAAAGGAAAAATTTTAGCGACAAAATAAGTACGCATCTTGACATCATCAGAAAACACGCCACTAAGAGTAGATAACTCAGTCAAGTGTTCAACATCACTTTCTTTTTCAGTACCACAAAAGGGTGTTTTCTCAACAATAGCTATATGAGATAGATCAAGAGAAAAATCATAATCTTTATCCCTAATGTTTATAGGAGATGTGGCAAATTTAGGATCAGGAGATGGTTTATATCTAACAGCATGTTCGCAAGCAACTTTTTAATTTTTCTTGCATCAGTAGTAGCATTGCATTTTTCAATAAAATCATCATCAAGCTCTACATAATCTTCATCAAGATCATCACTAGAATATTCAACAGACTCAGGTGAATTAACAGGTGTAGCAGCATTTTCATTAGGAGTTTCAGTATTTCCAATTTGTCTAGACTTAGCAATTGTAGCATCTAGAAAAGATCCCAATGAACCACTATCATCAAGCACAGCAGAAACATTATCAATATTATGAGAATTTTCAGATTCAGCAGAAGTACCAGCACGTGAAGCATGTGGCGGTGAAACAAGTTTATCAATAACAGATGGTGAATCAAGAGCAGCAGAGGTACTCAGAGTTGTACCTTTTCTTGTAGTGGATGGTAATATGGCGATCTTAGTATCGCGAGGTTTACCCATGATGGAGAATTTGCAGCGAACAATATCAATCCAAGTGAACTTCCAAATAAAGCTATGCTCCCCGGCAACGGCGCCAGAAAATAGTCTTGATGACCCACAAGTATAGGGGATCGCAACAGTCTTCGAGGGAAGTATTACCCAATTTATTGATTCGACACAAGGGAGACAAAGAATACTTGTAAGCCTTAACAGCGGAGTTGTCAATTCAGCTGCACCTGGAAACAGACTTGCTCGCAAGAGTTTATCAGTAGTAACAGTTTTATGGCAGTGGAAATAGTGAAATAATAGCAGCGGTGAAATAAAGACAGCAGTAGTGATTATAGTAAACAGCAGGATTAAAATATGTAGGCACAGGGACGGATTTAACGGGCATTGCATGGATGAGAGAAACTCATGTAACAATCAAAGCATGGGCATTTGCAGATAATAATAAAACGGTATCCAAGTACTAATCAATCAATAGGCATGTGTTCCATATTTAGTCGTACGTGCTCGCAATGAGAAACTTGCACAACATCTTCTGTCCTACCAGCCGGTGGCAGCCGGGCCTCTAGGGAAACTACTGGATATTAAGGTACTCCTTTTAATAGAGTACCGGAGCAAAGCATTAACACTCCGTGAACACATGTGATCCTCACATCACTACCATCCCCCCGGTTGTCCCTATGTCACTTCGGGGCCATTGGTTCCGGACAGCGACATGTGTATACAACTTGCAGGTAAGATCAATAAACAATGCATATCATGATGAAACAATAACATGTTCAGATCTGAGATCATGGCACTCGGGCCCTAGTGACAAGCATTAAGCATAACAAGTTGCAACAATATCATAAAAGTGACATCTACGGATACTAGGCACTATGCCCTAACAATCTTATGACTATTACATGACCAATCTCATCCAATCCCTACCATCCCCTTCAGCCTACAGCGGGGGAATTACTCACACATGGATGGAAACATTGCTGGTTGATGGAGAGGCGTTGGCGGTGATGGCGGTGAAGATCTCCTCCAATCCCGCCCGGCGGAGTGCCAGAACGGAGACGGCTCCCGAGACGGAGTTTCGCGATGTGGCGGCTCTGGAGGGTTTCTGGCGACTTCTCTCCGTGCGTTTTGTCGAAACCAATAAGTAGTCCGAAGGGGGGCGTCGGAGGCCGGCCGAGGGGCCACACCACATGGCCGCGCGGGCCCCCTGGGCCGCGCCGCCATGTGGTGTGGGGCCCTCGGGCCTCCACCTCTCTTGCCCTTCTGGCTCCGTCAATATTTTGGTAAAATAGGCCCTTCCGCATAAATTCCGAGGATTTTCCCGAAAGTTGGATTTCTGCACAAAAACGAGACACCAGAGCAGTTCTGCTGAAAACAGCGTTAGTCCGTGTTAGTTGTATCCAAAATACACAAATTAGAGGCAAAACAATAGCAAAAGTGTTCGGGAAAGTAGATACGTTTTGGACGTATCAAGCCGCTCTGTAGGGGCCGCCTCAGCCCATGTTAGGTGACTATTTTTGCAGCTTAATCTAAAGTGACTCTTATGCTAAACATTGTGCATCCCGACGTTGACCTAGCAGTGGCGGCGAGCATAGCCGTTCTGACCATGCCGATATCGGCATCGGCATCGGCATCGTTTGGAGGATGTGGTGCTCGAATAATAGTGGAAATGCGATATTATTTTTTACATGCATAATATATAGAAAATAGCTAGATCTCTAAATCGATGCATATGAAGCTACATATATATTCTTGGTCATAATCCCCTTAATTATCTAAAGGGGATGGATGCATGGCTTCACGTCGTCGTCGCTTTCATCGTCAGTATCTTCGTCGTCTGAGTAGTAGTACCTCCTGCACATTGTTCCGTCGAACACCTTCACTGTGAGCACATCATCGCCTTCATATTTGAAGTGTACGAACCAGCCGAAATCCACACCGTGCGCGATGGCGAATTTCTCCCAGCCCTTGTCGAGGTACATCCGGCCTTGTCCGTCAAATAGGACCTCCACGGTCCAGAGACGAGGACCGCAGTCAGCTGCTCGCAGATACACCTTAGCTGGCTCCTTGCCGTCAAGATAGTCCGCAAATTTTTGTGGGAGTTCCTGCAAAGAGATCGAGCGCCGATCGTTTGAAATTAGGGAACCCTTGAAATTAAAGGTTTTTTAGAACATGCCCATAATTAATCACATGCATCATATATGTGGGAACGCGTACGTACCTTCTTGACCAAAGGGTCTTCATAGACGACGATGAAGAACTCCTCTATGATCAATGGCAGTGTTGACGGTGGTGGCGGCAATGATGATGATCCACTTCCCCTTCCCCTTCCCCTTCCCCTTCCCCTTCCGGTCCGCGTCCGAGACGTGGAAGCCATGGCAATGGATAAATGTGAACGAAGAAGAGAGAGGCAGAACCTATTGACACAAGGGATGGCCGTGTGGGTGTTTATAAGGGAGAGATGACCGTTGTAGGGGTTTACACAATAAAATAAGGAGGAGATGACCGTTGTGGGGGTTTATACACAATAAATTAAGGAGGAGACGACCGTTGTGGGGGTATATATCTCAACAAAAAAAGTAATGCGGACTATGTTGACGGAAATGGAACTTCGTGATATAGTTTATTATTTTACCGTGAAAAGTAATGCCTAAAAGAAAAGTAATGGCTACAAGAAATCGATGATGGTTTATCGTTTTTTGCGTGAAAAGTAATGGGTACAAGAAATGGGTGATGGTGTATCATTTCTTGCGTGAAAAGTAATGGCTACAACAAAATCGGTGATGGTTTATCGTTTTTTGCGTGGAAAGTAATGGGTACAAGAAATGGGTGATGGTGTATCATATTTTTGCGTGAAAAGTAATGGCTACAACAAATCGGTGATGGTTTATCATTTTTTTGCGTGAAAAGTATTGGCTACAACAAATCGGTGATGATTTATCATTTTTTTGCATGGAAAGTAATGGCTACAACAAATCGGTGATGGTTTATCGTTTTTTGCGTGGAAAGTAATGGCTACAACAAATCGGCGATGGTTTATCATTTTTTGCGTGAAAAGTAATGCCTAAAAAGAGTTTATAATTTAGCTCGTGAAAAATAATGCAGAAAACCAAACTTTAGCGTACTGGGTAACCCTTTCGCATACATAGAGGGTGGAAGCTAACCGACGACAGAGAGAGAGAGGTGGTGGCCCCGACAGAGAGAGAGATAGGGATTATCCTGCCCGTTAGATCATACGATCAACGGTCGTCGGGCACGATCCGCGTGACATGGCTAGACCAATCAGGGCAATGTTCGGCGTCTGTGAGAGTGTGTGAAGGGAGAGGGCAAAACTGAGTAGTATCAAGAAACCAAGGGCAAGTGAGTAGTAAATAGACTAAGGGATTGAAATATGAGATTTAAAAATTGGAAAATGCGTGTTTTGTACAATGAAACCCATCTTGGCCTACCTCAAACTATTTGCAATACAAATCTACACGAGTGTGAAAATTATGGCCTCATTCAGACAAAGTATGTTTTGGGAAAGCTGTTTTGGGTAGGGCTTATTATGGAAAACCATGCACCTTCATAGCTACTAGGTGATTTGAGAAGTGGCAATTTGTGGTGAAACTTGATTTATCTATGATTTATCTATGATTTGAGAAGTGGCAATTTGTGGTAAAGACTCCATGAGTAAGTGCCACTCTTTTTCGGATTTTTTTGCACATTAAATAACTCATTTAACTAGTTAATCTCATTTGTTGACTCTCTGTTGACCAGCCACTTGAGGGTAAAACTGAGTATATTGCACTAGCCAGTATTAGCACTCAAGGAGAAAACTGAGCACACAAAAAATGCTAGTATATGACTCGAGGGTATACCTGAGTATATCTAAATTTCCAGGGTTAGACTCGAGGACGCGTGTTGCGGTGCAAAAGTGGAAGACGTGCCATTGTTGACGCGTGTCGCGGTGCAGACGTGCAAATAGTGGACGCGTAGGACGCGGGTCGCATTTAGGACGCGTAAGCCCCTCCCTCCCTCCCTCTCGTCGTCTCATTCTCGCTCACGCACGAAACCACCCCTCTCACGTCCCATCAACTTCTCCAAATCGAAACCCCAACCGCCGTACGCACGGTACCCGCCGCGATGGAGAAGAAGAATGCGCCGGCGGCCGTCGCCTCCGAGCCCGTCGCCCGAGCCCGTCGCCTCGAGCCGCCGCCGAGTCGCCGCCGAGCCGGCCGCCGCCGAGCGCGTCGCCTCCGAGGGCGGCGCATCCAAGCGCGGCTCCTCCGTGAACTGGGCCTCTCTCTCGGCTGATGGACCACTTCACAAGATCGGCGAATGCTTGCTGGCGAACGAGGAGTACGCCGACACCTACTCGCCATGAGGCAAGTCTGAGAAATTGGCGCTCAGGTTTGCCCGAGCCCGACGTGCACCTGGACGAATGGATCATGCTAGACCACGCCCTTCCACATGTCGCTGAGTTCACCTTCCTCCAACTCGGCACATCACGCTACGTCACCATAGATCTATCGGAAGTTCATACAAGGTTCAACTTCCTCCATATCTACCTCTTTATTTTCAATCTTAAACATCTTAGTGCTGAATGTTATCGTGCTTGCTCAGATACTACTTCGTCGGATTTTGCCGTGGCGTCATCGTGCTTGCCCAGAAGAACCCGCCGCACAAGATACGGCTTCTGAACCCACTCACAAAGAAATCGAACACTATGTTTGAGGCGCAGATGCCATCTGTTTTCCTGAAATCAGTCGCTGTGATCAAATCCCCGACTATGGTCTTCGTTGCCGCACATTACCCGTCGGAAATTGGTTGGGTCGATGAGAGCACTCCAACTAAGGATATAGATAAAGATTGGAAAAAAGATTTTCGATCAAAAACCATTGTCTGCGTTGCATTACCCCGTTCAATGGTGAACTGTATGCACTAGCTGTGGACAATTTTGAGAACGGAAGAATAGTGTGCACCAATGTACAGTTGCAGCAGCGCGAGCACTGTCAAGATGGAGACACTAATTTCATTCCAGAACTTGGACATTAGAAGTTCTACCTCGTGAAGTCGGATGGTGATCTGCTGCTTGTGTTGTTGGTCAGCGTGGCTTTGGCGGGCAGACCATTGGTGTACCGTGTGGACACTCAGAGCCGCTCTCTCCATCCGGTCAGTAACATTGGCAGTAATGCCTTCTTCGTGAATTATATCCGGTGTATCTCCGTCGACACCAGAGTGTACCCGACACTTCGACCTGGCTGCATCTACTACACGGATTTGGGTTATATCAGAGAGTACTCTCATGATACAAAGGCCTGGGATGAGTGGGCAGACGTGTGGATAGAATAGGAAACTACGGTATGAGAAATGAACACAAGCCATACCGTTTGGAGGATGTATTGGCCGCACACTGCAGACGGAGGGAGTTCAATGAATATTTCCTTCGGGTAATGCACGATTGGAGCGACGACGAAATATATGAGGAGGAATGAAGAACAAATTCATTCATCCTAATCTTCTTGTTGTCCATACATTGCGTGCGTCTTGTATATTACAACGTTATTGGCTGCTTTTGGCTGCTGTATGCAGTTCCCTATGTATTATACTTAGTTTTCTGATTATGCAGTTGTCAATTTATCATATACTAGCTTCTATATTTGCTACTAGATTTGCTGCCATATTGGGCAAAAAACGAGGGCCAAAAGGCATAAATAACCCCAGAGATTTGCTACTAGATTTGCTACTAGATTTGCTTATTGAAGAAAGAAAGAAATAGAAGCTTCTCTAGATTTGATACTAATTTGGTGAAAAGACAGAGAGAAAGAGGGAAAAGGTGCTCTTAAAAATGCCAATTTGGGCTGAGAGAGACAAAACCCAGCTCCTGCTCACGTGCAACCAAACGCTTCGTCCTGTCCCACGCGGTCCTTTCTACCAGCCCCACGCGACGCGCCCCACGACGCGCCTCCACACGACGGCCCCACAGGACGCGCGAGCGCAAAAGTAACGTCCAAATAGACGGATTCCTTCCGTCTGAGCCCTTATGCGGGTTTCAGACATAAGCTTGGGGAAAACTGAGGAAAAACTAAGGGGCTGGGGAAAACTGAGTACAACTAACGACCCGAGGGCACGAAAATAGAAATCCCTAATTAAAAATATGAAAACTGCTCAGCATAAAATTCTCTATCAGAATAAAATCTAAAAAGGGATTTTTGGAGACAAATAAGAATAAGTCATATTTTAATGAATATTTAATTCATTAAAAATAAACCACTCTATTTTAAATGATAAAATAAGTCCATAAATACTTTTGGACTTTAAAAACACCTTGACAACATTTCCAGGTTGTATTTTAACCTAAACAGAGTATCTCTAAATTGTTCTTAGTATTAACCCTCACATAAAATGATAAAACACTGGAAGGGGGGAACAAACCCTAAAAATGGAAAGCATGCATAATTACTTCTTTAACCATTGTCCTTATCGGACAATGATGCTATTTTTTAGCAACAGAGGACAAGGGTCAGTCCACACCATCCAACTGCAACACTTTGCAGTGTTCAGGCAAGTTCATCACTTGCTCATGTCATTTGAGTATTTTTACCAAATTACTTGCAAAGTACTAAGTTTATCACTATTGCATTAAAAGCAAAACCACTATTTACATAACTATGAATATGACTATGTGGTGGGCAATTGAACCATGGATAGTGTTGATATGGTGGAGGTTCCATTGCAAGGGTTTATATCCATCTAGGATTAAACAACAAATGTCGTCCAGTGATTCTTGTGCCGTAATACCCGTGTTAACCATAAGATCGAGTGGGACGGTATAGTCAATTGTATTTCCACCTCTTGTACATCAACGGACGCGCTTTACCGTAGACACTTGTTTCTCTGGGAGCGGTAGGGGAAGCCAAAAGTTCCCCACGGCTTTGTCCGTAGTACACTTGTCGCCCGAGGAGCAAGCGGTAGGAAGCCATAAGTTCCCCACGGTTATTGCGGTCTATGATGGGTTACAGCTACCGGCGAAGGAGTTCATGGTAAGAGCCCAACTGTTGTCGTGGTCGGGGTCCGTAAGTGGGAATAATGGGACCGACGAGGACCCAGGGTCGGGGTATGCAACAAAGGGTGGGTGTGCAAGGTAGCGGAGGAATATGATTGGCTATGATCTTATACCGGGCCTCACACTAAAGGGAGTGTGGACGGGTAAGCTGCCCGGTTGGCACCAAGGTTAAGATCTCTTATGGGTAAAGCAACACACCTCTGCGAGTGTAACGAATGTGACCACCACTGTCCGGGATATGGAATGACAACGGGAAAGAAACTCCATGAAGTTCTAGTAAACCGGTGAAGGCTGACGGACATAGTTCTTATTAATAAAAGCAACCTTTTGAACAAATGGTTATAAAAATCTGCATGGTATCAGACTTTCTGGCCTGGTATCGTAGATAGTGCATTAAACACCTCTTTCCTAATAGGAACTTGTTGAGTACGCTCGTACTCATACCACTCTTAAATCCCCGCTTAGATTGTCTGAATCGACCGGAGGAGGACAACGACGACCCGAAGGAGCCGAAGTCATCAGCTATGATGAACCCTCTCTGAAGGTGTTGAAGGAGTAGACTATCTCATAGTCTACGGAACCGGGAGGGTTCCGGAGGAGAGCAAGCTTAGACCTACCGAGTAGTAGTAGTAGTAACAAGCACGAACTCATAGTACTTAACCGCTCGAGGAGAATAAATGTATAACCTAGTAAGACTTTTATATTGTAAGTTAAGTTCGCCTCGAACCCAGGAGTATCCCTCTTAGGACCCATGAGGAGCTCCGAGATGATATGTACATGTTGCTTGTAATAATAAATGAATGAGTTATGGACCTGCTTGTTGTACTACTCTGAGGGATGTAATATTTGCGGATTGGTACTTGTGAATGTTATATCAACGACGGCATACTACAACATGCAGTATGCCGGTCACCCACCCCTCTCTCTTCTCTCTCTCGGGTCCGTCTCGGTAAAATATTGAATTCTGTCTTCGTGGGGTCCAATTTCAAGAATATTTCCTGTGTAGAATTTTTGAAACCAAAAACAGCAGAAAACAGGAACTGGCTCTTCGGCATCTTGTTAATAGGTTAGTCCCAGAAAATGCATAAAAACATTATAAAGTATGACTAAAACATGTTGGTATTGTCATAAAACTAGCATGGAACATAAGAAATTATAGATACGTTGGAGACGTATCAGCCCGCCCAAGTTCCTACAAATATGCTTACGACACTAAGAAAATTTTGCATGGAAGTTTATTTTAGCTACAACTCTCAAGTAACTTATTTTGGGATCACATTCCTTTTGATTTTCTTCATCTTTCCCAAGACCATCCTTGTATGGGCCTAACGACTTGAGGTTCGACTTCATTTTGCAAGGCTGCTAACCTAGAGGAATACTCGAGGGACTCTCATTCAACGTTGTAACTTCAAGTGACTTTGTGTCATTAACATGGGCCCATCATATGGAACGCCTATATATGAGTAAAACAAAGTCAGGTGATGACGTCACCATCACCATGCTTGAGGGAGTTGGAGGACATATCTAGTGATACTAAATTTTAAATGATACCCTAATACCGACCTCAAAAGCTAGTACGATTGATCATAAGAATTTCTAGTTTTTCACGTGGCATCAACATGAAGTCAATCTACTATAACATGAAATTGCACATCTAAGTTAAATCTACGCAATGAGAATCAAGAAAGAAAAATATATTTAAAAAAATTATCCAAAGGAAAAAAGAAAGACGCTATTTACATGATTTTGTTCTTTTTGTTTCTCTTGATGTATAACCATGTTTTAGTTCAAATTGAGCAGAATTGTTAATGATGTCATACTCCAGCTACTTAAACTTAGATTAGAATTTGTTGTGATCCTTTGCACTACTTTTAATGCTTGTATCATGGTACCATTTGAGGGTTGGTATCACTTGAAACACCCCGGCCACTCCCCGACCAGGCCAGTTACCTCTAGCAGCTCTCTAAATCTTAGACTGACCCCACAGACCAGCACTAATCTTTTTTGCGCGCTTTGTAAACTTTTCCGTCAGTCACCCATCATCAAATCCCTCCAGGCCAAGCAAGTTTAACCTTAGAGTTCTTTAAAATGAGCTTTCGATTTTTTTTACAACTTATTAGTGTAAGTATTCTTTCAATCCTAATCGGCCCTAGGCCAGGATGTCACGTTACTAGATATTTTCTCTGGACCGTCGGGTCACTTTCCATCTAAGTGTGAGGTCGACTGCATGATACCCTGTCAATTTTCTAAGGCATAGCCTGCATATTAGTAGCATTTTTCCAAGACTTATGTAAGCTTCTAATCCATAACATCTTTTCTGTAAATATGTTTCAAAACAAAGTGATATAACCAAATTCCAACGAAATTTGATATACCTCAACCTTTCCTACACTCGTTCATGTAATGCCAGACATTATACTCACGTCTTTATGTATGCTTTATCTATATATACAAGTATATTTCTGTTTTTCTTGTATTCTAATTACTCATTTTGTACTTTTCCGTTCTTGTAATTAGTCCAGTGTCCCAATAGTCCTACGAAGGCCTAAAACAATTCTCTCGGTAGGTGAAAGATTGCAGTACTGTTGGAATTAGTAAAAAAAAGAGTGCATTGGACCATTTGTTCTTGCCCGTACCTAAAGAGACAGCAGATCTTCATACAGATGCACCTGATCTGCATTTTTTAATCAAAATGTATCTGATCCTGCGTAGGAGAAATCAAAGCTTTTTTTGAGTAGCAGATCCTCTCTCATCCCTTTGTCTTGTCACGCTTCTTTTAATTTTTTTTCTTCCTCATCTCGAAGGAATAACACAAAGCTGGCTTTCCATTAAAGACAGACTATCTGCAAACTGTTGCATCTCCAAACGGTGACCGGTCACGATCTGAGTCCTCGTATAGCCACTCTATAAGAAAAATCAATTCTAACAAGAGAATACCCAATCGAGTACCCTTTGCAGTCGGCTAAGGGTATCTCCAAAGTGACCACTTAATCAAACAAAATATGTCCATTTTAGTTTGTTTGGGTGGCCAAGGGAACAGGTACGGACATGATGTTCTCCCATTATCAGCTTGTATGCCTAACTACAATATCCATTTGGTTCTGGCGGACACATTTTTTTGGGTGATTTCGGTCATTTCGGCTATTCCGAGCCAGAAAGGGGAGCACAACTGTCGAAGTCGACCTCCTCCTCCAATGGCGAGGGTTGAGGTGGTGGTGGTGGCAATGCTGATAAACCATAGTCGACGGTAGCGATCGATGCACAGACTGAGCTCCTCCGACGCCAACAAGACCACCCAAATTCTATGGGAACACACCAAAACTTGTCTAGCTACCGACAACGGCGGCGGGTGGCGGAAAGAAAATCGCCTATCGTGGCCTGGCGCTACATAGGGGAGTCGGGGAGGGTATGAATCGGGGGCTGCCAGAGGAGGACAAGAGAGGTGTTCGGCATCATCTCCATGCGAAGACAAACCCATTCCAATTTGAGTCCAGAATTAGATCTGAACGGACAAGAAAATAAACATGCCCCGAGAAGGGTCATGACGTTGGTCCTTGCCCTTTGTTCATGCGTATACCCGCTCGCGGCCAAATGGGTTGTGTCTTTGGAGCTGCCCTAGTTATCGTTGCTTTCACTCAACCTACCAAGCTATTAGTAGAATAAACAAGGAAATCGCATGTATATCAGTCCATGGCCAGGAAGGATAACAACCAGCAACCCAAGATTCCAAGCATCATACTCACGATATAAGAAATGGAAATATAGCACAAGAAAGGAAACAGAAACGAGGCAAAGCAGGTTTGTATCTAAAGCTGGGCGACCAAATTCCCCATCCAACCGCAAAGGACAAACTTGTGCGTGTAAACTAAACAGAAAGTAGGGCCCTAAGCCAAGCAAAGGTAGATGAAAAAGATGAGAGGGAGAAAAGCTGATGCAGATGGAGGGGAAAGAAAGGCTAAAGCTGGTGGTGCAAAGCTAGAAGTACCAGTCCCTGATTAATATATTTACTCAAGATAAATAACAAACATGACATAAAACTAACATATTCTAGAAAGGAGAGGAAGGAAAATAAAGATAACATTAGGGAGAAGAAAGAAAGAACAAAAAAGGAGTGCCCGTGGGCTGCAGCCGCAGGAGTGGGCCCAGGGCCTGTGGCCTGGAGGGGAGCTGGCGGGCCCGACCCGGAGCCCACTGGGTCCAATCAGATGCGACCGTTGAAGCAGCGGAGACCAGGTCACGATTCCGTGTACTCGGACGTCCGTCGTACTACGTTGAGGGTTTTGCCGTTCGTCGGCCGTGCGTCGCGGGTTCACGGCTTGGAGACCGACGCGGCGTCCTTGGGGTTGCCGTCGGCGGTGCACGCGCCGTTGGCCATCGCCGACTGCGCCGTGAGCACGGACATGCTCGGCGAGGGAGGCACGTGCCCTGCCCCGTCGGAGGCGCCGTTCATGCCGCGCATGGCCGCGTTGAGCTGGTGCTGCGCGCCGGTGAAGGGAGGCCCGGCGGCGACGGACGGCGGGCGGAGCTGGCAGGTGGCGGAGGAGATGGCGGAGGCGAGGGAGATGGGCATGAGGCAGAGTCCCTTCCCCTGCAGGTACTGCATGGCGGCGCCCATGTCGTCCTCCATCAGCTTGGCGACCTGCTGCTCCGTCACCGTGAGCCCCTCGCTCCCAGCTGCGGGGCCGCCGCCTCGCCCCTGCAAGCACGCACAACAAGACATGGTACGTATCAGCATTCAGCAATTGTACGACGTACGATGACAGGTACTACGGGGGCTAGTGGCGTCATTTCGCGCGGTAGCACGCGAGCCGCTGTGGCATGGCAGTAGCTATCAGCCGTGGCAGTCCTGAAAAGCCCGGTCACATCCGGGTGATTCTTTCGAGCGCGGGAAAAGGCGGAGAGAGAAAGCGCGCGATCGGGACGAAGACGAAGGGTACTGTGCTGGTCATATGTGGGAGAGAGTGCAGGCTAGTACCTCCGAGGACATGTCGGCCACGAGCGGCGCGACGGCAGCGGCGCCACCTAGCCGGCTCATGCTCAACACCTGCGCGTGTTGGGTAAACACATGAGAAATTAAAGCTCGCAACAACACATTAGATCATGTACATATATAGCAGTCTCTCTCAACATCTCTTTCATGATGGATGCTTGCCTTGACTTGGAGCTGCAGGAACTTGACGTAATCGATGATCTCGTCCAGCATCGACGCCTTGTCCGCCTGAAAACAACGAGGCTGAGCAACAACAGCGAAAGCAGTATGGGCATGCAGCAAATTCGAAAGAAAAGCGTCGTCAAGACTCTCGGAACCGGCGCCGGCGCGCCGTGAGAGACGACAGGGCCAGCCGGAATCCCAGGCGGGGCGGGGAAAGCCATGGCAGGAAGGACCCCAGCCAGGGCAGCATGGAGCACGCGCGTTTGCCGAGACAGCACGGCGGTGGTCAAGTAGGCCAACGTGCGGGTAAATGTGCCCGCACGCGCGCGCCCACCCGTACTGCTGCCCATCACATATTCGACGAAATGAAATCTCAATCTGATGGCTCCAACTTTTGTGTTCCATCTATCAGCAGGCTACTGTTGAAGCCCCTATTTTAATGCAATCCCCCGCCGGCATTGAACTGATCTAATAAAGCAGCAACCTCCCAACCAAAACCCTAGTGGAAGCTTTCGTCTACGCTTGGATCTCAACTTAACAGCCAAATTGAGCTCAGCTACAAGCACAATATATCTATCGGCTGATCTTTAATTAGTTGCTCACCTTGTTGGCGTTGGGCACCAGTTCCTGCAGGGCCTTCATCCTCTCTGCGATCCTCTCCCGGCGAAGCTGCGATACATTGACAACATGGTCAATTAGAAGGAAAAACGTTAAGCTATAGAGGAAGAAGACTGGATGCAGAGCTAAATTAGGCTGCAGCTGCACAGGAGTAGAGAAGAACAAAGAACAGTAGGAACTAGGAACAATGAAAAGGACAGAGGAATAATAGCAGTAGTTGGCGGAATGATCCAAACCGAGGAAACAATAACAAAACACGGGGACTGATTAGCGCTAACTGCTCGTTTTGGTTCTTTTCTCCCAGCTAATTGCGACAAAATAGCTAGTAATAGCAACAACAACAACAGTAGTAGGAGTGTCGCTGGTGGATTACTTACTCGCTCCGCGATGCTGTGGGGGTCGGTGGCTTGGCCTCGCCTCGCGCGCACCCGCTGCCTCGGCGGCGCCGGCGCGCCGCCACCGGACCCGGCTTGCGGTTGCGCCCCGCCTCCGGCTGCACCTCCTCCTCCTGCGCCAAAGGTCGGGCTCGGCATGGGCGCCGTTTGCTGCTGCGACAAGCGAGAAGAACGCCGCTTAGACATGGGGAAAGAGAGCGACACGGCGGTACGGTAGGTTAGAACTTAGAAGCAAAGGTACGCACGTTGCGAACCTGTGGATGCGGCTGGAAATGTTGCTGCTGCTGGAGCGATCCGGCGAAGCCGCCGTAGACGCCGGCGTCCCCTCCCTGAAACCAGCAGGGAACGAAAAAAAAAACGTAACTTTTTCGCAAAGGAGAAGAAAAGATTCTCGATTTGGCAAGGCCGGGGAGAGGAGAGAAAAAAGCAGCTAGCAAGTGGATTAATTCGAGGAAGGGAGATGGATTATTATCAGTACGGCGGAATTGGCGGCAGCTGCTTTTAGGAGGGCCTGCACATCGCCGCCCGATCCGCCGTTGCCGAGGGTGAGCGGGAGGAGCATGCCGCCGTCCCCTCCTCCGCCGACTGACGGCGAGCGGCCCATGCCCTGGAGCATCATGTGGTGCTGGTGGCCCTGCCTCAGATCGGCGAGCTGCTGCAGCACCATCTGCTTCGTCGCCGCCGCGCCGCCACCGCCGCTAATCTGGTGCTGCCGGAGCCGCGACGCCAGCATCACCGACTCGTCGTACGGGCCCCCGAACTGCTGCATCCCCTCGCCCTGCGCGCCGTCGTCGGGCTTCGTCCCCGTCGCGAGGTCGTGCCACGCCGAGGGCGGCAAGCTGCCGAACATCTGGTCGAGGAAGTCGTCGTGCACACCGCCGCCATTGACAGCGCCCACGTGGCCGTTGCGCAGGTCGTCGAGGGAGATCTGGCCGGCGCCGGCGGCCATGGCTTGCATTTCCCGCGTCGTGGGCTGCATCGCGAGCTAGGGCTTACACGAGACGAGGCGGGGTAGGTTAGGGTTAGGATGAAGCCGATGTCCGCAGAGAAGAATGATGTAGACTTCGGAGGAAGGCGAGGTCTGAGCTAAGCTACACGGAGTTGGTGTCGCCGGCTATTTATAACGGGATGGGTCGGCCTCTATGCGGCGACAATGGTTATCACTAGTCAAAGTGTGTGAGACTAAAGAGTGATTAACGAATAGATTAGCAATACTGATACCGGCATGCTGTGTGTGACGGCTCTCGGTAATCCGCGCCCTACTGATCTGCGGTTCTGGGGTGAAAGTAGAAGAAGGGATGATGGTTTGGATCTCCTCATCAGAAAAGTAATACTTCTCGCAGCCGCCGTTGTTTAAACCTAACAGCCTACTTGCATTGAGCCCACTTGGATTGGAGATAGCCAAAGTAAGCTCTATGCTCTAGCCCCATTAACATATCTGATTAACCTAAGAAGATTGTATAAAACAGTCTTTAAGTAGGCCGATGTTACTGTACCTCGTGCTCATGTCACGCATCAAAGGGCGCTCCTTAATTATATGTTACATGCAAACAGTAGGCATCCTTTAATTCATAGTATGATAGAAGAAGCATAGGAATAGAAAATGATAGGATCGATTGTCATGTCTATTTGATTTCTATTTGAAGATGAAGTTTCTTTTTTATCAGAGCAAATGAATTTTTCATAAGGTATGATCTGAATTTTTTCATTGGATTTACACTGTAAGATTCCTATATTAGTAGTTTGTGTGGGATATGTTCCTATAGATGAAACAACTTTTGTAGAAAAAATACATAGAACCTAAATTCTAAGTAGTTCTTATACAAATCCTATAATGCAAAGAAGCCCTTACGCAAAATACTTGTCCCTTCTACACATCAACTAGTTCAATTTAAGTCAGTGTGATCCTAATTTCCCTTGATTGATCTCCTAAAAATAGCAAGTAACTCGTCTGTTCTGTGTGCCGCATGCCTTGTACTACCAATACCAAAGATGAAAAGTTTCTTCTCACAATTCGGTTCATGGAAAGGTAATGGTAATTCGCGGTTCAGCTAGTTTTCATCCCAATTATAATTAGCAGAGTGTGTGCATCGGTTGATGGAAAGGTAATGATTATACTCTCCTTTTCGAACAAAATATACAAGGAATTTCTAACACCTCTAGTGGTGCGGGAGTAGCTTGGTTCATTTTAGCGCCATAATACGATCTACCACAACACACAATACAATATGGTAGGCGGGCTTTCATGGTTTTAAACACCGATGCACGCGACTAATCGTCGAGCTTGCGCTAACTCAACAAATAAAAGCCGCTAAAGATAACTGTGTTGGGATAGTACCGACTTGTCGTTTTTTCCTAGGTACATACCGATACGCCGTGCGATCTCGTGCACTGCACCAGATGGAAACGTCGGATACATTGATAGACAACACAAACATTATTGTCATCATACAGATAAGGGCGGCGCGAATGTGAAATACTTAATTACAATTAGCTCTAATAAATCCATGCTCAATCACACTAAAATCATAGTTTTCATTTCATTTAAGATATAAAATCTCATTTACATCAATTATCTTTTAGATATAAAAATCCATTTACATCAATTATCTTTAAGATATAAAAATCTATTGTAGTGAAAACTCATTGATGGGGAGATTTTAGTGCAGGATTTCCTAAAGAGAGGAAGCTAAGTACTTGCCTCTCTACCTAAATCTAGAGGTATCAAATTAACTACAAAATAAAGCCTATTTAGAAAAATCTCCTAGATGTGTGTGCCATCTTTGAACGCATGTCTTTTTCACAACTTCATCTCGTTGGGGTTGGAAGATCTTTGTGATGTCGACAACCTTGTCACCAATACGCGCGGCATCATCCGAGCGGCAGACCTCGTGGCAGATCTTAAAAAGAGATAAAATCGATTAAAAAGAGAAATATGAACAAGATGAAGCACGGAGAACAAGATGGAGGTTAAGGTATCTGTTGCGAGATTGGACTCTCTCCAAGGCTAGCCTAGGCCTCCAGAGTTGGCGCGCTGGTGGAAGACTCCCGCGCCGGTACACCATGAACATATATATCAGGCATCACTAGCCAACGACAACCTACAACTCTTGATCTAAAGCACAATTGCAAAGAGACGGGGATGGGATCTATGGTTCATAGTGGATAGTGGAGTGCAGCGAGATCTAGATTTTGTAGAGAGAGCAATGCTGCGAGATCTAGATTAAGTAATGGAGAGAGGAGATAGTAGCACAGTGCTCAGACAACAAGTATTCCATGCAATATATAGGAGCGTTTTGACATCTAGGGTTGGCTTAATATTCCATTGACTTAGTGAGACAGAACTCTGGGCATCGTGCTACTCTGGGCCCCGTTTGCTTATAGGCTCCTTAAGTATTGTCTAAAATTTGGTGGGCCACGATAGTCAGCAAGATGCAATTGAACAGACGTGCAAAATTAAAACAACAAGAATTGGTGAAAAAGGGCTCATATATATTGTATACAACATATATGTACTAAGTTTATTCAAAGCAATTTTTGCATTAAATTTTCTAGTCAAATGTCAGGAGGTTGTGTAATTAAATACTCCATCCGTCGTAAAATATAAGGCGCTATTAAATTATGTTGATTACCAACTTATACTTTTGACTGATTTGTAGTTATAATATATTCACAAAAATGTACAAATATATATGTGAAATAAAAGAGATTTGCAAAACAAATGCAACGATAACATTTATACGTCCCAAAACTATATAACTTTAATATATTATCAAAGTCGTGCATAAAAAGCCGCGCAAAAAACATGCCCTATATTTACTCATCTGGAACTTACACTGTGAGTCAAAGCTAACATTGCACCTTTATGACTTCATTGCTGCACTGGCAAACAACTTTGTCAGCCTCCACTAGGTTCCACGACTCGTCCGTGACACTCGTCAGGAAATGTAAGCATGCACGTGTGTCCGATCAAGAATTGAAGATGCGGTACCGATTTCACGTACGTGGATAGTCACTTTGCTCATAGTACTGTTTTCTGCGCTTACCTACACGACCGTACATTCTTTGGATTTGTAGAGTAGAACTAAGGAATCCAGTCCCCATTTACAACAAAAGAACATATTGTGTTTTCACCGTGAATGATAAGAGTTTGTACTCCTCCAGTGTTGCCACCCCACTTGCCTATGTCATTTCCACAAGAAAGAAATCACCAAGCAAAGTCCTCGATCATCACCTTTAAAACTTGGTCCGCTATTACTAGGCCTCACACCTCAGCCACCTTGACATTCTCCGCCACTGTCCATAATGACAGTAGACCACGAAGCTTCGTGCCACGCCCTCCCGTAGCCGCATGGGCTGAAAAAGGGGCTCATGCGACTGAATCACATCTGATCGATTAATCTACATGTGTCAATTCGCCCAACGCAACTCTGAATCCTTCCGAAGCTCGTCAACATCCAAATCAATGAGATCAACCATCAAGTAGTGTCTTGGCACGAAAAGAACCATAGTACCGCCTCCTGTATTAGGAAGATCATCTTGCCCGCACACCGCAACTGCCTATCAACCGACCCCCTCCGGTGGAAGACGAGGCCACCACTGGCAATAGGCTCGTGGACGAGACCTCCGCCAGCACCCCCAATCACTGAAGTAGACCAACACCATCAGGTGGTGAGGATAGCCGTCGAGAGGAGGGGCGCAGGTGACCTGCTGACGGGGGTTAGCATTGGCAATGCCCATAAGTATGGACTTGGATTTTAGGAAAGAGAGAGCACTGGTGGTTTCCTGGACTTGTCACACAAACGAGGTATCCTACGAAAGTAGATTGGATGCTAAAAGTCGTCGAGATTGTATTGGAATTAGGGTTTGCAATGATGTGTGGTATTACAGAGGTTCTGGATACCCTCCTTGGTCGGGTCGGTTACATGCCGCATGTCGGTGTACCCGTATGGATAATATTTGCCTATTTTGATCTAGTTTCTAGTCTTTGAATCTTCTTGGGCTTCATGGGCCAGATGGACTCCTCGATTCGTACCAGGGATAGCAATGTTGAGTACCCTATATGGTATACCCATGTCACCCGCCGTTCACTACCATGCACTTTTGCGCCGCCCAGGGCGCCAAATTCGTACCGCTTGGGAACTCTCCCGCCAAACTTTCGCCGGAATCCCCGCCATGGCGACTAGGCACGAGGCAGCGCAAGACCACTACCAGGGCTGCCTCCCCGGAGTGCACCCTGGATCCCACCACGCTGGCCCATACCAGACCCGCTACCAGATAGGGATCGTCGCCACAGATTTAGCACAACCTTTGTGCGCGTGATGCGAGAGGAGAGACTGAAGCATCCCATGGCTTCACGGGCTTTGCCCGTATGCGCGCGCCGGTGGCGGCAGGGAGGAGGATGGGGAAGGGGAAGGTCAAACGAGGCGACAACTAGGGTTGTCGCTAAAAGGATCGCATGCCGCACCTAGAGGGGGTGAATAGGTGCTACCCAATTTTTATTTCTTTTTCAATTAAGGCTTGACACAAAGGTAAATTCTCTAGATATGCAACTATGTGAATTTCCCTAGATGACAAGGTCTACAACTAAGCAAGATATAGCTAGGCAAGATATAATAATGCAATCAAGGATAGAGGTAACCGAGAGTGGCGCACGCGGAGACACAAGGGATGATTCTCGTAGTTCCTTCCTTTTGAGGGGAAGTGCGTCTACGTTGGAGGGGTGTGGTCGCCACAAAGTCCTAACCAACTCCACGAAGGCCTCACCCTATTCTTCGGTGAGCAACGCCACAAAGGCCTAGCTCACTTTTCCACTAAGGGATTTCCTCGAGGCGGAAATCGGGCCTTTACAAGGTTCTTGGGGCACACATCCACAACCAAATTGGAGGCTCCCAATAGCTGTAACAACATCAAGCAACAACAACTAGGGTTTCCAACTGTAACACTAGCAAAGGAACCCTCAAACAAATGAGGGGGAATGTAAATCGCTTTGGTGAAGATGTAGATCGGGGTCTTCTCCTTCGATTCTCCAAATATCAAGAGCTTTGGATGGTTGGAGGAGGAGACCAAGTGATTCTTGTGTTTCTTGTGGCTCAACAATGGTGGATGAACTTTGAGGAGTGAGCAACTTGAGCTTGGGGAAGAAGGGGTATTTATACCACTCACAAAATCGAGCCGTTGCAGAAAATTGAGGCCGGATATTCCGGCCTAAGTATCCCCCCCCCCCACCCAAAAAATTCCGGTGCCAAGGAAAATATCCGGACAAATATCCGCGGGGGGGGGGGAGAGTATACTAGGGGCTCGACCGTTTAGTCCTTAGCTTTTTCAGGGGCCGGATATTTGGGATTATCCGGCCTGGGGCTATTTTCTCCTCTCTTTTTCTTGCTTTCCAACATGAATTTGATCACGGATAAGCTCTGCACCATTTCAATGCACATAAATGTATCACACATGTTATCATCAAACACACAAAACTACAAAGTTAGAGAGATGTTCTTTCAATCTCCCCCTTTTTTATGTTTGATAACAACATACGGATTTGCAATAAAATCACTAGTATGAATCATCATGTTGGCAAAGGATAGAGACACTCCCCCTACATGCATGTGTGAATATATGTAATTTGCATTTGAATACAAATGCACCACACATAGGTACGAGAGACCTCGAAACATAAGCTATGCAACATGAACAATAACATGAGACATAATCACATATAGTTGAGACATTGAGATAGAGATCAGGCCAATATGGTGATATAAAATGTCGAATTCCATAATTCACGCACCATATAATAATACATAGTCCCAACATATAGAATATAGAATACCGAAATCCATAGTCTTAACATATAGAATACCGAAATCCATGTCTCACAAACCAAACTACAAGCCCATAAAATATTTCAACATGACCAACATAACGAAACACAAATGTTCAACAAATAAAAGGAGAACAAGCTCTCAAAGAGTGGTAAACGCATATGCTTGGGCCCACCCATGCAAATCCCGGAGAATCCCTAAATAGAACTACTTCTCCCCCTTTGGCATCAAAACGCCAAAAAGGAAAAAAAAAGCGATGCTACACGCCCCAGGGAATCACTCCGAGCCCATCTCAGACTCATACTCGTCTGCACTGTCCTCTGCGGCTGGTGGAGAGGCGCGAGAGATGTTAGTCCTCATAAGACTCTGCTCAATCTCGGACCAGTGAACCTGAGAGGAGTGCGAGCTGTTGTAGGTAGGGTGGACAGGAGGCTGAGGAGGAGAACCTTGCTCACCACTGAGCTTATGAAGAATGACCGCATGTGTGTGCTGGATATCGGCGCGTTGACGACTGGCCTGGAAGTTCTCCTTGTGGATCTCAATGTTCATGCATAGAACATTCCTCTGGAACCAGTTCAGCTTCTTCACCTCCCTCCGAATGAGAGGAGAAGCAACCGAACGACCGGGGCGATGCCACTAGAACGAGCATCTCCCATAAACAAACCAGTAGTAGGGGCCGCAGGGGCAGCTTGCTTCCTCTTCACATATGCCTTCTTGACCTTATGTCCAGCGTAAGTATACAGACTCAAATCCTCAGCCACAGCAGTGTCATCAATAAGAAGCTGAATGTATGGAGCATATGTTATAGAAGTCCGGGATACCATGGCATCAAAGATCTCATGACATATATAGTCCATGACATCAACAGTGAAATCTCTAGTCTCATCACCATCCAATGCATACTCACAAGATAGACGAAGAAGGTCCACTAGTGTACCGTGAATAGCATTATTGTTCCCACCACTTGGAGCAATGGTGGCCCTGAAGAAGCGAAGGAGCTGATCATACATAGGAAGTAGACCAGTGATAGTGACAACAGCTCCAGACTCGGTGTAGAGATCAAAAAGCACTTCCTTATTTGTGCGGTGAGGACCATGAAGATGACGACCAACACTGAAAGGATAGCCAAGAAGTTGATCAAACTTGTGGAAAGAGGCCTCACATGGAGAAGAGCCAGACATCCACTGCATTGTGCGGTCATCATCCTTCTTGATAGCCAGAGTGGCATAGAATTGTTGTATGAGGGGAATACTGTAGTTGCACTGGATCTTCATGAGCTTGTGCAACCCCATCCTCTCTGTCACCCAAACTGCATCTGCAAAGTGGTCATTGTCTGAGAGCTGATCTACGTCAATAGATTGCATTGGCCTCACTTTTTCCTTTGGTTCATATATGTCCTTGAAAATGAAGAGCTGCTCCATGCACCAAAAAAGGGGGTCCTCAATGTCCAACTCCCGCTCTACTTCCTCATACCAGTTCTTTTGTCTTATAGCAGCATGTGCAACTGAGTCCATAACCTTGTAACTGGGCCTTGTCTCCTTGTCTTTACGCTGCATGGTGCGGACTTCCTTGGAGCTGACTGACCAATCTCATCACTAGAACAAGCTGATGGGATTCGTAGCATAGAAAACAAAAAATTTCCTACCGCAATAACGAAAACACAAGCCAAGATCTAATCTAGTAGACGGTAGCAACGAGAAGATGAAGAGACTAACCCTCGAAGATCACAAAGCTTAACGAGATTAGATCTCGGGGTGGATGTAGTCGATCACTTGCCGCTTGCAAAAGCGCGTAGAAGATCTTGACGGTGCCACAATCGGGCAGCACCTCCGTACTCGGTCACACGTACGGTGTTGATGAAGACGACGTCCTCCTCCCCGTTCCAACGGACAGCGGAAGTAATAGATCCTCCTCGGAATCCCGGCAGCACGACGGTGTGGTGGCGGTGGTGGTGGAGAACTCGGGGGCTTCGCCTATGCGCTGCAGGAGTTGTATGTGGAGGAGGGGTGCTAGGGTTTGGGGAGAGGGGGGTCTAGGGCGCCGGCCACTTGGGGGCTGCGGCCTAGATGGCTTTTGTGTGGCCTCCCCCTCCCCTTTTACCCTCATTATATAGGTGGAAGCCCCAAGAGTTGTAGTCCAAGTCTTCGAGTAAGAGCCCAACACCAAAACTTGCCTTTGGTGGGAAACCTACTCAAGATGGGAGTCCTACTCAAGGTGGACTCCCACCTTTCCTTGAGGGGGGTGGCCGGTCACCTTAGGTGGAGTCCACCTGGGACTCCTCCCTTAGGGTTGGCCAGCCATGCTAGTGGAGTCCCTCCGGGACTCCGCCTTCCATAGTGATTTCTTCCGGACTTTTCTAGAACCTACTAGAACCTTCCATAAATGCACCGGATCATTTTCAACCTTATAAAATGACTTCCTATATATGAATCTTATTCTCCGGACCATTCCGGAACTCCTCGTGATGTCCTGGATCCCATCCGAGACTCCGAACAAAACTTCGAACTCCATTCCATATTCCATATCTACTTAAACGACATCAAACCTTAAGTGTGTCACCCTACGGTTCGCGAACTATGCAGACATGGTTGAGACTCTCTCCGATCAATAACCAATAGCGGGATCTGGAGATCCATAATGGCTCCCACATATTCAACGATGACTTAGTGATCGAATGAACCATTTACATACAATACCGATTCCCTTTGTCACGCGATATTTTACTTGTCCGAGGTTTGATCATCGGTATCTCTATACCTCGTTCAACCTCGTCTCCCGACAAGTACTCTTTACTTGTACCGTGGTATGTGGTCTCTTATGAACCATTCATATGTTTGCAAACTAATTAGACGACATTCCACCGAGAGGGCCCAGAGTATATCTATCCGTCATCGGGATGGACAAATCCCACTGTTGATCCATATGCCTCAACTCATACTTTCCGGATACCTAATCCCACCTTTATAACCACCCATTTACGCAGTGGCGTTTGATGTAATCAAAGTACCCTTCCGTATAAGTGATTTACATGATCTCATGGTCGAAAGGACTAGGTAACTATGTATCGAAAGCTTATAGCAAATGAACTTAATGACGAGATCGTATGCTATGCTTAATTGGGTGTGTCCATTACATCATTCACATAATGACATAACCTTGTTATTAATAACATCCAATGTTCATGATCACGAAACTATGATCATCTATTAATCAACAAGCTAGTTATACAAGAGGCTTACTAGGGACCCCTTGTTGTTTACATAACACACATGTATCAATGTTTCGGTTAATACAATTATAGCATGGTATATAAACATTTATCATAAACACAAAGATATATAATAACCACTTTATTATTGCCTCTTGGGCATATCTCCAACACAAGCAGAGCGAGGGTGACGCCTCGGACGTTCAGAACGCAAACCACCACATGTGATATGACATAGAGGGATGGCATGTAGGAAACTGAGCTCATAAGTCATGAAGGATACAGAAGAATACTATATATGCATACTAGGAGTTGATAAAATTTTAGACATGGTAGTTCAAGAAAGAATGCACCAGGAACAATATTCCTAGGCCAGATATTACGGTGTGCCAGGGGGCGGATAATCCGGCCCGGCCGGATATTTTGGCCAGTGTCAGGACTGGATAATCCGGCCTGATGAACCATCACTCAAATTTTACCAAATCCAAGTCTACCAACAGATCGGCCTCATAGCATGTAAATGTAGTATACTACAAACAATTTTGAACCACTAGACAAACATCTCAACCAAGAAAATATCAACACCTAGGGTTACGGATTGTGAGCCATACCCTCATCCATTGGAGGAACCGCTTGGAGGAGATGAAAGCTAGGATGCAAGAGATCCCGATCCGACCAAAAAACTTGAGAGTGGTCGGATGGAGAAGCTCCGGCGAGGCAGAGGAGCACCGACGACTGTGGAGGGAGAGAGTGGTGTGGAGGTGGGGAAAGGTTCGACTGAACTTCCCACCCTGCGGCCTCTCCTAGATATATTCGCAGCCTGCCCAGGCCGGATAATTCGGCCCCAACTTGGGGCGGATAATCCGGCCGGGCCATATATTCCGGTCTGTATTCGGGCCAGATATTTCGGTCTGTCTTCGGGCCGGATAATCCGATGTTCTGGAAAAATTCCAGAAAAATGGAAATCTGGCCTATCTTTGTTGGGTATTTGCACAATCCCATATATGATACAATATACTCCCTTCGATCCTAAAAAAGTGTCATAAACCTAGTAAAAATTATGTTTTGCAATTAAACCCTCTTAGATGCACAAAAAAGAAACAAAACGCCACAAAGCAACCGACAGTAGCTTGCTCCCATCCACAACCGATGCACCAATCACTGGTCAACATGGCAGCAGAGCACCACATGGCCTCCACCCGACAGCTGCCACTACTCGAGCACAACACCGCAGCACGAGTGCCGCATCGCCTTGCTCCGTGCGGGAGCCCTCCGTCGCATGCCAGCAACGGCCAGCATCTCCTGCACCTTGACCCGCTTTCACCTCGATCCCTCCACCGCTGGCTAGTGGAGTGCGGCGGAGCGCGGGGGTCCAACGCGGAGAGGCCACGGGAGTGCGGGGATCTGACGCAAGAGGCCAGGAGAGCACGGCAGCGAGGTCACGGGAGCGCAGCGGCGAGGTCAGGGGAGCGCGACGGTGAGAAGGGTAGGGCAGCAAGGAGAGAGAGTCAGCAGACCAGAGATGTCGCTTGATGGGGGTTCGGGTGGGGACGTGGGGTGACGAGAAGGTGGAAACTTGAGGTTTATTTTGCAAAATAGCTGCTTCCGACTCTTTTTTGGGATCGGAGGGAGTATTTAATATCATGTCATGTATAAGGTGCAAATTGGCCAATAAGATGAGACAACCAAAAATATCGGACCGATGCCACTCAAGCTCCAAGTTTTAACCAAAACATGACTTTTGAGCAAGATGGAAATGGTTAATGATGAGAAAAAGGCTTGGGTTTAGAGGGCTCAAAACTGTAGAGGGTACATGGTCACTCAAGTTTGCAAGATCTAGAAAATAAAAGGCAAACTTGAGTGATTTCCCGTAAGAACACAAACATGGAAAATAAAGCCCGATGAAATCCAAATAACACCAACTCTTCACAAAGAAGAGGTCGGTGGCCTAGGCCACCATGTATGCGTGTTATGATATGGCACCAAGAAGATATATCTTGGGTCCAAAACCAATACTCGTCATTTAAGCTCACATATCAACATATGATATACAGAATATGATTTCTTACTATTGCCATTATGGGGGAGGGATAGCTCAATATTTTAAACCGCACTCCCCTATCTCCATGACCACATCTAAACCAAATAAATCTTTGAGAAGAAGGTGTGTCTGCATGATGGTCAAGCTATACTCCTCGAATCAATGATATTTAGCTCATTCCTCAAAATGCAAAACCTTGCTTCATCAAGAGGCTTCCTGAATATATCGACGAGTTGGTCTTTGGTTGGAACATACCATAGCTCAATATCACCACGGGCAACATGATCCCTAATGAAATGATTTTGGATCTCAATATGCTTCGTTCTTGAATGTTGCTCCGGATTATAGGCAATCTTGATGGCACTTACATTGTCACATAAAAGAGGCACTTTGTCACAAGTGACACCGTATTTCTTTGAAGTTTGCCTCATCCATAACAATTGAGTGCATCCACTTGCGGCGGGAGCATATTCGACTTCGGTGGTGGAGAGATATACAATTTTGCTTCTTAGAAAACCAACACACCAAGGACCTACCAAGAAATTGGCAAGCCCCGGAAGTTGATTTCCTATCATCCTTATCCCCCGCCCAATCCGCGTCTGTGAATCCACTAATATAGAAACTTGAGCCTTTAGGATACCAAAGACCATATCTTGGGGTATCAACCAAATATCAGAAGATTCTTTTGTGAGCCATCATGTGGCTCTCTTTAGGAGAAGCTTGATACCTTGAACACACAACAACACTTAACACTATGTCCGGTCTAGATGCACAAAGGTAAAGCAAGGATCCAATCATAGAGCGATATACCTTTTGATCCACCTCTTTACCATTGGGATCTAGTGCAAGATGACATTTGGTAACCATTGGAGTGGCTACACCTTTCATGTCCTTCATCTTGAACCTTTTGGGCATGTCTTGGAGATATTTTGCTTGATTGATGAAAGTCCCTTCTCTCAATTGCTTGATCTCAAAACTAAGAAAGAACCTCATCTCTATTGGTCATAAGCTTTGAAAATTCATCACTGAAAGCTTTGTTAGTAGAGCCAAAGATAATATCATCAACATATAATTGGCAAACGAAAAGCTCCCCATTGACCCTCTTAGTAAAAAGAGTGGGATTGATTAGCCCAACATCAAACCCACGGTCTAACAACAATTCTTTAAGGTGCTCATACCAATCTCTAGGAACTTGTTTGAGACCATAAAGTGCTTTATCAAGCTTATAGACATGGTTTGGGAAGTTGGGATCCTCAAACCTCGGGGTTTTCTTAACATAAACCTCTTCACGCAAAGGCCCATTAAGAAAAGCACTTTTCACATCCATTTGTTGCAACTTAAAATTATGATGTGATGCATATGCAAAGAAGGATATAGATGGACTCAAGGCGAGCCACGGGAGCATAAGTTTCACCAAAGTCAATTCCTTAAATTTGGGAGAAACCTTGAGATACCAATGTTGCCTTGTTCCTCACAATAATTCCATTCTCATCTTGCTTGTTCTTTAATATCCATTTAGTGCCTATAACATTGTGGCACTCCTTTGGCTTCTCTACTAAATTCCACACTTTGTTGTGCTTGAAGTTGTTGAGTTCATCCTGCATATCATCCCAATCCAGATCTTCAAGAGCTTCAAATACTTTATTTGGTTCCACCAAGGAGATATAAGCATGATGATTTCTAAAGTTAGCCAATTACCTTCTTTTGGACACTTTTGCTCTTACATCACCAAGAACCTTATCATGAGTGTGTTCAAGAAGTTCCAAAGTTCTATCTCTTCTAGCAATACGACGGGCCTCAATCCCTTCCTAGGACCTTCTACTCCTTGGAGGGATCACTTGATAAACTTGATCATTTGGGTCCCTGTCTTGACCATCAACTTTAGCTTGCTCAATTTCTTGAGTTTTCTCAACATCATGTGCTTGATATTGGATATCATTTGGTGAGCAACAAATATCAAATGGATACACATCGGAGCCATCATGAATCCTTAATTGATCTTGTCCTTGATCTTGCACACTAGAGGAAGGGTCTTGTGCTTGTTCTTGGGTTGGTGTATCATTAGCTTCAAGAGTTGGATCTTGTTGGTGTTGTGAGGATGAGGGCTCCACAATAGTAGAGCATAGTCCTTACCGAGACGCCATAATGTGTCCCTCAATGGGGCGGAAAAATCCCACACCCATTCTTACTATGGCTTCTTGAGGTATTTCATCATCTGCACAAAAATCAACTTGCCCCACTTGGGAGCCATCATTTTCCTCGAACTTCACACTACAATATTAAATGATTAGCCCAGAGGCTTTGTCAAAGACTCTATAGGTGTGAGATTTGGCACCGTAACCAACAAATATAGCCTCCAAAGCTTCAGGTGCAAATTTAGACAAACGAACTCCTTTGATTTTATAGAAACACTTACACCCGAACACCTTGAAGTAGGATATATTAGGCTTGTCCCCGGTGAGTATTTCATATGGAGTCTTGTTCAAGCCCTTACGGAGATAGAGCCGGTTTGAACAATGACATGAGGTGGAGATGGCTTTGGCCCAAAAGTTGTAACGGTATTTATACTCTACCATCATAGACCTTACTATATCCATAAGAGTCAAGTTCTTCCTCTCCGAAACACTACTTTTTTGAGGGGTGTATGCAACGGAATATTGATGTCTTATCCCCTCATCTCTAAGAAAATGATTGAGTGTGTAGTTCTTGAACTCGGAGCCGTTATCACTTGTTATTGCCAATATGGTGAGGTTGTGTTGACGTTGCACCTCGGTGGCAAAGTCGATGAAGATTTGTTGAGTCTCATCTTTCCACTTGACGAAATAAACCCAAGTATATCTTGAATAGTCATCAAAAATCACCAAGCAATGGTTCTTCGCACCAACTCTTGCATGAGTGGTAGGACCAAAGAGATCCACATGAAGGAGCTCCAAGATCCTCTTACATATAATTGTCTTTCTTGGATGCGGAGAGTCATGCATTTTGCCTTCAACACAAGCCCTGCAAACACGATCTTTGGCAAAAGAAACATTGTCCATTAGTCCCACAATATGGTTCCCCTTGTGAAGAGTTTGCAAAGTTCTCATGTTGACATGGTCCAAGACACGATGCCACAACCAACCCACGTCCGCCTTTCCGAATAGGCACATCGCACTTGAAATGGTGGCCCCCGAGAAGTCCACCACATACAAGTTGTTTTCGCGATACCCAACGAAAGCGACTTTTAGAGTCTTGCTCCACAAGAGGACCACAATATCTATATCAATAAAGACGACAAAACCCATTTTGCCAAGGGAGGAAAACGGACAAAAAATATATCCAAGGGTTTTAACAAGCATGACATCCACAAGAGTAATGTTGTGTGCAACCACAACCTTGACAAAACCCAATACCTCGGATGTTGAATTGTGGCCAAAGGAGACGGTGATTTGATGAGTGTTGGGCCTCAACTCCTTGACGATATCCTTGCCGCCGGTCTTATGACTTGTGCATCCACTATCAAGCACCCATTTTGACCCTCCGACAGCATAGTCCTACATGAGATCAATTCTTCGATTTAGGTACCCATTTTTCAATGGGTCCTCTTTTGTTAGCAACAAGGGTCTTTGGGACCCAAATAGACCAAGCAATATAACCATCATACGGTCCAACATATTTTGCATAAACATCACCATAATAATCTTTAAATAAAACCTAGTGAGGGTTAGCAATTCCTGCATGATCATCATTAATATCTTTGCCCTTTGAGGCATCACCACCAATGACAACCTTCTTCTTTTCCTGTGCGAGCTTGGCCTTCTTCTTGTTTGCCTTATTTTCCTTGGAATTATAGCCAAAGCCCTCTTTCCCATTGTTTGACCTTTGCCTACTCAAGAGGTCTGTTGACGTCAGAAACCCACCGGCGGGCAGCGACTGGTCAACACCGTAGAGCCGGGAACAACTAGGGCTGCGGCTGGCCCCCTCTAGCGACGGCCCGCAAAGCCTCCTGGTCGCGCCGATGCAAATTGCAGGGCGTGCCACCCGACCTATACCTGGTCGAAGGTGTGGATGATGCCTCGCTTAGTTTCCTGTAGGGCACACACGTACACGTTAAATACGAGCCTCGATCGGCTCTCAGGTTATCCTGTGAATCGGCTCGAGGAGCCGATCCACCCATGATTCGTCCAAGGTGGCCGAATATATGGTGGTCCTGCTTGATAAAGATAAAGCATATGAGATCTACGACGATTTAGGGTTTTCACCGCATAATCGGATCATCCTACTCGCGATTGGGCCTCGCGCTCGCGCACGGTGATCGTAAGCCAATCCTAGACAAGGCCTAAAAACCAACACGAGGTTGATCCTGAACGTCCTGACTAGGGCCAGCAAACTACACCCTACACGCCGCTGGATCCTCCAACCCTTTGTAAGGCCTAACCATTGCGGATGTTAAACTAATCCTTGATGAATCAAGGAGCAACCGTAACGGATCGATCTACTAAATAATGATCAAGGGTGCCGCCCCTACACCTAAGATGAGGTGTAAGGACGGCTAGATGCGCAAGGGTTGCACTACGACGCATATGATACTAAGAACAATGCTAACCCTAACACATCTATGATAACTACGTTGCTCGCCATCAAAAGGCTTCAGCACGAGCAACGCATGAACAACGTAGGCAGGCTCATGCTGCCTAGATCGCAAGATGCGATCTAGGCAAGATGGTGCTTACCGGAGAAACCCTCGAGACGAAGGGTTGGCGATGCGCCGAGATTGGTTTGTGTTGAACGTTGGTTGTTTATTCCATAAACCCTAGATACATATTTATAGTCCAAGGGACTTTCTAACGTGGGAACAATCCCAACCGGGCACGAGCCCAAACTCTAACCTCCAAACGACACGTATCCTGAAATGTTACAGATACACGGGCAATTTAGCCCAAACTTGGTACACAAGGCCGATTCACATATTTCCTCCATGTATATATCTTCAAGTCCATCTTGATCACGGCCCACCTCGACTTGGTCAAATTCTGTGATAACACATGCCCCCTGGTTTTGGAAATGACATTTCCAAAATCATTACGCTTTTTCCTTCGTCGGGTGTGGCAGAGCAGAACCGTCGCAGAGTCTTTCATCATGACAACTTGCCTTCCCAACTCTTCTGCACGATTTGACAGTTTCAGCACCACGTCCTCGAGAACCGTTCGAAATTAAATCTCCACCTCCTTTTATTTAACCGCATCGAACAGTACTCTTCTTTATCTTCTTCGCATTAGCACTCCGGAAAGCCCTCTCTGAGCCACCATGTCTTCTTCTCCTTCCCCTTCCTCCTCATCGGGTCTCTCCTATGTGTCCTCTCCCATCCGGGAGTCGACGCCTGAGTGGGGTACGCAGGCGTATGACATTCTCGCCCCAACGGCGTGGGACCAAGAGGACCACGACTTCTCTGTCTGGTCCGAGGATGACAAATCCCTGACCGACGGGGAGAGCGACCTCCGCTTCCTCACCAACGAGGAAGCGGTGGAGGAAAGCGACGACGACCGCTTTCCCTGGGACGGGGCCTCCGACGAGCCGCCAGCCAAGCGCCACTGCCTCTGGCCTGGGAACCTCAGCGATGTCGACAGCGACGACGACGCTGATGATGAAGATGAGGACAACGAGGGCCCTGCTGGCGGCCGCTGGAGCAGCGACGACGAGCCGGCGGGGAGCAGCGCCGACAGCAGCGGCGACGGCGACGACGACGAGGGCAGCGACGGCCCCTAGATAGGACCGTAGCATTGGGCCGGTAGCAGTAGGCGGGGCAATGTATCCCCTAGGACCTTCTTTTGAGAGCAATCAGCTCTTTATGTAAGAAATCTAGTTCATCGATGAAGAATTTCCCCAACTTGAATTTGCCGATTCTCTGCTTGATAATTTAGCCGATTGCCCATCATATTGAGCCCGCCGACCGTCAATTTGATCAGTGCTCAATGAGCCGATGACAGCACATCGGTTTCTCATGACAAATTCGAGGTAGATCCTTCCGGACCTTCAACTCCTGATCGAGCCACAACCGTGCAAACCCCAGATCTTGGAAATGCAGATCCAACTGGATGGAATGTTGGATTTTAGAGGTAAGATTCCTGGAATAATGTCCAGCCCTCTTATTAATTTTAAATTTCAGAAATCCTTCTGCCGCATCTTCGTCTCCCAGATCCTCTTTGCCTTCAGGAGATCTTAGGACCGTCATCAGACCGATTCCGCTACTGAAGCTAACACTTTTGCGGAGCAGGCATTATCCGTCCACAACTGTCCTTGTGATACTTCATTTCCTTGCAGCCACAACTGGTCCGGAGCCCATCAACGATCGTTGCTTCCTCTCCAAATTCCTCCCATCAGCTCAAGCAGTTCCCTTCTGCAATAATTCACCATTTTCCAATGAGCTGTGAGGTAGAGCAAGCCGATTTCAACCAAATCGGCTCCACAGAACGAGAAACCTTAAGGGCGAGCTGCCCCCCGAGCCTCAGTCAAAGCGAGGATAAAAGTGAACCAGCCGAATGGGTCATCATCGGCTTTCCAACCGTAATGCTGCGTTAGCCGATTTCAACAAAATCGGCTCCCCAAATCATCGATGTTTCAGGGCGAGCTGCCCCCCGGGCTTCTTTCGTTCAAGCTCTACGCCCTGCTGATCAAATCGGTTCTTCACCTTGGGCAGGCTGATGCACGTTTATGCTGCTCTTGTTGTGGGTTAGGGTTGTAGCTCTGGACGCAAAACTGACGCCCCTGCCAGCACCGCTGAACTTGAAGACTTGCCAATGGGGGTTAGGGGTCTTGAAGAGAGGATCTGAGTCGCAAAACAGTTCCACTGAGGGTTTCATCCAATAGATCCTCTCCATGCACCTCGATATCTGCTCCATTGGGCTTCTTGAGTCGATGGCCAGGCCTCGGCTTTATACTCTTAAGGCGATGTCTGCTGCATCGGCTGTGCTTAAAATTTTTGAGTTTAATTTTTTACGGCCGATTTGCTTATGTATCGGCCCCCACTTTATCAGAGAGTACATCTTGAATTGCTTCACAATCTGTATCCTCGCGTTCTATCCTTCTACGTACCCCCCGAGCCGATTCTGTCAAGGAATTGATGGTATCGGCTATTTGGGTAGTCCATGTTGGATTAAACGTCGAACTCAGGTAGAGTGGATGGTGAGGATACTTTTGACCGATTGCTGGAATCGGTCTCCACGTTGCTTGTTCGATGAAGGTTTTGTAATGTTCCTCCAAATTTTTTTTGGGGCCGATCACAAGGATCAGCCTCGCCACATTGTCCATCGATGTTGCTCTTGCTACACGGTCAGTCCGGTGGATAAAACCAGCCTCACCCCGTTCTTTGTCACATCGATGCGTTCGCAGTCGTCCAAATTGATGCCTGAGAGTGGCTCTTGGCCTGATGCCTCCCAAACGTCCATGCCGGCCGTTGAAATCTCAGCTGAATCATCTGTGTGGACGACTTCCACTTCATCTCCATCCCACTGTATTAGGCATTGATGCATCGTGGATGGAATGCAACAGTTGGCGTGGATCCAATCTCTTCCCAGCAGTACAGCATAGGTGCTCTTGCTGTCGACAATAAAGAACGTCGTAGGGATAGTCTTCCTCCTACGGTCAGATCCACATTCAGACACCTTGTGCGTCGACGCTTGGCCGTTGAAATCGCTCTGTTACATTGGTTTTGATCAAATCCGAGCTGAGCGTCCCAACCGACGTAGCATGGAGTATGGCATAATGTGCCGCTCCGGTGTCCACCAACATCTTGTTGACAGCTGCCCATTGATGTAACCTCGCACGTACTGGCCTCAGATGCCCGTAACTCCTCTCTCGTGGCTTTCGAAGATGACGGCCGTGGGCCGCAGTCCAGTTGTGCCACAAAGCTTCATATAACCTTGAGCGCTAAATTCCGCCGGGAAGGATGAAGACCATGTTTGTGCCAGCCGACGTCTCATCATCGCTTTCCTTTGCTTGGGGCGCCACTCTTTTCTTTGTGGTGACCTTCTTCGTCCAAGGTTCGCTGGACTTTGGCGGCCGATCAGGCCGTGCCTTTCTCAACGTGTGCAGTATAGCCTTTCGGCTTCTTCTAGTCCACGTAGACGCTGAACCCTTCGCTTCTGGGAATGGCTGAGCCCATCAGGACACCATCTTGGCCGATGATACCTATCCTCTTCACCATCGTCCTCTAGTTCCTCGAGATCGTCCATTTGAGTGGACTCGGCCCACTTGCTCCGAGGCGGGAGAGGTCCTAAGCGTTGGAACACGGACACGTTAGGTATCCTTCTTCTTCGCTTGCATTCTGGGCAGTTCTCGATTGTCGGCAATCGGCCTGAGTCCCAGCAGTGTTTGAAGAAGGGACAGTTCCAGTGCCTATCCACGTTGTCCGGCTCCCTTGAGCTTCCTCTGGCGTGACGTTCGTGCCCGTTGTTGCCTCCGTCACGCTGACGGTACCTCCTGTCCTCTGCATTGGACCGATGACATCCTTCATTGTCTTCGTCGTAACGCTGACGTCGGTCGTACTGCTGCTCATACTTGTTGAGGAGATGCACGGAGCGTGGGCGTTGAGACCATATGCTTTTCACCTCCTCTCCGGTTAGGTACCGTCTATTGTCGCCTTGGGGCCGGTCGCGTGGAACGGCCTCCTTTTTATCCTCGCCATGGGAGTGGCTGCTTTCTGCCTTATCTATGTCATGGCGGCTTGCAAGCCCTGCCATGTTGACGCCAAAGGAGGACCCTGGCTCCCTTCTGCGGCGGCTAAGATCCACCATGTTGACACCAGGCCACGGGCGCGTGTCTCCGTTGAGCTTGATGTCGTGCGAACGGATTTTCTCGAAGGAGCCGATGAGTTCTTCGGTGTCGAGGACTGTCTTGATCTCGTCATGTTTTTCTTGAGCTTGTCAGCCAGGTCCTCGTACTTGACCGGAGTGCTTTCCGCCATCTCGTATGTAGATGGCGATGTGGTGGATGTCGAGGATTGTCCCAAGCGTGCCGAATGTGTTGACGTCGAAACCCACCGGCGGGCAGCGACGGTCAACACCGTAGAGCCGGGAACCACTAGGGCTGCGGCTGGCCCCGGTCCCTCAGGGCGACGGCCCGCAAAGCCTCCGGGTCGCGCGCCGATGCAAATTGCAAGGGCGTGCCACCCGACCTATACCTGGTCAGAAGGTGTGGATGATGCCTCGCTTAGTTTCTGTAGGGCACACACGTACACGTTAAATACGAGCCTCGATCGGCTCTCGGGTTATCCTGTGAATCGCTCGAGGAGCCGATCCACCCATGATTCGTCCAAGGTGGCCGAATATATGGTGGTCCTGCTTGATCAAGATAAAGCATATGAGATCTACGACGATTTAGGGTTTTCACCGCATAATCGGATCATCCTACTCACGATTGGGCCTCGCGCTCGCGCACGGTGATCGTAAGCCAATCCTAGACAAGGCCTAAAAACCAACACGAGGTTGATCCTCTGAACGTCCTGTCTAGGGGCAGCAAACTACACCCTACACGCCGCTGGATCCTCCAACCCTTTGTAAGGCCTAACCATTGCGGATGTTAAACTAATCCTTGATGAATCAAGGAGCAACCGTAACGGATCAGATCTACTAAATAATGATCAAGCGGGGTGCCGCCCCTACACCTAAGATGAGGTGTAAGGACGGCTAGATGCGCAAGGGTTGCACTACGACAGCATATGATACTAAGAACAATGCTAACCCTAACACATCTATGATAACTTGTTGCTCGCCATCAAAAAGGCTTCAGCACGAGCAACGCATGAACAACGTAGCTCATGCTGCCTAGATCGCAAGATGCGATCTAGGCAGCATGGTGCTTACCGGAGAAACCCTCGAGACGAAGGGGTTGGCGATGCGCCGAGATTGGTTTGTGTTGAACGTTGGTTGTTTATTCCATAAACCCTAGATACATATTTATAGTCCAAGGGACTTTCTAACGTGGGAACAATCCCAACCGGGCACGAGCCCAAACTCTAACCTCCAAACGACACGTATCCTGAAATGTTACAGATACACGGGCAATTTAGCCCAAACTTGGTACACAAGGCCGATTCACATATTTCCTCCATGTATATATCTTCAAGTCCATCTTGATCACGGCCCACCTCTGACTTGGTCAAATTCTGGTGATAACACATGCCCCCCCTGGTTTTGGAAATGACATTTCCAAAATCATTACGCTTTTCCTTCGTCGGGTCATGTCGTGGCAGAGCAGAACCGTCGCAGAGTCTTTCATCATGACAACTTGCCTTCCCAACTCTTCTGCACGATTTGACAGTTTCAGCACCACGTCCTCGAGAACCGTTCGAAATTAAATCTCCACCTCCTTTTATTTAACCGCATCGAACAGTACTCTTCTTTATCTTCTTCGCATTAGCACTCCGGAAAGCCCTCCTGAGCCACCATGTCTTCTTCTCCTTCCCCTTCCTCCTCATCGGGTCTCTCCTATGTGTCCTCTCCCATCCGGGAGTCGACGCCTGAGTGGGGTACGCAGGCGGCGTATGACATTCTCGCCCCAACGGCGTGGGACCAAGAGGACCACGACTTCTCTGTCTGGTCCGAGGATGACAAATCCCTGACCGACGGGGAGAGCGACCTCCGCTTCCTCACCAACGAGGAAGCGGTGGAGGAAAGCGACGACGACCGCTTTCCCTGGGACGGGGCCCCCTCCTCCGAGGAGACGGAGGAGGAGGAAGAAGATGATAGCTCCTCCGATGAGCCGCCAGCCAAGCGCCACTGCCTCTGGCCTGGGAACCTCAGCGATGTCGACAGCGACGACGACGCTGATGATGAAGATGAGGACAACGAGGGCCTGGCGGCCGCCGGAGCAGCGACGACGAGCCGGCGGGGAGCAGCGCCGACAGCAGCGACGGCGACGACGACGAGGGCAGCGACGCCCCTAGATGGACCGTAGCATTGGGCCGGTAGCAGTAGGCGGGGCAATGTATCCCCTAGGACCTTCTTTTGAGAGCAATCAGCTCTTTATGTAAGAAATCTAGTTCATCGATGAAGAATTTCCCCAACTTGAATTTGCCGATTCTCTGCTTGATAATTTAGCCGATTGCCCATCATATTGAGCCCGCCGACCGTCAATTTGATCAGTGCTCAATGAGCCGATGACAGCACATCGGTTTCTCATGACAAATTCGAGGTAGATCCTTCCGGACCTTCAACTCCTGATCGAGCCACAACCGTGCAAACCCCAGATCTTGGAAATGCAGATCCAACTGGATGGAATGTTGGATTTTAGAGGTAAGATTCCTGGAATAATGTCCAGCCCTCTTATTAATTTTAAATTTCAGAAATCCTTCTGCCGCATCTTCGTCTCCCAGATCCTCTTTGCCTTCAGGAGATCTTAGGACCGTCATCAGACCGATTCCGCTACTGAAGCTAACACTTTTGCGGAGCAGGCATTATCCGTCCACAACTGTCCTTGTGATACTTCATTTCCTTGCAGCCACAACTGGTCCGGAGCCCATCAACGATCGTTGCTTCCTCTCCAAATTCCTCCCATCAGCTCAAGCAGTTCCCTTCTGCAATAATTCACCATTTTCCAATGAGCTGTGAGGTAGAGCAAGCCGATTTCAACCAAATCGGCTCCACAGAACGAGAAACCTTAAGGGCGAGCTGCCCCCCGAGCCTCAGTCAAAGCGAGGATAAAAGTGAACCAGCCGAATGGGTCATCATCGGCTTTCCAACCGTAATGCTGCGTTAGCCGATTTCAACAAAATCGGCTCCCCAAATCATCGATGTTTCAGGGCGAGCTGCCCCCCGGGCTTCTTTCGTTCAAGCTCTACGCCCTGCTGATCAAATCGGTTCTTCACCTTGGGCAGGCTGATGCACGTTTATGCTGCTCTTGTTGTGGGTTAGGGTTGTAGCTCTGGACGCAAAACTGACGCCCCTGCCAGCACCGCTGAACTTGAAGACTTGCCAATGGGGGTTAGGGGTCTTGAAGAGAGGATCTGAGTCGCAAAACAGTTCCACTGAGGGTTTCATCCAATAGATCCTCTCCATGCACCTCGATATCTGCTCCATTGGGCTTCTTGAGTCGATGGCCAGGCCTCGGCTTTATACTCTTAAGGCGATGTCTGCTGCATCGGCTGTGCTTAAAATTTTTGAGTTTAATTTTTTACGGCCGATTTGCTTATGTATCGGCCCCCACTTTATCAGAGAGTACATATTGAATTGCTTCACAATCTGTATCCTCGCGTTCTATCCTTCTACGTACCCCCCGAGCCGATTCTGTCAAGGAATTGATGGTATCGGCTATTTGGGTAGTCCATGTTGGATTAAACGTCGACTCAGGTAGAGTGGATGGTGAGGATACTTTTGACCGATTGCTGGAATCGGTCTCCACGTTGCTTGTTCGATGAAGGTTTTGTAATGTTCCTCCAAAATTTTTTTGGGGCCGATCACAAGGATCAGCCTCGCCACATTGTCCATCGATGTTGCTCTTGCTACACGGTCAGTCCGGTGGATAAAACCAGCCTCACCCCGTTCTTTGTCACATCGATGCGTTCGCAGTCGTCCAAATTGATGCCCGAGAGTGGCTCTTGGCCTGATGCCTCCCAAACGTCCATGCCGGCCGTTGAAATCTCACTGAATCATCTGCGTGGACGACTTCCACTTCATCTCCATCCCTGTATTAGGCATTGATGCATCGTGGATGGAATGCAACAGTTGGCGTGGATCCAATCTCTTCCCAGCAGACACATAGGTGCTCTTGCCGTCGACAATAAAGAACGTCGTAGGGATAGTCTCTCCCTACGGTCAGATCCACATTCGGGACACCTTGTGCGTCGACGCTTGGCCGTTGAAATCGCTCGTGTTACATTGGTTTTGATCAAATCCGAGCTGGAGCGTCCCAACCGACGTAGCATGGAGTATGGCATAATGTTAACTGCCGCTCCGTGTCCACCAACATCTTGTTGACAGGCTGCCCATTGATGTAACCTCGCACGTACAGGGCCTTCAGATGCTGTAACTCCTCTCTCGTGGCTTCTCGAAGATGACCGGCCGTGGGCCGCAGTCCAGTTGTGCCACAGGTGCTTCATATAACCTTGGAGCGCTAAATTCCGCTGGAAGGATGAAGACCATGTTTGTGCCAGCCGACGTCTCATCATCGGCTTTCCTTTGCTTGGGGCGCCACTCTTTTCTTTGTGGCTGACCTTCTTCGTCCAAGGTTCGCTGGACTTTGGCGGCCAGATCAGGCCGTGCCTTTCTCAACGTGTGCAGATATAGCCTTTCGGCTTCTTCTAGTCCACGTAGACGCTGAACCCTTCGCTTCTGGGAATGGCTGAGCCCATCAGGACACCATCTTGGCCGATGATACCTATCCTCTTCACCATCGTCCTCTAGTTCCTCGAGATCGTCCATTTGAGTGGACTCGGCCCACTTGCTCCGAGGCGGGAGAGGTCCTAAGCGTTGGAACACGGACACGTTAGCTGTATCCTTCTTCTTCTGCTTGCATTCTGGGCAGTTCTCGATTGTCGGCAATCGGCTCATTCCTGAGTCCCAGCAGTGTTTGAAGAAGGGGCAGTTCCAGTGCCTATCCACGTTGTCCGGCTCCCTTGAGCTTCCTCTGGCGTGACGTTCGTGCCCGTTGTTGCCTCCGTCACGCTGACGGTACCTCCTGTCCTCTGCATTGGACCGATGACATCCTTCATTGTCTTCGTTGTAACGCTGACGTCGGTCGTACTGCTGCTCATACTTGTTGAGGAGATGCACGGAGCGTGGGCGTTGAGACCATATGCTTTTCACCTCCTCTCCGGTTAGGTACCGTCTATTGTCGCCTTGGGGCCGGTCGCGTGGAACGGCCTCCTTTTTATCCTCGCCACGGGAGTGGCTGCTTTCTGCCTTATCTATGTCATGGCGGCTTGCAAGCCCTGCCATGTTGACGCCAAAGGAGGACCCTGGCTCCCTTCTGCGGCGGCTAAGATCCACCATGTTGACACCAGGCCACGGGCGCGTGTCTCCGTTGAGCTTGATGTCGTGCGAACGGGTTTTCTCGAAGGAGCCGATGAGTTCTTCGGTGTCGAGGACTGTCTTGATCTCGTCATGTTTTTCCTTGAGCTTGTCAGCCAGGTCCTCGTACTTGACCGGAGTGCTTTCCGCCATCTCACATGTAGATGGCGATGTGGTGGATGTCGAGGATTGTCCCACCGGGCGTGCCAGAATGTGTTGACGCGAAACCCACCGGCGGGCAGCGACCGGTCAACACCGTAGAGCCGGGAACAACTAGGGCTGCGGCTGGCCCCCCTCAGCGACGGCCCGCAGCCTCCTGGTCGCGCGCCGATGCAAATTGCAAGGGCGTGCCACGACCTATACCTGGTCAGGAAGGTGTGGATGATGCCTCGCTTAGTTTCCTGTAGGGCACACACGTACACGTTAAATACGAGCCTCGATCGGCTCAAGGTTATCCTGTGAATCGGCTCGAGGAGCCGATCCACCCATGATTCGTCCAAGGTGGCCGAATATATGGTGGTCCTGCTTGATCAAGATAAAGCATATGAGATCTACGACGATTTAGGGTTTTCACCGCATAATCGGATCATCCTACTCACGATTGGGCTCGCTCGCGCACGGTGATCGTAAGCCAATCCTAGACAAGGCCTAAAAACCAACACGAGGTTGATCCTCGGAACGTCCTGACTAGGGCCAGCAAACTACACCCTACACGCCGCTGGATCCTCCAACCCTTTGTAAGGCCTAACCATTGCGGATGTTAAACTAATCCTTGATGAATCAAGGAGCAACCGTAACGGATCAGATCTACTAAATAATGATCAAGCGGGTGCCGCCCCTACACCTAAGATGAGGTGTAAGGACGGCTAGATGCGCAAGGGTTGCACTACGACAGCATATGATACTAAGAACAATGCTAACCCTAACACATCTATGATAACTACGTTGCTCGCCATCAAAAAGGCTTCCGTACGAGCAACGCATGAACAACGTAGGCGGGCTCACTGCCTAGATCGCAAGATGCGATCTAGGCAGCATGGTGCTTACCGGAGAAACCCTCGAGACGAAGGGGTTGGCGATGCGCCGAGATTGGTTTGTGTTGAACGTTGGTTGTTTATTCCATAAACCCTAGATACATATTTATAGTCCAAGGACTTTCTAACGTGGGAACAATCCCAACCGGGCACGAGCCCAAACTCTAACCTCCAAACGACACGTATCCTGAAATGTTACAGATACACGGGCAATTTAGCCCAAACTTGGTACACAAGGCCGATTCACATATTTCCTCCATGTATATATCTTCAAGTCCATCTTGATCGCGGCCCACCTCTGACTTGGTCAAATTCTGGTGATAACAAGGTCATCCAAAGATTGCTTACTTTGGGAAGAGGAGGACTTGGCAAGTTCATCCTTCAACCTAGCATTTTCCTCAAAAACATTTGCCTGATCACAAGTAGAGGTAGAACAGCTAGGCACATCATATTTAGCAAGCTAATTTGAATTTACTCATTTGACTTGGTGAGTAGAGAGTGTTCACTCTTCAAGGCCTTGTGAGCCTTGTCTAGAACATCTAGATCCTTAACAACTTTTGTCATGATCAACACCAAATTTGGTTATTTTTCCTTTTTCAGCAATTTTACCTTAGCCCTAGCAAGATCTCTTTCTTTGATGAGTTTGGCAATTTCATCTTGAGGCTCTTCAAGAGTTTCTAGTTTCTCTTCAAGAGAAGCTATAGTTCTTGTTCTTCCTGAAGAGCATTTTTTAAAGAGGCAATTTCAAGAGAATCCTCTCTTTCTATTTGACATTTTTATCAAAGATATCTTCTAGTTGTGCTAGATGAGACATAAGATATCCAACATGCTTTTTGTTGTCACCTTTCAAGTTAAAGATGAACTCATCTAACTCAAGCATTTCTTGTTTAACTTTTAAGCTAGCATGATCAACCCATGGAGTATTTAGGCACAGAGGGGTTAGGGGATGATACCTCGGAAGATTTAGCCATGAAGCAATTTTCTTCCTTCATGTGGATATCCTCATTGGGGGATTCAATTGGTGATGAAGTGGTAGTGGAGATGGAAGCAAGAGCAACCAACCCATTGGAAGTTCCTTCTTCTTCATCTTCATCATCATCCCCGGAAGTACATTCTTCTTGAGTTGATATCACAATAGATGTATCCATTGAAGATCTTGCCATAAAGCAATGTGCATTCTTGATATGAGGGTTCTCATTGGGGGATTCAAAGATGGATGAAGATGGAGTAGAGGTAGTAGCAATAGAGGACACTTCCTTTGAGGTTTCTTCTTCATCACTATCACTATTTTTGTCCTCGGAAGAATGCTCCTCTTGAGTTAATAGCACAATCATTGATGGCCTCTTGTTCTTCTTATTCTTGATGAAGGGTCTCTTGTTGGGAACCTTTGAATCTTTGCTCTTGTCCTTGGGAATGAGCCTCCCACCACGAGTTTCTCTATTCTCATATGGGCATTCGGCGATGAAGTGGTACTTGTCACCACAATTGAAGCAAGATCTTGATCTTGGCCCCTGAGCTCTTGAACCCGCTTGCTTTGTTCCTCTTGATGTTCTCTTCTTTTGCCTTGGATGGATCAACCCAAGAGGTTCTTCCATGAAATGCCATATGGTCATGGTAATGGTATTTCAAGTCCTGCGGATCGGACTTGCTCCAAGAGGTTCTATATGGTCTTGAGTGTCCACCTGTTCCACCGTATTGACATTCAAAGCAAGATTTGCACCTCTTGCCATCCCCATTGCATGGTTCCGAGAATCTTGAGAATTTTATTCGGCCACCTTGAGAGCTTGCATCTCGTGCACAACTTGATAGGAGGTTAGTTTAGGATAGCTTTCCCTCCCAAGGATACTCTTGACATCAATGGGTTCATAAGCCATCATGTCATCGATATACTTATCCTTGATCCAAAATACATCAGTATGTTGGGCACCCACATTACGAAAGGCATCGGCAGTGGATAGGAGCCTTCTATACATCTCTTGATGATCTTCATTTGGCAACCTCATGAACCCTTCAGCTTTTCCCCGAAGAGCACTATACTTGTTTCTCTTCATGCTCTCACTTCCCACAAAGATTTCGGACAACCCATCCCAAACTTCCTTGGCGGTGGTATAGTTCGGAATATAAGTCAAGTCCTTTGACCCCACAGCTTGATGAATCATGTTAAAGGCGACAGAGTTGAGTTGGTGATCAACCTCTTCTCTTCTATTCAATATGTCGGAGTTGAAAGGCTTGTACCCTTCAAGAATGATTCTCCATAGCTCATTGGAGGCACTGCACACATGGGAGCGAAACTCAAATTGCCACCTATTAAAATCCTCAACATTAAGCTAAGTGGATTACCCCTATTGTTTATATGAGGGTGAGGGGACAGGTGGATCCGGAGAACGCCAATTAACGGCATTGTAGCTCTCACCTAAGCCCTTTTTAGGACAAGCACTAGGGATTTTAACATTGGCTAAGTCGTCACCATCCAAGTGCTTTTTAGTAGAGGAGGAGGCCGAAGCATCTCCCTCTGATAAAGAGTCCTTGTCATTTTCCTCTGTGATGGGAATGACGGGAGGGATCGACGACTATATAAGCTCCGAAAGATATTTCTTCATATCTTCCATATTAGCTTCCATGGAGGATCTCAAGGATGTTTCCAAATACTTGAGATCATCCATGGAAGCCGGCTTTGCGGTCCCTTCCGGATTCACATCGTCCGGCATACTCTTAGGCGGTTAAGCCCAAAATAAGAGCCCAGACTCTGAAACAAATTGAAAGGATTGTATGCCGCACCTAGAGGGGGGGTGAATACGTGCTACCCAATTTTTAGTTATTTTTCAATTAAGGCTTGAGACAAAGGTAAATTCTCTAGATATGCAGCTATGTGAATTTCCCTAGATGACAAGGTATACAACTAAGCAAGATATAGGTAGGCAAGATATAATAATGCAATCAAGGATAGATGTAACCGAGAGTGGAGCACGCGAAGACACAAGAGATGATTCCCATAGTTCCTTCCTTTTGAGGGTAAGTACGTCTACGTTGGAAGGGTGTGGTCACGACAAGGCCTAACCAACGCAACGACAACAACAACAACAACAACAAATCAAGCAACAACACAAGGGTTTCCAAATGGAACACTAGCAAAGGAGCCCTCAAACAAATGAGGGGAAATGTAAATCGGTTTGGTGAAGATGTAGATCGGGGTCTTCTCCTTTGATTCTCCAAAGATCAAGAGCTTTGGATGGTTGGCGGAGGAGATCAAGTGATTCTTGTGTTTCTTGTGGCTCAACAATGTTGGATGAACTTTGAGGGAGTGAGCAGCTTCAGCTTGGGGAAGAAGGGGGTATTTATACCCCCCCCCCCCCCACAAAATCAAGCCGTTGCAGAAAATTGAGGCCGGATAGTCCGTCCTAAGTAAGGGTCATATAATCCACCTCCCCTCCCGCCCCCCAGAATTTCCGGTGCCAAGGAAAATATCCGGCCAAATATCCGGGGGGTATACTGGGGGCTCGGCCGTTTAGTCCTTGGGACTATTTGCAAATACCCGGCCCCGGATTATCCGGCCTGGGGCTATTTTCTCCTTTCTTTTCTTTCTTTTCAACATGATTTCGATCATGGATAATCTCTGCACCATTTCAACGCACATCAATGTATTACACATGTTGTCATCAAACACACAAAACTATAAAGTTAGAGAGATGTTTTTTCAGTCGCCCGATGCAGGGGGTGACGCGGACATGAGTCAGGTTGGGAACTTCTGAAAAACAATGGACATCTCCTATACAAATGTCAACACCCGGATTTTTAAGTCCAGATGCCTATTATGCCATACATCGCAATCCCAGGAATATTGTTTTTGCGAGACATAATAGATTGATATCACAGAACATCATTCATTTACAAACCATAATCGTCTTACAACAAGGGATCACATGATCCAGTCTTCAATAAAAGTTGATCTAATGATCAGTTACAAAACATGTAGCGGAAGAAACGTAGTAGCGGTCCATCTGTTCCACAGGCGGAAGTCGAGGTAGTCCTAGTTATCATAGACGTCCTGATGTCCATCTTCTTGGTTCTGGTACTCCTCTTCATAGTCTGGCCATTTGAATAGCCAGGGACAAAGCCATGAGTACTTTAAAGTACTCGCAAACTAATACTAGTGTAAGCACTATCAACTATAGTAATGGGGTTCTAAGCTCTAGGTTCATTTGCATAAAGCTAGTTTTATTTCATAAGCACTTAGTAGTAAAAGACTCTTCATTTGCCTAACTAACTCAAGTGGGAAAATTAGTGTCATTCCCACAACTCTGTTGTGATCAAGTCAAATTCACCTTTCAAGTTCAAGTCACCAGTCATATGTCACATTTTTAAAATGGTCTGATGACGGAAAGATGGCCTTTCCATTGCCCATGACCGCGGCGGCTATTCGAATAGTTTTACACTGCAGAGGTTGCACACTTTTGCCACAACATTTGCAATAATCCGTCAGGGTAATGGTCCCGATTTATCACACCCAAAGCGGACTACCAACCATCACCTTTCACTTACATACCCTAGTACAGGCAACTCTCCCCATGAGCTTGGCCTCCTAGCCATGGCAAACCGCCATCCTGGGAACTGCACAGGGCTTGGGTAGGACATTCACCTCATTTCACGTCATTTCACTTTCAACGGAGGCACTGATGACCCACAAGTATAGGGGATCGCAACAGTCTTCGAGGGAAGTAAAACCCAAATTTATTGATTCGACACAAGGAGGTAAAGAATACTTATAAGCCTTAACAACCGAGTTGTCAATTCAGCTGCACCTGGAAAAGCACTAGCAACAGGGGTGATGTGAAAGCAAATAGTAATATGAGAGCAGTAGGTAATAACACAGAGCGAGCATATGAGAGCAATGGCACCAGAAAATAGTTGATACTACTTCCAATGACATAGAGAACGAGTATATGATGATGAAATATGGACCGGGGTTCCCAGCTATCTACACTAGTGGTAACTCTCCAATAACAAGTGTTGGGTGAACAAATTACGGGGCAATTGATAGGATTGAAATAGCATTAAGAGAATATCAAGTCTATTAATCATGTAGGCATGTTTCCCATATATAGTCATACGTGCTCGCAATGAGAAACTTGTACAACATCTTTTGTCCTACCAGCCGGTGGCAGCCGGCTCTAGGGAAACTACCGGATATTAAGGTACTCCTTTAATAGAGCACCGGAGCAAAGCATTAACACTCGTGAAAACATGTGATCCTCACATCACTACCATCCCCTCCGGTTGTCCAGATTTCTGTCACTTCGGGGCCTTTGGTTCCGGACAACGACATGTGCATACAACTTGTAGATACAATCTAAGCAATAAGTATAGAGCTCAAATCTAAGATCATGCCACTCGGGCCCTAGTGACAAGCATTAAACATAACAAGATTGCAGCAACAATAACTTCATAAACTTTGTAGATAGACAATCATAACGTAACAATCCATCGGATCCCGACAAACACAACACCGATTACATCGATGAATCTCAATCATGTAAGGCAGCTCATGAGATCATTGTATTGAAGTACATGGGGGAGAGAATACCAACTAGCTACAGCTAGAACCCGTAGTCCATGGGGAACTACTCACGGAGCATGATGGAGGCGGTGGCGTCGATGGAGATGGCTTCCGGCACTTCCCCGTCCCGGAGGGTGCCGGGACAGAGACTTCTGTCCCCGAATTGGAGTTTCGCGATGGCGGCGGCGCCCTGGAGTCTTTCTGGAGTTTCTCGTCAAGTGGTCCGGTGTTTTTAGGTCGAAAGGGATTTTATAGGCGAAGAGGCGGCGCAGGGGGCACCGGGGCGCCACCTAGGCCGGCGCGGCCTAGGCCTGGCCCGCGCCGCCATGTGGTGTGGTGGCCCTGGCCCTCTCCGACTCTTCGGTGTTCTGGAGCCTTCCGGAGAAAATAGGAGGTTTGGCGTTGATTTCGTCCAACCCGAGAATATTGCCCGAACAGCCTTTCCTGGAACCAAAAAGAAGAAAAGAACGGCACGTGGCATCTTGTTAATAGGTTAGTTCCAAAACGCATAAAAACATTATAAAGTGCAAGCAAACATGTAAGTATTGTCATAAAACAAGCATGGAACATGAAATTATGGATACGTTGGAGACGTATCGCATCCCCAAAGTAGTTCTGCTCGCCCCGAGTGTAAACGATAAAAAGAATAATTTCTGTAGTGACATGCTACTTACATAACCTTGATCATACTATTACAAAGCATATGAAATGAATGAAGTGACTCAAGGCAATTATCTATAGTTGCTAACAAATAGATAACATATAGCAAAACTTTTCATGAAGAGTACTTTCAAGACAAGTATCAAAAGTCTTGCACAAGAGTTAACTCATAAAGCAATAAGTTCAAAGTAAAGGCATCGAAGCAACACGAAGGAAGATATAAGTTTCAGCGGTTGCTTTCAACTTGTAACATGCATATCTCATGGATAATTGTCAACACAAAGTAATATGATGAATGCAAATAAGCAAGTATGTAAGAATCAATGCACAGTTGACACAAGTGTTTGCTTCTAAGGTGGAAGGAAGTAGGTGAACTGACTCAACATAAAGTAAAAGAAAGGCCCTTCGTAGAGGAAAGCATCGATTGCTATATTTGTGCTAGAGCTTTGGTTTTAAAAAAAACATCAAGAGAGCATAAAAATGAAATTTTGAGAGGTGTTTGTTGTTGTCAACGAATGGTAATGGGTACTCTAACTACCTTATCAACCAGACTTTCAAGAGCGGCTCCCATGAAGGACGTTATTTCTACCACCGTGGTAGATCATCCCTCTTCTCTTTTGTTTACACATGTATTTTAGTGGGGTGGCACTCCTTCCAACCTTTCTTTCACAAACCATGGCTAACCGATTCCATCGGGTGCCTGCCAACAATCTCATACCATGAAGGAGTGCCTTTTTATTTTATTTTTATTATGATGACACTCCTCCCACCTTTGCTTTCTCAAGCCATGGCTAACCGATTCCATCGGGTGCCGACCAACTTTTCACATACCATGGAGGAGTGTCTATTTGCAAAATTAAGTTGCTTACTGATGAATCAGAGCAACACATGTGAAGAGAATTATTAATGAAGTTAATTAATTGGGGCTGGGAACCCCTTTGCCAGCTCTTTATGCAAAGTTATTGGATAAGCGGATGAAGCCACTAGTCCATTGTGAAAGTCTGTCCGAAGTAAATGACAAGATCGAAAGATAAACACCACATACTTCCTCATGAGCTATAAAACATTAACACAAATTGAGAGGCATTTTGAATTGTTTAAAGGTAGCACTCAAGCAATTTACTTTGGAATGGCAGGAAATACCACATAGTAGGTAGGTATGGTGGACACAAATGGCATAGTTTTTGGCTCAAGGTTTTGGATGCACGAGAAGTATTCCCTCTCAGTACAAGGCTTTGGGCTAGCAAGGTTATTTGAAGCGAACACAAGTATGAACCGGTACAGCAAAACTTACATAAGAACATATCGCAAGCATTATAATACTCTACACTGCTTCCTTGTTGCTCAAACACTTTTACCAAAATATCTAGACCTTAAGAGAGATCAATCATGCAAACCAATTTCAGCAAGCTCTACAGTAGTTCTCCACTAATAGGCTTAGACTACATGAAAAAAACTTAATCATGATCTACTTGAGAGCTCAAAACAATTGCCAAGTGTCAAATTATCCACAACATATGAGGCATTTTCTGTTTCCAACCAAACAATAAGTATTGTAGCTTCCAACTTTTACCATTGAACATTAAAAGTAAAACGAAGAACAAGTGTTCATATGAAAAAGCGGAGCGTGTCTCTCTCCCAAACATGGATTGCTAGGATCCGAATTTATTCAAACATAAACGAAAATAAAACACACAGACGCTCCAAGTAAAGCACATATGATGTGACCGAATAAAAATATAGTTTCAGGAAGGAACCTGATAAGTTGATGAAGAAGGGGATGCCTTGGGCATCCCCAAGCTTAGACGCTTGAGTCTTCTTGAAATATGCAGGGATGAACCACGGGGGCATCCCCAAGCTTAGACTTTTCACTCTTCTTGATCATATATCATCCTCCTCTTTGACCCTTGAAAACTTCCTTCACACCAAACTTCTCATAAACTTCATTAGAGGGGTTAGTACTCAAAAAACTTGAATCCACCTTGGTCCTGTAGTGACACATTACAAGAACTCAATAAAACATTAGCTACAGCTCTCTATGTCTAGAAAACCTTGCTTAAAGTCCACAAGAGACAATGCAAAAAACAGAGACAGAATCTGCCAAAACAGAACAGCCAGTAAAGACGAATTTTAATAAAATACTTCCGTTGCTCAAATCAGAAAACTCAAAACTAATGAAAGTTGCGTACATATCTGAGGAACACGCACGTAAATTGGCATAATTTTCTGAGTTTCCTACAGAGAATTAGACCCAGATTCGTGACAGATAGAAATCTGTTTCTGCGCAGAAATCCAAATCTAGTATCAACCTTCGATTAGAGGCTTCACTTGGCACAACAAAACACAAAACTAAGATAAGAAGAGGTTGCTACAGTAGTAAACAACTTCCAAGACACAAATATAAAACAAAGTACTGTATCAAAATAACACATGGGTTATCTCCCAAGAAGTTCTTTCTTTATAGCCATTAAGATGGGCTCAGCAGTTTTAATGATGCACTCCCAAGAAATAGTATTTGAAGCAAAAGAGAGCATCAAAAAGCAAATTCAAAACACATTTAAGTCTCACATGCTTCCTATGCATAGGAATCTTGTACACAAAATTCATGAAGAACAAAGTGACAAGCATAAGAAGATAGAACAAGTATAACTTCAGCAATTTCAGCATATAGAGAGGTGTATTAGTACCATGAAAATTTCTACAACCATATTTTCCTCTCTCATAATAATTTTCAGTAGCTTCATGAACAAACTCAACAATATAACTATCACATGCAGCATACTTTTCATGATTTCCGAACACATAATTTTAATCAAGTTCAAGAATTGTGGAATTAAAACTTTCAAACTTACTTTTATTAATAATATAACAAGGTAGTTGATCAATCTCAATAGATATGGGACTCATAGAATAAGTCAAGAACTCTCCAATCCCATTTTCATTAGTAGTACAATTAATATTATCAAGTAACATAGGACCATCATCAAGAGCTTTATCATAGACATTTGCCAAACAAAATTCTTTAGTACCATGCATTTCGACATCAGCACAAACAAAGCATTATCATAAGATTTATCAAAGTAGCATGGATTATCATATATAACAGTAGCATAATTATTCTCACAAGCATTACTCATAGGTACTATTTCAAGAGAATCCACAGGAACGTAACATTCAACCTCTTCCGGTAAGCATGGAGGACAATCAAATAGTGTAAGAGATAAAGAGTTACTCTCATTAGAAGGTTGACATGGGTAGCTAATCCATTCTTCCTCCTTTTGTTCGTCGCTCTCTCTTCTTTTTCATCCAATGAGCTTCCAGGTTCATCAATTTCCTCCTCTTTTTCATCCAATGAGCTTTCAGGTTCATCAATTTCTTCTTCCACCGGTTCCTGCAAATTGTGAGTGCATTCTTGTGCATTAATGTGTCTCTCTTTATAATCAAGGATATAAGGATTCCTACTGTAGCATTCTATGCAAGAATTAAGGATAGTAGAGACATAATCTTTAAGGTCCTTACAAACAACACAAGTTTCATAATTCTCAACCATGAAGGATTCTATCTCGAGGCTCCCATAAATAAGACAAATTGTTCTACCTCTTCGAACCCATAATGAATATAGCAATTCCGATTATAGTTCTTAATAAAAAATTCCTCACTAAAGCCACATTGAAATTTAAGATGTTTAGTGTCCTGTTGAGAGCAACAGTTTATATCATGGCATTTAAGCAAGATTTTAGCAATTGTATTCAATTTTTCTATCATAGCACTCATCATTTTACCAGTTCTTGATTCTCTATAACAATTATAACATTCCATAAGCTCCAAGTAGGTTGTTGGTTCTCCCATAATAGCAGTTTTTAATTTTTTGGTTTTTCAAATTTTTATGGATTTTTGGGTATATGAGACAAATAAAACAAGACAAAAAGAAACTAAGCAAAAGTAAACTAAGCAAAATAATACTAGACAGAAATAAACTAAGCACAAATAAACTAGAGAAAAGTAAACTAAGCAAAACAAAATAAAATAAAACAGAGAGAGAGGTAGAGTGTACTCCCCAGGTGAACTTATGATAGAGCTATGCCTCCCCGGCAACGGCGCGAAAAATAGTCTTGATGACCCACAAGTATAGGGGATCGCAACAGTCTTCGAGGGAAGTAAAACCCAAATTTATTGATTCGACACAAGGGGAGGTAAAGAATACTTATAAGCCTTAACAACCGAGTTGTCAATTCAGTGCACCTGAAAAGCACTAGTAACAGGGGTGATGTGAAAGCAGCAGTAATATGAGAGCGTAGCATAACGCAACAGCAGTAGCAGTAATATGAGAGCAATGGCACCAGAAAATAGTTGATACTACTTCCAATGACATAGAGAACGAGTATATGATGATGAAATATGGACCGGGGTTCCCAGCTATCTACACTAGTGGTAACTCTCCAATAACAAGTGTTGGGTGAACAAATTACAGTGGGCAATTGATAGGATTGAAATAGCATTAAGACAGAATATCAAGTCTATTAATCATGTAGGCATGTTTCCCATATATAGTCATACGTGCTCGCAATGAGAAACTTGTACAACATCTTTTGTCCTACCAGCCGGTGGCAGCCGGGCCTCAAGGGAAACTACTGGATATTAAGGTACTCCTTTTAATAGAGCACCGGAGCAAAGCATTAACACTCCGTGAAAACATGTGATCCTCACATCACTACCATCCCCTCCGGTTGTCCCGATTTCTGTCGGGGCCTTTGGTTCCGGACAGCGACATGTGCATACAACTTGTAGATACAATCTAAGCAATAAGTATAGAGCTCAAATCTAAGATCATGCCACTCGGGCCCTAGTGACAAGCATTAAGCATAACAAGATTGCAGCAACAATAACTTCATAAACTTTGTAGATAGACAATCATAACGTAACAATCCATCGGATCCCGACAAACACAACACCGATTACATCAGATGAATCTCAATCATGTAAGGCAGCTCATGAGATCATTGTATTGAAGTACATGGGGAGAGAATACCAACTAGCTACAACTAGAACCCGTAGTCCATGGGGGAACTACTCACGGAGCATGATGGAGGCGGTGGCGTCGATGGAGATGGCTTCCGGGGCACTTCCCCGTCCCGGAGGTGCCGGGACAGACTTCTGTCCCCGATTGGAGTTTCGCGATGGCGGCGCCCCCGGAGTCTTTCTGGAGTTTCGTCAAGTGGTCCGGTGTTTTTAGGTCGAAAGGGATTTTATAGGCGAAGAGGCGGCGCAGGGGCACTGGGGCGCCCACACCCTAGCCGGCGCTAGGGCCTGGCCCGCCGCCATGTGGTGTGGTGGCCCCCGCCCCTCTCCGACTCTTCTTCGGTGTTCGGAGCCTTCCGGAGAAAATAGGAGGTTTGGCGTTGATTTCGTCCAATTCCGAGAATATTGCCGAACAGCCTTTCTGGAACCAAAACAGCAAACAGAACCTGCACCGTGGCATCTTGTTAATAGGTTAGTTCCAGAAAACGCATAAAAACATTATAAAGTGCAAGCAAAACATGTAAGTATTGTCATAAAACAAGCATGGAACGACAGAAATTATGGATACGTTGGAGACGTATCAGCCTCGGCATAACCCCTATGACGCTTGTTTAGAGGGAACCCATACTAAAGCACATAAATTTCCAGTTAAGCCCTAGCCATGATCAGGTATTGTGGGGGTACTCTAAAATTGGAATGGTATCGCATCCGAACCCAACCATCAGTTTTTGTGAAATTCACCATGTCATTCACAAGTCATATTCACCTTCAAAATCTTTCAATAGAATGACTCATCATTCCAAGGTTTTCAAGGTCATTTGATTTCACATGTTCCCATCTAGAGTAGTCAATTTTAATTTTAGCACTAGCAATTAGTCATGAGGGGTGCTAACTAGCTTGTATCTCTCTAGGCTACTTTTGATGTTCTTGTATCACTCTATACTTAGACCAAAATTAACTAGACAGGTAAGCTTTGATAATCAAAGTGAAAGCTTGCAAGAATAAAACCTGGGGGATTGGATCCTTAGACACAATGTAATATTGTAATGGTGCCTTGCTCTAGTAGAGCTTTGCATTAGGGTAGCTTGCAAGAGTATAGCTTGCATTGGTAATAGCTTTCAATAATATAGCTTGCAAGAGTATAGCTTGCCTTGAGTGGTACAGTGATCAAAGTTTTCTTCTTCTTCCTCGTAGAAGTCTTCTTCCTCGTAGCACATGGTACTAGTGTCTATAAATGAATACGAGGTACACAATCACCAAGCAATTCTTAAGTATTCTATTTGCCACACAAGATGATCTATTATCATCACAGTCATCACCCAACATAAAGTCTTCCATTCATTTCTTTTTGAAAAGTAATTTCCTCTCATTGAAATATTTATTAGGGTTTCTTATTTATTTCCTTTGAGGAATAATTTCCTCTCATTGAAAAATTACTAAAGTTTATTATCCTCAAATAATAAGTATGAGTTCATGTTGACCAAAGTCAACACTTCATATTTACCATTTGGGAAAAAAGATTTAAATGAGATAAAATATCTCATACCATTTAATCATTACTATTTTAGAAAAGGATTTAATATTATAAAGTAATAACATATGGGGTCATGAATACTAATGTCATCACCTCACATTGAATTACGTAGAAAAATGATTTAAATGAGATGCTACATCTCATAGAATTTAAATACTATTTTTGAAATAATTTAAATGAGCTAGAAATGACTACATAACCATTATTTGAATCTAGCCCACGATCATATGAAACAACCATGTTATATTTTTGCATAAACAATTAGAGTATTTGAAATGTGAAATATGAGAGGTGGAATCACCTCAAAATTCATCATGGTTGATTTTCTAAAATTGTTTGAATTCTGAAAAGTTACTGCCTTGTTATTTTTGTTGCAATTGCTCTACAATGAACTAGGGTTTGAGACCAGTGCAGTTGGATAGACAATTTCATAAGCTTTCCAACAATATTAATTTCATAAATTTTGGCTCAGTAGATTTTGTTCTATTGAATTTTGAACAAAGCATCAGTATTGAATTTGAATTAAAACGAATTAACCGAATTTGAATGAAATGGGCGCGCGGGAAAACAAATGGGCCGGCCCAACTGTGCTCCAGTGCGCAGCGGGCCGCCTGACAGCGGATCCCGCATGTCAGTGCGTTATAACGCCGAAGCGGTATGAGTGCATGTGAGCCACAATATTAGATTAGGATCAGACGGCGCACATGCATCGTCGTCTCCGGCGAGATCACACCCTGGCCGCGACGAGCCTAGGGGGTCGGAGGCTCACCGGACCTCCGGCGGTCGTCGGCGAGGAAGCAGGGCGACGTTGCGGTCGATGGCGGTTCTCCTGGTACAAGCGGCGGCTCCTGGGGCGGCTCTAGTCGACGGCTCCTTCTGCGGCGGCTCCGCGGACTCCGGCGAGCAATTGGCGGGCTACTGATACGTCTCAAATGTATCCATAATTTCTTATGTTCCATGCTACTTTTATGACAATACTCACATGTTTTATACATACTTTACATCATTATTATGCATTTTCCGGCACTAACCTATTAACGAGATGCCGAAGAGCCAGTTGCTATTTTCTGTTTTTGGTTTCGAAATCCTACAAAGGAAATATTCTCGGAATTGGACGAAATCAACGCCAGTGGTCTTATTTTTCCACGGAGCTTCCAAAAGACCGAAGAGGATACGAGGTGGGGCGACGAGGCGCCGACACCACAGGGCCGCGTGGCCTGGGTGGGGCCCGCGCCGCTCTATGGTGTGGGGCCCTCGTGCCTCCACCGACCCTTCCCTTCCGCCTACTTAAACTCTCCGTCGCGAAACCCTATTACCGAGAGCCACGATACGGAAATACTTCCAGAGACGCCGCCGCCGCCAATCCCATCTCGGGGGATTCAGGAGATCGCCTACGGCACCCTGCCGGAGAGGGAAATCATCACCGGAGGGCTCTACATCACCATGCCCGCCTCCGGACTGATGCGTGAGTAGTTCATCCTTGGACTATGGGTCCATAGCAGTAGCTAGATGGTTGTCTTCTCCTCATTGTGATATCATGTTAGATCTTGTGAGCTGCCTATCATGATCAAGATCATCTATTTGTAATGCTACATGTTGTGTTTGTTGGGATCCGATGAATATTGAAAACTATGTCAAGTTGATTATCAATCTATCATATATATGTTGTTTATGTTCTTGCATGCTCTCCGTTGCTAGTAGAGGCTTTGGCCAAGTTGATACTTGTGACTCCAAGAGGGAGTATTTATGCTCGATAGTGGGTTCATGCCTCCATTGAATCTGGGACAGTGACAGAAAGTTCTAAGGTTATGGATGTGCTGTTGCCACTAGGGATAAAACATCAATGCTTTGTCTAAGGATATTTGTGTTGATTACATTACGCACCATACTTAATGCAATTGTCTGTTGTTTGCAACTTAATACTGGAAGGGGTGCGGATGCTAACCCGAAGGTGGACTTTTTAGGCATAGATGCATGCTGGATAGCGGTCTATGTACTTTGTCGTAATGCGCTGATTAAATCTCATAGTAATTATCATTATATGTATGCATCTCTATTTGTCAATTGCCCAACTGTAATTTGTTCACCCAACATGCTATTTCTTATCGGAGAGACACCACTAGTGAACTGTGGACCCAGGTCCATTCTTTTACATCTAAATACAATCTACTGCAATCTCTGTTCTCTGTTGTTTTCTACAAGCAAACATCATTCTCCACACCATACGTTTAATCCTTTGTTTACAGCAAGCCGGTGATATTGACAACCTCACTGTTAAGTTGTGCAGGTTCCACGTTGGCGCCGGAATCCCTGGTGTTGCGCCGCACTACACTCCTTCACCAACAACCTTCACGTGGCCTTCATCTCCTACCGGTTCGATAACCTTGGTTTCATACCGAGGAAAACTTGTCGTTGTACGCATCACACCTTCCTCTTGGGGTTCCCAACGGACGTGTAATTGCACGCCATCAAGCTCTTTTTCTGGCGCCGCCGGGGAGATCAAGACACGCTGCAAGGGGAGTCTCTCACATCCAATCTCTTTACTTTGTTTATTGTCTTGCTTTACTTTATTTTATTTTCTGCTTTATTTGCTTCCTATATCAAAAACACAAAAAAATTAGTTACTTGCATTACTTTATTTACTGTCTTGTTTGCTTCCTATATCAAAAACACAAAAAAATTAGTTACTAGTTTTACTTTATTTATTTCTGTTCTGCTTAGTTTATTTTTAAAATGAATACTCCTGAAAACACTAAGTTGTGTGACTTTACTAGCACTAATAATAATGATTTTATATGCACTCCTATTGCGCCACCTGCTAAGAAATTAAACCTGGTTTACTAAATCTTGTTATGATAGAGCAATTTTCTGGTGTTAGTTCTGATGATGCTGTTGCCCATCTTAATAATTTTGTTGAACTTTGTGAAATGCAAAAGTATAAGGATGTAGATGGTGATATTATAAAACTGAAATTGTTTCCTTTCTCATTAAGAGGAAGAGCTAAAGATTGGTTGCTATCTTTGCCTAAGAATAGTATTGATTCATGGACTAAATGTAAAGATGCTTTCATTGGTAGATATTATCCTGCTAAAATTATATCTTTGAAAAGTAGCATAATGAATTTTAAGCAATTGGATAATGAACATCTTGCTCAAGCATGGGAAAGAATGAAATCTTTGGTAAAGAATTGCCCTACCCATGGACTAACTACTTGGATGATCATCCAAACCTTTTATGTAGGACTAAATTTTTCTTCACAGAACCTATTGGATTCAGCTGCTGGAGGTACTTTTATGTCCATCACCTTAGGCGCCGCAACAAAGCTTCTTGATGATATGATGATAAATTACTCTGAATGGCACACGGAAATGACTCCACAAGGTAAGAAGGTAAATTCTGTTGAAGAAACCTCCTCCTTGAGTGATAAGATTGATGTGATTATGTCTATGCTTGTGAATGGTAGATCTAATGTTGATCCTAATAATGTTTCTTTAGCTTCATTGGTTGCTCAAGAAGAGCATGTTGATGTGAATTTCATTAAAAATAATAATTTCAACAACAATTCTTATAGGAATAATTCTGGTAACAACTATAGGCCATATCCTGCTAGTGGTAATTCTTATGGTAGATCTGTTTTGCCTAATGAGGAAAAGATGCTAGAAATTGAAAGAGCTACTAAGAGCTTTATGCAATCACAATATGAGCAAAATCAATTGTTTACTAAAACTATGAATGAACAATCTGCCTTGTTGAAAAATATAGGGAATCAACTTGAAAATTTGAATATGGAGATTTCTGGTTTGCAAACTAAGCTTTCAAATGCTGAAAACCGAATCTCATACATGTCTGAGTCACAATCTTCATTAATTAATAAAATGGCTGCTAAACCTGAGGAAAATGATAACAAAATTGTTACTACAGCAAACGCTATCCAAGTTCGAATTAATGAAAATATTAGATTGATGGCTGAATTGCATGCTAGGTGGGAAAGAGAAGAAAACGAAAAACTTGCTAAAGAGAATAATGTAGCTAAAGTTTGGACTATTACCACCACTAGTAATGTTGATGTCTCACATGTTGCTACACCTCCTACTATCAATGGTAAAATAATTGGTGTTGGCAATGTTTCTACTCCTAGTGCAAAACGTACAAAACTGCTTGAAACTGCTAAAACTGCTGATTTTTTTTAAAATATTGGGGACAATGATCCCATTGCTCTAGATCATAATGGTTTAGATTTTGATGATTGTCATATCTCTGAAGTTATAAAGTTCTTACAAAAACTTGCTAGAAGTCCTAATGCTAGTGCTATAAATTTAGCCTTTACAAAACATATTACAAATGCTCTCATTAAAGCTAGAGAAGAGAAATTAAAAGTTGAAGCTTCTATTCCTAGGAAGTTGGAAGATGGTTGGGAGCCCATCATTAAGATGGAAGTCAATGATTTTGATTGTAATGCTTTATGTGATCTTGGTGCAAGTATTTTTGTTATGCCTAAGAAAATCTATGATATGCTTGACTTGCCACCATTGAAAAATTGTTATTTGGATGTTAATCTTGCTGATCATTATATAAAGAAACCTTTGGGGAGGATTGATAATGTTCGCATTACGGTTAATAATAACCTTGTCCCCGTTGATTTTGTTGTCTTGGATATTGAATGCAATGCATCTTGTCCCATTATTTTGGGAAGACCTTTTCTTCGAACTGTTGGTGCTATTATTGATATGAAGGAAGGGAATATTAAGTATCAATTTCCTCTCAAGAAAGGTATGGAACACTTCCCTAGAAAGAGAATGAAGTTACCTTTTGATTCTATTATTAGAACAAATTATGATGTTGATGCTTCATCTCTTGATAATACTTGATTCACACTTTCTGCGCCTAGCTGAAAGGCGTTAAAGAAAATCACTTCTTGGGAGATAACCCATGTATGTTTTTACTACTGTTTTGTTGAGTCTTGGAAGTTGTTACTACTCTAGCAACCTCTCCTTATCTTTACTTTATTGCATTGTTGTGCCAAGTAAAGTCTCTAATAGTTAAGTTGATGCTAGATTTGGATTGCTGCGCAGAAACAGATTTCTACCTATCACGAATTTGTGTAGATCTCTGTAGAAGAATCAAAAAAATCTGCCAATTTACGTGCGTGATCCTCAGATATGTACGCAACTTTCATTAGTTTTGAGCTTTTTCATGTGAGCCTGTTAAGTGCCACTAAAAAATTCGTCTTTACGGACTGTTCTGTTTTGACAGATTCTGCCTTTTATTTCACATTGCCTCTTTTGCTATGTTGCATGGATTTCTTTGTTCCATTAACTTTCAGTAGCTTTGTGCAACGTCCAGAAGTGTTAAGAATGATTATGTTACCTCTGAATATGTGAATTTTTGATTATGCACTAACCCTCTAATGAGTTTGTTTTGAGTTTGGTGTGGAGGAAGTTTTCAAGGGTCAAGAGAGGAGGATGATACAATATGATCAAGAAGAGTGAAAAGTCTAAGCTTGGGGATGCCCCGTGGTTCATCCTGCATATTTCAAGAAGACTCAAGCATCTAAACTTGGGGATGCCCAAGGCATCCCCTTCTTCATCGACAACTTATCAGGTCACCTCTAGTGAAACTATATTTTTATTCAGTCACATCTTATGTGCTTTACTTGGAGCGTCTCTTTGTTTTTATTTTTGTTTTTGTTTGAATAAACTCGGATCCTAGCATTCTTTGTGTGGGAGAAAGACACGCTCCGCTCGTTCATATGAACACTGGTGTTCTTAACTTTACTTTTAATGTTCATGGCGAAGGTTGAAACTGCTTCGTTCATTGTTATATTGTTGGAAACAGAAAATGCTTCATGTGGTAATTGGTATATTGTCTTGAATAATTTGATACTTGGCAATTGTTGTGCTCAAATAGATCATGTTTAAGCTCTTGCATCATGTACTTTGTACCTATTAATGAAGAACTACTGTAGAGTTTGTTGAAATTTGGTTTGCATGATTGGTCTCTCTAAGGTCTAGATATTTTCTGGTGAAGTGTTTGAACAACAAGGAAGACAGTGTAGAGTCTTATAATGCTTGCAATATGTTCTTATGTAAGTTTTGCTGTACCGGTTCATACCTGTGTTTGCTTCAAACAACCTTGCTAGCCAAAGCCTTGTACTGAGAGGAAATACTTCTCGTGCATCCAAATCCTTGAGCCAAAACCTATGCCATTTGTGTCCACCATAACTACCTACTACATGGTATTTCTGCCATTCCAAAGTAAATTACTTGAGTGCTACCTTTAAAATTTCATTCTTTGTCTTTGCAATATATAGCTCATGGGAAAATAGCCTTAAAAACTATTGTGGTATTGAATATGTTGCTATGTATCTTATTTATTATAAGTTGCTTGTTGAGCGGTTTCTGGGGACGCCATCAACTATTACACCTTTGTTGGATATCATGTGAGTTGCTATGCATGTTCGTCTTGTCTGAAGTAAGGGCGATTTTCATGATCAAATGGTTTGAGTATGCATATTGTTAGAGAAGAACATTGGGCCGCTAACTAAAGCCATGAATCATGGTGGAAGTTTCAGTTTGGACACTAATCCTCAATCTCTTATGAGAATATTATCTGTTGAATGCTTATGCATTAAAAGAGGAGTCCATTATCTTTTCTATGTTGTCCCGGTATGGATGTCCATGGTTGAGATCTATTAAAAACGAGAAATCAAATGCGATTTATCTCCTTGGACCTTTGTACAGGCGGCATAGAGGTACCCCTTTGTGACACTTGGTTGAAACATATGTTATGCAATGATAATCCGTGTTAATCCAAGCTAATTAGGACAAGGTGCGGGCACTATTGGTATTCTATGCATGAGACTTGCAACTTATAAGATGTATTATGCATAACACATATGAATTATTACTACCGTTGACAAAATTGTTTCTATGTTTTCAAAATAAAAGCTCTAGCACAAAAATAGTAATCCATGCTTCCTCTGCGAAGGGCCATTATTTTACTTTATGTTGAGTCAGTTTACCTACTTCTTTCTATCTTAGAAGCAAACACTTGTGTCAACTGTGTGCATTGATTCCTACATACTTGCTTATTTGCATTCATCATATTACTTTGTGTTGACAATTATCCATGATATATACATGTTGAAGTTGAAAGCAACCGCTGAAACTTATATCTTCCTTTGTGTTGCTTCAAAACTTTCTACTAAGAATTTATTGCTTTATGAGTTAACTCCTATGCAAGCTCACCGATGCTTGTCTTGAAAGTACTATTCATGAAAAGTCTTTGCTATATGATTCAGTTGTTTAATCATTGTCTTTACCATTGCTTCGAATCACTTCATTCACTTCATATGCTTTACAATAGTATTGATCAAGATTATGATAGCATGTCACTTAAGAAATTATCCTTGTTATCGTTTACCTACTCGAGGGCGAGTAGGAACTAAGCTTGGGGATGCTTGATACGTCTCAAACGTATCCATAATTTCTTATGTTCCATGCTACTTTTATGACAATACTCACATGTTTTATACATACTTTACATCATTATTATGCATTTTCCGGCACTAACCTATTAATGAGATGCCGAAGAGCCAGTTGTTGTTTTCTGCTGTTTTTGGTTCCAAATCCTACAAAGGAAATATTCTCGGAATTGGACGAAATCAACGCCCAGGGTCTTATTTTTCCACGGAGCTTCCAGAAGACCGAAGAGGATACGAGGTGGGGCGACGAGGCGCCGACACCACAGGGCCGCGCGGCCTGGGTGGGGCCCGCGCCGCCCTATGGTGTGGGGCCCTCGTGCCTCCACCGCCCTTCCGCCTACTTAAACTCTCCGTCGCGAAAACCCTATTACCGAGAGCCACGATACGGAAATACTTCCAGAGACGCGCCGCCGCCAATCCCATCTCGGGGATTCAGGAGATCGCCTCCGCACCCTGCCGGAGAGAGGGAATCATCACCGGAGGGCTCTACATCACCATGCCCGCCTCCGGACTGATGCGTGAGTAGTTCATCCTTGGACTATGGGTCCATAGCAGTAGCTAGATGGTTGTCTTCTCCTCATTGTGCTAGCATGTTAGATCTTGTGAGCTGCCTATCATGATCAAGATCATCTATTTGTAATGCTACATGTTGTGTTTGTTGGGATCCGATGAATATTGAATACTATGTCAAGTTGATTATCAATCTATCATATATATGTTGTTTATGTTCTTGCATGCTCTCCGTTGCTAGTAGAGGCTTTGGCCAAGTTGATACTTGTGACTCCAAGAGGGAGTATTTATGCTCGATAGTGGGTTCATGCCTCCATTGAATCCGGGATAGTGACAGAAAGTTCTAAGGTTGTGGATGTGATGTTGCCACTAGGGATAAAACATCAATGCTTTGTCTAAGGATATTTGTGTTGATTACATTACGCACCATACTTAATGCAATTGTCTGTTGTTTGCAACTTAATACGGAAGGGGTGCAGATAACCCGAAGGTGGACTTTTTAGGCATAGATCCATGTGGATAGCGGTCTATGTACTTTGTCGTAATGCCCTGATTAAATCTCATAGTAATTATCATTATATGTATGCATCTCTATTTGTCAATTTCCCAACTGTAATTTGTTCACCCAACATGCTATTTCTATTCTCAAAAAAAACATGCTATTTCTTATCGGAGAGACACCACTAGTGAACTGTGGACCCAGGTCCATTCTTTTACATCTAAATACAATCTACTGCAATCTCTGTTCTCTTTACAAGCAAACATCATTCTCCACACCATACGTTTAATCATTTGTTTACAGCAAGCCGGTGAGATTGACAACCTCAGTTAAGTTGGGGCAAAGTATTTTGATTGTGTTGTGGGTTCCACGTTGGCATCGGAATCCCTGGTGTTGCGCCGCACACTCCTTCACCAACAACCTTCACGTGGCCTTCATCTCCTACTGGTTCGATAACCTTGGTTTCATACTGAGGGAAAACTTGCTGTTGTACGCATCACACCTTCCTCTTGGGGTTCCCAACGGACGTGTGTAACTGCACGCCATCAGCTACCGGTGATAATGTGGAGTGGAGAGGAGTCGAGAAGGCTCAGGGAGAAGAGGGGAGGCGAGTGGTGTGCGGATTTGAGGCCGGGGCTTGCTCTATTTATAGCGGCGAGGGGTGCTGCGGGTGCACGGGCATGGCGATGGTGGCGACGGCGTTCTGGGCGGTGAAGGGGCAATTCAAGGATGCAGGACTGTTCACTAGGTTAGGGCGGGCACGACGCGCGTCATGGCATTTAAAATGGTGGACGAGGGCGTGCGAGCGACGTCATCGTCTCCGCAGTACCGTGGCAGAGATCGGTGCTGGTGAAGGTGGCTACAGGGCTATCGCGGGCAGGTGAGCGTGTCTGGGAGCTTCCTGGAGTCGTGGCGAGGCTACGGGCGAGAGGAGAGGGCGAGGGGAGGGCTGACACGACGAGGCAAGGCGGTGTACTGGCGCGCTCTGCGTCATGCCCGTGCGCGTGCTGGCGCGTTTGGGCGACATGGGCGCGGGTTGGTCCTAGCAATGTGGTGATCTCCTGTGTCCTTGGCGTGTACCAGCGTGATCAGGAGGGTGAGGTGAGTCTGTTTGACAAAGTGAGAGGGACCAGAGAGGAGAGAAAAGGGGAGTTGGGATGGTGAGTGGCATGTGCATGACATAGGCATGGTTTGGTAAGTTCTCTCAAGGAACAGTGGTTGCAAAGGCTTGGCATTGTCCAGGAGGTCCAAGAGGGAGTGAGTGGTGACCTAAGCACAGGTGGTTTAGTCAAAAATCCATTGGTTAAAGAGATGCATAGAGTTGGCAGATTGGTGCACACCATGTGTTCGATGAAATGGCCGCAAGAAAAGTATTTTTGAATTTTGCCAAACTTTTGTATGGGTGTGATTCAAATAATATTTGGCATCTATTGGTGGTGTTGGTTTGCAAAATGGAAAGGTTTGGTGAAATTCCAAAATGGGTACGATCTATAATCTGTTTCAATGTTGCCACTTGGCATGTTTATATTAAGCAATTGAGAAAGATTTTGGAAGGTTGGTCAACACCAAAAGTATTCACCTTGATGAGGTCTTGGATGAGGTGCAAAGAGTTGAGAGGGTTTAGTTTAAAAGTTTCTTAATATAGGGGCTCAAAGTGGGTACCCTGATATAAAATGTTAAAATGACCATTATCATATGTGAGTAGTTTTTGCTTTGTATTTTGATTTGTTTGATATTTCCTTGATTCAAATGTTGTTATTATTGGTTTAGTAATGTTATCCAACCATTTAAACAAAGTAAAAAGGCCTAGGTTGAGATTTGGCAAAAATGGCCATAAGCTCATATGTGGATTTCATGTTTTTATTTTGTTTTCTTTTTCTTTGACCAAAGGTCATTGTTTTGGGTTCATTGAGTGTTAGGTTAGTTTACTAATGGTTTCCAACCATTTTGGGTAAAGTAAAAATGGCATAGTTCATTATTGGCAAATATGGCTATTTGCTCTCATATGCCTTTTTCTTTTATTTTACTTTTCTTGTGCTTTGTTTCTTTTTGACTTCAAAGAGCAAGATTTAGGGTTTAGATCACAACATATAGGCATGAACAATATGCACACCATATAACTCAATTAAAGTTTTTGTTGGTTCCAAATTTTAGAAATAGGGAAATTGAATTTTTATTTGTTTTGAAAATTTGGGGTGTTACAACAAATAAGCACTCATGCTTAAGAAAAGGCTCGGTTTATTTTCTTAAACACTTATCTAAACACTTTACATTGTACATGGCCTAAATGTACACCTTAAACTAATCAGTGGCCTCTGATTACTTCATGGTTGTATGAAATTTATGTTTATAATTAGCAGTATTCCTTCTTTTGATAATTCGATAGAATCTCATAAAACATGTTTCACAAGTTGTTTTGTACTTACGTTTATATTTTTCCGAAATACTTTCTTTAATTGAAAAAACCTTAAATTGCAGCTTGATCCACAGGTGCTAATTAGGTCATCTCCACATGCCCAATATATTTCGGACACGAAAATTGTTCCTTCATGTCTATTTGGGTCAGGCTGCGGTCACCAAAATGGTCAGTTTTGATTGCTTGTCTGTATGGGTCAAGGTCTAGCCCGATGTATTTTTTTTCAATAATTTAATAGAAAGTAGTTTACATAGTGCGGAAAAAAGAAAAATGACTTAAAGTTAGAACCATAGATAGGGTTCGCGCCGTGGACGCCTACTACTCGTCGTTGGTGTCGACGACGTCAACAAAGACTAGAGGCGCCCATGGCCAGGGCCAGTACAAAGACGAGTGCGGCGCCGACGGTGGCGCTGGTGCGGGAGGAGGTGGTGGCGCAGTCGTAGGTGTGGGAGGATGTAGCTGCGCGCACCTGGCTGCACGTAAGGTTGACCGGAGGGTTCACCGCCTACCATGAGCCATCGCGTAATCCCACAGCTGGACGGAGAGCCCGTGCCACTGGGCGAGCTGGTCATATGACTCGGGCGATGGCCAGCTCGATTTCCTCTTCCTCCTTGAGGTCCGCTTACTAGACCTCCGAGTTCACGCCAACGAGCACAACTGGCACACCACCCGGCCATCCAGGTTATTTGGTTAGGGAAGTGGATGTACAACCCGGCCACCCAGGTTTATGTCCCAGGAGATGCAGATTTGAGTTCTTATTATTAAAAAAAAATCAATGTAGAAGCTTCCTCTATCGTATTCCTTTCAAAAAAAACTGGCACACCACCGTCGTTCAAACATGCCGGAGGGCGAAAGGTGTGGACACACACGCTGACCACGTTATGTCCGCGGCGACATATTTGCGACCTAAATTTAGGCCGCAAATAAATGGCCATGGATAGGACGGTCATTATACTTCAGACCACTCGGCTGTAGTATTAGCCTGAGCGTGTCCGTTTTAACGCAAACTGAAGTTTGATCCATCTACAACGGGAAGCCCTTGGCTAAGCAAATATACACCGTCCTTATCCCGGTAGCTATGCCCGTCCGAGCCGTCCAAACTACAGGACCAAACCGGGGCACCTTTTTTCTGAAGTCAGCATCTTTTCATACCATCGTCAACGTGGAATCCATTAGCTGCACACTCCTGTCCTGCGAGTTGACGTTGCGCCACACCCGCGCCGCGTCTGGGATCGAGCTTCACAAGTCAACCACGACGCTTCACAGGAAATATCTAGCTAGACAGCTCGTCAAACACATGACTGAAACGCGACACGCCAAGGAAGAAAGCAAGTGCTGGAAAACTACAGACGAGCATGTCCGGTTCTTACAGGGTATCATGGGTTCAGGAGAAAAATCGCGGTGACATCAGAATGCCGTGTGAAGGGAAGGGGCCGGCCGGCGTTGTGCTCATCCATGAATGATAAGAGGTTGCCTTCTTCGGCGAATCGGCCGACGCCGACTAGCGTGAGACCAATTGCAAAGTTCCTTCGAAGCAGCGTATCCGAAAGCTTTGGGAGGTGAAGAGGACATGAAAAGGATCGGATCTGAAAATGCTCGGAGAAACAGCGACGGCTCTGTTTATGCCAGGATCTGAGGTTCTGAACCCATAAATATGTGCAGAATCTCACACATATTCAGGTGGAGGTGGGAGAGTAACAACTCCTACTCCGCCAGATCATGCTATGAAAGGATGTTCGGGGCTAGAGAAAACATGGCCGGCGCGCCGTAGATTTGGAAGTCACGGGCCCCACCGAACTGCAGGGTGTTCATGTGGCTTGCAGCGCGGAACAGGTGTTGGACAGCCGACAGGCTCAGTCGGCGTAGACTCCCACACCCAGCAGTCTGCCCTTTTTGTGACCAAGGGGACGAGACCCTGGATCACCTCCTCATGAGCTGCGTTCTGGCGCGCGATGTCTGGTTTGTTTTCCTACGCCTGTGGGGCAAGCACCGCTGGATGCCACAACCAGGCACCACGCTCATCAGCTAGTTGAGACAGAAGAAGGGAGGCCAGGGAGGCGACCGTGACCTTTGGACAACGATGGTGCTGATATGCTGGTCCCTCTGGCGTCACCGGAATGGTGTGGTCTTCGAGGGTGCATCTCCTTCTAAGGACAAGTGATCCAGAAGATCACCGAGGATGCGGAGCTCTGGCGAGCGGCTGGGCTGTTTATAGCCGCTCTTGCGCCGGTAGAAAAGTGGAGATGTCACGAGTAATTGTTTTAGTCATGTGTGCTATCCCTTTGGGTTAGCGTGGTTTGTACCCGTGGCGTCTGTGCCAGGGGTATGTTGTACTTTGGTCTATTGGCCTTTTCTTCTATGAAACCAATACGTCTATCCATGACGTATCCTTGAGAAATCCAGTCCCACTGCAGCGCAAAATTTCGGTGTTGCGCTGCAAATAGTTAATTGATTTTTTCTGATTCGCTGTTAATTCAACTCTGTTTTTTTTTTGTAATACCGGTTAATTGAACTTATGATGGGCCATTCACGATTGTACGATATGTTCATGTAACGCACCTAAGAGGCCTAATGGGCCGTTCAGGCTTGCAGGATATGTTCATGTAACGGACCTAAGAGGCTGAAATGTATAATAGGCCGAGCCATTGATTCGACTAATAGCCTGAAGAGGCAACTGGGCCTGCTCACAGGTTTTGAATAACAGTACCAAGAAAAACGAAGGCTCCATCTCAAACAAAAATAATAAAATGTAACTTACCCTCACACCAAAAAAGGAACAAAAGGAAATGGCGGTGAAATCTCGCCTCATGTTACGATTTGGCTGGTAGGTGGTAGCGTCAAACATTTTTTTTCTTCATTAAGACAGTAGCACTCTGCTACATGTATTTTTCTTTGGGTAAACCTGTGTATTTCTCAACTCCAGCTTTTTAAAATCTGACAAGAAAATGCAAATTCTGAGCCCGGACCGGCCTAGCCAAGCTCAAAACATGTAAAAATGCACTATTCTATTGATTTAACCGTTTTAGATATACTTAAGTATATTTCTAAACACTGTATTTTCAAAAATAGTAGATTTAATGCATATCAGCTTTGTTTTTTCAGGTTGTTGGGCGGAAAACACAAAGCCCGATGTAGGCCTGAACGTTGAGCTTTTGGGTCAGACCAACATTAGATACAAGAAGTAATGCTGTTAGAATCGGTGCATTCTCAGCCCCTATACGTGTCATCTCTACGTTTTGTGTCTCTGAATATGGGCTCCATGGGCTGCAGCGATCCTGCATGTGGGCCAATGTGTACAACAAAAAACGGGATTAAACCAACAAGCCACCTCGCGAACCCGGTTCACCGCTCGCAAGACCCGTCCTCCCTACTCCTCTGCTCCTCTTCCTCCCGAGACGCCCCTGCAGCTTAGGGTTCCTGCTGCCCATCTTGCCTCTTGCATCCGATTCACCTCAATCGTGGATTCTCCATCTCATACCCCGGCTTGCTTCTCTCTTCTGCCGCCGGCCGTGCTAGGAACCAGCGCTTTGGGAGGACTCGCTGCACCCGAAGGCGCGCCTGAGCCAGCGGCGGCGACGGGGCGGTCGATGGAGATCTCGACGACCTCGCCCTCGATGATCTCCGCCACCTCCTTGATGCGTACGTCGATGGCGCGGCGGAAGGCCTGCGTGAGCGCCTCGATCTTGGAGAGGTCGAGCGAGAAGAGCTCGGAGGCGGTGACTGACGCGAAGGGCGTCTCGGCGCCGAGCGACTTGGCGATGCCCATGGCCAGGGCGGTCTTGCCGGTACCGGGCTGACCGGCGAGGAGGACGGCGCGGCCGGCGATCTTCCCCTGGCGGATGAGATGGAGGTTAAAGGGGCATGGCGGCGACAAGCGGGGAACCGGGCTGCGGCCGGCGGGACGTGGGACGAGGGGTGGAGGACGGGGAGGAAGTGGAACAAGGGGTGAAGGGCGGCGACGAGCCGGACGCAGGCTGGCGGCGAGGAGCGGGGCGCCGGCTCAGCTGTGGCGGCGCGCCGGCATGCCCTATCGAGGGAGACGGAGAAGCCAAGGACTGGTGCTCTGTTTCCTTTTGTTCTTTTTTTCTTGCAGGAGGTACGGGCCTGGCAGCCTCGGTCGAAGCTTTCCGTGAGTCCATCTGAAAAACACGGCCCGTCCGCGACGACGTTTGACAATTTTGACGGACACGGACGAAGAGAGTCCGCGGAAGAGCACCACAACAACGAGGTGTGCCTGTGCTTCACCGTGCCGCCTAAGTGGACCACATTTTCGGTGTTGCCTTATGTGAGATCCGGCCGTGACGATCGCCGTCGGTCCCGGGATAGGGAGGAGCCCTGTTCGCGCGCTGCCGGTGCCCGGATGGGGAGGAGTGTCGTCCGCCACCTGATGCGACCACTGCCCGTCCCTCATGGCGCTGCGTGTACCACACCCGAGAGGCAGGTTGGCGGCCCACTGCGCCCCTACCCTGATGGCTGATGCACGCCGTGCGACCGGCCGACAAGGTTAGCGTTGTCCCGCTGCCGACTGCAGTCGTCGTGCTCTCCGGGCACCCCCGCCGTATCTGCCCAGCATAGCTGATTGATGAGCCTTCATGTCGCCTTCCTCCGATGTGCTACTGTCTGCAGATTGGTCTGTTGTTGTGCGCCTAGACCGGTAGGTGGGTTACTGGGGCAGGCTGTCGTGGACTACGGCCTGGAGAATGATGTGCTGCCCCTCGAGAATACCATTTCAGAAGGTCAGCAGAAATCTTTGTGCACTCGTGCCAACCTTCTTACCGAATACTTTTCCATACTAAGCTATATTGTTCTCTCGAATTATCATAATCATATATTGTAATTTGTTCTTGCTATTAGTGTGTTCTTACTGTGAGCAAATTGATTTTATTTTGTCTTGATTTGTACTATACGATGGTAGACACCTTATGTGAAAATTTGACGACAAATTCAACATTCTTTTTATATTCCCTCCGTGTGGTAGGATTTTTTTTCTCCTCATTTGATTGTTTAGCTTTTTTCTATCCTCTTCCTTATGTTTAGGTTGGATATGTTTCTCTTTGTTCCAGATTATTAGGACTGGCTTTGCAAAAAGCATGCACTTATGTGTGACTATTTTGTGATGCTGCCTGTTTGTACATGTACAATCAATTGAAAAACAACATTTTTCTATATAGGATGGTATAGATACTTAAGGTGTTCGTTTCTTCTCTGATTCTGTACTGTGTGCTTAATTAATTTTCCATTCTCAGTCATCAAATTTTGTGCATGATCATGATTCAGAAGTGGAAAGACTTCAGAATGCTTGCTGCATTAGACAATCAGCCTGATCAAAGTTGCAAACGCCACTTGGTACATCTCTGTTGGTGGACCTGTTAACAACGAGATTACAGTACTACTATTCTGAAGTCTTAGTTTCAGAAAACTAATCTCTCTCTCTCTCTCTCTCTCTCTCTCTCTCTCTCTCTCTCTCTCTCTCTCTCTCAAAAGAAGCATCTATATAGTCTATAATAACTAGATAGACTAATCGATCTTCTCTCAACATGAAGGTGTTCAGGTTATTACTTCTCTTCTACCATGTCACTTTTAGGAGTATCAAATTGTAAGCATCGACAGGTGCAATACTAACATCTTAGTTTCAGTCTTAGAATGGGTGGCGGTTGTGAAGCAATGAAAACACAGCAGCCGCCGCGCCCTTCCTGCTCTCCTTCACCTCCCGCAGAACTGCGCTCTAGGGAAATTGTTCTTTTCATTCTTCATAGAATGATTTCTTTATCTGCCCTATCACCAGCCATGTGCTACTCCTGAAAGCTGATGGTTCAGGAAGTCCGCGAAACTTGAAGATGATGGAAATTGAGCCTCACCTAAATATTGTTGTTGTATGTGTTACATAGCTCAGTAAGTAAAATAGGTTAGGATCTCAGAAAATACAGTTTGACGGCCACGTTTGTTTTTTTTGTTCATTTTTTATTTAAAATTTTATCCAATAAAGTAATTCTGTAATGTAGGGAAGCTCTAAGCTCCAAGTTTTGGTGGCTATTTCGATCAAATTGCAAACTAAAATAGGAAAGGTAACATCATAACAATATGCTATTTGTGCTAAGGTTTCAAACTGCTGCACAGTATTTTCCTAAACAAGCTACAGCTACGTTCTTCCATAACTCTATCATCAATTCTCTTCACAACTCTATTGTTATGATTGGTAAGTGAATTACCTTTTAGTTAGCGATGAAGTGCAGATTGATCATCGCTCCAATCAGTTGTGGCTGCCGTCAGTCCCACTTCAGTTCGCTTGCCTACTCTGCTTTTCATCTGTCTACAAGCGTCTCCATTTGCATCCCTCCATTCACTCCGTGCTTCAACCATCTCGGGTGGGCCTGCAGCACGCAGGAGACAGCCCCCACCCCGAAAACAATGTCGCTCTTCTCCTTTTGATCATCTTGATTCACTAGGTAGCTTTGGTGTCTAGACCAGATAAACAAGAGGAAAGTTGACTGATCTGAAGCTAGCTTTGGTATCTATACTAGATCAACAAGAGGAAAGTCGATAGATCTGAAGTGTTACCAGACGACACGAAACTACACCAGGGATTCATACAAGGGGAAGGAGATGCGTAGTCCACTATGAGAGTGGAAGATACAAGAGAAGAATGATACCCAAGAAACCAACACGGCCTATCAAGGTGGCTCCCTACCACGTGTACTTCCACTCGGCCACATGTCCACGGACTGCTCCCGCGTAGCACTCCAGGCCTCGCCCTCCCCCCCCATGCCATGCACGCAGACAAATTATCCTTTCATCTGATTGAGGAGAACAGCGACAACAACCACTGAAGCCCCAATAATCAAGAACTGACAAAACATATAGTATCTTACATCCTATATCATCCTCTCATATATCCTGCAATCAGCAAGAAGTTGTTTTGTGCCAACCTAAGTACAAGCTATCTATTATGTCATCCTATATCATCCTCTCATATATCCTGCAATCAGCAAGAAGTTGTTTTGTGCCAACCTAAGTACAAGCTATCTATTATGTCCTGTTGAAACAAACCTAAAAATGTAATTTAGTTTACGGGCGCTAACCCTTTTCTTTCCTAATCTAACATCCGCTTAGTCCATACCTTTCAAAAGTAATATAAAAGCAAAGTATATAACAAACAACGACCAAATAGATCACAAATTAAAAGTAACAACCAGGGTGGCGTGTGCGCTGCGACGAAAACTTCCGTGTGCATGTTTGTTAAAAATGAACATCAGGAAAGGACAATAGATTACTCACGACAGTGGCACATGTAGAAACATTCATGAATCAACTACGCCTGATATGCCATGCCAAAACGAGATGTAGGCGGCGCGGCGAAGCGCGCATCTTCATCTAGTGCCATATCTCTTCGTTATGTTCCGTGATTAGAATCAACAAACAAGAATACCATATGATTGTTGTAAACAAATATTTAATAGCCCTTTATAACATAATTAATGACATTTTTTATTTTTCTAAACTAGAAAAGACATTTTTAAGAAAATAATAAAAGAAATTTTTTATCACCTTGTCTTCTTCATGTTTTCCTGTTGAATCCCCAACCATACCATCTCGTGCTCCCTTTCATGCTCTCGTCGTCTGACCGCTAGTAACCTCTTCCCTAGTCTCTTCTCGTTCCTCCCTCTTCCTAGCTTGGAGCCCTGGGTTCATGCTCCAGGTTAGGAGGACGGAGAAAAGACTCACCTCTAAAGGCACCGGCGTACTCGCTACCATTGACGCCTCGTGGGTCAGCCCTTTCCATCCACCTTCCACTTTCCTTCATACCGAAATTTCTCCATTCCTACTCTCATTTCTTTCCCTCTTCATGTCTTGCCCCCCCCCCCCCCGCAAAAGGAAAATATTGAACATGTATGTTCTGTAGGATTTCCTATCATCTAAACCGAAAAACAAGAAGATCGTTTCTTGATACCTCCTAATCTGTAATTGGCTCCACAACGATAAAACCTTCGTTTCAAATTCTCCTTCTCATTCTTATGATTGGCTCCCCCTACCAATTGTGTGTCCCGTTGTAAAGATAAATTCGTGCGCATGCTTGTCCACTCTTCTTTGTCCAATTTCAACCAAAAAGTTGCTAAAGGTCAAATTTGCCCTTCATCTCACTACTTGGACCGAATACATACTCATCTAAAGCAGGGGCTTTCGATGGGTCTCCTTCCGTAACTTTCCAATTACGAGTCCGAGAATTGAAAGACATGAAAATTCTCAATTCTCTACGGCGTCTAGGAGATAGATAGAATATTTCCAGGAACAAGAAAATAAGAAGAATCTTTCTATCTATTCACTACCATTCCGCGCCTTTGACTTCTATTAGTTTCTTTTCTTATTTAATGCAATAGCTGTAGTTTGATATAAGAATCCATTTCTCAAAGTAATGGAAACCATTCTCTTATAGGAAATGGTTCGAAAATCCCTATTCCACGTTTTAGGTATCGTGAAAAGTGATACCTGTGAAGATCGTGCATTTCAGTCAAATTCGGATCCGTTTTTGAGTCCATGATATAAATTGGGTGGATCCTCCACCCGTTTAGCTAAGAAAGAATAGATACAGAGGTGGATAATAGATCGATATGAAGATCATGAGCTGCCCTATAATGAAACCCCACCAGTAGTCGCGAATATCTCCTTCTTCCCTAATCCAAGATTGGAGAAAGAAGATCTAAGAGGGACCTATGGAGAATGTGGTCATAAATCCATAATAGAGTCCGACCACAACGACCGAATTAATTATCCTCATCGAGAAACTTAGACTACTATCTAAAGCAGGGGCTTTCCGTAGATGATATGTTCTAGTTTGTAAACTTGCCACCCTTCACAGCGAGGCGGTCATCCACCTAGATTGTTCGGATTTCATTGCCTCGAAGTTAACTAAATATAATTCATACTCCACCGCCTCGTCCTGTAGTGCTCAATTTCTTGGGTCAACCTCTACTTCCTTCAAGCCCGTTGTGAGGAAGCCCTAGCCCCCTGAAATGCAAATTCGTTGCTTGGCTTGTTATTCAAAGTTGAATTTGGAAAGTTGGTCACCCTTTGTAAATGTGTTCTGGAGATGTCTCACATGCTTTTGCAATGCCACTTCTCTATACGGATTTGGTAGTTGACTTCTAGCTGGCTCGGGGCCCCTATATTTAGATCGCAAGGATGACATGTGTATGATAATGTCAGTGTTGGTGGTTTGATCTTGCACTCAAGCCGAGACGGCCAAAGAACGTGATGCTTGTGGTTTGGACGCAATGGAATGAGAGAAATGAAAATGTTCTTTTTTTGAATGTTTTGTCCCTCTCCCATTGGTGTTCCTGTGAACAATTAAAATGATGTTTTGATCTGGGTTAAAGCCGGTGCTAACCACGCAGGGGATTTTATCTAGGGAGAGTAGGCCTACTTTGTCCTTAGGTCCTTTGGCCATTGGCTGAGTTGGGTATCTAAATTCTTAATTAATGAAAATGACAAAACTTATGCACTCGTTTTGGAAAAAAGAATACCTTTTTTCTTTCAGAATAACAAAAAAAACACCCAAAAGACATGGTCTTTTTGTATTTCCAATTCGTAATGGAATAGCAACATTATTTTGCGACGGTAAAATTTAGATGCTGAAGTATTAAGAAAAAAGAATACAAATTCTGCAGTACATTATTGAGAGACTAGGCCCTAATCTCAACAGGAAAGTGCTCGAATTTGTACGGTACAATCTGAATTCGTAGTAGAAGTGTAGAACACTTCCATGAGGATCTGAAGTATGCACACTCTTCTCCTTCTCCTATCTCGCACCCAAGCTGGTTGCCTATCACATCTTTTTTTCCGAAAATGTGAAGCCTCGGCCTCTGCATCAAAGTGTCGCATTGTAAGCAAAAATTTGAACATGTCCGCCGTAGATTTTTCTGTCTGAAATAAAAATAAAGGAAGAAGAAGAAGACCGTTTTCCTTTCAGAAAGAGAAAACGAAGAGGACCTTGACAACAAAGGCTGACTATTGAAGTCTACAACTAAATGGTCTTTCAGCGGTGTATAGTATTTCAAATCCATAGCGGAGTTATGAAACGGGGATTCCGATGTATGTGTCACTATTTAGTACAATGCAGACGCCGAAGGGGAAAAACGCAAATCCTGGTGGCGAAGTATGATGGTATCTCCTCTGCAATGGAGGTACCGATCAATGTGATGCCGATCTGGGTAAGGATCCTCGACTTACCCCTACCAATGATGACACAAAAATGGGCAGAGAACATAGGGAAGAGGTTTTTTGGACTTGTTCGTGAGGTTGGCAAGGACAACCAGGGCCATGTCTGGGCTTCTTTCCTACGGATTCGTGTGGAACACAATGTGGAGATGCCCATCAGGCGCTGGATACCCATAGTTGGGAAGGAGGGAAGTAAGCCTAAACGTTTCGATGTGAAGTATGAGGGAGCGCCACTTTTCTGTTTCTTCTGTGGCATATTTGGGCACAATGAACGCTCATGCCTGCTACCTGAGGATGAGAAGATGGTGAGGTACTGTGAAGAGCAACGTGCTTCACCTTATAGGCACACAGAGAACCGCAGTTACTATGTTCCAGCAGAGGAGAAGAAAACTAAAAAAAGCCTGCATTTCTCGCCAATGAACTCGGGATGGAAGCTGAATCCAGAATCTGAAACCTTAGGCGCCATGAGTGCCTGTAACCAGCTGGAGGGGAACCAAGTTGGCGAGGAGCACGTGGAAGAGAAAGGACAGGCAATACCAGAGCCACTCCAGGATGTGCTAGCTGCCGCAGTAACTAACCTGAAGGTTAATGATGGTTTGGCTCCTGTTGCTGTAACTAATGAACAGGTGAACATGGCATCAAAGGCAATCAAAGCAAAGCTGCGTGGGGCTGGAAAGTACAAGCTGAAAGGAAATAAGATGGCTTCCACAAGCCGGGCTGGTGGTCAGCTAGCACATGAGGCACTGGGGACTACCGGCGGGACAATAGGTTTTGCTGTTCCGAGCATCCTGGACTGCCTCCGTGAAGATGGCAGCCTCTACGCTGAGCTGCAGGGAGGTGCTGTCCAAACTGCTTCAGCCTTCCTGAGGAAGAAGAATCGTGTGCTGGGCAAGCGCGCGATATCAGAAGATACCACCATGGAGGATACAAGTCAGAGCTTTGTGATCCGGTTCAGAGGCAACAAAGAGAAGAGAAGCAAGGGAGCTGATGCTTCGAGCCAGGAGGTGTCGCAGCATGCAGATGGAGAAGGGGCGGATGAGGAGGCAACCAGCCATGGGGCCGCTGGTCAACTGACAGGCGCGGAGGAGCGCGCCTGTCAGGAGCCATGACGACATTGGGATGGAACATCCGGGGAGTAGGCGACCACCGGAATGTTCAAGAGCTTGATCGCCTCGTGCACACTCATCGGCCTCAACTCGTCTTCTTATCTAAAACTCGCCAGAAAAAAGATGTCGTCGAGAATCTGAAATGGAGATTGGGTCTTAAGCATGTAGTCTCCTTTCAGGAGGAAGGAAAAGGGGGGAGGTCTAGCCCTCTTTTGGCATGAGAGTTTAGATGTCGGTTGTTTAAAATAAATAGTAGAATTATTGATGTAATCATTCATGATATAAAAAAGGGAATAAAATGGAGGTGCACGTTTGTTTATGGAGAGCCTCGTACACACCTCCGTCACCATATGTGGGACTTGTTAAAAAAATAAAAAATATGAAAAAACTCCCATGGTTAATGATGGGAGACTTTAACGAAGCTATGTGGCAATCTGAACATTTCCCTCTTAAGAAAAAGAGGGGAAAAGCAAATGATGGACTTTAGAGAAGTATTATCTTATTGTGATTTGCATGACCTTGGTTTCTCAGGTGCCCCATAGACGTTTGACAACAAGCAAAAAGGTACCAGAAATGTAAGAGTTCGGCTGGACAGAGCAGTGGCCAGCCCAGCCTGGTCTGAAATTTACCCAAACAGCATGGTTCGTCATCTAGCTTCGTCTCGGTCTGATCACTGCCCTATTCTTCTAACTCTTGAGCACAACAGTGGTAGAAAAATGCAAAGGCCCATAAGCAGGTACGAAGCATGCTGGGAGAATGTTGCTTCATTAGGCGATGAAGTGAAGACGGCTTGGGAAGGCCACCACAAACCAAAAGATCTGGGTGATGTTGCCTCAAATCTGTCTGGTGTTATGGACTGTTTACAGAAATGGAGTAAGGATACTGTAGGTATTGTCCCTAAACGAATCAATAATCTCAGGAAAGAACTCAATAGCATCAACATTCAGAACTCTGTACAAGGTCAGCAAAGGAAACGTCAAATTGAAAGAGAATTGGATTTTTTGCTTGAACAAGAAGAGGTTTATTGGTGGCAACGCTCTAGAATAAACTGGTTAAAAGAGGGAGATAGGAATACAAAAAATTTCCACTAAAAAGCTAGTTGGAGGAAGAAGAAAAATAAAATTGATCGTCTTCAGAGAGCAAACGGCTCAATGGCTGACAGTAAAGAAGAAATGGAAGAGATGGCTACCAGTTTTTTCAAAGAGTTGTACACTGCCGATCAACATGTCCAGCCAGCAGAAATCTTAAATATTGTGCAACCACAGATCACACAAGAAATGAACGAGAAGTTATGCACAGATTTCTCAGATGAAGAAATAGGCAATGCGTTGTTCCAGATCGGCCCCCTAAAAGCTCCAAGGAAAGATGGTTTTCCAGCGAGATTTTATCAACGACATTGGGGGGTCTTTAAAGAGGATATCATTGCAGCCATAAAAGAATTTTTCAGGAGTGGGAAGATGCCTGAAGGTATAAATGACACTGTGATAGTTCTAATACCAAAAAAGAAAAATCCGGTTTGCTTAAGAGACTTTAGACCAATAAGTCTCTGTAATGTCATTTACAAGGTGGTTTCCAAGTGTTTGGTAAACATATTAAGACCTCTCCTGCAAAAAATAATTGCCCCTAATCAAAGTGCGTTTATACCGGGTCGATTAATTACGGATAATGCGCTGATCGCTTTTGAGTGCATTCACTCCTTGCAAAAGAGCCAGGACAAGAAAGGAAAGTTTGGAGCTTATAAATTGGATCTTGCGGAAGCTTATGACAGAGTAGATTGGAATTATCTTGAAGGTATTCTAGAAAAATTAGGTTTCACAAGGCAGTGGATAAACTGGATCATGACGTGTGCTAAAACAGTGTCATATGCTGTCCGCCTTAATGGAGAAGTTCTAGATAAATTCACTCCATCAAGAGGACTTAGGCAGGGGGATCCACTATCCCCCTACCTTTTTCTTTTTGTCGCTGATGGGCTTTCAAAGCTTCTTCAAAATAAAATCGATGAAGGACAAATAAGAGATCTCAAGGTTTGTAAACGCAGTCCAGGTATCTCACATTTGCTGTTAGCGGATGACAATCTCCTTTTCTTTGAAGCAAATGTGGATCAAGCAAATAAAGTTAAGGTGGTTCTCAATAAATATGAAAAGGCTACAGGGCAACTCCTTAGCCGAGGAAAATGTTCGCTTCTACTGGGAAATAAATGCACAGAAGAGGAAGGATAGGAAGTTGCAGCAATTTTGAATATCCAAACTGTGGGATTCGAGGAGAAATATTTAGGACTCCCTGTGCCAGAGGGACGCATGAAAGATGGGAAATTCCAGCCAGTCAAAGAGAAAATCAAGAAACGCTGCACCGACTACATAGAAAAATACTCTTCGAGCGGAGCCAAGGAAGTACTGATTAAATCGGTGATACAAGCCATTCCTACCTATCCTATGAGTGTCTTCAAGTTTTCAGAAGGCTTTTGTGAAGAGCTCATGAAATTGACGAGGGATTTTTGGTGGGGAGATGAAAACGATCGAAGGAACATACATTGGATGAGTTGGGACAAACTAACAAGGAGGAAATGTCAAGGTGGTATGGGCTTTAGAGACCTACAACTTTTCAACCAGGCTCTCTTGGCAAAGCAAGCCTAGCGTCTAATAGCCTACCCTGATAGTCTATGTGCAAGACTACTAAAAGCAAGATACTACCCCTATGGCGAGCTCACAGACACTGCCTTTGTAAAAAACCCATCCCCTGGATGGCAAGGCATTATGCACGGTTTGGAGCTTCTCAAAAGCGGTGCTATTTGGCGGATTGGCAATGGCAAAAAAATCAGAATCTGGCGAGATAATTGGGTCCCAAGGGGTGATATGAAAGTTACTGTTAATACCACTAAATCTAGAATTTGACGAGTTGAACAGCTGATTAACCATGAGGAGCACACCTGGAAAGAGGATGTGGCCAGGAGGATTTTTAGAAACTATGATGCTGAGGAAATTCTAAAAATTCGGTTGCCAAACTATGAGGGTGACGACTTCATTTCTTGGACACTGGAAAGACATGGTTTATTCACTGTTCGCAGTGCCTATAACTTGGCGTTGGACTTGAGGAATAATATCACACAAAATACTAGCACTAATGGTAATGGTGATAGAGGTTTATGGAAAATAATCTGGAGCTCCAAGGTTCCTCAAAAGGTGAAAATTTTCACTTGGAAACTTGCTACAAATAGCCTTGCAGTCCAAGTGAATAGGAGCAGGAGGCTACCAAATGTGCTACCAACCTGTACTATTTGCGGGATGGATGCAGAAACGGGGTATCATGCCACGATGAGCTGCACAAAAGCCCGAGCGCTAAGGCAAGGTCTCGCAGATGTTTGGAACCTACCACATGAAAGAGAGCTAAGCTATACTTGGAATGATTGGGTCCTGATTCTGTTGGATAAACTGGACAGGGACAAAAGGGAAAAAATGATGTTTATTTGGTGGCGGTCTTGGCATCACCGAAATAATATTATTTTTGATAAAGGAGATGCATCCATTGATAACTCAATTCTTCATTTACAAAATTATCTAGCTACTTTGCAGGACATTGCAAACGGTGGGAGTAATGTCGACAGAAAAGGGAAAAGAGTAATAAACCAAGTGCAGGAAGGAAGAAACCATGGTCAACATAAATGCAAAGAAAAAGAAGAAACCCGGAGCATGCCGAACCAGGGGTGGTTTAAGTGCAACGTGGATGCTAGTTTCATGGCGGAAGACAAATGTGGAGCTTGGGGAGCAGTAATACGTGACCATCTGGGACACGTTGTTTCCTCAGCATGGGATTATATACCCAATTGTCAGTCAGCTGCTATGGGTGAGGCCATTGCTTGTTTAGAAGGTCTGAAGTTATATCTAGCAGAGCCTAATGCCAATCTGGTAATCGAAACTGATTGTGCTTCAATCCTTGATGTCTTCAAAGATGATAGCAGAGATCGATCAGCAATTAGCCAGATAGCAAGAGATTTTAGACTGAAGAAACCTCCAGACCGTCAGGTCATCTTAGCAAAGATCAGTAGAGGTTGTAATGCAGTAGCGCATGATCTATGCCAGTTAGGCCGTAGAGTGTTGAGTGGAGGTGTTTTACAAGGTGCAGTTCCGACCTGTGCGTCGAACTCCGTCTTGAATGATTGTAACAAAATATGTGTTAACCGATTAATATAAAACACCTTTTTTCTATAAAAAAACCTAATCTTAGCTAGAACTGGTTTTCTGAATATATAAACACTGCACGGATGGAAGTTTCTGAATTTGTACGGTACAATCTGAAGCTGTAGTAGTAATGTAGATTGTAGAACACTCCACATGTGGAAGTTTCTGAAGTATGGACACTCTCCTCCTTCTGCTTCTCCATCTTCTATCTCGCTTCCATGCTGATTGTGTGTCACACTTGCGAGTAGAGTTTTCTTTTTGTAAAACAAATAAAATAAAGACCATTTTCGAATTTGAAGCTGCGATTTTTAGGGGTTGCATAGGACAGATGTTTATTGTCAATTTATTTTTAGAATATATGAACATCTTTTGTCGGTTAAAAAACATTGATCTCACAGATCTTATTCGAAGTCCGATCCTATACAAGTTGCCCCCCAGAACTAGTAGCCTCTAATCTGAGCTGAAAAGTGCTAGATCGTGTCTTCTGAAGATATAAACACTGCACGGTTGAGATACTACTGAGATATCCAAATGGTCTTTCAGCAGTCTGTATTTCAAATTCATAGCGGAACCATGAAACAATGGATTTCCGATGTAGATGCATCATTATTTTCTATAGTACAATTCAGATACTACTGAAATATCATGGGAAAAAAAATGCAAACTCTGCAGTACAACCTGGTGGAACTAGGCCCTAATCTCAGACGAGAAGTTCTAGAACTTGTCTTCTGAAGAATGAAGATATAAACACTGCACGGATGGAAGTTTCTGAAGCGTGCACCCACTCTCTATAGCTTCTAATAAAAAAAAACGCTAGTAATCCGGCAGCTTTCTGAGGATGGCCGCCGCGAGCGCCTCGGTGAAATTCGTGTCGGCGGTGAGCTCGCGTGCCATCTGCTCCACGAGCGCCCTCTGGAACTCGGGCGAGGCGACCTCCCGGCACACCTTCTTGAGGTCCGGCTGCGCGTCGACGACCTGGACGCCTCCTCCCCCGTTGTTGTTGGTGAGGTCGAGCGTGATTGTCGGGCCGGAGGAGTTGATGGAGATGGAGCAGGGCACGGAGCCGCCCGGCGTGGCGCAGCTCGGAAGCTCGCTGGAGCGCGAGGGGTGCGGGTGGTTGTGCTCGCCCTCGTAGGTCGCCTCCAGCACGGCGCTGTTCTCCGCGCTCCGCTGCACCTTCTTCTTGACCGGGCAGGAGGGCGCGAAGGCGCACCGGAAGTAGGCTCGCGGCGACGGGTTGTCCCGCGTCACCTTCTGCCCGTACTTCCGCCATTGGTACCCGTCCTTGACAACCTGTGAGCGGCGCCAATATCAGTATCAGTTTATCCAGTTGCAGACAATTGGGCATTGCATTGACCGGTTGAGGACATTTCGTTGAGATTTTGATTGATTTGGGACTTACGAGGCTGGTGTCCGACGGGTCGATCGGGGTGCACACCCTCTTCACTTTGATTCTCCGGCAGGTGCTGTCGCTCACCGGGCTCTCGACATCGGCGTGCTCTGCGTTGACCGTGCCTGTCTTCTTGTTGCTGTTGGCATCACCGGAATTGCACGTGTCCGTACTGTCTCTGCTCCTCTTCCTGCCCGTCGGCGACGCGGCCGTGCTGGCGGGCGGGTCGCCGGCCTCGCCATCGAGGCTCTGGCGCGCGAGCTGGTTGCCGTACAGGTAGGCGATCATCTCGGTCAGCCTCCGGTTCTCCTCGCTCATCTGGGTGAGCTTCGCCTCCATGGCCTTCGCCTGGAAATTCCCCGCATTTGCCCGGTCAGACCAGCACATCGATAGAGGCAAACCATGAATGCAACCACAGCGCAGAGTGATTGGTCAATCGATTGAATCGGGTGCGTACCTCGTCGTTGGCAATGGAAGGTGCTCTGCCGCAGGCCGGGCTGGCAATGTCGGCCTTGTCGGGCCCATTCCCCATTCCGGTGCTCCTCGCCGGAGACGGCTCGCGGTCCATGGGAAGGCCGACCATGAGGTCGAGGCACACCGACGAGCGCCGCGCCGTGTCCATGGATCAGCCGGCAGGAAGAAAGTCAGCGAGTTTCTTTACTACCTCTGCTTGCCTACAAGTCGTCTTACTGGAGAATCAACCAGGTGTTCTTTCTTGGTGCAGGACGCTTGAATGCTTGGGATGAGCATGGACACCGGTAAATATAGCGATTGGAACTCCGGTGTGGATTTGACGGTCTAAACTTGTTCCCCTCCGGCGACGTCATCGAGCGTACGTCACTCACCTTGCGTCACAGGGTTACAGCAGCAGCTTCTCGTGTTGCTGCTGGCAGGCTTGTCCCTTTCTGTGCGTCAATGGAGAAGAGTAGTACTCTCTGAACTCACGATGAAATTGACCCACACCACACGGGCACGCGGCATGGAAAATATGCGGAAAACTAGAGGAACGAAATGCGCCAGAACGCGATCACACTGGGTGCCTGCTAATCTAGGTAATCAGGTTGCAGCGATTATTGTCGAAATGTCTGCTTCAGATTCCATCATCCATGTTTTTCACGGGAAGTGTGAGAGGAGAAAGCGCACCGAAAAGTCGTTTCTTTTTTCTTCTTCTACAGCCACGGCGACGTGCCTCTAAAACCTCTCATCTCTGTTCTGATTGTTTTTGTGCTTCCAAGATTGGAGGAAGCTTGATAAATGTTACACGGATCAAATTGGATCCAACATACGACCTTGTATTCCTACACGGTCCCAATTCAAGAGGGCGCCGTGGAAAAGCAACCGCCGGAATGGCAACCGCGATGATCGAGGCACCTTCCCGAGCACACAAACAGCCGCGGAAGAGCAACCGCCGCTCCCTTCGATTTCTGCGCCATCTTCTCGGCTTCCTTCCGTGGCTCAATAAAAGCCGCACCTCTGCGCGATCGGATCTCCCACCGGATGCCAACATTACCATCGGCGCCATGAGCAACATTTCTTTGCCACCGGACTCCAACATTAATCGGATGGCGACATTGGTGGAAACGAGCTAACACGTCAAGTAGCTAAAGCTCCGCACCGAGCGACGCCAGGAGGAGGAGCACGACGCCATCGCCGACGACGGCCAGGAGGAGGATGAAGAGGCCATGTGGGGATGGCTGTAGACGGAAGAGGCAGCAGTGGAAGTTGACAATCACTGGAATGCACTCCTTTCAGTTCTCCGGTAACGGCGCCAGAAAATATCTTTGATGGCACTTGACGGGGCTTGATGGAGTGTCTTGATTACTCCCCGGCAACGGCGGCAGAAAATGTCTTGATGACGTTGGGACTCCAAGTGCAGAGTGTTGTGTCAGCAGAGTATTTTCCCCACAAGGGTGACTCGAGGGTTTATATCAAACTCTCGGCGAACTGAACAAAGAGTATATTCTTCTCCCTTCTTCTAGCAATCCTGCAAGTAAAATAAATGACTTGTATCTCCAACTTCACCGTGTGATTATCAAGCACAAGGTTTCGTGTAAGTAAATAAAACACAGTTAAAAATAAAGCAAATAAAACTAGACTAGATAAAATAACTAAGTAAAAAACTGTAAAGGGGTTTATTGTTTTTGTTGTTTTGGATGCAAATAAGAAAAATAAATATTTTTGTATTTTCGGAGTGTAGCAAATAGAAAACAAGATAAAAGCAATATAATTGTGTTTCTTATGATAAAAAGTGCACCAGGGTTCATGGGTTCACTTGACTATTCTCTCTTTAAGTTGTAGTGGACAAATAACAATTAATCAATAGGATATGAAGGCGCAAGTAATAGTATACGTAAGATCAGAATTAATATGGTCATCATGTCCTAACATAGAGATGATGTAACACATCTCTCTTATGCTCCACAAGAAAGAAACTTTATCAATCTTGTATTAAGAATTACGAGAGCATAACCAAGTATTTTGACATGAAGTTTGAATATAAAATATGCTACCTTCAATAAACAAGATCATCACTACTGTCACGTGACGAACATAGCAAATGCATTCACTTTATCCCTAGTGAGGAAGCAAAAGAAAGGCAAAGCCATAATAGATCTTGATCATATTGTCACTATCCAATCACTAAAACCATGTTATTCCATCTAATACACACATCACCCCCACACGCTCTTGCATAGATGTTGGATCAGAACAAATACTTAAGAATGTGGTACATAATATGCATCTATCAATACATCTTACACATAATATGATGAAATCTCATAGCACAATATTATAAATAAGGATCCACCACATATGTATTACAAATATGACCATAATCATGTTAGGCAGCTCATATGGCACTAAGAACTATGAAGAACATGCCAAAAATAGATCAAGCTACTGCCACAAACCCGTAGTCCAGAGGTCGACTACTCTCCTTTGATCATGGTCATGATGATGAAGACGTTGAAGAAGGTGGAGATCGCTCCAGCGGTGATCCCGGCGGAGTTCCCCCCCCCCCCCCCAATCTTCTCTGCAGCAACCTCCGTTTTCGTGTTTCTGTGTGTGTGTGGCGCTCTCCTCCCGACAACTCTTCAGGGCCATATACATAGTGATTTTTAGGTTAAAAATGCGTCGGTGGGCGAAAGAATCAGGGCAATCGGACGATCGACGGCTGAAAGAACCTAGGTGGCGCGCCTAGCAAGGTAGGGCGTGCTTGTTGCGCGTAGATGTACACGTCCGTTGGGAACCCCAAGAGGAAGGTATGATGCGCACAGCAGTAAGTTTTCCCTCAGAAAGAAACCAAGGTTATCGAACCAGTAGGAGCCAAGAAGCACGTGAAGGTTGTTGGTGGAGGAGTGTAGTGCGGCGCAACACCAGAAACCGGCGCCAACGTGGAACCTGCACAACACAATCAAAGTACTTTGCCCCAACGTAACAGTGAGGTTGTCAATCTCACCGGCTTGCTGAAAACAAAGGATTAAGCGTATCGAGTGGAAGATGGTGTTTGTTTGCAAAGAATAGTAAAGAGAATGTATTCAGATGTAAAAGAATGGACCGGGTCCACAGTTCACTAGTGGTGTCTCTCCAATAAGATAACTAACATGTTGGGTGAACAAATTACAGGCGAACAATTGACAAATAGAGATTCAATACATATCAACGATGATTACTATGTGATTTAATCGGGGCATTACGACAAAGTACATAGACCGCTATCCATGCATCTATGCCTAAATAATCCACCTTCGAGGTTATCATTCGAACCCCTTCAGTATTAAGTTGCAACAAAGATAATTGCATTAAGTATGGTGCGTAATGTAATCAACACAAATATCCTTAGACAAAGCATCAATGTTTTATCTCTAATAGCAACAGCACATCCACAACCTTAGAACTTTCTCACACTGTCCCAGATTTAATGGAGGCATGAACCCACTATCGAGCATAATTACCCCCTCTTGGAGTTACAAGTATCAACTTGGCCGAGCCTCTACTAGCGGAGAGCATGCAAGAACATAAACAACACATATATGATAGATTGATAATCAACTTAACATAGTATTCTCTATTCATCGGATCTCACCAAACACAACATGTAGCATTACAAATAGATGATCTTGATCATGTTAGGCAGCTCACAAGATCTATAACAATGAAAGCACAAGCGGAGAAGACAACCATCTAGCTACTGCTATGGACCCATAGTCCAAGGATGAACTACTCACGCATCAATCCGGAGCGGGCATGATGATGTAGAGCCCTCCGGTGATGATTCCCCTCTCCGGCAGGTGCGGAGGCGATCTCCTGAATCCCGAGATGGGATTGGCGGCGGCGGCCTCTCGTAATGTTTTCCGTATCGTGGCTCTCGGTACATGGGGTTTCGCGTAGGCTTTAGTAGGCGGAAGGGTAGGTCACGCGGCACGACCCACACACGCCGGCGGGGCCGCTGGCGCGCCGCTCAGGGTGGGCATTCGGTTTTAACCAAAATTTCAGTTCGGTTTTTGCGGTTTTTGAACAAATTCGGTTTTCAAAAATGGTAACCGAAATTGGCATGAAAATTTAGGAAACCGAAGATTCGGTTAACTGACAAATTCGGTTCGGTTTCGGTTAAAACCGAATGAACCTACTCATTTGAACAAATAGTAGGCATCACCGAAGAAAGCAAATAGTGATTGACATATCAACACAAAAAGCATCAACTGCGCAAGAAATCGACAAATGAGCACCAATCGTGGGGGGATGCTATTTGGTAGGATGCGGCACTCGTGGTACAGGTGCATCACTCGTGAGCGATTAAAAGGGGTAGCTAAGACTTCGAGCGACGTGTTCTATTATGCAGTCTTCACGCTATATTCAGAAAAACCTAGTGCATCAAAGACCAAAGTCATACATTGAATGAACAATTTTTGGAACATCAACCGTAATTGGGCTTCTATGGAATGATCGGTTTATATACAAATTGATGGTAGGTTACTCAATTCGGTCTGTTCGGTCTTGTTCGGTTGGTGGGGCTAAAAACCGAATTCTACCAAATTTAATTCGGTTAGTATAAATGGAAACCGAAAAATAGCGGTTAATGGAAAAACCGAGATTTCGGTTAGTTCGGTTTTTTCGGTTCGGTTTTCGGTTTCACGGTTTTTATGCCCACCCGACGCGCCGCCTGGTGTGTCGCCACCTCGTGGCCCCACTCTCCTCTTCGGTCTTCGGAAGCATCGTGCAAAAATAGGACCCCGGGCGTTGATTTCGTCCAATTGAGAATATTTCCTTACTAGGATTTCTGAAACCAAAAACAGCAAAAAAACAGCAACTGGCACTTCGGCATCTTGTTAATAGGTTAGTGCCATAAAATGTAAAATAATGCTGTAAAGTATGTGTAAATCACTCAAGTATTGTAATAAAAGTAGCATGGAACATAAGAAATTATAGATACGTTTGAGACGTATCAGGGCGCGCCACCTAGGGACTTTCTGGCCTCAGGCCTCTCCAGCTGTGGTTCCAGGGCCCAGGGTGTTTCTCTCGATGAAAAAGTGACGTTCCAAAAATCTTGATACGTCTCCGACGTATCGATAATTTCTTATGTTCCATGCCACTTTATTGATGATACCTACATGTTTTATGCACATTATATGTCGTATTTACGCATTTTCTGGAACTAACCTATTAACAAGATGCCGAAGAGCCATTGCTGTTTTCTGCGTTTTTGGTTTCAGAAATCCTAGTAAGGAAATATTTCTAATGGGACGAAATCTTCGCCAGTCCTATTTTTGCACGAGCTTCCAAGACCGAAGAGATAACGAAGTGGGCGACGAGGCGCCGCCACCATAGGGCCGCGCGGCCGAGGGGGGCCCGCGCCGCCCTATGGTGTGGGGCCTCTCGGCCCCCGACCTACCCTTCCGCCTACTAAAAGCCTCCGTCGCGAAACCCCGCATCGAGAGCCACGATACGGAAAACCTTCCAGAGACGCCGCGAATCCCATCTCGGGATTCAGGAGATCGCCTCCGGCACTGCCGAGAGGGGATTCATCTCCGGAGGACTCTTCATCGCCATGATCGCCTCCGGAGTGATGAGTGAGTAGTTCACCCCCGGACCATGGGTCCATAGCAGTAGCTAGATGGTCGTCTTCTCCTTGTTGTGCTTCATTGTTGGATCTTGTGAGCTGCCTAACATGATCAAGATCATCTATCTGTAATACTATATGTTGTGTTTGTCGAGATCCGATGGATAGAGAATACTATGTTATGGTGATTATCAATCTATTGTTTATGTGTTGTTTATGATCTTGCATGCTCTCCATTATTAATAGAGGCTCTGGCCAAGTTTTTGCTCTTAACTCCAAGAGGGAGTATTTATGCTCGATAGTGGGTTCATGCCTTCATTGACACCGGGGACAGCAGAAAGTTCTAAGGTTGTGATGTGTCGTTGCCACTAGGGATAAAACATTGATTCTATGTCTAAGGATGTAGTTGTCGATTACATTACGCACATACTTAATGCAATTGTCTGTTGCTTAGCAACTTAATACTGAATGGGGTTCGGATGATAACTCGAAGGTGGACTTTTTAGGCATAGATGCAGTTGGATGGCGGTCTATGTACTTTGTCGTAATGCCCAATTAAATCTCACTATATTTATCATATCATGTATATGCATTGTTATGCCTTTCTCTATTTGTCAATTGCCCGATGTAATTTGTTCACCCAACATGCTTTTATCTTATGGGAGAGACACCTCTAGTGAACTGTGGACCCCGGTCCTATTCTTTACATCGCATACAATCTACTGCAATACTTGTTTTACTGTTTTCTTGCAAACAATCATCTTCCACACAATACGGTTAATCCTTTGTTACAGCAAGCCGTGAGATTGACAACCTCACTGTTTCGTTGGGGCAAAGTACTTTGGTTGTGTTGTGGGTTCCACGTTGGCGCGGAATCCCTGTTGTTGCGCCGCATCACATTTCGCCACCATCAACCTTCAACGTGCTTCTTGGCTCCTCCTGGTTCGATTCAACCTTGGTTTCTTCGAGGGAAAACTTGCCACTGTGCGCATCATACCTTCCTCTTGGGGTTCCCAACGGACGTGTACATCTACGCGCATCAAGCCTTTGGCGCTCGCGCGGGGAGATCAAGACACGCTGCAAGGGGAGTCTCCACTTCTCAATCTCTTTACTTTGCTTTTGTCTTGCTTTATTTTATTTACTACTTTGTTTGCAGCACCTAAACAAAACACAAAAAATTAGTTGCTAGTTTTACTTTATTTACTGTCTTGCTCTCTATATCAAAAACACAAAAAAATTAGTTACTTGCATTTACTTTATCTAGTTTGTTTTATTTACCGTTGCTAAAATGAATACTCCTGAAAATACTAAGTTGTGTGACTTCACAAATGCAAATAATAATGATTTCCTATGCACACCTATTGCTCCACCTGCTACTACAGCAGAATTCTTTGAAATTAAACCTGCTTTACTGAACCTTGTCATGAGAGATCAATTTTCTGGTGTTAGTTCCGATGATGCTGCTGCCCATCTCAATAATTTTGTTGAACTTTGTGAAATGCAAAAGTATAAGGATGTAGATGGTGATATTATTAAATTGAAAGTGTTTCCTTTCTCATTAAGAGGAAGAGCTAAAGATTGGTTGCTATCTTTGCCTAAGAATAGTATTGATTCATGGACTAAATGCAAGGATGCTTTTATTGGAAGATATTATCCTCCCGCTAAAATTATATCTTTGAGAAGTAGCATAATGAATTTTAAGCAATTAGATACTGAACATGTTGCTCAAGCATGGGAGAGAATGAAAACTTTGGTAAAGAATTGCCCAACCCATGGACTGACTACTTGGATGATCATCCAAACCTTCTATGAGGACTAAATTTTTCTTCGCGAATTTATTGGATTCAGCTTGGAGGTACCTTTATGTCCATCACATTGGGGCGGCTACAAAACTTCTTGATGATATGATGATAAATTACTCGAATGGCACACGGAAAGAGCTCCACAAGGTAAGAAGGTAAATTCTGTTGAAGAAACCTCTTCCTTGAGTGATAAGATTGATGTGATTATGTCTATGCTTGTGAATGGTAGATCTAATGTTGATCCAAATAATGTTCCTTTAGCTTCATTGGTTGCTCAAGAAGAAAATGTTGATGTGAATTTCATTAAAAACAATAATTTCAACAACAATGCTTATAGGAACAACTCTGGTAATAACTATAGGCCATATCCTTCTGCTAATGGTAATGGTTATGGTAATTCTTATGGGAATTCTTACAACAATAATAGGAGTGTACCCTCTGGTCTTGAAGCCATGCTTAAAGAATTTATTAGTACACAAACTGCTTTTAACAAATCTGTTGAGGAAAAGCTTGATAAAATTGATATGCTTCTAGAGTTGATAGACTTGCCTCTGATGTTGATCTTTTAAAATTGAAAGTTATGCCTAATAATGATATTGATAATAAGATTACTACTACAGCAAATGCCATCCAAGTTAGAATTAATGAGAATATAAGATTAATGGCTGAACTGCGTGCTAGGTGGGATAGAGAAGAAAATGAAAAACTAGCTAAAGAGAATAATGTAGCTAAAGTTTGGACTATCACCACCACTAGTAATGTTAATTCTTCACATGTTGCTGCACCTCCTACTATCAATGGTAAAATAATTGGTGTTGGCAATGTTTCTACTCCTAGTGCAAAGCGAACAAAACTACCTGAAATTGCTAAAACTGCTGAAACTCTTGTGATAAAACTGCTGAAATTTTTTCCAACCTTGGGAACAATGATCCCATTGCTGTAGCTCATAATGATTTAGATTTTGATGATTGCCACATCTCTGAAGTTATAAAGTTCTTACAAAAACTTGCTAAAAGTCCTAATGCTAGTGCTATAAATTTAGCCTTTACAAAACATATTACAAATGCTCTCATAAAAGCTAGAGAAGAGAAACTAAAACTTGAAACCTCTATTCCTAGAAAGTTAGAAGATGGTTGGGAGCCCATCATTAAAATGAAATTCAATGACTTTGAATGTAATGCTTTATGTGATCTTGGTGCAAGTATTTCGTTATGCCTAAAAGATTTATGATATGCTTGACTTGCCACCATTGAAGAATTGTTATTTGGATGTTAATCTTGCCGATAATGTTAAAAAGAAACCTTTGGGGAGGATTGATAATGTGCGCATTACGGTTAACAATAACCTTGTCCCCGTTGATTTTGTTGTCTTGGATATCGAATGCAATGCATCTTGTCCTATTGTATTGGGAAGACCTTTTCTTCGAACCGTTGGTGCTGTTATTGATATGAGGGAAGGTAATATTAAATATCAATTTCCTCTCAAGAAAGGTATGGAACACTTCCCTAGAAAGAGAATGAAGTTGCCTTTTGATTCTATTATTAGAACAAGTTATGATGTTGATGTTTCATCTCTTGATGTTACTTGATTTGCACTTTCTGCGCCTAGCTGAAAGGCGTTAAAAAAAAGCGCTTTTGGGAGACAACCCATGTTTTTACTACAGCAATTTTTTGTTTTGTCGAGTCTTGGAAGTTGTTTACTACTGTAGCAACCTCTCCTTATCATGTTTTTGTGCCAAGTAAAGTTTCTATGTCAAAGTTGATGTTATATTTGGGATCGCTGCGCAGAAACAGCATTGTTGTCTGTCACGAATCTGGGCGCAGTCTCTGTAGAAAATTCGAAAAAATCTGCCAATTTACGAGCGTGATCCTCGATATGTACGCAACTTTCATTAGTTTTGAGTTTTTCCATTTGAGCAAGTCTGGTGCCGCTTTAAATTCGTCTTTATGACTGTTCTGTTTTGACATATTCTGCCTTTTATTTCGCATTGCCTCTTTTGCTATGTTGGATTCATTTCTTTGATCCATTAATGTCCAGTAGCTTTATGCAATGTCCAGAAGTGTAAAGAATGATTGTGCCACCTCTGAATGTGTGAATTATTAATTGTGCACTAACCCTCTAATGAGTTTGCTTGAAGTTTGGTGTGAAGGAAGTTTTCAAGGGTCAAGAGAGGAGAATGATATACTATGATCAAGAGTGAAAGCTCTAAGCTTGGGGATGCCCCCATGATTCACCCCTGCATATTTTAAGAAGACTCAAGCGTCTAAGCTTGGGGATGCCCAAGGCATCCCCTTCTTCATCGACAACATCATCAGGTTCCTCCCCGAAACTATATTTTTATTCAATCACATCTTGTGTTCTTTACTTGGAGCGTCTGTTTGTTTTTGTTTTTGTTTGAATAAAATGGATCCTAGCATTCACTTTGTGGGAGAGAGACACGCTCCGCTGTTGCATATGGACAAATATGTCCTTAGGCTTTACTCATAATGTTCATGGCGAAGTTTCTTCTTCGTTAAATTGTTATATGGATGGAATTGGAAAATGCTACATGTAGTAATTCTAAAATGTCTTGGATAATGTGATACTTGGCAATTGTTGTGCTCATGTTTAAGCTCTTGCATCATATGCTTTGCACCCATTAATGAAGAAATACATAGAGCTTGCTAAAATTTGATTTGCATATTTGGTCTCTCTAAGGTCTAGATAATATCTAGTATTGAGTTTTGAACAACAAGGAAGACGGTGTAGAGTCTTATAATGTTTACAATATGTCTTTTATGTGAGTTTTGCTGCACCTGTTCATCCTTGAGTTTGCTTCAAATAACCTTGCTAGCCTAAACCTTGTATCGAGAGGGAATACTTCTCATGCATCCGAAATCCTTGAGCCAACCACTATGCCATTTGTGTCCACCATACCTACCTACTACATGGTATTTCTCCGCCATTCCAAAGTAAATTGCTTGAGTGCTACCTTTAAAATTCCATCATTCACCTTTGCAATATATAGCTCATGGGACAAAATAGCCTTAAAAACTATCGTAGTATTGAATATGTACTTATGCACTTTATATTTTATTAAGTTGCTTGTTGTGCGATAACCATGCTTCTGGGGAACGCCATCAACTATTGTTGAATATCATGTGAGTTGCTATGCATGTCCGTCTTGTCTGAAGGATCTATCATTTTAGTGGTTGGAGCATACAAAATTGTTAGAGAAGAACATTGGGCCGCTAACTAAAGCCATGAATCATGGTTGAAGTTTCAGTTTTGGACATATATCCTCAATCTCATATGAGAATAATAATCATTGCTACATGCTTATGCATTTAAGAGGAGTCCATTATCTGTTGTCCATGTTGTCCCGGTATGGATGTCTAAGTTGAGAATAATCAAAAGCGAGAAATCCAAAATGCGAGCATTCTCCTTAGACCTTTGTACATGCGGCATGGAGGTACCCCTTTGTGACACTTGGTTGAAACATGGCATGCAAAGATCCGGTAGTCCAAGCTAAGTAGGACGAGGTGCGGACACTATTAGTATACTATGCATGAGGCTTGCAACTTGTAAGATATAATTTACATAACTCATATGCTTTATTACTACCGTTGACAAAATTGTTTCATGTTTTCAAAATAAAAGCTCTAGCACAAATACAGCAATCGATGCTTTCCTCTTTGAAGGACCATTCTTTTACTTTTATGTTGAGTCAGTTTACCTATCTCCTTCCACCTTAAGAAGCAAACACTTGTGTGAACTGTGCATTGATTCCTACATACTTGCATATTGCACTTGTTATATTACTTTATGTTGACAATATCCATGAGATATACATGTTATAAGTTGAAAGCGACCGCTGAAACTTAATCTTCCTTTGTGTTGCTTCAACACCTTTACTTTGATTTATTGCTTTATGAGTTAACTCTTATGCAAGACTTATTGATGCTTGTCTTGAAGTACTATTCATGAAAAGTCTTTGTCATATGATTCACTTGTTTACTCATGTCATTACCTTCGTTTTGATCGCTGCATTCATTACATATGTTTACAAATAGTATGATCAAGATTATGATGGCATGTCACTTCAGAAATTATCTTTGTTATCGTTTTACCTGCTCGGGACGAGCTAATTGGGGATGCTGATACGTCTCCGACGTATCGATAATTTCTTATGTTCCATGCCACTTTATTGATGATACCTACATGTTTTATGCACATTATATGTCGTATTTACGCATTTTGGAACTAACCTATTAACAAGATGCCGAAGAGCCAGTTGCTGTTGTTTTTGGTTTCGAAATCCTAGTAAGGAAATATTCTCGGAATTGGACGAAATCGCCCAGGGTCCTATTTTTGCACGGAGCTTCCGAAGACCGAAGAGATAACGAAGTGGGCGACGAGGCGCCGCCACCATAGGGCTGCGCGGGGGCCCGCGCCGCCTATGGTGTGGGCCCCTCAGCCCCCTGACCTACCCTTCCGCCTACTAAAAGACGTCGCGAAACCCCGCAGAGAGCCACGATACGGAAAACCTTCCAGAGACGCCGCCGCCGCGAATCCCATCTCGGGAGATTCAGAGATCGCCTCCGCATCCTGCCGGAGAGGGGATTCATCTCCGGAGGACTCTTCATCGCCATGATCGTCTCGGAATGATGAGTGAGTAGTTCACGATGACCCACAAGTATAGGGGATCGCAAAGTCTTCGAGGGAAGTATTACCCAATTTATTGATTCGACACAAGGGGAGACAAAGAATACTTGTAAGACTTAACAGCGGAGTTGTCAATTCAGCTGCACTGAAACAGACTTGCTCGCAAGAGTTTATCAGTAGTAACAGTTTTATGGCAGTAGAAATAGTGAAATAACAGCAGTGAAATAAAGACAGTAGTGATTATAGTAAACAGCAGGATTAAAATACTGTAGGCACAGGGACGGATTTAACGGGCGTTGCATGGATGAGAGAAACTCATGTAACAATCAAAGCAGGGGCATTTGCAGATAATAATAAAACGGTATCCAAGTACTAATCAATCAATAGGCATGTGTTCCATATTTAGTCGTACGTGCTCGCAATGAGAAACTTGCACAACATCTTTTGTCCTACCACCGGTGGCAGGGCCTCTAGGGAAACTACTGGAAATTAAGGTACTCCTTTTAATAGAGTACCGGAGCAAAGCATTAACACTCCGTGAACACATGTGATCCTCACATCACTACCATCCCCTCCGGTTGTCCCGATTGTCACTTCGGGGCCATTGGTTCCGGACAGCGACATGTGTATACAACTTGCAGGTAAGATCATAAACAACGAATATCTTCATGAATCAATAACATGTTCAGATCTGAGATCATGGCACTCGGCCCTAGTGACAAGCATTAAGCATAACAAGTTGCAACAATATCATAAAAGTGACATCTACGGATACTAGGCACTATGCCCTAACAATCTTATGACTATTACATGACCAATCACATCCAATCCCTACCATCCCCTTCAGCCTACAGCGGGGGAATTACTCACACATGGATGGGGGAAACATGGCTGGTCGATGGAGAGGCGTTGGCGGTGATGGCGGTGATGATCTCCTCCAATTCCCCGTCCCGGAGTGCCGAACGGAGACTTCCGGCTCCCGAGACGGAGTTTCGCGATGTGGCGCTCTGGAGGGTTTGCGACTTCGACTTCTCTCCGTGCGTTTTTAGGTCGAACCCGATAAGTAGTCCAAAGGGGGCGGAGGAGGCCCGAGGGGGCCACACCATAGGGCCGCGCGGCCCCCTAGGCCGCGCCGCCTTATGGTGTGGGGCCCCCTCCACCTCTCTTGCCCTTCGGCTCCGTCAATATTCGGTAAAATAGGGCCCTCTCGCATAAATTCCGAGGATTTTCCGAAAGTTGGATTTCGCACAAAAACGAGACACCAGAGCAGTTCTGCTGAAAACAGCGTTAGTCCGTGTTAGTTGTATCCAAAATACACAAATTAGAGGCAAAACAATAGCAAAAGTGTTCGGGAAAGTAGATACGTTTTGGACGTATCAACTCCCCCAAGCTTAGCTTATTGCTTGTCCTCAAGCAATTCAGTTAACAACTGAGCGATAAAAGAACTTTCACGAACACATTTGCTCATATGATGTATATATTCTCATGCTATGGCTAATACTTAAGCAGTTCATAATAAGATACATGCAAATAAGATCATCCAACAGCTATGTCAATCATGGAGAGGTACCAACAATTAATAATAAGCACCATGAATCATGTATATAAGCAGGATTGCAATGTTCATAAGAGAATATGATAAAGTGGTATCTCGCTTGCCCGTATTTGATCGGCAAAACATAAATGCCGAGGCACCTCTGAGTTCATAGAAAGACTAGAAGTAGTGATTGTCAAAGATAAAAGCATCAAAGTTATACCACAATCAATCATATTTTGAGACAAGCATATTATACTAAGAATGACAGTTGTGCTCTCAAGATAGTGCTCAAAGAAAGAATGGAGACACAACATAAAAGTAAAATATTGACCCTTCGCAGAGGGAAGCAGGGATTAACATGCGCTAGAGCTTTTCATTTGTAAAGCAGGAGTAAAATTATTTTGAGAGGTGTTTGTTGTTGTCAACGAATGGTAATGGGTACACTAACTACCTCATCAACCGGACTCCCAAGAGCGGCTCCCATTTTATTTATTTTTGGGTGGCACTCCTTCCAACCTTTCTTTCACAAACCATGGCTAACCGAATCCTCGGGTGCCTGCCAACAATCACATACCATGAAGGAGTGCCTTTTTATTTAAGTTTTATTATGATGATGACACTCCCCCAACCTTTGCTTACACAAGCCATGGCTAACCGAATCCTTCGGGTGCCGTCCAACAATCACAAACCATGGAGGAGTGTCTATTTAAGTTAATTAATTCGGGACTGGGAATCCCATTGCCAGCTCTTTTTGCAAAATTATTGGATAAGCGGATGTGCCACTAGTCCATATGAGAGTCCGTCAAAAGTAAATGACAAGGTTGTAAGCTAAACACCACATACTTCCTCATGAGCTATGAAACATTAACACAAATTGAGAAGCATTTTGAAAGTTTTAAAGGTAGCGCATGAGAATTTACTTGGAATGGGTTGAAATGCCATGCATAGGTATTTATGGTGGACACTTTTGGAACAACTTGGTTTTCAGGTGTTTGGAGGCACGAGCGGCGTTCCCGCTCAGTACAAGTGAAGGCTAGCAAAAGACTAGGGAGCGACAAATCAAGAGAGCAATAACTGTCATAATCATGCTTGCGGCAAAATAAATTAACGGAGGCATAAAAGTGATACAAGAACTCTGAAGCAATATAAATCATCGAGGCCTAATTGACTTTTGTTCAGTCATATGCATGCGTGAGCATGTGCCAAGTCGATATAAATGAATTATTCAGAGGAGGATACCACAATGTCATACTTACTTATGAATAAAACAATGCAAGCAAACATCCATGACATGCTACTCATATTAATAAATTGGAACTAAACATGAGAGATCATGAACTACTAGACTTTCTCAAATAACATATACCTCACATGAACCAACTAAGCATGCTCATATGGATGAGTATATGTACAAAAATGAAAACAAATAGAGTTCATACCAGCCTCTCACCACAATCAGATTGTCGTAGATCGTCATTATTGCCTTTTCACTTGTGTAGCTTGGATAATATGAAATGAAAACCACGCTCCAGCCACCGAAGACCATTGAACTCATGATGAACTTTACAAACCAAAGAAGAACAGCAAATATTTTTGGTGTTTTCGAATTGGAAACAAGAACAAAAGAAAACAAGCAAATAAAGCAAAATCTTTTTGGGTTTTCTTGTAGCAAACCAATGATAGCAAATAAAGCAAACTAAGAGCAAGGAACCAAATAAACAAATGGTGAAGAGAAACAACAGAAATATTTTTGGTCTTTTTGTGTTTTAGGAAAGAAACAAAGTGAAAACAAAAGAATGCAAACTAACAGAAACACAGAAAAGCAGGATGACAGAAATCTGCCAAATCCTGACAGCAGTACAGAAATCGAAATTAACAAAAATCTTCCATTGCTCAGACCAAAAAGTGTTCAACTAATGAAAGTTAGATAACAACCTGGGGCACATGCTAAAAAATTGGCAACTCAAAATAACGTTCTGGCTGTGCGCACGAATTTTTTTGGTAACAGCCCAGAATCTGTTTTTGGACAGCACTTCCCCAAATATCATCTCCCCTCATTAGAAAACCACTCTAAGAGACTAAACAAGTATGTACAAGTATCCAGCAACCATAATATGCAAAGAATGAGTGATGCCGGTATACCTCCCCCAAGCTTAGGCTTTTGGCCTAAGTGGAGTTCATTCCCACGGTCCCCATGAAGTGGTGTCTCCGTAGTACGACGAAGAACGACCCGGTTCCAGGTATGTGCTGGAGGAAACGTCGGGGTATGTGACGGTGTAGTCGTAGGAGGGCTCGGCGTTCTCGGAGTCATGTTGCTGGTGGAATTCTTGTATCTTCATATGTTCCTCCACCGCCTCCTTAGTGAGCGACCATGATTGCCTGTCAATATTGAACAAACCTGGCTGGGGAAGAGGGATTTCCTTCTCATTCCCATCAGCAAACAACATTCTATAGACCATATTATCTATAGTGGAGTCAGTAGTAACAAAATGATGGCTCTTCATAGCAGCAATATCTAGTTTCCTAGGGGTTAATGGCACATCATTAGAATCAAGAGGAATCTTTAGATGTGTTAAAATGCGCAGTGCAATAGTTCCTCTAAAAATAGGCCCCCTGCTAGACAGGCGGCGAGCAATAAGAGAACCAAGATGATAAGATGTCTCTCCAGTAAGTGCAGCATTCAAGAAAGCAAGATGGTAGCTAGAGATATTGCTAGTATTTTCTCTACCCAAAATGCTAGTAGCAATGTAATATGCGAAATATTTAATAGCGGGGAGTTGAATGTTTCTTATCTTCCCTCGCTGGATGGTGCGGCAATCATCCTCGGTGATCCCTCGGTAGCTCCAACAGTCCCGGGGTTGTCATCAATCCTCCTTGCTGTACCTACAGGGCAATATCCAATGCACGACAAAATTCCTCCAATTCCATAGTAACAGGAATATCATAGATCTTGAATGCAACTGTCGGCTCATATTGCGTGTTGTGGAACTTGAAGCTCTCAACAAAAACTTTGGTGAGCCTGTAGTATTGTTCCCTTTCATCTCCCACGTAGGTGGCTAAGCCTGCCCTGTTGACAAGGGTGAAGAAGTCATCCAATATCCCTGCATTTGTCAGAAAATCATAACATGGGAAGGATGAAGCATTAGGAGCCCCATTGTCCTCCTCGGGCGCGAAGCTAGGCGCGATGACATCCTCATTGTAGGATCGCCTAATTTGAGTAGACGCCCTTGAGGGCCTACCGGTGCTGGTTGTTGCTTTCTTGAACAACTCTCCAAATTTGAATTTCTTCATCTTCCCCTTCTGAAATTTTCAACAATCACTATAAAATTTGATTTCAAGGTATGTAATTGAAGGGAACTACTATAGGAACTTGCTAGAGTACTAAACATGCATCAAAACTAATTTCTACCACTTAGAACAAGCATGCAAGCTCACTAAACATGTTATCTACAGCAGCAAAATATTCAAGATATACTCAACCAAATGAAATTCTAATTGGACAATCAAAGGAGTTACATACCAAGGAGTAAATGTGCCAAATTTCAAATCTGGGCTGAGCAAGGAGATCGAAAAATCGCGAGTTCTTGAGCAGAAACACGAGTGAGAGGAACTTGGTACGAGTTTTTTTGGGAGAGAGAAGATGCTGGGAGGAAGAGATGATGTAGTGGGGCAAGGAGGGCCCACACCACAGGGCGCGCCCACCTCCTTGGCCGCGCCGCCTGTTGTGTGGCACCTCCTGGTGCCCCACAGTCATCCTCTCGGTGCTCCTGTGCCTCGTCGAAAAATAGGACCAACGGTGTAATTTTTGTAATTTTTAGAGAACTTCGAAAAATGCACATTTCGGGTATTAAATTAATGATTACTGCGCAGGAAAATGATTTCTAAAATCTTAAATGACTAAAGCATATTGCAAAACAAAAATGCTACAGCGAGTAAAATAAGTGGAGGGAGAAAGAAAGAAAGAAATGTTGTTTAGCTCTCTTATGCATTTGTTAACAAGGTTGATCAAGTCTTGCTAGCAAATAAATTTTATATGACATAAGAAGAAATAAACCTCAAATCAATCATGTTACCTTATATTGAATTGATATGGATCCAATCACAAGAGTTTGATATTCTTCTTTAGGCTCATATATAGGACAATCAATATCCCACTTTGATAGTTTTCACATTAAAAATTGTATTGACTCCACATACTTTATCAATCCTCTTGGGAAAATAGACAGTGTGTTCCTTATCATCAACATTGAAAGTAACCATGCCTTTATTGCAATCAATAACAGCCCCTGCAGTATTAAGAAAGGGTCTTCCAAGAATAATGGACATATTATCATCTTCGCATTTCCAACACAACAAAATCAGTTAATATCAAGCAATGCTGAGTAACTTGCACAGGAACATTTTCACATAAACCAACAGGAATAGCAGTAGATTTATCACCATTTGCAAAGATATATCATTGGTATCAACTTATCTAAATCAAGTCTCTTATAAAGAGAAAAAGGCATCACACTAACACCTGCTCCCAAATCACATAGAGCAGTTCTAACATAATTATTCTTGATGGAACAAGGAATAGTCGGTATACCTCGGTCGCCCAACTTCTTTGGATCTTACCATTGAAGGAGTAATTAGCGAGCATAGTGGAAATTTCCTCATTGGGGACTTTCCTTTTGTTAGTAACAATATCTTTCATATACTTTGAATAAGGAGGCAATTTAATAGCATCAGTCAAAGGGATTTGCAAAAATAAAGGTTTCATCCAATCACAAAATTTATTATAATGTTCCTCCTCCTTTGATTTTAGTTTCTTAGCAGAAAAGGCATTTGTTTTTGAACCCAAGGTTCTCTTTCATTACCATGTTTCTCAGTAATAAAATCTTCTTTAGTGTACTTTTTATTTTTAGTGCTTTTCAGGTTCTTTTTCAATTTCTTCTTTATCAGGAGTATCATTCTTATCATTATCTTTATCATGTTCATTACCACTTTCAGTTTCAGCATCAGAAATAGAAATACTATTAGGATCATTAACAGGTTCAGAGGATTCTACAACATTCTTATGTTTCTTTTTCTTTTTCTTAGATGGAGCACTAGTTTTAGTTAGTAGAGAATCTTGTTCAACTCTTTTGGGATGCCCTTCAGGATATAGAGGATCCTGGGTAGAAACACCACCTCTAGTTGTTACTTCATAAGCATGTTTTTCTTTAGAATTATTTCCCAACAAGTCATTTTGCACTTTAGCAAGTTGATCAATTTGAGTTTGAACCATTTGAAAATGTTTAACAAGTATCTTAACATCATTGGAGGTTCTCTCCACAATACCATGCAATTCACTAATAGCTCGAGAATTTTCCATTAAATGACTCTCTACTCTCATATTAAAGTTTTCTTGCTTAACAATATAATTATCAAACTCATCTAAGCATTGAGCAGGAGGTTTTGAATACGGAATATCTTCCCTAGTAAAGCGTTGAAGAGAGTGTACCTCAATCATGGATGAAGGGGGAATTATCTCACATAAATCTTCTATAGGAGGTAAATTCTTCACATCTTCAGGTTTAATACCCTTCTCTTTAAGAGACTTCTTGGCTTCCCTCATATCTTCATCATTTCATTTAATCATACCCCTCTTCTTCACTATCGGTGTCGGGGTTGGTTCAGGTGTAGACCAATCATCATGATTCCGGCCTATTTTAGCCAATAATTCTTCAGCGTCGTCGGAGTTCTTTTCCTGAAAACACAACCAGCACAACTATCCAGGTATGCCCTAGACTTAATGGTTAGTCCACTATAAAATATATCAAGTAAATCATGCTTTTCCAAATCATGATCAGGCTGAGCTCTAATAAGAGAGCAAAATCTTGCCCAAGCCTCAGGCAATTTCTCTCCATCTTCCTGGTCAAAATTATAAATTCTCTGCAAAGCAGCATGTTGAGCACTAGCAGGAAAGTATTTACGGAAGAAAACATCAAGCAATTCTTTTGGACTTTTAATAGAACCAGGAGGCAAATTATTATACCAAGTTTTAGCATCATCCTTTAATGAGAAAGGAAAAATTTAGCGACAAAATAAGTACGCATCTTAATATCATCAGAAACAAGCCACTAAGAGTAGATAACTCAGTCATGTGTTCAACAGCACTTTCTTTTTCAGTACCACAAAAGGGTGTTTTCTCAACAATAGCTATATGAGATAGATCAAGAGAAAAATCATAATCTTTATCCCTAATGTTTATTGGAGATGTGGCAAATTTAGGATCAGGAGATAGTTTATATCTAACAGCATGTTCGCAAGCAACTTTTTACTTTGCATCAGTAGTAGCATTGCATTTTTCAATAAAATCATCATCAAGCTCTACATAATCTTCATCAAGATCATCACTAGAATATTCAACAGACTCAGGTGAATTAACAGGTGTAGTTTCATTAGGAGTTTCAGTATTTTCAATTTGTCTAGACTTAGCAATTGTAGCATCTAGAAAAGATCCTAACGAACCATCATTATCAAGCACAGCAGAAGCATCATCACAATTATGAGAGGAATTTTCAGATTCAGCAGAAGTACCAGCATTTGAAGCTTGTGGTGGTGAAACAAGTTTACTTATCACAGATGGTGAATCAAGAGCAAGAGGTACTAAGAGTTGTACCTTTTCTTGTAGTGGATGGTAATATGGCGATCTTAGTATCGCGAGGTTTACGCATGATGGAGAATTTGTAGCGAATAATATCAATCCAAGTGAACTTCCAAATAAAGCTATGCTCCCCGACAACGCCAGAAAATAGTCTTGATGACCCACAAGTATAGGGGATCGCAACAGTCTTCGAGGGAAGTATTACCCAATTTATTGATTCGACACAAGGGGAGACAAAGAATACTTGTAAGCCTTAATGGAGTTGTCAATTCAGCAGCACTGAAACAGACTTGCTCGCAAGAGTTTATCGTAGTAACAATTTTATGGCAGTAGAAATAGTGAAATAACAAGCGGTGAAATAAAGACAGCAGTAGTGATTATAGTAAAGCAGGATTAAAATACTGTAGGCACAGGGACGGATTTAACGGGCGTTGCATGGATGAGAGAAACTCATGTAACAATCAAAGCAGGGGCATTTGCAGATAATAATAAAACGGTATCCAAGTACTAATCAATCAATAGGCATGTGTTCCATATTTAGTCGTACGTGCTCGCAATGAGAAACTTGCACAACATCTTTTGTCCTACCAGCCGGTGGCAGCCTCTAGGGAAACTACTGGAAATTAAGGTACTCCTTTTAATAGAGTACCGGAGCAAAGCATTAACACTCCGTGAACACATGTGATCCTCACATCACTACCATCCCCTCCGGTTGTCCCGATTGTCACTTCGGGGCCATTGGTTCCGGACAGCGACATGTGTATACAACTTGGGTAAGATCATAAACAACGAATATCTTCATGAATCAATAACATGTTCAGATCTGAGATCATGGCACTCGGGCCCTAGTGACAAGCATTAAGCATAACAAGTTGCAACAATATCATAAAAGTGACATCTACGGATACTAGGCACTATGCCCTAACAATCTTATGACTATTACATGACCAATCTCATCCAATCCCTACCATCCCCTTCAGCCTACAGCGGGGGAATTACTCACACATGGATGGGGGAAACATGGCTGGTCGATGGAGAGGCGCGGTGATGGCGGTGATGGCGGTGATGATCTCCTCCAATTCCCCGTCCCGGCGGAGTGCCGGAGACTTCTGGCTCCCGAGACGGAGTTTCGCGATGTGGTGGCTCTCTGGAGGGTTTGGCGACTTCGACTTCTCTCCGTGCGTTTTAGGTCGAACCCGATAAGTAGTCCAAAGGGGGCGTCGGAGGCCGGCCGAGGGGGCCACACCATAGGCCGCGCGGCCCCCCCTAGGCCGCCGCCTTATGGTGTGGGGCCCTCGGGCCTCCACCTCTCTTGCCCTTCTCTGGCTCCGTCAATATTCTGGTAAAATAGGGCCTTCGCATAAATTCGAGGATTTTCCGAAAGTTGGATTTCTGCACAAAAACGAGACACCAGTTCTGCTGAAAACAGCGTTAGTCCGTGTTAGTTGTATCCAAAATACACAAATTAGAGGCAAAACAATAGCAAAAGTGTTCGGGAAAGTAGATACGTTTTGGACGTATCATTCACCCCTGGACCATGGGTCCAGTAGCTAGATGGTCGTCTTCTCCTTGTTGTGCTTCATTGTTGGATCTTGTGAGCTGCCTAACATGATCAAGATCATCTATCTGTAATACTATATGTTGTGTTTGTCGGGATCCGATGGATAGAGAATACTATGTTATGGTGATTATCAATCTATTGTTTATGTGTTGTTTATGATCTTGCATGCTCTCGTTATTAGTAGAGGCTCTGGCCAAGTTTTTGCTCTTAACTCCAAGAGGGAGTATTTATGCTCGATAGTGGGTTCATGCCTTCATTGACACCTGGGACAGTGACAGAAAGTTCTAAGGTTGTGATGTGTTGTTGCCACTAGGGATAAAACATTGATTCTATGTCTAAGGATGTAGTTGTCGATTACATTACGCACCATACTTAATGCAATTGTCTGTTGCTTAGCAACTTAATACTGAATGGGGTTCGGATGATAACCCGAAGGTGGACTTTTTAGGCATAGATGCAGTTGGATGGCGGTCTATGTACTTTGTCGTAATGCCCAATTAAATCTCACTATATTTATCATATCATGTATATGCATTGTTATGCCTTTCTCTATTTGTCAATTGCCCGACTGTAATTTGTTCACCCAACATGCTTTTATCTTATGGGAGAGACACCTCTAGTGAACTGTGGACCCCGGTCCTATTCTTTACATCGCATACAATCTACTGCAATACTTGTTTTACTGTTTTCTTGCAAACAATCATCTTCCACACAATACGGTTAGTCCTTTGTTACAGCAAGCCGGTGAGATTGACAACCTCACTGTTTGGGGCAAAGTACTTTGGTTGTGCAGGTTCCACGTTGGCGCCGGAATCCCTGTTGTTGCGCCGCATCACATTTCGCCACCATCAACCTTCAACGTGCTTCTTGGCTCCTCCTGGTTCGATTCAACCTTGGTTTCTTTCTGAGGGAAAACTTGCCACTGTGCGCATCATACCTTCCTCTTGGGGTTCCCAACGGACGTGTACATCTACGCGCATCAAATCTCAGGTCAATTTGACTCCGTATAGGTCTCTGAAAGTAAAAAAATACGCATAACAGGGTTTTCCTGTTTTGTGGAGTTATAAACCAAATAAAGGGATCATTGGTAAATTTCCATAAATCAATGTAAAACATGACATGGTATTATCATCATATATGTTGCAAAAATGTGGGAATTTAATATGATAAAGGACAAAGTTCATGTATGCATTTTACATGCATCAATGGTATATAGAATTCCAGCGGATGTTGTTGATGACAACTTGAAAATTGGTGAGAGGGTCGACAAGTGATTAGTTGTGGCTTGATTGTTTATGGATTTTTTCCAATCTGAAGACATGGCTAGACTTTCGGCGATCAATGTAGCTCGTGATTTTTCAGGCATGCTTGGCTTCATTAATTGCATGGTGGACTAGAGGTGGAAGAACTGTCATGCAATTTGGCATGGACAGTTCAAAGGACACAAGGACTCCACTATCATTTTTCAAGTCGTGGCTAATCAACAGACGTGGATTTGGCATGCGTTTTTTTGGGATGTCTGTTTCTTAAAATGACATCAATGTTCTTCAAATGTCACCACTCTTTGCAAACCTAGCCATGGGAGAGACACCGTCGGTGGGTTCCATGGTCAAAAGGCTACCACCTTGCGGATGACATCTATCCAAATTGGGCTACATTTGTAAAACCTCTCACCAAACTATAGGTAAAAAAGAACTTGACTTTCACTATGCACCAACGGCGGCTAGAAAGGATGTAGAGAGAGCATTTCAAATTTTGCAAGCACAATTTGCTATTGTGAGAGGTTCGACGAGGTTTTGGGAGCAGGAGATGCTTTGGTACATCATGATGGCTTGCATAATCATGCATAACATGATTATTAAAAGAGCATGGTCAAGATTTGGACTACAAGTTCTATGAGTTGAGGGGCCAACCATGCAGTTTCACAGCTGATGAGACTGACTCGCCCGCTTCATTGAGTGCTACCATGCGATTTGCATGAAGATACCCATGACGATCTTCAAATTGATCTGGTGGAGGAGTGGTGGTCATGGTTTGTGACACAAAAGAGTGGTGGTTGTTGATGAATGTGTGATGAACCATGACTATTTGTGGTGAACTATGATTGTTTGTAAGTTGACTTGTGTGTAACTTGATGGAGAACTATTTGTTTAATAATCATAAATTATTTGTGTTATGTTCTATTTAGATTTTTTATTTGTGTTTTCAAATCATTTAGATATGAATTTTATTTCATATGTTTGTAATTGTGAAATATACACGGTGCCCTATTTTACATCACCTATAAATGCACAGGTGACATCACCTAAAGTAGCAGAAAATTTCCATGTGACGTCAAAACGAAAGAATCCAAAAACGACTTCGTATAACTATTGTTTGGTGATGTACTTTATATCACCCTTGAAGATGCTCTTGGCCTCTTGGGACTAGTATTTGCTTTCTCTTGTACGGCGTGACCCGGTGCACGACCGCGCAAATTGAAAGCCAAGAGAGCCATCAACCTTTGGACCTGGCGGTAGCTTTCATGCGCCCCGCGTCACGATTCCTCAATTGTTTATGTAGAAACTTAGATTGAGAGATGCGAACGGCACCTTGTCAATTCTCCGTTGAAGTCTTTCTGAATTCTGAATGCTATTGAGCTGGGAAGGGTGTTTCTGCACCCGGTGCATCTCCAGCAGGTGCATCTGCACCGTTTATTTCAAATGCATTTTAATATATTTATAAATGTTAAAAAATATAAAAATATCTCGTGTATATCTTGAGATGTTACATGCTCACAAAATTATTTCAGCAAAAATCGACATGTTTTAATTCCTGTGTGCAAAAAAAAAAGTGCTAAAACAGTCTATTTCTCGAGACATCTTATAGTTTTTTTGAGAGCACAAAAATTGTCGGTTTTATGTGAAACTTGCGTCAACACATAAAACATGTTCCTCTACATAAGAATTTTTTTCCCATTTTTTTTAAATTTTTAAAATGTGTTTTGTACATACCGGGTGCGTATGCACTCGGGATCAGTTTTGAGTTTCGCATTGAGCTAGGACTTACTTGAAGTCGTCCAAAAAAATTTATTGGAAAGGGAACTCGTCGGATTACTTTCTGATGAAGAAAATTCTACAGTAAGAGAGCTACATCTTACTCAGTCTTGTTGACAAGCAAGAAATTTTTTTTCCTACTAGCGCGGTCTTTATGTTCACAGGATTTTATATGCACTGTAACATGTAAGCGGCTATAAATTGACAACAAAGGGAAATTTCGACCGGATTGAGCTCCACACAAGCTTTCTTCTGAAAAACATGCAGATTAGTACATCATGGTCATCAGAACAATACTACTCCTATAAATTGAACAATGTTTATGAAAGACAAGTAATGCAAATACATCAACGCGGGGCGAAGGCAGGATTATAGCTCAAGGGGGTGAGGTGACGAACGTGGGAAAAACTTAAACGTGGGCACACTCATTATTTATTTATTTTGCAGTAGCCATTGTGCATAAAAAATGGCCAAACAAATAATATATAGTGCCAAACAATTCACAATTTTGTAGTTTTAATTCATATGTTTCAAACTAGGCAAGAGCACACGGTGGCACGCCACACTTGGACGTCGTGGCCGGGGTGATTATTTGGCGATATTTTTTGTTTTGTTTGGTGTGGGGTATTTTGTTATATGTAAATGTAATCTAATACACTGATTGCATTGGTCGTGTTTTATCAGCAACTCCATCCCATTGTACCAAGCCTGAAGAATAAGGGACTTTTCTATTAATAAAAGAACAATAAAAGATGGCACTGTTGAATATATAAGTAAATTAGCATATAATTTTGCTCATAAATAACTGATAAGGCATGATCGCTAACAGTAATCATGCATATACTAACAAAGTAGACGAACATATTGCATCTAAACAAGATTAACCAATCATATCTACTCCGATTGCTAGAACAAGAAACTCTAGCAAGATCTAGAAAAGGACAGACGGGATCACTACGGAGTGGTCTGAGCAGCTAACATATATCAGCGTTGACGTTGATGTCACGTATGTCAATGTCGCTGAGGAGGTTGTCGATGTCGGGAAGAAACCGTCGTCGGGGATGTCATCGTCAGATCACGTCTTGTTTGCGCCGAGCGCTCCCGAAAACTCTGATCGCCCCTCCAGTCCGGCGTAGTACTTTCTACGGAGTTCATCTAAGCCAATTAGATTATATAGTCTACTCAATGTTTAATTGGTGTATTTTCGTCCTAGTTTATTAAACGTCCGTGTATTTAAAGATTTGTCTTCTATAATCGATTCTGATCAATGAAATATGGAAAATGCAATATAGGTTATGCGCAACAATTAATATATCATTACAACTTCTTATGAATGTGAATTTAACGTTGTAATTCCGTTACCCAAACAAGTGTTATGATTTTTATAAATTATATTTTTTTGTGTTAAATATTCATGGTCTAACTTGAATCTGAAAGATGTGCACGTTCGGAAAAAGGGGACAGAGGCAGTATGTAAAGGATGTATTGCTGGTATTGGTTGCTTTGTCGTGAACTCACGACTAGTATCCCCGGTGAAGCGAATCTAGCTGAGGTCGGTGAGAACTGATCTTTGGACCTGTTCAGCATAGAAACTATGCAATTTCTGTGTAAATTCTGCAAAATGAACGTGTCCGAACAGGCAACAGCTTGAGACTAGCAAGTGGGGGCATATTCAAAAAAGAAACTTCTTCTTACGAATCTTCAAAAACCACCCTTAGCAAACGCCAAGGGGCGTGATTTTGTCTCTTTTTTTTTTTTTTTTTTTTTTTGCTTTTAGCCCTTTTGTTCGTTTGAAGCCAAGAAACCCAGCCATTAAATTGACACTCAAGTGGCAGCTGTAATTATCATGTGCGAGAAAAATCTAATTAAGCTTTGTTATATTGTGATCCAAATTCCAAGAAGAGGCTAACTTCTGACGAGCGGAGCGAGGCCCGTCGCCGGTAGGCTTGGGCCGAGCGAAGCGAGTCTGAAGTTAGCCCACACCGAGGCCCAGCAGGTGCACCTGGGGTGCGGGGGCGAAGCCCCGGTACGGATCGTTGCCACCGTCTATATATATTTCCTGTAAGCCGCCGCTAGGGTTTCATCGCATCTTTGTACACCCACGGCGTTTGTAAACACCACCGAAATAGTGAAGTTTTGCTGGCTGGCGCCCGTGGTTTTTTTCCCTCGTGTGTTGCAAGGGTTTTCCACGTTAAAATCTCGTGTCCCCTGCAGTGTTTTATTTTTCGTTCTTCGTTTATTGTGCATCTCGATTATAACAAGTGGTATCAGAGCCCGTGTTCTTTGGATCTAGGGTTTACGAGATGTCGTCACTGAAGTTCGATCTACCGCAGCTGGACTACACCACGAGATTTTCTTTGTGGCAAGTTGAAAGTGCATGGAGCCCCCATATGTGGTTTTGGTAATTAATGACAATCCCTATGGACTAATGTTTGCATTGAGTTATATTTGTAGGAGTTGTCCATAGGCAATTCTTGAACCATTTGTTGGCTTCAAGGTTGCAATAAGAAGAAATTGATGAAGGATATCAAGTGTCAAGTATGTCTTGAAGATGAAGATGAAGTGAGCCCTCAAGTTATCTCAAGACATCAACATGATGAAGAATGAAGAAATGAAGTGCAAGTTCAAGATGAGCCAACCCGAAGAGATCATATGCTTGATGCTTGCCATCCATATGGTGTTCATGGATTTGTGAAGATGTGCCGAAGAAGAAGCTCTCCCATGGTGGATTATGGGGAAGCAATCCACAAGACTTCATCAAGCAAGCACAATCAAGAAAGGCGTTCCATCTTGTTGAGGTCAAGATCGTCATCATCGAGCTCAAGTGGAATGCGCAAGTATAAGGTTTGCTCTTGATAGGGTTTCTTTCTCACCGGTCTCATAGTGTAGTTGGAGACCGGTTTATAGTTTAGTTGCCGTACTATCAAGAGGGCTCTCGAGTGAGTAACTCGATCGTATCGTTCGGAGAGAGCTCAAACCTTTGCATCCTTGCATCATCTTTCTTGGTTGTTATTTGGACCTTATCCATGTGATGTTTTAGAGCTTGTGCTTATTCTCATGACAAGCTCTAGTTCATCGAAAACGGATTTCGCATAGATCACTTGTTGCGTTTTCGAGTTTGGTTCATCATCTTACTTGGTTTTATTTGGATATTATCCATGTGATGTTTTAGAGATTGTGCTTATTCTCATGACAAGCTCTAGTTCATTGAGAATGGTTTTTCCATGAGCAACTTGTTGCATTTTCAAGATTGGAGGTTTTACCGGTATGTCTTTTTGAGATAGGTCAAACCTTTCATCATTTGTTTCTATCCTCCTTTGCTGGACTATGATGTTTCTATGCATATTGTAGAGCTCGTTGTTGTGATTTCAACGAGCCCAAGATCATCGAAATCGGAGTCCGGATGCAAAAGTTCTTAAGGTTTTCGTATGGGTGTTTAAGCAAAAACGTTTGGTGAGGATGGCCCTGGCTGGAGCCTCCACCCAGCCCTGGCCGGAGCCTCCACCCAGCCCACGGCTGGAGCCTCCAGGCAAGGTACCGCTCGTGGTACCCAGCCCACGGCTGGAGCCTCCAGGCAAGGTACCGCTCGCGGTACCGCTTATTGCCCTTTTCCACACTGTGTTGTTCCAGGGGGTTTGGGAGGCTCGGCGGTACTAGGGCCGGTACCACGGCCGGAGCCTCCGGCCTCCCCTCCCGGCCCGCGCCTCCTTGCCCCGCTCGCCTCGCTCTCTCTTCCACGCGCAGCACCCACGGGCGGTAGTACCGCCCCTAGCTGGCCGGTACTACCGGCCCCAAGTGGAGGCAGCCCCAACGGGCAGAAAATGTGCCCCCCTTTTAAGCTTCCCTTTCTCTCTCTCTTGGAACTCCTTCTTCCTCCTCTCTCTCAAGCCTCTCTCTCCTCCATTGTTGTTGACATTTTGAAGCTTGAGATCTTTCTCCCCTTCCCATGATTCTTGCATCTATTTGAGAGAAAGATTGAGGGGATCTAGATCCACACTTTGACCAAACCAAATCATCTCTTTGTGAGTGAATCTTTGGGATCTAGATCTTGGAGAATTTTGTGTTCTCCTCTCTTATTCCCCCAATAGCTTTTGTAGCTTTGTTGGAATTTGAGAGAGAAGGACTTGAGCATCTTTGTGGTGTTCTTGCCATTGCATTTGGTGCATCGGTTTGAGTTCTCCACGGTGATTCGTGGTGGTGAAAGCAAGAAGGTTGTTACTCTTGGGTTCTTGGAACCCTAGACGGATTCTACGCCTTTGTGGCGATTTGTTGGGAGCCTCCAATTAAGTTGTGGATGTGTGCCCCAATCTTTGTGTAAGGCCCGGTTTCCGCCTCGAAGGAAATCCCTTAGTGGAACCGTGACCTAGGCCTTTGTGGCGAGGGTCACCGGAGATTTAGGTGAGGCGCCTTCGTGGCGTTCGGTGTGTGGTGTGAGTACCGCATCTTGGGGTGAGGCCTTTGTGGCGTTGGTGTGCATCGAGCAACCACACCTCAAGGTGAGCCTCTTGTGGCGTTTGGGAGCACTAAGCCACCGCACCTCTCCACCGGAGATTAGCACTCGCAAGAGTGTGAACTCCGGGATAAATCATCATCTCCCGCGTGCCTCGGTTATCTCTATACCCGAGCTCTTTACTTATGCACTTTACCTTGTGATAGCCATCGTGCTTGAAGTTATATATATATATCTTGCTATCACATACTTGCTTGTATTGCTTAGCATAAGTTGTTGGTGCACATAGGTGAACCATTGCTTAGAATAAGTTGTTGGTGCACATAGGTGAACAATAGTATATAGGCTTTGGGCTTGACAAAGTAAACGCTAGTTTTATTCCGCATTTGTTAAGCCCATCTCGTAAAAGTTTTAAATCGCCTATTCACCCCCCCTCTAGGCGACATCCGTGTCCTTTCAATTGGTATCAGAGCAAGGTCTCTCATTCTTAGGCTTCACCGCCTTGAGAGTAAAGATGTCGGTTAGGGGATTAGCGCACAATAACTTGGTTATATTTGATGGCACAAATTATGATCTATGGAAAATTTATGTGCTTAATATTTTGCGGCGTATGTCTCCGGACATGGAGCGATTTCTTGACATGGGTTTTTCTTCTCCTAAGGATCCTCAAAATTTATCTCTTGAGGAGGAGAAAAACTCTTGTCTCGATGCTCTTGCTTCTCATGTGTTTTCCATTGTTGTGAGCAATGTAGTTACTTCTTCAATCATGCCTTTTGGGAGCGCTCATGAATTATGGACAAAGCTTCAAGATAAATATGATGTGTCCAAGATTATTGAGGATGATTGTATTGCTTCCACTTCCGGCCGTGATGAGTTCTCATCTTCTTCCACTTCACCAAAGTGTGGTAAGACACAAGGTAATGATATGGTGAGTGGTGATGAAAATTGCAATGTTGATATTGAGCTTACTATTGATGATTCGTCATCTCTATCTCATTGCAATGCTTCATCTTCGGACTTAAACACATCTAGCACTAGAAATGATTTACATGCTTGTGTTGATAGTCCTTGCATATCATGTGTAAGTTGCTTGAATAAATCTAATGATGATATGCTTGCATTGTCTTGTGGCCATGATAAAAATGCTTCTATTTCCTCTAGTTGTTGTGTGTCTAACAATGTAGAGGAAACCAAAGATTCTATTGGTCAAGACAAGATCTTGAAAGGAGCCTCAAGTAACTCCTACTCTTTATCTCACGGTCCTCATATATGCCTTATGGCCAAGGGTTCCACGGTACCTCCTACCATGGAACCCAATATGTCTCGTGGTGATAAGGATGAGGATGAATATGAAGAAGAGGATTGGGTTGTCTCTCTACGCGATAAGGGTAAGAGCGTATTCAAGGTTATTTGCAAAGATAAAATTGCTAGCACTCACTTCTTTGAAATCTTGACTACCGCTATTGAGAGCCAAAAACTTATTTGGATGCATGAGAACACCATTGATAAAAAGGGTGCTCTTGAACGAGAGTATGCCGATGATGTAGCATCATTAAAAAATGAACTTGAAGAAGAACAAACCATCAAGGAAGCTCTTGAGGAGACCTTTGCTCTAGAATTGTCTAGAGAAAAGGAAAACCATGATAGAGCTCTTGAGATGGCAAATGAACTAAAGCTAAAAAATGATAAGCTTGTGTTTGTTAATGCTAAACTCCTTGAGGATTTTGAGCAACTCAAAAAGGGCTCAAGGGTCATTGAGAGTGCGCTCGCCAAACTCACCGAGTCGCATGAGCAACTTAAAGCTTCTTATCTAAAAGAGCATGCCAACTTGCCTTCTCCTATTACTACTAATATTGATGCTTGTGCTACTAACTCTACTTCTTGTGAAGCATCTATCTTGAAGGAGAATGTTGAGCTAAGGGCTCAACTTGAGTTGCTAACTTGCAATTATGGGAAATTGGAAGAAAGTCATGGAAAGCTTTCTCGCTCCCATGAGGATCTTCTAGCCTCTCATGATAGGCTAAAGTTGGCTCATGAGGCTATCATATTTAAGGCAACACCTTGTGAGCCTCATGTGGATACTAGCACTACTACTCAAAATGCTATATTTCCATGTGCTAGTCCTAGTAATTCATCCACTCATAATATTGCTAAATCTTTGATGAATTATCTTCCTTGCCTTGTTGCTCTAACAATGAAGATTCTACTTCCTCTAGTGCTTGTGTTGTTACTAACCATGTAGAGGAAATCAAAGAGCTCAAGGCCCAAGTCACTTCTTTGAAGAATGACTTGGTAAAGGGTCATGAAGGGAAATGCAAACTTGACACGATGTTGAGTATGCAACAATCCCCCAATGACAAGAGTGGACTTGGTTTCAAATCCAACAACAAGAACAAGTCCATGAACAACAACAAGAAGAAGGGCCAAGTACAAGTCAAAGACCCGGCCAAGATTGTTTGCTTCAAGTGCAATATTGAAGGGCACCATGTTAGATCTTGCCCTTTGAAGAAGAAGCAAAAAGGGAAGCGGCCCCAAGCTCAAACTCATATTCAACCTCAAGTTGAAGAAATGCCACTTCCCAAGAAGAAACAAGCCAATGCTCCCATTGTGGAGAAACCTAGTGAGAAGAAGGAGAAGAAAAGAACTTGCTACATATGCCGTGAGAAGGGCCACATCTCCTCCTTGTGCACTATTGGTACCTCATCCAACTCTATCACCATTGATGATGTTTATTCTCTTCGTAAGGATGAGGGTGGCAATGTGTTTGCCAAATTTGTTGGTGCTCAAAGTGGTGTCAAGAAAAGAACCATTTGGGTTGCCAAGCCTATTGTGACTAACCTCTTAGGACCCAACTTAGTTGGGGACCAACAATCCAAAATTTGATCAATAGGTGCTTGTTGGAGGGCATTGGAGACTTGGCTACATCATGAAGAATTAAGGGATCTTCATCATTTATATTTTATCAAGCCAAGTCTTTTGATTATCTTGCTACTATCATATATCCAATGTTCCTCCTTGCGGTAACATGTTCTCAACTCATTTATATTGAAAGTTACTCGCCCCTTTGCATGTGTTAGTTTTGTTCCTAACATGTGTTTGTATATGTTGTGCTTCCTAATAGTTTTGCTTGAGAAATCAAGTCTATGCATGTTGGGTTGCACACCATGTATTTGTGTTTGTGTTGGAGCCTCTTTGCATCTTGTTGTATCTTACATGGCTCTTATGAGCGATTAATGGACTATCCCATTTTGGGGGAGTGATATTCCTTTGGGAATTTCATGATCCTAACAATGTGTGTACATGAGGAATATCACTTAGAATTGATATTGCAAGATTATCTAGTCTCTATGTGGTATGTCATCTTCATGAGAAATTCAAATTCCAATGTCCATTAATATCTCTAGTTGGATCTTATTTGCCTCTTGTGAAAATAAATTCCTTATCACATTATGGGGGAGTAATAAGCTTTGTGCATATTACAAGCCTAGAAAATGTGAACATTTGAGGTTGTGTCACATAGATTTGATACCGTAAATTATCTCTCTCCTATGTGGCATGTTTGCTCAAACAAGCTCCAATTTGCTTAAATGGCTTCATTGCTAATATCTTTGTGGATCTTATTTGTGAAAGTTTTTCTTGGCATGGTTTTTCACAATTTGTCCCTCAATACATTTTTGGAAAACCATATGCTTCAAGTCATACTATTAATTGCTTTGCATGTTGGTATGAATACTATTAATTGCTTTGCATGTTGGTATGAATACTATTAATTGCTTTGCATGTTGGTATGAATACTATTAATTGCTTTGCATATTGGTATGACTAATTGAAGCTATCAAGAAACTCCCTTTGCATGATGGTTAACTCTTATCTTTTACCATATGCTTTATTCGTTGTAAATATGATCTTATGTATACTTACAAACTACCACCGGGAAATATTTCCTAATACCTCTTGTCCTAGGACAAGTGGTAATAAATTATGAGGTAGATATTTATTGATCATATATACATTGGCTCTTGTGTTTAAATTGTCTTATTTATTGCCATGAATGTGTTGTGTTTTTACTCCCATGTGTCTTTCTTGCATCTTATGGATCTAATTTGTCTATTCAAACTTTCTTAGAATATAGGTAGTGTGATGATCCTAGTTTTGTGCATTTTGTATTCATATGCAAAATCCTAGATAATGCACTAATCTTGGGGGAGCTCTCCTATATTTGTTATAATGCTTAAACTTCTCTTGATCATTATCAAAAATTTGGTTTTGGGAGACATAAATTTTCTTTTTGGTACTTTGTGCCATCATAAAAAGTGTCGAGGGTTTGGTTTATTTGTTAGAACCTTGCTCTCTTGGGAGTTGGTTATCTCATTCCTTTGTGTTTAGGTTTAATTAGCTTCTTATAATGAGATAATTCTTTGGAGTCAATCTTGTGTTGATTTGATTCTTTGATATAATTTGGACAACCATTGTCTCTTGATTTATTTGGTGTTTTGTCCAATTTATATCTTTCTTTGGTTCTTGAAAGTATTGTGCATACATGTTTAATATATGTCTATCTTATGGCATGTGTTACTTTCTTTGATCCAATATATAGGGTAAACTCCATCAAATCCTAATTTGGCTAAGATGTGCATGAAATTCAATTTCATATCTATATGCACATAGAATTGTGGAGTTTGTCCTATATGTTGTAGTGTGTCTAACTACTTCGGACCCAATTAGTTTGGGGACCATTTTGTACTTACCTTTGTGTTAGGTACAATGGATATGCATTGGATGCTTGTCTCACTCTTGGAAAGAAGTGGTGACTCAATGGTAACTTGAGGCAAGCTAGGATGGTCAACGAACACATATCTACTACATCCACACCAATGCTATCTTGGTAACAAGTATCTTCTCATGCATACTTTTCTTGTATCCAACCTTATGGTTGCATCTTGGCATGAATCTCTTGATTTGCAAATGTTGTGCTTCTTGCAAAAGTCTTAATGAAACCTCTTTATTGTGAATGTGAGTAATTTGAGATGAGTGCATTTGTTGGGAAGTATTTTAAATCATGCTCATGATTCATCCATCCCAACTATGCCTATCTAGCAATTTTGTTGCATATCAATTCCTCAAGGCTCTCACATGTGCAATATAGATGAAAGTGCAAATTTAGTTACTTCTTTTGGTATCCCCGTTTGTGATACTTGTTGCCTTTCTCAAATGCATCCCAACTATCTTCTATCCCTTGTTGATATTTGTGATGTATTTTAGTTGTTTGTGGTTGAAGTTCATGAATGTACAATAAGATAAAATTGAGCCTTTGGCCATGCTATTAAGCAAAAATTCTTATTGGTATATTGCATGACTTCGTCTTAGATATCATACTATTTTTCTTGCGTATCTATTTTATGTGTGCATGTTTCTTTGTGGATAAATATCTTTGTGATATTGCCCACTTAGAGAAACTTATACACATAAGAGATGATACATCTCCTTTTGATATCTTATTTATTTATTGCGTGTTGATTGGTCATGCTAAGCAATATAATTCATTGAAGACTATGATGATGCTTTTTGCTCATCCTTGTAATAGTCTTATAATATGCTTCATCATGCCTTTCACATATCCTCTTGGTTGAGCCTTTTATTATGGTGCCTCTTACTTGTTGCTCAACTATTTGTTTGTTGCAAGTGTTTAGCTTACTTTTCTATCTATGATCTATTACAAATGTTTGTGTTTTAAATGAGGGAGTGAGGATTCCATGTTATGCATATTGTATTCAAATGCAACATTTTATTTTATGCATGTACCTTGGGGAGCTTCCTCATTTGATTTAGAACACTATCTTGTGGTGATCATTAGAGTTTGATTCACTTGGTATCTTTTGTTTTTGAATGATATTATGGGAGTGATGATTCCATGTTTGTGCACTTTATACTCCAATGCAAATTGTCTAGTTTTGTGCACAAACCTTGGGGAGCTTCCTCATATTATTTAGAGCAATCTTCTTGATCTTATCATAATATCTTCTTTCTTTTGGTTCTTCCTTGTGGTTCATTTGCTTGCTTGCTTCATTTGTTGAAGCTTCTTGACTTTGTTATCTTTTTCCAATCTTTGATCCTATCTAGTGTGATTCCTTCCGAATATTCGTCATTGGATATGTGCATTTGATTCCACTCAAATTATGAGAAATGCACACGCTATGGAGGAACTCTCACTATTTTGGCCTTCTAAATTTTTCATCCATTTCGGCAATTGGTGCCAATGGGGGAGAAGTTTGGAGGGTTTAAGGGAATTTGGTTATGTCTTTGCTTTGTGCTTAAGCATGTGCCTTTATTGCATTGCATCTTGTTGCTTTGCATAGTTGAATATTTAGAGGAAACTCCACTAGGCTTTGAATGCCATTATATGCAATGAAAGTCAAGATCATTCACACATGCATATATTATGGGGGAGTTTGCTCTATATATTCAACTTATTTGTTACTTAAATTCCTTATATAAACCCTCTCAAAGAGATTGTCATCAATTACCAAAATGGGGGAGATTGAAAGTGCATGGAGCCCCCAAATGTGGTTTTGGTAATTAATGACAATCCCTATGGACTAATGTTTGCATTGAGTTATATTTGTAGGAGTTGTCCATAGGCAATTCTTGAACCATTTGTTGGCTTCAAGGTTGCAATAAGAAGAAATTGATGAAGGATATCAAGTGTCAAGTATGTCTTGAAGATGAAGATGAAGTGAGCCCTCAAGTTATCTCAAGACATCAACATGATGAAGAATGAAGAAATGAAGTGCAAGTTCAAGATGAGCCAACCCGAAGAGATCATATGCTTGATGCTTGCCATCCATATGGTGTTCATGGATTTGTGAAGATGTGCCGAAGAAGAAGCTCTCCCATGGTGGATTATGGGGGAGCAATCCACAAGACTTCATCAAGAAAGCACAATCAAGAAAGGCGTTCCATCTTGTTGAGGTCAAGATTGTCATCATCGAGCTCAAGTGGAATGCGCAAGTATAAGGTTTGCTCTTGATAGGGTTTCTTTCTCACCGGTCTCATAGTGTAGTTGGAGACCGGTTTATAGTTTAGTTGCCGTACTATCAAGAGGGCTCTCGAGTGAGTAACTCGATCGTATCGTTCGGAGAGAGCTCAAACCTTTGCATCCTTGCATCATCTTTCTTGGTTGTTATTTGGACCTTATCCATGTGATGTTTTAGAGCTTGTGCTTATTCTCATGACAAGCTCTAGTTCATCGAAAACGGATTTCGCATAGATCACTTGTTGCGTTTTCGAGTTTGGTTCATCATCTTACTTGGTTTTATTTGGATATTATCCATGTGATGTTTTAGAGATTGTGCTTATTCTCATGACAAGCTCTAGTTCATTGAGAATGGTTTTTCCATGAGCAACTTGTTGCATTTTCAAGATTGGAGGTTTTACCGGTATGTCTTTTTGAGATAGGTCAAACCTTTCATCATTTGTTTCTATCCTCCTTTGCTGGACTATGATGTTTCTATGCATATTGTTGTAGAGCTCGTTGTTGTGATTTCAACGAGCCCAAGATCATCGAAATCGGAGTCCGGATGCAAAAGTTCTTAAGGTTTTCGTATGGGTGTTTAAGCAAAAACGTTTGGTGAGGATGGCCCTGGCTGGAGCCTCCACCCAGCCCTGGCCGGAGCCTCCACCCAGCCCACGGCTGGAGCCTCCCAAGGTACCGCTCGTGGTACCCAGCCCACGGCTGGAGCCTCCAGGCAAGGTACCGCTCGCGGTACCGCTTATTGCCCTTTTCCACACTGTGTTGTTCCAGGGGGTTTGGGAGGCTCGGCGGTACTAGGGCCGGTACCACGGCCAGAGCCTCCGGCCTCCCCCTCCCGGCCCGCGCCTCCTTGCCCCGCTCGCCTCGCTCTCTCTTCCACGCGCAGCACCCACGGGCGGTAGTACCGCCCCTAGCTGGCCGGTACTACCGGCCCCAAGTGGAGGCAGGCAGAAAATGTGCCCCCCTTTTAAGCTTCCCTTTCTCTCTCTCTTGGAACTCCTTCTTCCTCCTCTCTCTCAAGCCTCTCTCTCCTCCATTGTTGTTGACATTTTGAAGCTTGAGATCTTTCTCCCCTTCCCATGATTCTTGCATCTATTTGAGAGAAAGATTGAGGGGATCTAGATCCACACTTTGACCAAACCAAATCATCTCTTTGTGAGTGAATCTTTGGGATCTAGATCTTGGAGAATTTTGTGTTCTCCTCTTTGTTCTTCCTCTCTTATTCCCCCAATAGCTTTTGTAGCTTTGTTGGAATTTGAGAGAGAAGGACTTGAGCATCTTTGTGGTGTTCTTGCCATTGCATTTGGTGCATCGGTTTGAGTTCTCCACGGTGATTCGTGGTGGTGAAAGCAAGAAGGTTGTTACTCTTGGGTTCTTGGAACCCTAGACGGATTCTACGCCTTTGTGGCGATTTGTTGGGAGCCTCCAATTAAGTTGTGGATGTGTGCCCCAATCTTTGTGTAAGGCCCGGTTTTCGCCTCGAAGGAAATCCCTTAGTGGAACCGTGACCTAGGCCTTTGTGGCGAGGGTCACCGAAGATTTAGGTGAGGCGCCTTGGCGTTCGGTGTGTGGTGTGAGTACCGCATCTTGGGGTGAGGCCTTTGTGGCGTTGGTGTGCATCGAGCAACCACACCTCAAGGTGAGTCTCTTGTGGCGTTCGGGAGCACTAAGCCACCGCACCTCTCCACCGGAGATTAGCACTCGCAAGAGTGTGAACTCCGGGATAAATCATCAGCTCCCGCGTGCCTCGGTTATCTCTATACCCGAGCTCTTTACTTATGCACTTTACCTTGTGATAGCCATCGTGCTTGAAGTATATATATATATCTTGCTATCACATACTTGCTTGTATTGCTTAGCATAAGTTGTTGGTGCACATAGGTGAACCATTGCTTAGAATAAGTTGTTGGTGCACATAGGTGAACAATAGTATATAGGCTTTGGGCTTGACAAAGTAAACGCTAGTTTTATTCCGCATTTGTTAAGCCCATCTCGTAAAAGTTTTAAATCGCCTATTCACCCCCCTCCCTCTAGGCGACATCTGTGTCCTTTCACAAGTGAAGATGAGGGCGATTCTCGCCCAATCTTCAGATCTGGATGAAGCGATCGATGCTTTCGGCGAGAAAGCGAAGGATACCTGGACCGATGCGGAGAAGCGGAAAGACCGTAAGGCTTTATCGTTGATTCAACTCCATCTGTCCAATAATATTCTGCAGGAAGTGTTGCAGGAGAAAACCACCGCCGAGTTATGGGTCAAACTAGAGGAGATCTGTTTGTCCAAGGATCTCACGGGCAGATTGCACGTGAAGATGAAGCTGTTCTCGCATAAGTTGCAAGAGGGAGGTTCGGTAATGAATCACCTATCTTCCTGGAAAGAGATTGTTTCTGATTTGCAGTCTATAGAAGTTAAGTATGAGGATGAGGATTTAGGTCTTCTTCTTTTATGCTCGCTGCCTAATTCTTTCAGTAATTTTCGTGACACCATATTATTGAGCCGTGACAAACTAACTCTCGCGGAAGTTTATGATGCTCTCCAACAAAAGGAGAAAATGAAATCTATGGTGCAGGCTGAAAGTTCGTCCTCCAAGGCGGAGGCATTAGAGGTCCGTGGCAGGCCTGAGCAGCGAGATAACTACTACCACAACAACAGAGATAAGAGCAAGGGCGACAGAGGTCGCTCAAAGTCCAAAGGACGTGACAAGTTCTGCAGGTATTGTAAGAAATCTAACCACAATATTGATGATTGTTGGAAGCTGCAGAACAAGGAGAAAAGGAACGGAACTTACCAACCGAAAAATAATGATGGTAATGGTAAGGCTGCCGTTGTCACCGGTAAGGGTGAGGCTGCTGTTGTTGCTGGTAATGATGGTAGAGATAGTTCTGATGGAGATTGCTTAGCTGTCTTGGCTGCATGTGTTTCACGTGATGATGAATGGATTCTTGATACTGCATGTTCGTTTCATATTTGCTGTAACAAAGATTGGTTCAGTTCTTATGAGTCTGTGCAGAGTGGAGATTTTGTGCGTGTGGGGAATGACAACCAGTGCAGCATTGTTGGCATTGGTTATGTTCAGATTAAGACCCATGATGGGATGACACGCACGTTGACAGGAGTGAAACACATACCCTCCATGGCGAGGAATTTGATCTCTTTGAGTACCCTTGATTGTGACGGGTACAAGTACAAAGGTGGGAACAAACTTTTGAAGGTATCATCAGGTTCTCTCATTATTATGATTGGTGATATGAATTCTGCGAAATTATATGTCCTTAGAGGTAGCACTTTGCCTGGTATTGCTGCTGCTGTTAGTTCTGATGAATCTAGTAAGACTAACCTTTGGCATAAGCGTCTTGGACATATGAGTGAGCTTGGCATGGCAGAATTGACAAAGAGAGAGCTAATTGATGGCTGCGATTTTGGTAAGCTTGAGTTCTGTGAGCACTGCATCTTTGGTAAGCATAAAAGAGTAAAATTTAATGCTTCCGTTCATACCACCAAAGGCATTTTAGATTATGTACACGCTGATGTTTGGGGTCCGTCCCGTAGAACTTCTAATGGTGGTGCTAATTACATGCTTACTATTATTGATGATTACTCAAGGAAAGTGTGGCCATATTTCCTGAAACATAAATCTGATGTTTTTAATGCTTTTAAGAAGTGGAAAGTTATGGTAGAAACCCAAACTGAAAAGAAGGTTAAGATACTCCGTACTGACAATGGTATGGAATTTTGTTCAAATGAATTTGATGAGTTTTGCAGCAATGATGGGATGGTAAGACATCATACCATTCCGTACACCCCTCAACAGAATGGCGTGGCTGAACGCATGAACAGGACCATTATTTCGAGGGCTCGCTGCATGTTGTCTAATGCAAAGATGCATAGAAGTTTTTGGGCTGAAGCAGCCTCCACCGCATGTTATCTCATCAACAGGTCACCTTCTGTTCCACTTGATAAGAAAACTCCAATTGAGGTATGGTCTGGTTCGCCTGCTGATTATTCAGATTTGAGAGTTTTTGGTTGCACTGCTTACGCTCATGTTGATAATGGAAAGTTGGAGCCAAGGGCTGTTAAGTGCATCTTCCTTGGTTATGGTTCAGGAGTTAAGGCATATAGATTATGGAATCCTGAAACTAAGAAAATTGTGTTGAGCAGGAATGTCGTTTTTAATGAGGCGGTTATGTTTAATGATAGTCCGTCTACTGATATTTCTGATGCTATTGATTCTCCTGATGTTTCTGATGATGAGCAGCACAGAATTGGCGTGCAGGTGGAGCACGCAAAGGAGAATGAAAATGTGGTTCCTGAAACCAACAATGATGATAATGATGTTCCACCTTCACCATTTTTTGTTCAGCGACAAGGACGGTCTATTGCTGCTGACCGCCCTAGGAGAAATATTGCACCTCCTACCCGATTAATTCAAGAATGTGATATTGTTGATTATGCTTTGAGTTGTGCTGAACAGGTGGAGCATGATATTGAACCAGCTACATATACTGAAGCCATTGCTTCGGTTGATAAAGAGAAGTGGGTAGGTGCGATGCAAGAAGAGATGCAATCGCTTGAGAAGAATGGCACATGGGATGTTGTGCACTTGCCTAAACAAAAGAAGGCTGTCCGCTGCAAGTGGATATTTAAAAGAAAGGAAGGTTTGTCTCCTAATGAGCCTCCACGGTTTAAGGCAAGGTTAGTAGCAAAAGGTTTCAGTCAAATTCCAGGTGTTGATTATAATGATGTATTCTCCCCGGTTGTGAAGCATAGTTCTATTCGTGCTTTCTTTGGTATTGTTGCTATGCATGATCTTGAGCTTGAGCAGCTAGATGTAAAGACTGCTTTTCTGCATGGTGAGTTGGAGGAGGAGATATATATGGACCAACCTGAAGGTTATGTTGTGCCTGGTAAGGAGGATCTTGTTTGCAAATTAAAGCGGTCCCTTTATGGTCTGAAACAGTCGCCACGACAGTGGTATAAAAGGTTTGATTCATTTATGCTTACACATGGTTTTGAGAGATCTCAGTATGATAGTTGTGTGTATATCAAGTTTGTTAATGGATCACCTATTTATTTGCTGCTATATGTTGATGATATGTTGATTGCTGCCAAGAGCATGAAAGAGATCACTATTTTAAAGAATCAATTAAGTAGTGAGTTTGAGATGAAGGATCTTGGTCCTGCTAAGAAAATACTAGGCATGGAAATTAAAAGGGACAGAAAGTCTAGTTTGTTGTTTCTTAGTCAGGAAAAGTACATTGAGAAAGTTCTTCATCATTTTAATATGCATGATGCAAAGTCAGTTACTACTCCAATTGCTTCTCATTTCAAGTTGTCAGCTTTGCAATGTCCTAGCTCTGAAGATGATATTGAGTACATGTCTCGAGTTCCCTATTCTAGTGTTGTTGGTTCCTTGATGTATGCCATGGTTTGTTCACGTCCTGATCTGTCATATGCTATGAGTTTGGTCAGTCGATACATGGCTAATCCTGGTAAAGAACATTGGAAAGCTGTTCAGTGGATTTTCAGGTACCTTCGCGGCACATCAAAAGCTTGCTTGAGGTTTGGCAGGATTGGTGAGGGACTCGCCGGATATGTGGATTCAGATTATGCTGGCGATTTGGATAAGAGAAGGTCCCTCACAGGTTATGTGTTTACTGTTGGTGGATGTGCTGTTAGCTGGAAGGCTACTTTGCAGGATGTTGTTGCACAATCTACTACTGAGGCTGAGTACATGGCTATTGCTGAGGCAGGTAAAGAGGCTGTTTGGCTGAAAGGTTTATATGCTGAGTTTTGTGGAGATGATTCTTGCATTAAGTTGTTCAGTGACAGTCAAAGTGCCATTTATCTTACTAAAGATCAGATGTTCCATGAGAGGACAAAGCACATTGATATTAAGTACCACGCAATCAGAGATGTGGTTGCAAAAGGTAAAGTGAAGGTATGCAAGATTAGTACTCATGATAATCCTGCTGATATGATGACTAAGCCTGTCCCTGTGTCCAAGTTTGAGCTTTGCTCAAGCTTGGTTGGTATAATTGTTTAGCCCAAGTGGCTATTGGCGCCAGCAAGTGTTTTCTTTGTTGATTCAGGTGATTGTTGAAGTTCATGCTACAAGGAATTTGTCTCAAGGTGGAGTTTGTTATATTGTGATCCAAATTCCAAGAAGAGGCTAACTTCGACGAGCGGAGCGAGGCCCGTCGCCGGTAGGCTTGGGGACGAGCGAAGCCCACACCGAGGCCCAGCAGGTGCACCGGTGCGGGGGGCGAAGCCCCCCGCGGTACGGATCGTTGCCACCGTCTATATATATTTCCTGTAAGCCGCCGCTAGGGTTTCATCGCATCTTTGTACACCCACGGCGTTTGTAAACACCACCGAAATAGTGAAGTTTTGCTGGCTGCCCGTTTTTTCTGTTGCAAGGGACGTTAAAATGTGCAGTGTTTTATTTTTCGTTCTTCGTTTATTGTGCATCTCCATTATAACAAGCTTGACTAGATCATGACCCGGACATGACTCACACTTGTTTATAGCCAAATCGGCAACTTGTCACCGCTTTCTTCGTCGGACACTCGGAGTATTCACCGTGACGTCTCATGCGTACGTCATGCTCTTGTCTCCGTATACATCATCCGCACCCCGGTGGTTCACCCGCCGTTACATGATTTAGCATCTGTTGAGCTCTACTTCCTAAAGAAAACTTAGTTCGAATCTCTTTCTTCTATTCAGAATTCTACGACTACCTTGGTACCTGTTTATAGTGGTATTACATATTTCGAAATTAAACTTTGGTTAGTAATTTAGTCAATAAAAAAATTATATATATCATAAAATTTATACCATTTGATACATATTCAAAAGAAGTTTTCAAAGTTATATTTTTTATGATATACATTTTATATTTTATTAACTAAACTAGTAGTTAAACCGTATAGAGGGAGTACCTCCGATCCCAATTAATCAGGGTCAGACACTAGCGTGTACTTCGTGCGTGAGTTCGCGCCAATCTAATTCGAACGAAAATAGTACTCCCTCCGTTCTGAAATACTCTTCATTCTAGGTTTAAAATTTATTCTGAAATACTCTACATTCTAACTTTTAGTTAATAAGAATATGAAAAACGAAGTTGTCATCCTTTATCTATTGGATGTCACTATTTTTGATGTACCTTGGATTGATTGTTTACCAATTTTAATAGTACTAATAAATGTACTACTAATTAAGTAGTACTCTATAATTTTTTTTTTGTAGAATGTAGATTAAAAGAGAACAGAGGGAGTTCTACTTAATAGTTTCTCCATGCCGCGTGTTTGTACTCGTGAAGTTAAGAGCATCTCCAGTCGCGTCCCCCAAACGTCGTTTGGGGGAGGGTGGACAAGAAATGGGAAAATCGCGTTCCAATCGCGTCCCTCAAAACTAAATAGCGCCCCATTTTATGTCCGGCGTCCCTGGTAGAGTCTCTACCGGGGACGCTGGACACAAATACAACGTTCGGACACATGTATGGAGCCCCTACTCCCCACATGTCATTCTCTTTTCTCGCACTTTCTCTCACCTACTTTTCCCACATGGGGTGGTCCCCTCTATTAAAATACATGTATCCGAAAGCTGTTTGTGGGACGCGGCTGGGAAGGCCCTTTTTTTTGTACAGATTTTTGGTCTCTTTTTGTCCGGCGCGGTCCTAAACATGCCCCAAATCGTTTGTGCCGAACGTTTTTTGAGGGACGCGGATGGAGGATTGAGATTTATAGCTTGGTCTTCCAAACCTCCTCCGCTCCTCGTACGAACGAAGATTCTTTCAAGGTAGTGGATAGACTTAATCGTACAAACAACCCGGATTATTAAGCATAACCTGTTTCTCGGCAAGTTCTTTTCATGTCAAGTTGTTGTCGCTTGAGGAGGAACCCAACTTTCACATGAGTATGACGTTTGCTATTATTAGGTAGTGACATCACAAACTTCAACATCTTATCATGCTGAATTAGTCATGGTGTGCGGCATCAAGACGATGCAAGCATAAAGAGTTCACACTTAGCCCAGTGTGCATAATTCATAGTTTTGCCTATTGTGCATGTCAACTAATTGCAAACGAGAGACTATGATACAAGGTTTTTCTGCTCCCGGGCTCATATGATCCTGCTCAAATAACTCTTTTAGAAAAATAGCAAATGCTGCCAACATCAACAAATACGGTACCCTCTCCCGGCACGAGTGATCGTAGAAAACACCCACAACGTCTTTAATAACCGTAACTTGGTATTTCGAGTGTATGGACTATTTATGCATTTTACTCTTTGAGACATTGAGAGGATGTACAAAAACCTTACATACGCCTAAACAAAAACAACCAAGTGGTGAACTAGGGCATTAATTGTGATTGGGAACACAACATGTCATTTTGTATAAAAACCATGCAATTAGAAGTATACACTCCAGGAAATAGCGGGAACAACAACAACCACAAAAAAAAAGGGTCAACATAGGTATTTGGCTGTCAGACACAGATATGTATGTCAACATATCTTCATATGCCAGTGAAGTGGTTGATCATTGACACATATATGGCCGTCAACATATCTTCCTAAGCCGACAAAGTGGTTGACTGTTGGTACAGGCTAGCTGTCAAACGATAGTGTCCGTTTGACAATATCCCTAGTATGTTGATGGTTCGGCCATCGGCATCACAACCATATAGCACCGGCTGACATTCCCAAGGAAAGTTGTTGTGCATGTGGAGTTCCCAAGGAAATCCTCGCGACACAAGGAAGCCAACCATGTGTCCCACTCATCAACATCTTGGAGTTCTAATCTTGGAGAGGTGGGCTACTCAAACTGCATCAGGCTAACATTCGAACCCATGTATAATATGAGGATTCGAGACCCGCAAGAGGATCAAGTTTTTAGATCCACTGAGGTGCAAGGCTTAAAGGTTCAAACTCATAGAAGTAAGTAGAATCTAGAGCGCTCAACTTCATCCCCATAGATTCATCAAGTTCCCCATCAAATTTGTTGGAATCCCCATTATAATCACAATTGTACCCCATCATCACTTTGAATCCAATCCAACTAGGAGTAGAGTTACCACATAGCCTCATCGTACGCTTGCGGGTCACCCAGAATTTAATCATGGATGAATACTTATGCCATCTTATAACAATCTAATTCTTTGTTCATTTTCTTTCCATGATCCTAGTCAATTGATTGAGCAACTAAATCATGATTCCATTGCCAACTAAATTAAAACCATTGTCCTCGCTTATGCTAATCCAAGGTCGATGTTGCCTATGCATTGTAGTATAAGGCCTAGCCACCTAGGGGAAGGGGGAGGCCCGGGGGAAGGGGGAGGCGATGGAGCAACTCAGGCTACATCATATATCCCTTGTAGTCTGCTAACATTTGCATAATATACAAATATTATGAACAATTATGAGCAACCTTTAGTATTTGTAAACTTATGTCTCCCTTTTGGTCTGACCTCCTTCTCCTTATGGCGACATTTTCACTACCATGTCCAAACATCACCGCTCCTGTCTCACCGGGACTAGTATGAATTTTCTAAACATGGGTACTCAACCATGGATGAATAGTTAAATTGAAAAAATACACTGGTGCATGCCCCATGTTTGTAACATTAGTTCAAAAGTATATAACTTCAGTTAAACCGAAAAAGTAACAGATGAAGAGTACATTACATGATTTAACCGTGCAAGTTACCAATTTCTCTCGTTTTGATGTAGGATAGATATCATTGTATTTATCTTAAAATTTAGCAGGAGTAACTATGATGTCAATATATATGTGCACGATTTATTTCAAAAATATGTGAAACTTACAAATACATTTTTTACGGTTCTAAATCAAGATCATGAGTGGATCAACACGTAATGTTCACGCCAAGATTAGCTATTCAAACGTATTTTTCATGGCTAGCTGATAAATGGCAACATTCTCAAAATAGTGAAGCAACAAGGCAAGCATTACAAACTATATACGGTATCTTGCTATCTCCTCGATGTCCTTTTTCAAAACCTGAAGTAGAATGCACACAAATACACACAAGCACGCCACCGCACCTGTAAACTCACAGAAAGTGTAGCGAAGACTGGAGACACGGAGCTTCAAGATTGACGAAGTAACCTAGACGTGCCGCTCCTTAGTAAATCGGCGCTTTTCACCTCAAAAATATTCCGCTTTAATATGACGTATATAGAATGTTATACATGTATGAATTGATTTTTAGGGAGCTAAAATGCAATCAACCCCCACTTCGAACCAAGGAGTAATCTCCATGTTTTGTTTCCTACTACTATTCCCACTGGTAAATTCAGGCGCAAGTGCGGGGAATGATGTTTTGGCACATGTGAGCATATGCTCCCTTTATTTTGAAATGCATGTTACACATTTTTTGAAATTTAGAAAAAAAACTGAAACGAAAAATCCGCACATACATCTTCACGTGCTACGCGCTGGCAAAGTCGTTTCATGAAAAATCGACTTGTCGTGTGGCGTGTGTAAAATAGACAAAATTCAATGCTAAAAATAAGACTTTTCAGAAAATAAATTTTCTCTTTTTTACGTAGACCATAAAAAATATTGGTTTCTTGCGAAACTTGACGAACGTATATATAGTATGGAGATGTACATGTAAAGTTTTTCATCAATTTTTTTCGATATTTCAAAATATAATTTTTTGGTAGAGGAAGCATATGGCCCCGGGAGCCGAATTAAATTTTCGCGCAAGTGCGTTTAATTTTTTGTTTTTGTACAGAGAAGAGCGTTTACTAGTATTGCGCTATTGTGAACAGCAGTGGGGACAAAAGACATGTCTGATTCAGGATGTGCGATGCACGGCCGGCCCACCTATGAAATAGACACGGCGGCCGGTCAAGACCCGAGAATTGGAGTCGAGTCAACTAGCAACGCCAAGTCGTTGTACGCGAGCTGAGAACGTGCCCACTTGAGACACTCGACTTCTCCAACAAAAACCAAATCGATCTTTTCCATCCGATCTGTGCTTCACTTGGCAGCGATAAAAGATGACGTACAACGGATGACGCCCTCTATGATATATCTACAGGATGTCACCAGGAGGCAAGTCAGGGTCCATTCAGTCGCCAAGTCATCAGGCCCCAACCAATAATAACGAGGTTGATGTTGTCTGCTAAGCAGCAACTGGACAACTAGCTGGTTGGTGCCGGTCAAGCAGGTCAATTCTTCTTTCAGGTCACATTCTTTTAGCTCTAAAAAAATTAGCACCACGTGGAGCCAACAAAGTTACAATTGAACGTCGTGTACGTGTGGTTGTGTATTAGTCTGCGCCTGCGTGCGTCACGTGCTCACGCACTCCGCTAGCCTAATGGCGTCACTTGCTGGCGTCCGCTTAAAAGCTTTAGTTAGAAACGCTCTAACGATAGCTAGGTATCAAGTAGAATTCCCAAGATTGCTAAGACAAAATACAAGTATGTATCACCTTACATATAATAATCTCCACTTTTGATCTTTGAACTCTCAACAAAGCTGTGCTTCCTTGTTCATTCGCATCGACCCTGATGTTAGTCCATCCCGCCCAACGACTCGCTCGCCCGCATCTCCCTACCGAAATGATGCCAAGCTCATTCTTGCCATCACATTCCTCACAGGAACCCTCCATCGATGTGTTTGCCAGAGGAATTCGTTGGTCAATTCATGCCACTACACTCCTCACTTTCTACGGGGAGGCGCAACTAGCGAGTTAGCCTGAAGCATGCGGCGCGATGGGTGGTATTATGGACATACATACGGTGCAAGTGAAAAGGTGCATGATAGTAAGGTGTTGCCTATCATTATGGGCAACTTACATGTGTCGGTGTTAGATAGGTGGCGATGACGCTAGGGTGGCATGGCGGCAGACACGATGCTACATCCAGGAAAGGGAGAGAGAAACCGCCGAGCGAGAGCAATTGGGCCAGGACTTGGTGATTTCACTTATTTGCGTTGCGGGGTGTGCATAACGGTTTGCTTGGGTGAACTGGTTCTCTTTGTCCATGTCATTGTTTTGCTTTGATCATATAAGAGGTGAACTTTGTCAAGACTCAAGGATTCGTTTAGTCCTTCCCATGAGGATCCTTTTGAGCATCTCTACGATAAGTATGTTCAAACTATGTCTTTTTTCATTAATTCTTCATTAGTTTTTTTTCCAATAAATGAAGACTTTTTTTTGTAAATACAAAACAAGCATAAAATTAACATTCTCAAGATTTCGAGGAGGAAAGTGAACTTCCTATCTATTATATACTAAAAGCAAAATACGAAAGAAAAATAAAGCAACCAGGTTTGTCCACATATGCTTAAAATATTTGCTATGTTGATCCTAATTTTAACGGCTGAGATTAAAAAATAATAAGCATTACGTACAACAATGAATATGTACATATAAATACATGACACGTAAGTAGAAAAAAAACTCTGATGAAATCTAGCCGAAACTTGCCATAACACAATACCTGACCGAACCCTGTAAAAGGAATCTAACCGGACTCCCATAATTTATGGGACGTGCAAAGCAAGGCCGGTTCAGTTTGAAGAAAAAATAAATCTGGTAGTACTCTTTATGTTAAGCCATAGTAGCTTACGTGCAAAGATATAACTCTTATTTTTTAATAAAAACTGGAAGACGGAAGACATATCTGTAGCTGCAACCGTTAAGAAAATAATCACGTGCCCTTGCTAGCTAGAAAAAAATCGTGGTACTATTAGTGCTCGCTCGACTCATAATTATTTTGCAATCTAGATTTAGTCAAAGTTAAACTCTATAATATTTAATTATTTATTTGTTAAAAATTATTAACATCTATATTGCATCTACAGTATTAGAATCTTTACAAAGTGTATTTTAATATTATATGCATTTGACACCGTGAATATTGATAGTTTTTCCAATATTTTCGGTAAAATTTTCTTTACGAAAAAAACTAGGCATTAAAAGGAACTTGCGACAATACAAAGCATCTCAACGAAAACGAAAATTACAATGAAGTTCTTGAGATGTTTTTCGTCTTAACCCCTAGATCATGTCAACAGCGTGCTGCCGCTACTGTTCCTACCTAAGTAGGCCTGATGTTGTTGCTTCGGGATGAAAAGTTATTGAACAGGTTAAGAAGACTAGATCCTGCTCGGAGACGAAAAGGAATAAGTAATCGTCGATCGAGCTCCCTGGCGATCTGGAAATCCCCACAGCCAGAAGAAGCGTTCAAGAATCACACCACTCCCACAACCTTCTCGACGCGCCCGCCGAGATGGAGCTAAATCCTAGGAGACATTATTGAACGAGGCGCCGCCGCGCGAACAAACTTAACCCTAACACCAGAAAATGGAGCCCTCCCACCGATGAGGACCAAAATCCACCACGCCTCCATTGCCTTAAGGTGGAGAAACTCTAATCGCTTGTGTAGGGACCTCTCGGGGTTAAGGGGTACCCACGCGCTTCATTTTATATATTTTTGGTCAAACTTAAAAAAGTTTGACTTCACCTAAACGTAGAGCATGAAGTAAATAAAAAACCGAGGAATTGTATAATTCATCCTGGATGGACCAAATGCATATTGTAGACTAAAAGACTCCCGTGTTGCAGAAAAATAGACTAAAAGGAGCCCTTCCCAATGTTAAAGGAAAGATTCAAATGATGCATTTGCATCTAAGAAAACCTGATACAAGACATAATTGACAGTCAGGTAAGAATAGTAGTCTCTTCGATTGCACCAACATATTTGTTTGATCATATGAGTACGTAACAGAATCAAAATATAGTTTCGGTGCAACGGACTAGCTCGAAGAAACAAATCCTCCAAATTGTTCAATTTACGTTGTTTTAGATGTTCTAAACATAATGATTGCCATAAAATGAACAATTCATGGCAAATATACATGAAATGGTTCAATTCTAAAATTTACAATCTACAAAAGTCGGCAACTACAATATTTTATAAGGAGACAATACGAAACTAAATTTGAAAACAACTAGAAGTATAAAAAATATTGAACCGACAAAACAAGCATTGATAAGAGTAATTTACAAAGTATTTTAGGGAAAATGTTATAAGGCATAAATCATTCAGGTCTGGAAAAAAGACATGTTGGAACAAAATAAACGCAACATAAAAAACTTCGTCAAGCTTCGTTGAAGTCAACAAATTCCCAGCATCTTTATTTAATCCATAAATTTCACTACTGATATCATGGTTGATTCCAAACATTTTTCTAAATGATGTATATTCCTACTATGTACAACCTGGAAACGAGAGATCAAACACATACTCTTTTAAAATTTAGGATTATTTCTTAAGATTTTAAGCTCGAGTTAGAGAAAATAGAGGCTGGTAAATTTCATGTTAGTATTTACAGTTGGATATCACCATTTCACATTTATTATTGAAATGGTTGGTATGATGTGGTAGTAATTATTCTCCCAAAAATGACAGATGATTAAATTAAGTTTTCCATGTTTTTTTATCGACCATTATTTTTTTCCACTAGAGCCATATTGATCCATTTGCACATATAGATGTCATTTTTTTTGACATTTATATATATATTTTTAGAAATAAAAATTCCTATAAGAAAATGACCTCTGAATTTCTAAACCATCTTTTATTTTCTATATTGAGGGAAGAGAAATTCCATGTGTACAAGATAACTAATAAATATTGGTTCCTCTAATCCTTAATAAGATCTGTTGTTTTACTTTAAATTTGACTAAAAATAAACAAAAATTATAACACATATAATGAATCAGATGGACTATTACTTTTTATAAAAAAATAAAGTTGATGCCCTCGCATTTGCGAGGGCCACTGTGCTAGTTTTAAAACTAATGGGACGAGGAAGCCTTTTGTAGAGAAAAGTTGGCATCTTAAAAGAACCCATACATCACTTTGTTTATAAAACTCATGTAAAACACCAGGATTTGGATAGATGATTAGACATATATCATTTAGCATCTTCTTTTTATTCCCATTATTGTTTGTTCATGGGACATATTTATATATAGAAATCATTTGCAAATATGCAATTTAAAATAAGATACCAAATTTACCAAAACACACATTGGAATCAATGGACTTACAACACAATCTAGCACGATAAGCAATAGGGGGGCTATGGAGAAAGAAAAAAAGGGAGAAACGGGGAAAAATGGGAAGAAGGGAGCAGGGACGGGGGAAGGGGGGACATGACCATTGTTGGTGGCCAAAGGATAATAGTTGAGCCACATAGCAGTGCTTGATCGGCGCCGCACGATTATGGCAGAAATAAACCTAAAAGGAGTTATATATGGCCATTTCCATGCACCGATATACTTCAGCGCATTAACTAAAATAGTTTGGAATATTCTCGACCATTTTATTAGCCACTGCATTAATCAGAGCATGCATGAACTCTGCGTCATTCTTAAGTGAATTCACCATCTCATCCACTAGGAGCTTCTGAAAATCTGGCGTTAAAACCTTCCTCGAGGCAGGCTGCATGGTCGACCACGGCCCTTGTTTTACCGGATCAAGCGTGATCGTCTGGCCCGACGAGTTGAGGAAGAACGAGCATGGTAGGGACCCAGCCTTGCCAGCGGACTCATTGCATGTGGATCCTTCAGCCAAGGATTGAGCATGGTTGTGCTCTCCCTCGTAGGTCGCAACCAGCATTGACGTGTCCTCGGCATTTCTCTGCACCTGCCCAGATAAAATTTCAGCAGAATTGCACTCATTCACTCGGTTAAAAGTAGGGCCCGTTTTACTAAAAAATAGTTCATATGTCTCATTACCCATTCGCTAGTTATAAATCGATCGAGAATAAGGTCAGTTTTAGGTGGACTCTAGTGTCATTAGATTTGGTCATGATTCGTACATGTGAGAATTGCACACTGATGTGTAATTGCATATGGGTATGCAATTATACATCTTTTTTTCTAATTACACATAAATTATAGATAATATTGGTTGACCAAGAATTAAGTTCGTTACAGATCTGTCGAGAACCACTATCCTTTGCATTATTACAAGATGGGAATACCTTCTTCTTGACCGGGCAAGATGGAGCAAATGCGCATCGAAAGTAGCCTCTGGGGTACGGGTTGTCGCGCGTCACCTTTTGCCCGTACTTCCTCCACTGGTACCCGTCCTCCACGATCTGCGTCCACGCAAAGGGGTCAAGCACTCAAGCTATACAGCCCGCGACTGCGTGATGCCAATGCATTCTTGGAGAGTGTTCGTTGCACTTACGAGGTTGGCGTCGGAGTCAGACGGCTCAGCCCGCGTGGAGACGGTCCTGATCTTCGACCGAACCTCCACCTTCACGCCGACGGCCTCCTCTCTCGCTGCATTGGCCACGGAGCCGCTCGGCGTCGTCGCGGCAATGGCTGACGCCGGCGACTTGGCGAGAGTACGCAGGTGGGGGTGATCGGCGAGCAAGGCGCCGAGCGTGCCGGCGAGCCGCCGGTTCTCATCCTGCACCCGCCTCAGCTTCTCCTCGAGACCCTCGGCCTGCTCAGAGTTGAAGCACGCACGCACGGAATGATCATCAACTGCAGTTGCAAGAATAACATGAATAGATCAGGCAACCAGAGGTCATCACTGACCCACCTTCACAGAGCGGGCGAAGAGCGGGAGAAGCCCGGCGCCGTCGGCCGGAGATGAGCCGTCGCCATTGTCCATGGCTTCTCCCTCTCAGGAACAGTGCACCAGGCGTCCCTAGATGATAGCTAGACGCGCCCAGGTACGACCTAGCTAGTGTACGCACGTTGAGAAATGCGAAGAATCGTGAAGCTTGTAAAGTTGTAGGGGAAGGAAGTAATCTCGTGTTCGCGTTATCCATTGACTTGACCGAACGGATGCATCCATCGACCAATTTGCTGACGACCCCCATGTGTGTCACACTTTGTGCGAGTATATGTCATTCGCATGACGCTCTCCCCAGCGCATGTTCTTACGTCAGCAAAGATGATTGATGTCAACGACTCCTAGGCTCGTACAGTATGACAATCGATTTTGGTCAAGTTCTTTTTAAAACTTTCAAGCAAGTTTCTTGAATTATAACACTCGTCAAAGAGTACACGAGAAACAAAATCAGGGGATCAACTAACCAAACCTCCACCTGACTAGCTCCCTCCATTACCTTCTCGCGGACATTGTTGGAAAGTCTCCACAAGCAAAGCTATCAGCCACCGGCAGTCATCAATGACCTCCACACTTGTACCTCTATACTCATCAGGATCTAGTACAGCTTGTACCACTTCCATGGAGTCTGACGACTCAACCATCAAGGCATCAACCATTGACACCCGACCTGCTTCCCAAGTCTCAATCCAGTGAGGAAAGTCGGTGCTTCCATTGACGCAACATCGATTGCATATTTGCATATGCATTATAGTCACAACATGCAGCAACCAAATTCCCTCTAGAATCCCGCAGGATAGCTCCAGTGACTCGCCTTCCCCTGAGTCGGAGAGGAAGGACATAGATTTTTGTCAAGGTTGGTGACCACGCCTTGCTAGATGTTTCTATTTTTACACATCTTCCTAAGCATAATGCAAATACACTGAAATCTCAGTTTTACTATGTGGAAAATTATCATATACTATTCTATATGCTTGCGAGCCCCTCAAATGCAGGTAATCCGTCGATGCCCAAGGACTAGTCATGGAGTACCAAATCGACGACCCATACCTTAAAAGGACATTGTTGAAGACTTGGGAGAGGTAGAAGCGTAAAGACAAGAAAATGAATAATACTCCCTCCGTCCCGGTTTATAAATCCTCCGTGTATTTCTAAGTTATAAATTTAACCACCGAGGTATGTATTACAATAAAGGTATGTTTTACTTTTTCATAATATAATTTTGTGTTATACGATTTATACTACGTTAGTTAAATTGAAAACTCAGAGGTACGCGCAGGATTTATAAACTGGACGGAAGGAGTAGTAGGTATTAGTATGTGGTGGCATCTTTAGAAACTACCCTTAGACAACACCAATGGTGTACTTTCTTCCCTTTTCTGTGGGTTTTCTTTCTTTCTTTTGAAACTAAGGGCGTACATTCCTCATTTTTCTATTCAGGAAAATGGAGTCATTAATTTCCCAAGAGCCAAATGCAAATTTGCGGCGATCATGCATGTGCGAGAATTGCTTAATTAAGCTTGACTAGATCATGACCCTCGCGTGACTTACACTTGTATATAGCCCATCTGGCCATCTGAGACTTGTTCAGCTTTCTCACTAGATTTCGCCATCACCTTGGTTACGTAAGCAATTGTATCGCAGCCTCGCAGGGTCCGTCATCCCTGGTTTCTAGTTTAGTCTCCATAACCGCCCTTTCCAATCCTTCTGGCACGTACGATGAAGAATCTTTGGGGCTACGTGATAGATAGACTATCTAATTGGTTCTCCAAATGATACTAGGATACTATTATATATATGTGTTGTACGATTTGGTAATTGCAAAGACTCAGCACACTAACTTATCTTAATGCCACAAAGCACTCAGACTATTAATTAAGCATATGCTTTTTTCTTGGCAAGTTCCACGTTCATGTCAACATGTGATTGTCGCTCGAGGAGGAATCCACCAGACACGCCAGCGATGACATCCACCCATCCGCAATTATTTGGTAAGGTGACATCAGAGTCTTGTGAAGCTGGATTACTCGTGGCCAGTGTATATTCTTTTCAAACCTCACCCTGTCACTTATTTTTGTGAAAAGGACACTAATATTAAAAGAAATATACGACAATACAAAGCACCAGTGACGATTAGCTGCAAATGAATGATTTTGAATCTTCAACCTATGCAATGAAGTTGGGATGTATGCATCATTTCGATGTAGAGGCTCATGGTACATTCTTGTTTTCAAAAAATAAAAGCTACTAAGTTTTGGTGCCCTGTGTAACTTGCTCCTGTGGATGTACAAGAAAGGTTGACACGAGCTAGGTACATAACTTCCTAAGAGCAAGTACAATAGAGTCCAGTCAGCTGACTATAAGATATTAAATAATATATCTTAGATGAGTTGGAGGAGAGAGAAGGGGAGAGAGAAGAGAGGTGAATAGTGACGCGCTCCTGGCACTTTGTGAAAGGTGGGCCATGTGTTAGTAAAGTAGTCTATTCTTATAGCCAACTATTATACATGTTAGCTATATGGTGACTATAAATAACATGGCATCTTGTTATAGCCAACAGTTGGCTATATTATTGGAATTGCTCTAAGCGGGTGTAACCGTACGCAAAGTGGTGGCCCCTCAATCTCTAACAATGCAACCTCGGTACATAGACTCACACGTCTTGCGCTATACTTGTTTTAGTTATTTTGTTAACTGTTTTTCAATGATCTCAACACCAATTCTCGTGATGTTCTCTACACGAAAAATGATGGGTAGCGACGAGATAATTTTATATCCGCCCGATTTCAAGTTATGTTAGCCGTAGCTCTCCGATTTGCATGAGTTTCAAAGTTTGTCCAGATTGATTTCATCAGATTTGTCAGGCAGAGTCAATATTTTCCAAATTTCATGTAGTATGTCGAACATTATTCGGTGCTAATCACACCGTTTCCTGTGATTCCTTTCTTGTAAGTAGTATTTCCCATGTTTAAGTAATATATGATATTCTAATAGTACAATTTTACTTGCAAATCCTACAATTACATGAAGCCCTGAACTGAACTGGACCCTCCTCCGTCATTGCTTGCCTGCGGGAGTTTAAGAGGGCGATCAAGCATCTCGAATGCTTCATAAATGCTTGTCTATGATAAGTACCTCCCCCTCTATCTTTTGGGGCTCATTCACGTATGTTCAGTGCTAATCCAGGAGGGTATTCTTGATTCCTTGTAAAGCACATCCTCAATTTTTGATATAAAATATTTTGGCAGTTCAATTTGCACCGCAAAAACATCTTATAATTTGGAAGTGAGAGAGCATATGTCAACTGTCTCGTGACATGCTCGTCTTCTTTTTACTGTTCCCCGCGGGGACAATAAAAGTAGGTGTCCGATTCAGGAATGCAAATGTGGGGTGCACGGCCAAGCTGTGAAGTAGACATGACGGTCAAGACTCCAGAATTTGTTTTCATATGTCAAGACTCAGAACTGGAGACGAGTCAACTAGCAATGCCAAGTCGTTATAAGATAGGAAGAAGGAGAGAACGTGCCCACTTGTGGTATCGATCCGACCGAAACCAAATCGACATTTCTCATCCGAGATCGAGCTGTGATTCAGTTGGCAGGGACAAAGCAGATGACGTCGCTAGGATGACAGCAGCTCTTAGCCTCTTACGTGGTCGACGCGATGTCAGCACGAAGTCTTGAGGCTCGATATAATTAATTACTTAATAACGAGATCTATCGATGCTGTCTAGTCAGCAGCAACTAGTCGCTTGCTTGCTTCTGATGGTTTCTGCATACATGCCGGTCAAGCAGGTCATATTCTTGGTCCAAAATTAGCACCACGTGGTCCGACTAACAACTTGAAAACTCACGTCTTGTGTGTTTCCATCAGAGCCTGCGCGCGTCACGCACTAGGCACATTCTTCTACTCCAATGACGTCACCCTGATTAGGCTCTCTGCTCCATAAGAATTATTAAGATGGATGGATTAAATAAAAGTCAAAAAAGCATGAAAAAAGAATCAAGTGTACATCCGGATATTCTACGTCCACACGTAAATTAGTCTCGCGGAAAAATAACATTTTCTATGACTTGTGTAAAAAGACAATTTTCGGTGCTCCAAAGTAAGCTTCTTACGAGATTTTTTTAAATCTCTTTTACATTGCTCACAAAAAATCTTTTTTCTTATAAAATTTTGTGTGCAGAGATAGCATGTTCGGATATACATACATGAATGTTTTTCAGAATTTTTGGACATTTTAAAAGAATGAACTTTTCATAATAGGTGCATTTGGACCGATGCGCCAAAACACCATGCCTAAAATACTCAGGACCTTGGTAGACTTGTTTGTGTCAATTATTAAAGTTCTAGAATTTGTGGGAGAAGAAGACACTAACAGAACAAATAGAGACCAAGCAAATGGTCTTCTAGTGTACTTTCAGTCTTTTAACTTTCTCTTCTATTTGCAGCTGATGTTGAAAGTTCTTACAACTACAAACACATTGTCATTAGCATTGCAGCGGAAGGATCAAGACATAGTAAATGACATGAATTGTGTGAAGTCGACTAGAACAGTTTTGATTGAACTTAGAGAACATGGATGGAAATCTCTTCTGGTTGAAGTTCATGATTTTTTTGTGAGAAACATGATATTGAAGAGTTGGACATGGAAGAAGCCTATGTTAATCCAAAAAAGAGAAGACATGTAACTGGAATTGTCAATAGACATCACTATCAAGTTGATTGTTTCAATGATGTTTTTAATTGGCTAGTTCAATAGCTTGATGGTCGATTCAGTGAGACATCCTCCAATCTTCTTATTTGGTCAGCGGCTTTGAGTCCAAGAGACTCATTTCATGATTTTAATTTGGAGAGTTTGATAAATTCGGCTAAACTATATCCTCAAGATTTTGATTGTGGAGAACTAAGGGATCTTGATAAGGATCTACATCTCTATATTGCTGATGTACGCATAGATGATTGCTTTTCTAACATGGAAATAATCACTGGTCTTTGTAAGAAAATGGTGGAGACAAGGATGCATCTTATGTATCCTATGTTTTATCGGCTGTTGAAACTAGTTATTGTGTTGCCTGTTGCCACTGCTACAGTTGAGACGTGCTTTTCAGCCATAAAACTGGTAAAAACTTTTTTGCTCAATCGTCTCAATGATGAAAGCTTGAGTGATGATGTTATTTGTTATGTGGAGAAAGAAGAAATGAAGAAAGTCACCAATGATCAAGTGGTTAAGTATTTCATGGCTTTAAGGAACCGGTGTAGAAAGAGTGAAAGGTAATATGAACATTTTCACTAGTTGACTAATATAATTTATGTCATTCTACTTTATCTCATTTCAAAATTAAGTCTACTTTATATCTTGTAGGTTATGAGCCTTCCATTTAATGATCTACTTTCAAATTCGGAAGCGCAGGAGATATTTTTCAAGTAACTTTGTGTTTTATTTTATCAATATCATAGATATTTTTATTTTTGAATACTATTTTATTTTTATTTGCACGTTGTCTTCAAGTATGCCATATTATTTATATTAGAACCTATAAACTGTACTTATATATAGTGTATTGTTTCCCGAATTTTTTCCGCTATATAGCTAGTTGTGCATCAGGGTAATTTGAGTTCCAGCTCCGCCCCTGGAAATACTAGTCTTATCTTTGAAGATTTAAGTTGGTCCACCTAAAAACAATTCATTTGTCAAGTATCCTCTATTTATGTTTCAAGGTTTGTGTAGCGCTTCCTCCATGTTCGTTTTGGTGGCAGCTCACGGTCCGTGGTACATCCAGCTCCAGCTGACGGTTGCTAGAGGTGGCACACGATGCGCTAACGGAAACCGTGTGTCGATCTTGTAGATTGGACCTCACAAACAATCAGTATAACTCTGATATACCTTTTGTTAGCAAAATAGAAATCAAATGAGACAAAAAAAAAGACACAGTTTTTTACGCACGAAGGTGCAGCTTCACTATATATATTGAATGATTTTTTTTAATGCGCCGGCGAGCTCAAAGCCCTTGGTAGAATTTGGATCAGGCTTCCACTGCCCTTGCCAGCCTTTCAAGCATGTACACGCAATCTTCACAAAATCAAGGAAGGGCGTGTTAGTGTATGTATATTTGTAAGTATATAGGCTACCGTTCTTGTATTTTGTCCTATAATTGGAAGCTAAGGTTTGACGTGGAAGTTTGAACAGGAGAGCTAAACAACAGGCGGGTTAACAAATGCTGATAACCCAGCTGTCTAAGTCTGACACTAACGAGAGGCATCAGTCGTTGCCATGTACTGAAATGGTCGATGGTTCCAAAACTAGCAACGATCGACCAAGTATAAACAAAACCACACCATTTCCGACAGTTATCAACTACGTTCAAAAACAAACTTTAAAAAAAAAATCAGCGTAGGATTTGTGTGGCGCGACTTGGCTGTTCGGTTTGCCAAGGTTCAAAATAAATCACATTTCCGTGAGCAGTGCACTGATGAGGCCCACTAGAGAGAGATGCTGACAGAGAAGTGAGCGGCCCATCTAGGCCTCCGAAAGGTTTCCACTCGAGTGAGCAACTCCTGGCTTCGATTAATAGTCCCACCTCGGTTGCCGAATGGTAGAAACACCAGCTTAAATACGCAGCAGTGAGCGGCAGTGGCAGCCGGGTGGGGAGGTGCTATACACCACCCTGGTCGGTGCGGACCAGGTGCCGCACCCCCCAGGGAGCCTGTTGGGCCGGCCCACTCACGTTTTTTTCTTTCTGTTTTTCTCCTTTTCTGCTTTTTCATTTATTTTCTTTTTTATAAATTTAAAATGCTAAAGTTAAATTTTTTCGAGAAAATAATTTTCTTATAATATGAACTTTCCAAAATCTGAATATTTTTAAATTTGTATATTTTCGAAAAATTGAAAAAATCGAGTTTTTTTATTTTTTATGAACAATTTCCGAATTTGAACAATATTTGGATTTGAACAATTTTTGGATATGAACATTTTTCGCATTTAAACATTTTTTGGGAATTGGAACAATTTTTTATGTTTGAATATTGTTTTTCAAAATTTAAATATTTTTTTAGGTTGAACATTTTTCAAAATTTGAACATGTTTTTGATTGAACATTTTTTCAATAATTGGATTCTTCCTAAAATTTGAACATTTTTCGAAAATGAATATATTTTAAATTTGAACATTTTTCGATTATGAACATTTTTCGGATACGATTTTTTTTTAGCTTTGAACATTTTTCGTTTTGAACACTTTCAAATTTGAACGTTTTCGAATTTGAACTATTTTAAATTTTAAACTTTTCAATTTTGAATAAAAATAAAAATAAACAGAAAAGAAAAGGAAACAAAAAAGAAAACAGAAAAAGAAAGAAAAGAAAAAACAGAAACAGAAAACGAAAAAACGAAAAAACGTGTAAATGGGCCAGGACCAGTACCCGACCAGGGTGTGCGGTGCCTGGTAGGCACCGACCTGGTCGGTGTATAGGATTTGCCGCCGGGTGTGGTGGCGCGCGCCTGTCACTCCAGTATATTCGGAGGGCTAGGGTTGGTAGCTGGGGTAGTGGGCTTGAAGCCCGAGTCAGAGATGATGGGCCTGAATGGGGCCCCAACTTGCCCGCGCGGGAAGGGAAATCGCCTCGCGTGTGGGTTTGCTCGCGTCGAGCTCGTCTCTGCCACCGGCAGAATCCTGCGGGAACACCTCGCTCTTGCGTGGCTTGGGGCAATAAAACCCAGCCGAGAAAGCCTAATGGTTTCCACCGAGAAGGGCCGCTAGCTAACCTGCGGGTGCCACAAGGTCCTACTCGTGTTGTGCTCGGGTTCGCTCACTCTAACCCATCTACCAACTCTTTTTATTACTAGTTTGAACTATCTAAAATATTTTCGAGTATGAATTCCGTGAACCTATTAGCAATCTCCACCACTACTTAAAGCTTTTTTTAGTTATTTTATGGTACATCAAATCATTTTGGATCGTTTATTTTTAGTGATCTAACGGTTCCGATTTATAATGCTACAATAATTTTTTTGTAGTATGTTCACCCACCAAGGATATTTTAGGAAATTTACTGATGTTAAAATCTGCGGTGAGGTTCTCTCAAAACCAAAAAAAAATAGTGTAAGGTCAAAATTTAATATTGTAGTTCCCACACCTCGTACACAATTGTGTTGGAAAGGCGGAGCATGGTGGAGAGACGACCCGAGACGACAGCTGAGTGGGATATGGTCTAGTCCTCTTCTTGCCTAGGGGCAACCCTCCTCTTGTCATTGGTCATTGGCCGTTGCAGCAGGCGGCGTTACGTCCTCGCCGCATGCCGCCGTGGTTGTTGAAAGAAGCAACTCCTATGCGGCTCTTTGGATCCAGCACTAGGCCCGGTCGGTGACCTACGGCTGAGGGGAGGCGCGGCACACGTAGTGGCAGTGCCACACCTGCTCGATCTGCTACGTAATGTGTGCGACGTAACGTAAGAGCCGTGTGGCTAAGCGTAGGACACGACCCGTCATGGAGTTGCCACATATATCTATATAACCTCACACATCTATTTATAAACGCGGCTAGTACTTATATAGACTGGAGAATTTAAGGCCTCGTTGAGCACAATAAAACAAATCATATCACGTTAATCCCTCTCCGACCACGAGTTGGATGGATATAGAGGACCCGTCCAAAACCTGTGAGATCAAGAGGCCAGAGTGATCCGTGGACCGGATATACCTTTGTGGCGGATGCGAGCATCCAACTGTGGTTGGGGAGCTACACGTCATCAACAGAAGGATAGAGATAATTGAATCGCTGATTAATTTTGTAAAATTGGAGAATGTATATGTGAAATACGGTGTGGATTACCGTTAGATCTACTACACCTAAATCGGTAGTACAATGTATTGTAAAATTTCCCCATTTTGGAATATACGCGGCTAGACGCTTATGAAACTCATGCGCGGTAACCTTCGTGGACACAACGGGAGAGTAGATTATTAGAGGCACTTTAAAGTGCGCCTAAAAAAACTAAAGTACATCTAATTATTTTTAGAGACTTAAGCATGTTGCTAAAAATTATAGCCGCATTATGAAAAAATGCCTCTAAAAATAGTATTGCCTGCCGCACTTTTCAAGTTGCTCCAATACGTATTTAGACGCACTTTCAAAAATACCCCTATATATTATTAGAGGCACTTCTATAAATGACCTAAACATTTCTAGCCACAATCTGAAAAATGCCCCTATATATTTTTAGCCGCACTTTAGCCAATTGTCTCTATATATCTTTAGTTGCACTTTGGCATGTTGCCTCTATACATCTGTAGCTGCACTTTGGCATGTTGCCTCTATATATTTTTAGCCGCATTTTGGCATGTTGCCTCTATATATTTTTAGCCACATTTTGGAAAATTTCATATGTACATCTTTAGCCGCACTTTGTCAAATTGCCTCTAAAAGTAGCATGTTTTCACATTAAAATCTAGAATCTGCAAATGCAAAAGCAATATCAATAAGCAATTCACTCAGTAGGATCAAAAATACACCATCTCCAGGAAGATACAGCGCATGGATTAACCTCGAGACCCCAATCTCCAGTTACCATCCACATCTAGCAAAAACAATGGTATCAACTGGGTCTCTGATTTCTGATTAGTGAAGAACATGCATCAGAAAAAGCTAATGATAAGGCAATAAGACTGATAATAAAAAATTACAACATTACTGTCAATGATGTTAACTATAGCTCACTGCATGACAATAGCATAAAACTTCGTTGTGAGTGCATGCTACAATGATGCACAAGTAACCAGAATTTCCTGTGAGTATAATAGACTCCTTCACAAGAAGGAGTAAATTCTCACACATCTGGCATATGCATGTACATCCTTCGATGATATTCTGCCCATAGAAGTCATCCAGCCACCAGCTAACCTAACCGATCTCTCTAATGGCATTCTTAGATATATAGGTAACATGCCTCTAGTAACACGTCTCGAACAACTGGGCTCTTTTATTCTGCACAGCCTTATTGGACCAGATCAGTTCCGTGTATGAATACTCATAGCAATACAACTTTATAATTGTTTGATTTGTGTTGCTATGAGTATTTATGCACGAAGTTGTAAAGAAGTTGGGTATAGCAAGCGATCCTAGTGGCAGTGTCTAGTCTTGTGTATTTGTGCCGGTGTCGTTGTGGAGTAATTGATAAGAGCAAGAACAATAGAAGAGTCAGCAGTTGGCTATACGTTTTTGTCATGTCATCTATAATCTACTTGTAGTCAGCCCATATAATAGTAAGATACAAGTATGAACTACTTTATACGCATATGGCCCACCTTGCAATCTCACAAAGTACCTAGGAGCATGTGTTGCAGCTGGCTATTATCCTGTAGCCTGCTTCTCTTCTCTCTCCTCTTCTCTCTCGTCCAACTCAGCAAAAATATAGTACTTTAAGTCTTATAGCCTGCTGACTGTACCTTATTGTACTTGCTCTAAGGCTGAGGGCTTGTGATTCATTGAATAGTGGGCCAGATGGTCACATGCTTATTAATGCCAATGTGTGGAGTTTGGCTATATTGGTTGTGTGCTGATCGTGTGGGTTAATAAGGTTGGTATAGCATGTATAGGCTTTTGCATGCTTGATGTCATGTGTAGTGTTGGAAATGGACTGCGTTGTCTATGTTTTGTATGTGAATTCATCTTGTCAATTATTTTGGCCGGTGTGCTATAGTAATAAGATGACATGTCTAAGTTTTATATTTTGGTAATTATGATCTTTAACGCAAATCTTATGCTATATTATTTGTGTTGATGGAAAAAAATTATGTGGTCTATGTAGGACTAATGGTATTTAGCGGAGTTTTTTGATATTTTATTGACTTGGTCATCTTATTGCATGGAGTATATTTATTCATATACTTGGTCTTGGTGGTGCTGTGAGGATTCTTGCATGTATGGAGACGTTTATGTTTTTTGGCATCTTGCATGTACTTTCATCGACACGTTTTACTGACGTTCGGATTAGTCGATAGGCTGCCAAATGTGATGAGATGGTTTGTATAGTTGACAAGTGGTTCTATGCGTGGCCACTGGTTATTTCGTCAATGATTTGGGTTTTATTGGCATACCGGTATATTTGTTAGTAGTATTTTTATATGACATATTCATGGGCACGTTACTTGTATTTGGTAATATAGTATATTAGTATGTTGTCGATAGAAAAGAAAACGAAAGGCACAATTTTTTTTCATAACACAACAGATGGTACATATCTAGGCGGATTACATAGGTGTGCTTGGTCTTGTCATGCTAGATCCTGCTTCAATGAGCTTCAGTCTTTGACCACAATGGATGGTTTTATTGAATTGATAAATGATGCTTGAATATATATGTAAATATATTAAAACATTTTATTAATGTTGTGTACAAACTATATTTTTTGTACTTACCGTGCCATAGCTTCTTGCATATATTTCTTAGTCCAGCTCATCCATTTCACTTCTTGATTTAACTTTGGTGTACTCTGGTCCAATAAAATTGTGCATAATAAAAGTGGCCAGTTGTTCGAGTCATGTTACCCGTATATCTAACGATGTCAGTAGAGAAATATGTTGGGTTAGTTAGTAGATGGATGACTTCTATGGACAGAATATCATCGAATGAGGTATATGCATGTGCTAGATTTGTAAGAATTTGCTCATTCTCATGAAGGAGTATATTATTCTCATAGAAAATTCTTGTTAATTGTGCGTCATTGTAGCATGCATTCAAGCCGGCACAACAAAGTTTTGTGCTAGTGTCATGTTGTGAGCTATAATTAACATCATTGACAACAATGGTGTATTTTTTCATTATGAGTCTAATTAACTTATCAGTAGTTTTTTTAATTTAAGCATGTTCTTCATTAATTAGAGACTCACCGATTACCGTTGTTGCAGCTAGATGTGGACAATGGACAGGAATTGGGGTCTCGAGGTTAATCCAGGCAGTGTATTTCCTAGAGATGTCCAGGCAGTGTATTTCCTAGAGATGGTGTGTTTGATCCTGAATTGCTAAGCTCACAGCTTCAGCTATGCCTGGTAGAATTCTCCGGCTGTTCAGCATAGTGACCTGTTAAGGAAAAAAGAAATCATGCATTAAACTATGTGATGATTATTTCGAATTTGGATACCTAAAAATGAAAATAAGGTGTGAATATTGACACTATACCAGTTGGTTGGCGCTCATTGTGCTAGTGATTTGATTGTACGTGAGAGTGTGTTATGAAGCCGGGCTGAATCCGTGTTTTATAGAGGTTGCAGGGATCGTGCATGCAGGGCATATTTTGAGAGGTGTTGTGATGGATGTGCCACCCGTAGTGGTGCATGTGTTTGTAGTGACACGCGGACAGAAATGCTGCACGTGGTGTCTACTGCATGCAGGTGCTCAAACGTGGCATGGCTTTCTACACATGTATGACGTCCCTGATAATGTTAGCCTGCTTATGTCGATCAAGACTTCCAATGTACAGGAGCAGCTAAATTTGATATATAGTCGGACGAAGCCAAAAGTGTGTTTGGAACGTGAGCACGAGTGCTTCTGGTTTTAAAAGTCATATTTTTAGGTTTTAAATATTAAAATTAAATACCCGCATATATATAAAGATTTTAAAGGTACAGTAGGAAGTTTGGAGAGAAATAGGTTGTATTTTGAGCCATACAAAAAAGCAAATTTCTGATAAATATCTACCACTATACGTAGCCATAAATTATTTTTTCATGTAGCTCAAAATATCGCACGAGTATTTAAGACATATGTATGTATTTATAAAATAAATATGATAAATTTTTTAAACAAAAATACATGATTTTTAAATATTTTTGAAGCCGAGAGCACCGGTGTTCATGTGCACCAAATGTGCTTCCCGGTCGAAGCTGCTCTTTTGTGCGGTGGTCATTTCATTTCTTCGGCTCCTTTACTCCTTTTAAGTTCAGTAAGGGCATCTCCAACGGGGCGACGCATTTCAGCGTCCGAAAATATCCGCGCGCGTCCGTGTCCGTTGGCGCAAATAGTCGAAATTGACTGCGCATCCGTTTGCATCGGGCGTGGCTCCAGCGGCACGACGCATTTTTTCTCGATTTTTCATTTTTTATAACATGAAAACATAATTTACATAGTAAAAAAATAAAAATCCTAAAAACGCCTGCGCCTACTGGTTCTCGTCGTCGTTGTCGATCATGACGAGCTCCGGTACCACCCACGACCGGTTGGGAAGCGGAGGAACATACGCCGGGCGCGTTGGCGGTGGTGGAGGTGGAGGAGCCCAGGCCTGTGGTGGAGGTGCAGGAGCCCAGGCCTGTGGCGGAGGTGGAGGAGCCTAGACCGGTGGCGCAGGTGGAGCAGCCCACGCCAGAGGTGGAGGCCCCCACATGTTGTACGGCGGAGGTGGAGGCGGCGGTTGAACCGGTGGCGTGGCCGAGTCCTGTAGCACCATTCGTAGGGCTTCTTCCTCCGTGAGGCCCGGCGGCATGATGCCGGCAGCGTACTGTTGTGGGTATACTTCATGGGTGTACCATCGACAGTGCCAGGATCCGGCAAGCCCGGGTGGCCCATAGACGGTGATGGTGGCATGAGACCCATTGGGCGGCCCAGTTGCTGTAGATCAAGTTGGATGAAGACCAGCCCAGGAGCAAGGAGCCGGATCCACCGGACCGATATTGGTGACGGATCCGGCTAGGCCCATTAAGGGTAGCCGGATCTGGAACGACATAGATGGGAAGGTGGATCCTTGACGTACACGGCAAGACATTGTACCGTAGTTAGGAAACTTATATTCCGGGTAGGACTCTCCATGTAAACCCTAGATCCTTGCGCCTTTATAAGCCGGATCCCGGGAGCCCTAGAGGCACAACCACAACTCATTGTAACAACGCGCACGAGCCCAGATAATTCCAGACAAGCAGCAGTAGGCCATGTCTCCGTGCAGGTGTTCCGAAGCTGGGTAACTCGCGTACTACCGTCCCGAGGACACTCCGCCCTATGGCCCCTATTTCTTTTCCCCCTCGTGAGGATCCCTCCTCCGAGATACCGTCTACTAAGCAACTACAGTTGGTGCCCACCGTGGGGCCTGAGGCGTCTGGAGGCCGTAACCGGGAGGGTTCCGCCATGGGAAGCTACGACACGATCGTTGTGGGGCGTGTTCTTTACGCCGGAAACTTTCCGATCGTCCCTCCGGACGAGTTTTGGATTCCGGCTAGGACCAACCCCGTCAAGCTCTCCATCGTCCCAATCGGCGGCATCCACATCTTCATCGGCGAAACCGTCGACTCCGACGGGAACGCTCTGGTAAGTAACGCTGACGCAACCGCCGCTGAGCAGGATGCAGTCGCGAAGATCTGATCTGAGACGCAGGAGCTTCCTGACACGCATGAAGCACACGTCCGTTGGGAACCCCAAGTGGAAGGTGTGATGCGTATAGAAGCAAGTTTCCTCAGTATGAAACCAAGGTTATCGAACCGGAGTCAAGGAGCACGTGAAGGTTGTTGGTGGAGGAGTGTAGTGCGGCGCAACACCGTGAAACCGGCGCCAACGTGGAACCTACACAACACAATCAAGATACTTTGCCCCAACGTGAGGTTGTCAATCTCACCGGCTTGCTGAAAACAAAGGATTAAACGTATTGTGTGGAAGATGATGTTTGTTTGCAAAGAACAGAGAGAACAATGATTGCAGATTGTATTCAGATGTAAAAGAATGGACCGAGGTCCACAGTTCACTAGTGGTGTCTCTCCAATAAGATAAATAACATGCTGGGTGAACAAATTAGGTGGGCAATTGACAAATAAAGATTCAATACATATCATGATGATCACTATGAGATTTAATCAGGGCATTACGACAAAGAACATAGACCGCCATCCAGCATGCATCTATTCCTAAATAGTCCACCTTCAGGTTAGCATCCGCACCCCTTCCAGTATTAAGTTGCAAACAACAGACAATTGCATTAAGTATGGTGCGTAATGTAATCAACACAAATATCCTTAGACAAAGCATCGATGTTTTATCCCTAGTAGCAACAGCACATCCACAACCTTAGAACTTTCTGTCACTGTCCCAGATTCAATGGAGGCATGAACCCACTATCGAGCATAAATACTCCCTCTTGGAGTTACAAGTATCAACTTGGCCAGAGCCTCTACTAGCAACGGAGAGCATGCAAGAACATAAACAACACATATATGATAGATTGATAATCAACTTGACATAATATTCTATATTCATCGGATCCCACCAAACACAACATGTAGCATTACAAATAGATGATCTTAATCATGTTAGGCAGCTCACAAGATCTAAACATGATAGCACAAGAGGACAAGACAACCATCTAGCTACTGCTATGGACCCATAGTCCAAGGATGAACTACTGACGCATCAATCCGGAGGCGGGCATGTTGATGTAGAGCCCTCCGTGATGATTCCCCTCTCCCGCAGGGTGCCGAAGGCGATCTCCTGAATCCCTCGAGATGGGATTCGCGGCGGCGGTGTCTCTGGAAGGTTTTCCGTATCGTGGCTCTCGGCACAGGGGTTTTCGCGACGAAATCTATAAGTAGGCGGAAAGGTAGGGTTGGAGGCGGCGCGAGGGGCCCACACCATAGGGCGGCGCGGCCCCACCTGGCCGCGCGGCCCGTGGTGTCGGCGCCGTCGCCCCACTTCGTATCCTCCCGGTCTTCGGAAGCTTCGTGGAAAAATAAGACCCCGGGCGTTGATTTCGTCCAATTCCGAGAATATTTCCTTTGTAGGATTTCAAACCAAAAACAGCAGAAACAAGAATGGCGCTTCGGCATCTTGTTAATAGGTTAGTACCGGAAAATGCATAATAATGATGTAAAGTATGTATAAAACATGTAAGTATTGTCATAAAAATAGCATGGAACATAATAAATTATAGATACGTTTGAGACGTATCAAGCATCCCCAAGCTTAGTTCCTACTCGCCCTCGAGTAGGTAAACGATAACAACAAATTTTGAAGTGACATGCTACCAACATAATCTTGATCAACATTATTGTAAAGCATATGAGATGAATGGAGTGATTCGAAGCAAAAGATTGCTAACAAAGAGATAATGACTAAACAACTGAATCATATAGCAAAACTTTTCATGAATAGTACTTTCAAGACAAGTATCAACAAGACTTGCATAAGAGCTAACTCATAAAGCAATAAATTCAAAGTAGAATGCATTGAAGCAACACAAAGGATGATTAAGTTTCAGCAATTGCTTTCAACTTGTAACATGTATATCTCATGGATATTTGTCAACATAGAGTAATATAACAAGTGTAATAAGTAAAGATGTAAGAATCAATGCACACAGTTAACACAAGTGTTTGCTTCTAAGATAGAAATAAGTAGGTAAACTGACTCAACATAAAGTAAAAGAATGGCCCTTCGCAGAGGGAAGCATGGATTACTATTTTTGTGCTAGAGCTTTTATTTTGAAAACATAGAAACAATTTTGTCAACGGTAGTAGTAATTCATATGTGTTATGCATAATACTTCCTACAAGTTGCAAGCCTCATGCATAGAATACCAATAGTGCCCGCACCTTATCCTAATCAGCTTGGATTACATGGATTATCATTGCATAACATATGTTTCAACCAAGTGTCACAAAGGGGTACCTCTATGCCGCCTGTACAAAGGTCCAAGGAGATCAATTGCATTTGATTTCTCGTTTTTAATAGATCTCAACTTAGGACATCCATACCGGGACAACATAGACAACAGATAATGGACTCCTCTTTAATGCATAAGCATTCAACAACAGATAATATTCTCATAAGAGAGTGAGGATGAATGTCCAAACTGAAAACTTCCACCATGATACATGGCTTTGGTTTGCGGCCCAATGCTCTTCTCTAACATATGTATACTCAAACCATTTGATCATGATAAATTGCCCTTACTTCAGACAAGACGAACATGCATAGCATCTCACATGATATCCAACAAAGGTAAAAAGTTGATGGCGTCCCCAGAAACATGGTTACCGCTCAACAAGCAACTTATAAGAACTAAGACACATAGCTACATATTCATCACCACAATAGTTTTTAAGCTATTTTTTCCATGAGCTATATATTGCAAAGACAAAGGAATGAAATTTTAAAGGTAGCACTCAAGTAATTTACTTTGGAATGGCAGAAAAATACCACATAGTAGGTAGATATGGTGGACACAAATGGCATGGGTTTTGGCTCAAGGTTTTGGATGGAGAAGTATTCCCTCTCGTACAAGGCTTTGGCTAGCAAGGTTGTTTGAAGCAAACACAAGTATGAACAGGTACATCAAAACTTACACAAGAACATATTGCAAGCATTATAAGACTCTACACTGTCTTCCTTGTTGTTCAAACACTTTTACCAAAAATATCTAGACCTTAGAGAGACCAATCATGCAAACCAAATTTCAACAAGCTCTACAGTAGTTCTCCACTAATAGATTTAAACTACATGATGCAAGAGCTTAAACATGACCTATGAGAGCTCAAAACAATTGCCAAGTATCAAATTATTCAAGACAATATACCAATTACCATATGAAGCATTTTCTGTTTCCAACAAAATAACAACAAGTGAAGCGATCAACTTTCGCCATTGAACATTAAAAGTAAAAATGAAGAACACTAGTGTTCATATGAAAAAGCGGAGCGTGTCTCTCTCCCACACAAGGATGTTTAGGATCCAATTTTATTCAGAGAATTAAAATAAAAAAACAAAAATAAAAGCACACAGACGCTCCAAGTAAAGAACATAAGATGTGATGGAATAAAAATATAGTTTCACTAGAAGTGACCTGATAAGTTGTCGATGAAGAAGGGGATGCCTTGGGCATCCCCAAGCTTAGATGCTTGAGTCTTCTTAAAATATGCAGGGATGAACCACGGGGCATCCCCAAGCTTAGACTTTTCACTCTTCTTGATCATATTGTATCATCCTCTTCTCTTGACCCTTGAAAATTTCCTCCACACCAAACTTAAAGCAAACTCATTAGAGGATTAGTGCATAATCAAAAATTCACATATTCAGAGGTGACATAATCATTCTTAACACTTCTGGACATTGCACAAAGCTACTGTAAGTTAATGGAACAAAGAAATCCATTCAACATAACAAAAGAGGCAATGCGAAATAAAAGGAGAATCTGTCAAAATGTAACAGTAAAGACGAATTTATCCGAGGCACTTAACTTGCTCAGACGGAAAACTCAAAACTAATCAAAGTTGCGTACATATCTGTGGATCACGCACGTAAATTGGCAGATTTTTTTAATTTTTCTACAGGGAGATCTACGCAACTTCGTGACAGACAGCAATTCTCGCATCAACTTTACCATAGAGACTTTACTTGGCACAGCAATCCAAATCTCGCATCAACTTTACCATAGAGACTTTACTTGGCACAAAAACATGATAAGGAGAGGTTGCTACAGTACAACTTCCAAGACTCAACAATACAGTAATAAAATAAAACATGGGTTATCTCCCAACAAGTGCTTTTTTTTAACGCTTTTCAGCTAGGTGCAGAAAGTGTAAATCAAGTATTATCTAGAGAAGAAACATCAACATTACCTCGGGAGTTGGGAGTTTTCTCAACTATGCATTGTATCTTATCTATGTATGGAACTCCCTTTTCAATACCTTTAGGCTTACTATCTGATACGCGTAGATGCACACGTCCGTTGGGAACCCCAAGTGAAAGGTATGATGCGTATAGAAGCAAGTTTCCCTCAGTATGAAACCAAGGTTATCGAACCAGTAGGAGCCAAGAAGCACGTGAAGGTTGTTGGTGGAGGACAGTGCGCAACACCAGTGAAACCGCGCCAACGTGGAACCTGCACAACACAATCAAAGTACTTTGCCCCAACGTAACGTGAGGTTGTCAATCTCACCGGCTTGCTGAAAACAAAGGATTAAACGTATCGAGTGGAAGATGGTGTTTGTTTGCAAAGAACAGTAAAAAACAGTAGAATGTATTCAGATGTAAAAGAATGGACCGGGGTCCACAGTTCACTAGTGGTGTCTCGATCTCCAATAAGATAACTAACATGTGGGTGAACAAATTACATGGCAATTGACAAATAAAGGTTCAATACATACCAATGATGATTACTATGTGATTTAATCGGGCATTACGAAAAGTACATAGACCGCTATCCAACATGCATCTATGCCTAAATAATCCACCTTCAGTAATCATCCGAACCCTTCCGGTATTAAGTTGTAAACAACGATAATTTCATTAAGTATGGTGCGTAATGTAATCAACACAAATATCCTTAGACAAAGCATCGATGTTTTATCCCTAGTAGCAACAAGCACATCCACAACCTTAGAACCTATTGTCACGATCCCAGATTCAATGGAGGCATGAACCCACTATCGAGCATAATTACTCCCTCTTGGAGTTACAAGTATCAACTTGGCCAGAGCCTCTACTAGCAACGGAGAGCATGCAAGAACATAAACAACACATATATGATAGATTGATAATCAACTTGACATAATATTCTATATTCATCGGATCCCGCCAAACACAACATGTAGCATTACAAATAGATGATCTTGATCATGTTAGGCAGCTCACAAGATCTAAACAATGATAGCACAAGCGGAGAAGACAACCATCTAGCTACTGCTATGGACCCATAGTCCAAGGATGAACTACTCACACATCAATCCGGAGGCGGGCATGATGATGTAGAGCCCTTCCGGTGATGATTCCCCTCCGGGCAGGTGTCGGAGGCGATCTCCTGAATCCCCGAGATGGGATTGCATGGCGGCGGCCTCTCGCAATGTTTTCCGTATCGTGGCTCTCGGTACAGGGGTTTCGCGACGAAGGCTATTTGTAGGCGGAAGGGTAGGTCGGGGCGACGCGAGGCCGCACCACAGGCCGGCGCGGCGGGGCTGGGCCGCGTCGCCCGTTGTCCGGCCACCCATGGCCCCACTTCCTTCCCCTCGGTCTTGGAAGCTTCGTGTAAAAATATGACCCTAGGCGTTGATTTCGTCCAATTCCGAGAATATTTCCTTACTAGGATTTCTGAAACCAAACAGAAAACAGGAATGGCACTTCGGCATCTTGTTAATAGGTTAGTGCCGGAAAATGTATAATAATGTAAAGTATGTATAAAACATTCAAGTATTGTCATAAAAGTAGCATGGAACATAAGAAATTATAGATACGTTTGAGACGTATCAAGCATCCCAAGCTTAGTTCCCTCGAGAGGTAAACAATAACACAAATAATTTCTGAAGTGACATGCTACTAACATAATCTTGATCAACATTATTGTAAAGCATATGAAATGAATGGAGTGATCTGAACAAAAGATTGCTAACAAAGATAATGACTAAACAAATGAATCATATAGCAAAACTTTTCATGAATAGTACTTTCAAGACAAGTATTAATAAGACTTGCATAAGAGCTAACTCATAAGCAATAAATTCAAAGTAGAATGCATTGAAGCAACACAAAGGATGATTAAGTTTCAGCAATTGCTTTCAACTTGTAACATGTATATCTCATGGATATTTGTCAACATAGAGTAATATAAGGTGCAATAAGTAAACATGTAAGAATCAATGCACACAGTTAACACAAGTGTTTGCTTCTAAGATAGAAAGAAGTGGGTAAACTGACTCAACAATAAAGTAAAAGAATGGCCCTTCGCAGAGGGAAGCATGGATTACTATTTTTGTGCTAGAGCTTTTGTTTTAAAAACATAGAAACAATTTTGTCAACGGTAGTAATAATTCATATGTGATATGCATAATACTTCCTACAAGTTGCAAGTCTCATGCATAGAGTACTAATAGTGCTCGCACCTTGTCCTACTTAGCTCGGAAAACACGGATTATCATTGCATAACATATGTTTCAACCAAGTGTCACAAAGGGGTACCTCTATGCCGCCTGTACAAGTGTCTAAGGAGAAAGCACGCATTGGATTTCTCGCTTTTGATTATTCTCAACTTTAGACATCCATACCGGGACAACATAGATAACAGATAATGGACTCCTCTTTTAATGCTTAAGCATTCAGCAATAGTTAATATTCTCATAAGAGATTGAGGTTGTATGTCCAAACTGAAACTTCCACCATGATACATGGCTTTAGTTAGCGGCCCAATGTTCTTCTCTAACATATGCATACTCAAACCATTTGATCACGAAATCGCACTTACTTCAGACAAGACGAACATGCATAGCATCTCACATGATATCCAACAAAGGTAAAAAGTTGATGGCGTCCCAAAACATGGTTACCGCTCAACAAGCAACTTATAAGAACTAAGACACATAACTACATATTCATCACCACAATAGTTTTTAAGCTATTTGTCCCATGAGCTATATATTGCAAAGAGAAAGGAATGAAATTTTAAAGGTAGCACTCAAGTAATTTAATTTGGAATGGCAGAAAAATACCACATAGTAGGTAGATATGGTGGACACAAATGGCATGGGTTTTGGCTCAAGGTGTTTGGATGCACGAGAAGCATTTCCTCTCGGTACAAGGTTTGGGCTAGCAAGGTTGTTGAAGCAAACACAAGTATGAACAGGCACAAAACTTACACAAGAACATATTGCAAGCATTATAAGACTCTACACTGTCTTCCTTGTTGTTCAAACACTTTACGAAAATATCTAGACTTAGAGAGACCAATCATGCAAACCAAATTAAACAAGCTCTACGGTAGTTCTTCAGATTAAAATACATGATGCAAGATCTTAAACATGATCTATGAGAGCTCAAACAATTGCCAATTTGCCAAACCATATGCAGCATTTTCTGATTCCAACCAAATAGCAATTTAACGAAGCAATTTCAGCCTTCGCCATGAACATTAAAGCACAATTAAGAACACAAGTGTTCCATATGAAAAAGCGGAGCATGATATCTCCAATATAAGAATGATGGGATCCAACTTTATTCAAACCAAAACGAAAATAAAAGCAAACCGACGCTCCAAGTAAAGAACATAAGATGTGGTGGAATAAAAATATAGTTTCACTAGAAGTGACCTGATAATGTTGTCGATGAAGAAGGGGATGCCTTGGGCATCCCCAAGCTTAGATGCTTGAGTCTTCTTAAAATATGCAGGGATGAACCACCGGGCATCCCAAGCTTAGACCTTTCACTATTCTTGATCATAGTATATCATCCTCTTCTCTTGACCCTTGAAAACTTCCTCCACAACAAACTTCAAGCAAACTCATTAGAGGGTTCGTGCATAATTAAAAATTCACATATTCAGAGATGACACAATCATTCTTAACACTTCTGGACATTGCACAAAGCTTCTGAAAGTTAATGGAACAAAGAAACTCATTCAACATAGCAAAAGCGGCAATGCGAAATAAAAGGCAGAATCTGTCAAAAACAGAACAGTCCGTAAAGATGAATCTGGCAGGGGCACTTAACTTGCTCAAATTGAAAAACTCAAAACTAATGAAAGTTGCATACATATATGAGGATCACGCTCAAATTTGCAGATTTTTTGATTTGTTTACAGAGCTCTGAGAATTCGTGACAGACAGCAATGCTGTTTCTGCGCAGCAATCCCAAATATAGCATCAACTTTACCATAGAAACTTTACTTGGCACAAAGACATGATAAGGAGAGGTTGCTACAGTACAACTTCCAAGACTCAACAATACAGTAATAAAATAAAACATGGGTTATCTCCCAACAAGTGCTTTTTTTAACGCTTTTCAGCTAGGTGCAGAAAGTGTAAATCAAGTATTATCTAGAGAAGAAACATCAACATTACCTCGGGAGTTGGGAGTTTTCTCAACTATGCATTGTATCTTATCTATGTATGGAACTCCCTTTTCAATACCTTTAGGCTTACTATCCTGTAGATGCACACGTCCGTTGGGAACCCCAAGTGAAAGGTATGATGCGTATAGAAGCAAGTTTCCCTCATGAAACCAAGGTTATCGAACCAGTAGGAGCCAAGAAGCACGTGAAGGTTGTTGGTGGAGGACTGTAGTGCGGCGCAACACCAGTGAAACCGGCGCCAACGTGGAACCTGCACAACACAATCAAAGTACTTTGCCCCAACGTAACAGTGAGGTTGTCAATCTCACCCTTGCTGAAAACAAAGGATTAAACGTATCGAATGGAAGATGGTGTTTGTTTGCAAAGAACAGTAAAAACAGTAGAATGTATTCAGATGTAAAAGAATGGACCGGGGTCCACAGTTCACTAGTGGTGTCTCGATCTCCAATAAGATAACTAACATGCTGGGTGAACAAATTACATGCGGGCAATTGACAAATAAAGGTTCAATACATACCAATGATGATTACTATGTGATTTAATCAGGGCATTACGAAAAGTACATAGACCGCTATCCAGCATGCATCTATGCCTAAATAATCCACCTTCAGGTAATCATCCGAACCCCTTCCGGATTATGTTGTAAACAACAGATAATTTCATTAAGTATGGTGCGTAATGTAATCAACACAAATATCCTTAGACAAAGCATCGATGTTTTATCCCTAGTAGCAACAACACATCCACAACCTTAGAACCTATTGTCACGATCCCAGATTCAATGGAGGCATGAACCCACTATCGAGCATAATTACTCCCTCTTGGAGTTACAAGTATCAACTTGGCCAGAGCCTCTACTAGCAACGGAGAGCATGCAAGAACATAAACAACACATATATGATAGATTGATAATCAACTTGACATAATATTCTATATTCATCGGATCCCGCCAAACACAACATGTAGCATTACAAATAGATGATCTTGATCATGTTAGGCAGCTCACAAGATCTAAACAATGATAGCACAAGCGGAGAAGACAACCATCTAGCTACTGCTATGGACCCATAGTCCAAGGATGAACTACTCACACATCAATCCAGGCGGGCATGATGATGTAGAGCCCTTCCGGTGATGATTCCCCTCTCCGCAGGGTGTCGGAGGCGATCTCCTGAATCCCCGAGATGGGATTGGCGGCGGCGGCCTCTCAGTTTTCCGTATCGTGGCTCTCGCACGGGGGTTTCGCGACGAAGGCTATTTGTAGGCGGAAGGGTAGGTCGGGGCGACGCGAGGGGCCGAGACCACGGCGCGGCCGGCCCGGGGCGCGTCGCCCTGTTGTACACCTCATGGCCCCACTTCCTTCCCTCGGTCTTGGAAGCTTCGTGTAAAAATATGACCCTAGGCGTTGATTTCGTCCAATTAGAATATTTCCTTACTAGGATTTCAAACCAAAAACAGCAGAAACAGAACTGGCACTTGGCATCTTGTTAATAGGTTAGTGCGGAAAATGTATAATAATGCTGTAAAGTATGTATAAAACATTCAAGTATTGTCATAAAAGTAGCATGGAACATAAGAAATTATAGATACGTTTGAGACGTATCAAGCATCCCCAAGCTTAGTTCCTACTCGCCCTCGAGTAGGTAAACAATAACACAAATAATTTCTGAAGTGACATGCTACTAACATAATCTTGATCAACATTATTGTAAAGCATATGAAATGAATGGAGTGATCTGAACAAAAGATTGCTAACAAAGATAATGACTAAACAAATGAATCATATAGCAAAACTTTTCATGAATAGTACTTTCAAGACAAGTATTAATAAGACTTGCATAAGAGCTAACTCATAAGCAATAAATTCAAAGTAGAATGCATTGAAGCAACACAAAGGATGATTAAGTTTCAGCAATTGCTTTCAACTTGTAACATGTATATCTCATGGATATTTGTCAACATAGAGTAATATAACAGTGCAATAAGTAAACATGTAAGAATCAATGCACACAGTTAACACAAGTGTTTGCTTCTAAGATAGAAAGAAGTGGGTAAACTGACTCAACAATAAAGTAAAAGAATGGCCCTTCAGAGGGAAGCATGGATTACTATTTTTGTGCTAGAGCTTTTGTTTTAAAAACATAGAAACAATTTTGTCAACGGTAGTAATAATTCATATGTGATATGCATAATACTTCCTACAAGTTGCAAGTCTCATGCATAGAGTACTAATAGTGCTCGCACCTTGGCCTACTTAGCTCGGAAAACACGGATTATCATTGCATAACATATGTTTCAACCAAGTGTCACAAAGGGGTACCTCTATGCCGCCTGTACAAGTGTCTAAGGAGAAAGCACGTATTGGATTTCTCGCTTTTGATTATTCTCAACTTTAGACATCCATACCGGGACAACATAGATAACAGATAATGGACTCCTCTTTTAATGCTTAAGCATTCAACAATAGTTAATATTCTCATAAGAGATTGAGGTTGTATGTCCAAATGAAACTTCCACCATGATACATGGCTTTAGTTAGCGGCCCAATGTTCTTCTCTAACATATGCATACTCAAACCATTTGATCACGAAATCGCACTTACTTCAGACAAGACGAACATGCATAGCATCTCACATGATATCCAACAAAGGTAAAAAGTTGATGGCGTCCCCAGAAACATGGTTACCGCTCAACAAGCAACTTATAAGAACTAAGACACATAACTACATATTCATCACCACAATAGTTTTTAAGCTATTTGTCCCATGAGCTATATATTGCAAAGAGAAAGGAATGAAATTTTAAAGGTAGCACTCAAGTAATTTAATTTGGAATGGCAGAAAAATACCACATAGTAGGTAGATATGGTGGACACAAATGGCATGGGTTTTGGCTCAAGGTGTTTGGATGCACGAGAAGCATTTCCTCTCAGTACAAGGTTTGGGCTAGCAAGGTTGTTGAAGCAAACACAAGTATGAACAGGTACAGCAAAACTTACACAAGAACATATTGCAAGCATTATAAGACTCTACACTGTCTTCCTTGTTGTTCAAACACTTTACCAGAAAATATCTAGACTTAGAGAGACCAATCATGCAAACCAAATTAAACAAGCTCTACGGTAGTTCTTCAGATTAAAATACATGATGCAAGATCTTAAACATGATCTATGAGAGCTCAAACAATTGCCAATTTGCCAAACCATATGCAGCATTTTCTCGATTCCAACCAAATAGCAATTTAACGAAGCAATTTCAGCCTTCGCCATGAACATTAAAGCACAATTAAGAACACAAGTGTTCCATATGAAAAAGCGGAGCATGATATCTCCAATATAAGAATGATGGGATCCAACTTTATTCAAACCAAAACGAAAATAAAAGCAAACCGACGCTCCAAGTAAAGAACATAAGATGTGGTGGAATAAAAATATAGTTTCACTAGAAGTGACCCGATAATGTTGTCGATGAAGAAGGGGATGCCTTGGGCATCCCCAAGCTTAGATGCTTGAGTCTTCTTAAAATATGCAGGGATGAACCACCGGGGCATCCCAAGCTTAGACCTTTCACTATTCTTGATCATAGTATATCATCCTCTTCTCTTGACCCTTGAAAACTTCCTCCACAACAAACTTCAAGCAAACTCATTAGAGGGTTCGTGCATAATTAAAAATTCACATATTCAGAGATGACACAATCATTCTTAACACTTCTGGACATTGCACAAAGCTTCTGAAAGTTAATGGAACAAAGAAACTCATTCAACATAGCAAAAGCGGCAATGCGAAATAAAAGGCAGAATCTGTCAAAACAGAACAGTCCGTAAAGATGAATCTGGCAGGGGCACTTAACTTGCTCAAATTGAAAAACTCAAAACTAATGAAAGTTGCATACATATATGAGGATCACGCTCGTAAATTTGCAGATTTTTTGATTTGTTTACAGAGAGCTCTGCGAGAATTCGTGACAGACAGCAATGCTGTTTCTGCGCAGCAATCCCAAATATAGCATCAACTTTAGCATAGAAACTTTACTTGGCACAAAGACATGATAAGGAGAGGTTGCTACAGTAGTAAAAAACTTACAAGACTCAACAATACAGTAAATAAAATAAAACATGGGTTATCTCCCAAAAGTGCTTTTCTTTAACGCCTTTCAGCTAGGCGCAGAAAGTGCAAATCAAGTAACATCAAGAGAAGAAGCATCAACATCATAACTTGTTCTAATAATAGAATCAAAAGGAAACTTCATTCTCTTTCTAGGAAGTGTTCCATACCTCTCTTGAGAGGAAATTGATATTTAATATTACCTTCCTTCATATCAATAATAGCACCAACGGTTCGAAGAAAAGGTCTTCCCAACACAATAGGACAAGATGCATTGCCTTCAATATCTAAGACAACAAAATCAACGGGGACAAGGTTATTGTTAACCGTAATGTGCACATTATCAATCCTCCCCAAAGGTTTCTTTTTAACATTATCGGCAAGATTAACATCCAAATAACAATTCTTCAATGGTGGCAAGTCAAGCATATCATAAATCTTTTTAGGCATAACAGAAATACTTGCACCAAGATCACATAAAGCATTACACTCAAAGTCATTGAATTTCATTTTAATGATGGGCTCCCAACCATCTTCTAACTTCCTAGGAATAGAAGCTTCAAGTTTTAATTTCTCTTCCCTAGCTTTAATGAGAGCATTTGTAATATGTTTTGTAAAGGCTAAATTTATAGCACTAGCATTGGGACTTCTAGCAAGTTTTTGTAAGAACTTTATAACTTCAGTAATATGACAACCATCAAAACCTAAACCATTATGTTCTACAGCAATGGAATCATTGTCACCAATATTTTGAAAAATTTCAGCAGTTTTATCACAAACAGCAGTTTCAGGCAATTTTGTACGCTTTGCACTAGAAGTAGAAACATTGCCAACACCAATTATTTTACCATTGATAGTAGGAGGTGCAGCAACATGTGAAGAATCAACATTACTAGTGGTGGTAATAGTCCATACTTTAGCTACACTAGTGGAATGCCCGTGCTTCGCCACGGTTCCCTACCTTATATCTAGTGTTACACACGTTACATGTGTAAATAATGCACACAAATATTCAAGTATGTAGAAAAATCACCCATGCAGTAAATATTACAAATATTTAAGTTATAAAATGCAAGGACCAACCCATTATTCCTCATTTTAAAAGCCAACGTCTAAGGAATTCTTGCATAACATTAGTAATATTATCATCAACTTCATATACATTGTATTTTAGTACAAGTATCAAAAACTTTTTCATTAACTCGTAGCCATTCTGCACACGCAGTCTATCATGTTAACATGAAGTTTTTCCATAAAAATCTAAAAATGTGCACATATAATACTCATGGTGCGTGTAAATTGGATGAACAACCTTTACCATTCCACGAAGGCATAAAACTAAAAACTATGTAACCAAAAAACTAAATTACTTAGTCACTCTATCAAAAGCTTGTGTGATTCGGAACCTAATCCTAGCTCACGATGTATCAATAAATCAACATATTTATGATAACTTAATCTTTACTGCTCCATCAATCATGACATTTAAGACATGCATTTTCACACGGTTTTTGTTGCACAACTTTAACTACTAATATATACAAATTTATATGACTTTAGAATGCTCAAAACTTTTGTTATATTATAAATATAAATCATAGTTAAAATTATAAGTTTTTTTACCAGCAAAATTTAAAAAAGAACAAAATTGAGCCAATTGTCAGGGCCACATAATTTCTAAAGATGGATTAAGGCTTTGCGATCGTTGCCATGTTCCTGTCAGTTGGCATCCACATCGATCTTCCCTAGAAACTCCGCTCAACACGTAGACAAAAGCAAATGGGAAGATAATAGGACCTGAATCATGCACTCTAACCTCGCTAGCTAGTGCCTGATTCCTCCACCCCTTACCTTGCCGTGAAATCTGGACCTAGCAAGATCCATGTCTTAGCTGCTAGCTCTTTAGGTTATTGTGCAGTCTTGATGTTCACTCATCAACTCCGCCTTCTATAGGCGGACGCGAATCGGCAGCTGCTGCTGCCTCACGCCTATGTAGCGAGTTACAACCAAACAGAGACACAAAAAATAGTCATCGCTAATACTTCATTATGATACAATAACATTTTAGCACTAATACTTTATTATAGAACACCAAACAGCCAGCTTTCATCTGAAGAAACCAATAGGAGGACAAAGAAGACGATCTTCAAGATCAAAATTAGAGTAACAAATGAACATGGAAGTTGCTTTTTTCAAAATCCACATCAAAGTAGCAGATAAATACGAAAGTTTCTTCTTCAAAATCAATATTACAGTAGCAACAGATGAAGATGAAAGTTGCTTCTTCAAGATCAACGTCACATTAGCGGATAATTTATGTGGAAGCACCTTTTTAATGTTAGATTACCGCCTTGGAGTATTCATCAAGAATAGAAGGTTTCAGGTTTGGTAGAGTGCTCTGCATTTGTGCTCATGTAAAAATGTTGTCGGTCAGACCTAAGCATTTGTTAAGAGATATCGGTGAATCAAAAGACCATAATTATTGCATAAAGTATTAATACAACTAACTCTAGGGATCATCGTCACCTGTAGAGACTATGCTTGAAATGAGGCAGCGAGAAACATGCACATCAGAGTCTTAGCAGATAAACTATCCAGAACAGTCAAGACTAACTACATGCCCGTAAGGAAACACTCAAATTTTAATAGTATCCAGAATAATTGTATTGCATAAGCAAGCAAGAAAATTTTGCTCGACTTATCTACGCAGTTTTGGTGTCTTTGCACGTTGGTGCATATAGAGTCAAATTTCCTTTTCCAGCAGTTAATAGAACTAATTAAGCACTACACCATAGTGGTACACACAGTGCACAAGTGTTGATGAATCTCTATTGCACTATATGTAGACATGTAGATGCATATGCTTACAATTGAGCTTGTTGAAAAAAAAATACGCACAAGATGAATCGCCAAGACACGGACCAGATTGCATGTGGATGCTCCTTATCGCAAATCAGCAGAGGAGCAAAAGCCTGTCCCAGGTATCATTGCAGCCGTCCGGGGAGAGCAGCAGCAGGTCGATCACCATCATTGTCGTTGCGGCGGTGGTGCCGCATCTGGAGGATGCCCATACTTCTGCTGGAAGACGACGGATTCTGCTCCGAGGTGGATGCCGGTAGCCGCAGCTTGGGGTATTCTTGTTCGATTTCCTGCGGTCCGTCCCCACCAAAAAACTTAGCAAAAAATCGTCAAGATGGTACTCGTGGAAGAGTAGATCGGGGCGGGAAATCTTACGGATCGGAGGAGGAAGCCTCGTCGTGGTCGTCGTCGTTGAGGTGCCAGTGTCGGCGTCTGACCTATGGAAACCGGCGAGGGTAGTGGCGAGCTTAGAGGCTATGAACTGCGAAATCCTAGATTGACGTTTCCGTTATAATAGGGAGGATCAGGCACCTTAGAATCGGGAGGATCAGGCACCTGCAGGGCGAGGTGGTGCATGAATGCGGGCACTGGTAGTAGATACAGTAGTTGAGAAAAGAATTTGTGAGGCGTGTGATGGGCCGAGGTTGTTCAGGCAGTTTTTGAGACGATGATCGGGATGATGCGCTCGGTTAATAGGTTGCGTTGACTGAACAATGGATAGGTGCAGTGGCATTTGGAACGTTTATAATGTGAAGTGTGACATCACGAGATGTGTGACATCGGATCTTTCACATTTTGATCATTTTAGGAGTGGTATAGTATTTTTTTCAAGTTGCCTAATTGTAGGCACTAAAAATTAAAGTGATCAAAATGTTGAGGGAAACGAGAAATGGTCTCAATGTTTTGCGTAAGGTCTCAACTTCCATGTTACTCAATTAGCTTGCACAAACTTCTATTTTCCATGTTACTCAATTAATTACATGAGAAAGTAGGGCACAATGCAACAAGCACAAATATATATCTTATACTCTTCTTTCTCTTCATTCATTTGAAATTTGAAATGGAGGCACGTTTCTCACCTTTTACATATGCAACCTTCTGCTTCCTCTTAAGAATAAAGGGATTATAATCTGGAGGTGGCGTTTTGGCTCATAGGAGCAAATGCTCCTATTATAAAAAATAATTAAAAAACAATTTTAAAAATGTCAAAAAATTCTGACATAAATTTTTTGTTGTACATTGTGACATTCTATGTTAGTGCACAAGTTTTTATGGAGAAACAACATTTTATGTGGCGTGTAGAAAAAAGATAAAAAAATGTCCTGTACGTAGTCGTGTTATAGCATCAATATTTGTCTTTTTTACTGGAGCCACAAATTTTTATAGTTTTTTAACTTGTGTACAAACATAAAATGTGTAGATGTACATGAAATTTTTTAGTTTAGAATTTTTTTAAACTTCGAAATGTAGATTCACACAATGGGAGCAAATGCTCCTATGAGCCAAAGTGAATATCCCTTATAATCTTGCATCTACAGGACTTGCTCAAATGTCCGTGCTTCGCCACGGCTCTTTATCTTGGGTTTAGTGTCACACATGTGAACAATACATGTAAAAATTAAGTACAAAGAAAAAACAAATTCACATGAATATTGTCTTCACTTTATAAGCATGTTAGCGTCAAACATGTTGTGTACACAATAAAATAAAAAGTAAGGCAGAGACCGGAGAAGAGATATGGACTGCAACTGCAGTCTACACACGTGTGCTGGCTTGGACCTCCCTGAGTGCCTCCATGATCGCTTATGCTGATTCTTGGAAGAGTCTTCATGGGTGATGAAGGAGAGCATGGGAGAAAGGCAGGCTCTGTTTAATAGATCAGATTGAGTTTGTACATCTGATCTTGTAAGGGAAGCGCCACCACGTGAATGCGTGATGGCACCCGGCAAAGGGCCATCGCGATGGCAAGGTGGTCGCGTGCATCACGAGAAACTCACTCTAGTGCCACTGCTACCTTCCTTGTATTTGTGCGCTAGCCACTTTTTATTTATTCCTTCAGAAAGAGATAAGAATTGGTTTGGTGAATCGGAAACAATTTTATTTTATAGAAAAATTAAAGTAAAAATTGCAATTTCTTTTCTTATGGAACATACATATCAATATGCATGGGTAATCCCTCTTCTCTCATAGGTGGTCCGCTGCATAGATAGCGCCAACGCCGCCTCCTGCAAAGCTGGCAATCGTCATGAGCGTCGGTGAGTACACTGCCGGTTACCTGCACAGGAGATGCCGTTGTAGGAGCAGCCATGCCACGAACCTAGCGATATTGACCAGCATCGACAGTTCGACACCGAACCCAGCATCACCGCACCGCTCTGGCGTTCCAATAGTCGTCATCGCTGCCACGCCAGACACCACACCACTCTGGGGTTAACCATCACGTGCAGAGGCTTGACTGCGGCACAGATCGGGGCGTGGAGGCGGTGGGAAACCCTAGGAGGAGAAGGTTGGGCCTCACCGACGCAGGTGGTGGAGAGAGACGGAGGCGGGGAGCCAACACGAGTCGGTAGGTTGCGGCGGCCGGAGCTCCATGGGATGTGTCCGCCAACGCATGCGACCAAGAGGGAGCGTGGGGTCAGGAGGCTGCTCCGGCAGCGATGGCGGCACAGTTCAAAGGACCAGCCTGGTCCTGTGCCACAGATCGAGCGAGATGGATGCTGCAGTTTCTGGATGGAAATTGGGGATGGCTCGTACCTGCTTTGGTCGAGCCCCTTTTTTCTCCCGCTGGGACGAGCGACGGGCACATGAAAAGGGTGAAACGCATTCTATCATAAAATGGAACCTGTAGCTAGATATGGATTTTGTTAGTTGTTGAGAATATCAAGGGGATGGTTACGTTCTAGCTCATGTAGATGAGAACAAACGCATTTTTTTCTCACTTGGCTGCATGCATGGATAATTGTGGTTGTTAGATGGATCTTTTTTCCTTCAGGACGTGGGAGGGCAGTTTTGTCTTTAAATGAAAATGTGACACCGGACATTCACCAGTTTGCTTTTAATAGTAGATTATTCTCTTTAGCAAGTTTTTCTTTTTCTTCTCTATCCCACCTAGCATGCAATTCAGCCAACATTCTAATATTATCATTAATTCGAACTTGGATGGCATTTGTTTTATCAAACCTAGCATCTTTAACTTCCTCAGGCATAACTTTCAATTTTAAAAGATCAACATCAAGAGCAAGACTATCAACCTTAGAAGCAAGAATATCAATTTTACTAAGCTTTTCTTCAACAGTTTTATTGAAAGCAGTTTGTGTACTAATAAATTCTTTAAGCATCACTTCAAGACCAGAGGGTATACTCTTATTATTGTTGTAAGAATTACCATAAGAATTACCATAACCATTACCATTATTAGAAGGATATGGCCTATAGTTGTTGTTACCATAATTATTCCTATAAGTGTATTGTTGTTGAAATTATTGTTCTTAATGAAATTCACATCAAAATTTTGTTCTTGAGCAACCAATGAAGCTAAAGGAACATTATTAGGATCAATATGAGATCTACCATTTGCAAACATAGACATAATAGCATCAATCTTATCAACCAAAGAAGAGGTTTCTTCAACAGAATTTACCTTCTTACCTTGAGGAGTTCTTTCAGTGTGCCATTCAGAGTAATTGATCTCATATTATCAAGTAATTTAGTCGCGGCCAGGGTGATGGACATAAAATACCTCCAGCAGCTGAATCCAATAGGTTCCTTGAGGAAAAATTCAATCCTGCATAAAAGGTTTGGATGATCATCCAAGTAGTCAGTCCATGGGTTGGGCAATTCTTTACCAAAGATTTCATTCTCTCCCATGCTTGAGCAACATGTTCATTATCAAATTATTTAAAATTCATTATGCTACTTCTCAAAGATATAATCTTAGCAGGAGGATAATATTTACTAATAAAAGCATCTTTACACTTAGTCTATGAATCAATACTATTTTTAGGCAAAGAAAGCAACCAATCTTTAGCTCTTCCCCTTAGTGAGAAAGGAAACAATTTCAGTTTTATAATATCACCATCTATATCCTTATACTTTTGCATTTCACAAAGTTCAACAAAATTATTAAGATGGGCAGCAGCATCATCAGTACTAACACCAGAAAATTGCTCTCTCATAACAAGATTCAGTAAAGCAGGTTTAATTTCATAGAATTTAGTAGGTGGAGCAATAGGAGTGCATATAAAATCATTATTATTTGTGCTAGTGAAATCACACAACTTAGTATTTTCAGGAGTACCCATTATAGCAGTAGTAAAGTAAACTAAGCAAATAGAATAAAAACATGTAACTAATTTTTTTGTGTTTTTGATATAGAACTAGTAAATAAAACAGAAAGTAAAGTAAATTTTTTTTTTGTGTTTTTAATATGAAGCGAACAAGACAGTAAATAAAGTAAAGTAAAGCAAGACGAAAACAAAGTAAAGAGATTGGAAGTGGAGACTCCCCTTGCAGCGTGTCTTGATCTCCCAACGGCGCCGAAAAATTGTTGCCGTGGAGGCAATTCTTCGTGGTGTAAATTTTCTTCAGCCCGGCACGGCGCAGAAATTTAGCTTGATACGCGTAGATGCACACGTCCGTTGGGAACCCCAAGTGGAAGGTATGATGCGTATAGAAGCAAGTTTCCCTCGATGAAACCAAGGTTATCGAACAGTAGGAGCCAAGAAGAACGTGAAGGTTGTTGGTGGAGGAGGTAGTGCGGCGCAACACCGTGAAACCGGCGCCAACGTGGAACCCGCACAACACAATCAAAGTACTTTGCCCCAACGTAGTGAGGTTGTCAATCTCACCGGCTTGCTGAAAACAAAGGATTAAACGTATCGAGTGGAAGATGGTGTTTGTTTGCAAAGAACAGTAGAATGTATTCAGATGTAAAAGAATGGACCGGGGTCCACAGTTCACTAGTGGTGTCTCTCCAATAAGATAACTAACATGCTGGGGTGAACAAATTACAGGGGCAATTGACAAATAAAGATTCAATACATACCAATGATGATTACTATGTGATTTAATCAGGGCATTACGACAAAGTACATAGACCGCTATCCAGCATGCATCTATGCCTAAATAATCCACCTTCAGGTTATCATCCGAACCCCTTCCAGTATTAAGTTGTAAACAACAGATAATTGCATTAAGTATGGTGCGTAATGTAATCAACACAAATATCCTTAGACAAAGCATCGATGTTTTATCCCTAATAGCAACAGCACATCCACAACCTTAGAACCTATTGTCACGATCCCAGATTCAATGGAGGCATGAACCCACTATCGAGCATAATTACTCCCTCTTGGAGTTACAAGTATCAACTTGGCCAGAGCCTCTACTAGCAACGGAGAGCATGCAAGAACATAAACAACACATATATGATAGATTGATAATCAACTTGACATAATATTCTATATTCATCGATCCCGCCAAACACAACATGTAGCATTACAAATAGATGATCTTGATCATGTTAGGCAGCTCACAAGATCTAAACAATGATAGCACAAGCGGAGAAGACAACATCTAGCTACTGCTATGGACCCATAGTCCAAGGATGAACTACTCACACATCAACCGAGGCGGGCATGATGATGTAGAGCCCTCCGTGATGATTCCCTCTTCGGGCAGGTGCCGGAGGCGATCTCATGAATCCCGAGATGGGATTGGCGGGCCGCCTCTCAGAATGTTTTCCGTATCGTGGCTCTCAAGACAGGGGTTTCGCGACGAAGGCTATTTGTAGGCGGAAGGGTAGGTCGGGGGCACGCGAGGGCCTGACCACGAAGCCTGCGGTGGCCGGCCGCGCCGTCGTTGTCCGGCCACCTCGTGGCCCCACTTCCTTTCCCCTCGGTCTTCGGAAGCTTCGTGTAAAAATAGGACCCTGGGCGTTGATTTCGTCCAATTTCGAGAATATTTCCTTACTAGGATTTCTGAAACCAAAAACAAAGCAGAAAACAAAGAATCACTTCGGCATCTTGTTAATAGGTTAGTCGGAAAATGTATAATAATGCTGTAAAGTATGTATAAAACATTCAAGTATTGTCATAAAAGTAGCATGGAACATAAGAAATTATAGATACGTTTGAGACGTATCACTATCCTCCTCAAATAAATTTTCAGGGACAATCCAATCAAAATTCTTTTCTAATGCCTCATGCATTCCTACGAGTTTATGAGGTATTGGTATTTTAATCTCCCCTCACAATTGGCTTTATTAGTGTATCTTAGCCTATCTTTTTCCCTCCTTTCAAGGATATTTGCAAAATTGGTACACAAGCCTAGCATCTTATGTTGAATAAAAACTTTCCTAGCTTCTCTACCTACATCACCAAATTCTCTAAGAAGGGTTTCTAAAACAAAATATTTCTTTTCTCCTTCTTCCATATCACCGAGTGTATGAAACATATGTTGCATTATTGGATTGAGATTAACAAATCTAGCTTCCAACATGTGCACTAAAGAGGCAGTAGCAATTTCATAATTAGGAGCAAGTTCTACCAAGGATCTATCTTCAAAATCTTCAGCCTTACTAACATGAGTGAAAAATTCTTCTATATTATCTTTTCCAATGATAGACCCACTACCTACCGCTATATCTTTCAAAGTAAACTTAGGATGAAGCATGATGAAATAAACAAAAGTAAACTTAATGAAGTAAATGCAAGTAACTAATTTTTTTTGTATTTTAATATAGAGCAAGTAAACAAGACTTGTGTTTTTGATATAAAGCAAACAAGACAGTAAATAAAATAAAGTAAAGCAAGACAAAAACAAAGTAAGAGATTGGATGTGACCCTTGCAAGCGTGTCTTGATCTCCCCGGCAACGGCGCCAATTTGCAATTGTGGAAGGCAATTCTGTGGTGTAACTTTTCTTCAGTTCCCCGGCAACGGCGCCAGAAATTTAGCTTGACACGCGTGAAGCACACGTCTGTTGGGAACCCAAGTGGAAGGTGTGATGCGTATAAAAGCAAGTTTCCCTCAGTATGAAACCAAGGTTATCGAACCAGTAGGAGTCAAGGAGCACGTGAAGGTTGTTGGTCGAGGAGTGTAGCAACACCGGTGAAACCGGCGCCAACGTGGAACCTGCACAACACAATCAAGATACTTTTCCCCAACATAACAGTGAGGTTGTCAATCTCACCGGCTTGCCGAAAACAAAGGATTAAACGTATTGTGTGGAAGATGATGTTTGTTTGCAAAGAACAGTAGACAATGATTGCAGTCGATTGTATTCAGATGTAAAAGAATGGACCGGGGTCCACAGTTCACTAGTGGTGTCTCTCCAATAAGATAAATAACATGCTGGGTGAACAAATTACAGTGGGCAATTGACAAATAAAGATTCAATACATATCATGATGATCACTATGAGATTTAATCGGGCATTACGACAAAGAACATAGACCGCCATCCAGCATGCATCTATGCCTAAATAGTCCACCTTCTGGTTAGCATCCGCACCCCTTCTAGTATTAAGTTGCAAACACAATTGCATTAAGTATGGTGCGTAATGTAATCAACACAAATATCCTAAGACAAAGCATCGATGTTTTATCCCTAGTAACAACAGACATCCACAACCTTAGAACTTTCTGTCACTGTCCCAGATTCAATGGAGGCATGAACCCACTATCGAGCATAAATACTCCCTCTTGGAGTTACAAGTATCAACTTGGCCAGAGCCTCTACTAGCAACGGAGAGCATGCAAGAACATAAACAACACATATATGATAGATTGATAATCAACTTGACATAATATTCTAGATTCATCGGATCCCACCAAACACAACATGTAGCATTACAAATAGATGATCTTGATCATGTTAGGCAGCTCACAAGATCTAAACAATGATAGCACAAGCGGAGAAGACAACCATCTAGCTACCGCTATGGACCCATAGTCCAAGGATGAACTACTCACGCATCAATCGGAGGCGGGCATGATGATGTAGAGCTCCTCCGATGATTTCCCCTCCGGTAGGGTGCCTGAGGCGATCTCCTGAATCCCCCGAGATGGGATTACGGCGGCGTCTCAAGGTTTTCCGTATCGTGGCTCTGGTACAGAGGGTTTCGCGACGAAGGCTTTAAGTAGGCGGAAGGGCGGAGTCGGAGGGTCACGGGGCCCCACACACAGGCCGCGCGGGCCCCCTAGGCCGCGCCGCCCTAGTGTGGTGGCGCCCCGTGGCCCCACTTCGTTTCTCCCTCGGTCTTCGGAAGCTTCGTGGAAAAATAGGACCTGGGCGTTGATTTCGTCCAATTCCGAGAATATTTTGTAGGATTTCGAAACTAAAACAAAGAAAAAAGAATCGCTTCGGCATCTTGTTAATAGGTTAGTGCCGGAAAATGTATAATAATGATGTAAAGTATGTATAAAACATTCAAATATTGTCATAAAAGTAGCATGAAACATAAGAAATTATAGATACGTTTGAGACGTATCAGGTACCAAGCTGCCATACATCCCTCTTCCAAATTATTTGAGCTTCTAAGTAAAAAATAACAAGATTGCCAACCATTTGTTTAGCACCTCCCAGGTTCTCATAGCATCTTGCTTTCCTGGTTCTCTCTGTCAAGATGAACTCTTTCTTTGTTCAAAGTCAAAGTCTACCTCAAGCCCTCCATTCAGGTAATCTCGGCCTGATTGTCGGCGCCTCGTCGCCCCACTTCGTATCCCTCCCGGTCTTCTGGAAGCTTCGTGGAAAAATAAGACCTGGGCGTTGATTTCGTCCAATTCCGAGAATATTTCCTTCGTAGGATTTCTGAAACCAAAACTGCAAAACAGCAACCGGCGCTTCGGCATCTTGTTAATAGGTTAGTGCCAGAAAATGCATAATAATGATGTAAAGTATGTATAAAACATGTAAGTATTGTCATAAAAGTAGCATGGAACATAAGAAATTATAGATACGTTTGAGACATATCACTTCCTAGCGAAGATTCCGCCTTAGATCTGAAAAATTCAAAGCCCACCCAATCCGCCCTGAGCAGGAGATAACGGTGGAAGAACAATGCAGATCCGGCTGGGTCTCCCAGGTGTTAGAGAAGCAGGTGTCACTGCACTTCTTAGCCCATACCGCAGAGCCGCCCTCTCGAGGACGGAGCCGATCCCATGCAGGTTGAGGCACCCGGAAACAACGTCGCTCTGGATCAGCAGGAGGCGGTCGGAGACAGCGACGCTCCGGGACAAGATGAAGCCGGAGATCCTGAGGAATCAATCCTCGGCAACTTAAGCCCAACCTCTGACGATTCCTCCTCCATGAATACGGAAGAATTCAACCGCAAGCTCGAAGAACTCGGAGGCGGTGAGCAACCTGACGTAGAATCCGCCCAGCCCATGCAGGTTCTTGCAACCGTAGCACCGCTGGATCAGCAGGAAGCGGAAGATGAAAACACCTCCTCCGACGCAGGACCGTCCAACGCAGGATCTCCGTTATATCGAGAACGGCCGCGCCAGGAAGTCTTGTCCCAGAAGAGATGGTCGAGCAGGCACGTATGGATCTAGTCGCGCAGTCTGACGTCCTCAACAAACCAATAACTCCTGGCGATGCCGCAGATCTGGAGGCTCTAGAAGCCACAAGAAAGGAGATGCTGGCCACCGCCAAGAAGTTTGCCGACACCGCAGCTGCGATGCTGGATGAGAGGAAAGAAGCTGCAAACTTGATGGATCACTTTGAGAGGCAGGATCGCGAGGTCACCGAATCACTTGCACAAGTCAAGCAACTTCGAAGCACTGGGAGACGAAGATGACCTATGCGCAGGCGGAGGCTGATAGAATCATTCGAGAAGCCATCCCTCCCCGCAGGATCACCCTCGCCACCCCCGCAGAACAACTCCAAAGGATAACATGAAGAAGGCTGCGGAGCTCCTGAAAAAGAAGGACGAGGAGATTGATATCAACTAAGTCCGCAAGCTCGTTGCTTCAGCAATGCAGCAGAGCAAGGCAGACACTTCGCGCAGATTGGAATCCAATCCGGATCACTGTTTGTCTACCGCGCAGAAGGACGCCCTAGGAAATCAACATCGTGATGGAGAATCGCGCACCGGATCCACGGAGCGCAGGAGAAATGCCAGAGAACATCCGAACCCGATCTCGGTATCCTCGGATTCAACCCCAAGAAACCCAGAAAAGGGTAAGGGCCCGATGTATGTTGGCAGAGACAAACACCGCAACCCATCACCACCACCCCGGACTCCGCGTCCTCCGCTGCCCCCTCATCGTCGTAGTCCTGCCGGAAACACCAAGCCCCATGGGCCTGGCGGAATCAACATCCGCGACAACATGCCGCCGCCTAGGAACAGGAACAGGGAACGCACGCAGGAACCGGAATCAAGACCGCGAACCTAAGCCTCGCCGGAGCCAAGACCGCGAGCCTGAGCCTCGCAGCTAGGACGCGAGGCAGCCTCCCAGGCCGAGGGACGCGAGCACAACCTAGAGAAGCCGAACGAAGAGCGTAAGCCTGAGCCCGCAGAGCCGGAAACGGCGGCGCCGCCACCAAGAGGAAGGGAGCCAGAAGCCGGAGCAGCCGCGGGAAGAGCGCCGGGAATCCGAGGCGGAAGACCATCTTTCGGAGCCCTCGATCTCCTCGCCACCACCCAGTGGAGGCGGAGGCGAGGCGAAGGTCCGCCCCGCTCAAAACCCCCGGCGGCGGCCCCGCGACGCTCGGAACGACTCAACGAGGCGGATCCGAGCCACGGCCCAAAGTGTTGGCTCTGAGCGATCCAGGAACCAAAGCCAAGAAGCTTGAACCTTAAGCCACCGGAAACCTGAAGCATTATGATTGCAGCGAGAGGCCGGATACCTGGATTGAGGATCACTACAATGCGGAACCTCGCGGAGGAACCCCCCATAGCTGTTGCATGCTCCAGTTGTACCTTATTGGTCCACTGTTTGGCTCGCGACCTCGAGGAGAATTCCATCTTTGCTGGTATGACCAAGAAGGCTTTCGAGAACCACTTCAGGGGCACCTACAGGAGACCGGCCACCACAAGCGATCTTCAGGCCTGCATCCAGAAGAAGGGTGGAACGTCAAGGAGTTTCCTCACCCGATGGCTGGCAACCAGAAACGAGTGCGAGAACGTTGACAACCGCGCAGCTATGCATGCCTTCATCGGTGGCTTGTAGCGAGGAGGGCTGCTGCATCACAAGCTTACCTGCCTGGTGAATGCGAACAAACTCACGCTTGATGAGATGATTAACATCGCCAGCGATCACACTACCGCCGCCGACGACGCGGTGGAGATCTCAGACTACACCATACCCCCCGCACTACCGGAAGAAAAACCGTGACAATGGCGTCGGCAGCAAGCGGAAGCGGAAGCCTGAAGACCAGAAGGCGGAGGATCCGACATGGTTGCCATGACGTTCCAACGCGAGGTCCAGAGACGGAAGAGGACGCGCGGACGTGGTGGCGGAGAGCATGGGGCCGGAGCGCTGTGAGGTCACCGCTGCCTCGATCCGCGTCCCCAAACATACGAGGAGTACAGATATACCGTGCCTGGCTCATCTAGATCCGGCTACGAGCAAACCACTCACACCAATCGCAGCCATGTGGGTCAACGATCTGAAGAACGACCCCGAGGCAGGATACAAGCGAGCCCGGAGCACCGCCCTCGTGGCAAAGGAGGTAAGGGCAAGAACAAGGACAAGAAGAGGACATTCCGAGGCAATGGTCGAAGATGACACTTCGCCGGATCCCAAAGAGGGTACCGCAACTAACAAGTCCAACCCCTTCGGGAAAAAGAGTGTCGGAGCTTTCCACACCTTCCTGAACCCTGGTGATCCGTGCCAAGAAATCGGCCCTCCGGCTCTTGAACGCCATAGTTCCGGCTGTGCCGCAGTATGTCAAGTGGTCGGAGAAAGCCTGCACCTTCAGGTCGGATCATCCGGCCGTCATCCCCAAAGAATGCTATGCTCTGGTTGTGAGTCCCCGCATCGACGGGTATGAGCTTCTCCAAGTGCCTTATGGATGGCGGAGCTGGTTTGAACATCATGTACCTGGAGACTCGGGAGTCTTCTCACCAGATAGCTAAGCACGGCACCAGGTTTCATGGTGTGGTTCCGGTAAAAAAGCAAATTCCTGGGCAGCATCAAACTTCCCGTGGCCTTCGCGATATTGTAATTACCACGAAGAGATGATCATGTTCGAAGTGGTTCCCTTCAAGAGCTCCTACCATGTAATCTTCGGTAGGCCCACCTACCACAAGTTCCACGCCAGGGCATGCTACATCTACAACAAGCTCAAGATTCCGGGTCCTAACGGTATGATCACCGTATCCGGAGACTACAAAAAAAACTTGGGACTGCGAGGAGGGCGGCGCCACAGAATCCGTCATATCTCGAGAGGATGAAGGCTACGAGCCGCGGTGGATCCGGCCGAGATGTAGACCACCAAGAAGCAGATCTCCGAACGAAGAACTCGTTCAAGGCCGCGATAGAAACCAAGAAGCACGACCTTGTTGAAGGCGACATCTCCAAGCGGGTTTCAATGAGCCAACATGGACCCCAAATAGGAAAAGCGCGTCGAGTTCCTCGGAGCTAACATGGATATCTTCTCATGGCAACCTTCTGACATGTCCGGAGTACCAAGGGTACTCGCCGAGCACTACCTCAACATAAATCCGGGTGCAAAACCGGTGAAGCAAACTATGCGACGCTTTGGAGATACGCCGCGCCATAGGAATGGAATTAGCAAAGTTACTAGAGGCAGGTTTTGTAGTAGAAGTTATCCATAATGAGTGGGTCGCAAACCCGTCCTTGTACCCAAAAAGAATTGTGAAATACTAAGAATGTGCATCGGTTACTCCGGCTTGAATAAGCATTGTCCGAAGGATCCGTTCCTTTGCCGCGCATTGACCAAGTCATTGATTTGGCGGCAGGGCGGAACTTCTCACGTGTTCTTGACGCATATTCCGGTATCAACCGATGAAGAAGTCCGACCAAAAGGCGACCTCGTTCATCACACCTTTCGCCTTACTGCTACGTTACTTGCCCTTTGGCTTAAAAAACGGAGGTGCCACATACCCGTACGATGCAGGCGGTGCCTCAAGGACCAAATTGGCTGGAACGTGCACACTTACGTCGACGACATCGCGGTCATGAACGGAAGGATCCGACTTTGGGCGAACTCAAGGAAACCTTTGAGAATCTCCGACGGTACAAGATGATGTTAAATCCACTGAAGTGCGTCTTTGGCGTGCCACCGAAACTCCTTGGCTTCATTGTTTCCATGGGGCATCGAAGTTAACCCGGAAAAATCAAGGCTATCCTGAACATCAAGAGGCCAACTTGTCTCAAAGATGTGCAACGATTAGCTGGTTGTGTAGCGGCAATCAGTAGATTTGTTAGCCGTCTTGCGAGAAGGCCCTACCTCTATACAAGCTGCTAAAGAAACAGGATTTATCTGGGACGAGGCAGCAGACGAAGCACTTCAGGGATTGAAGAACATACTCTCCTCACCACCCATATTGGCAGCTCCAGCTGAGTCATAGCCAATGCTCCTCTATATGGCAGCCACCAACAAGGTAATCAGCATAGCAATCGTGGTGGTGCGACAGGAAGAAGGACATGAGCATGGAGTCCAAAGGCTCGTCTATTACATTAGCGAAGTCTTGACGGAATCCAAACAGAGATACCCTCACTTTCATAAGCTAGCTTATGGTGTATTCCTAGGTAGCCGGAAGCTGAGGCACTACTTCCAAGAGCATCCCATGACAGTGGTGAGCAAGGCCCACCGGCAAATATCAACAAATCCACGAACAGTATGTGGTAGCAGTGGGGCATTGAACTATCTGCCTTTGACATCAACTATGAAGCCAGAACCGCGATCAAGTCTCAAGTTCTAGCGGATTTCATCGCGGATTGGACTGAAGTGCCGGAGGGCACACCTGTGCTGGAACCTGAAGCTTGGGTCATGCACTTTGACGGATCCAAGCAACATCAAGGTCTCAATGGAGTCACCTGAAGTCACCACCTGGGAGAAGAGCTGCAGAGACGTTCTGCGATTCACTAAGCTACAAACAATATGGCGGAATACGAGGCTCTACTACACGGTATGCGCATCGCTAAGGAGATTGGGATCAAGCACATCATATGTTGCGGAGATTCCGACTTGGTGGCACAACAAGTAGCCGGAACCTGGAATGCCAGAAACTCCATCATGGCGGCTTACAGAGACAAGTTGACGAGATCGCCAAATGCTTCCTCGGATACGAAGTCACGTCGAGAGGATAACACGGCAGATACTGTCCAAGCTCGGATCAGAAAACCAATTCCGCCTGGCATTTTCCTTGAGCATCTACGGATACCCTCAGTGAAGGGCGCAAACCCGGAATATCCGGATCCGCAGTTCCGGCTATAAGTGATGGCAATCATTCCGGCTTGGACTCAGCCGTTCCTGGATTACCTCATTGATCGAAAGTTGCCGGAGACGAGGTCCTCGCACGACATCATCGTACGAGCAAAATCCTACACAATCGTTGATGGACAGCTCTACAAACGAAGTGCAAACGAGGTATTTCTCAAATGCGTCTCCAATCAAGATGGCATAGAAATCCTCCGAGAGATCCACGCGGGGATTGGGGCATCATGCCGCCCCCGGTCACTCGTTGCAAAGCTTTCGGTTAGGATTTTACTGGCTCACAGCTAAAGAAGATCCTTTGAAAACTTGCCGAGGTTGTCTACGCTCACTCAACCAAACGCTCCATCCCAAGAGCTGAAGACCATCCCTATCACTGGCCATTTGCTGCTGGGCTTGATATGGTTGGGATACTAAAAAAATAATCTCTTTGGTCATGAATACCTCCTGGTCTCTATTGACAAGTTCGAGGAAGTGGATCGAGGCAAAGCCAGTGAGAAAAGCCGACGGTGCTACGACACTAAAATTTGTATGCAGCCTTGTGACGAGATTCGGCATCCCACACATCATAATCACAGACAATGGCACAAACTTTGCACAAGGAGAACTCAAGGATTATTGCAATGAAGTTGGGATCCGGATTGACCTTGCATCCATGGCTCACCCACAATCCAACGGTCAGGTCGAAAGAGCCAATGGCCTTATACTAGCAGGAATTAAACCTCGCCTCGAAGAACTGCTGCGACGCGTAGCAGGAGCTTGGGCGGATGAGTTAGACTCTGTCTTGTGGAGTTTACGAACTACCCCTAATAGGTCAACCGGATTTACTCCTTTCTTCCTAGTATATGGATCCCAAGGTGTGCTCCCCACTGACATCATCCATGATTCACCGCGAGTTTCCGCCTACGATGAAGAAACTGCTGACGAGGCTCGACAGCTATCTGTGGACCTGATCGAAGAGGCTCGGAACTTAGCCGACCAACGCTCCACCATCTATCAGCAGAAACTCCGACGCTATCATAGCCGTCGAGTTCGGAACCGCTCGTTCATGGTTGGAGACTTAGTCCTCCACCTTCGCCAGTGAAAGATCACAAGTTGCAAACTCCGTGGGAAGGACCTTTTGTCATCAAAGTGCTTCACAAGATCATATTACCTTGTTGATTTCCGGGAACTAAAGGATAGACCTGACAACTGGTACCGGAAACGCAAACGAGAGGATCCGGATGACATTTACGATGAAACAGATCGTCCCTGGAATATAGCACAGTTACGTCCTTTCCACACTTAGCATTTTTCACGCTACATACCTTGTAATATATATGATACATGATCATTGAAATAAAGCTTTTGGTTCACTCTTAGAGTCTTTTACCTCCTTTAATTTTTTCTGGATCGTGTATTTCCGACTAAAACCGCAGAGCTGGACATTTCCGCCTAGGCGTGTATGAAAGTTGTGATTTTCAAAATCGTCCTTTAGGACGTAAGTTTAAGTTTTCTGGCGGAAAAATTCTCCGTTGCGAACTCATGGATTCCTGGTAGAGACTTCCGGCACCTAGGTGGGGGCTTGTTTCCGCGGTTATGGACGGACGCCATTGGGCTTCGTGCCGCAGGCGAGCGTTTCCACAAAGGTTTTCCGGCTCGTGGAAGGTCAATGAGGGCCGGAAAATTTACAAACCAGCACTTGCTTTCCAAGAAGAGAAACATGCATATATATTAAACGGATAGCAGGATAAGTTTTTTCCGCCCACATGCACAATAGTTTCGTTCCTAACTACTCACAAATACTTAAGTTATATATTACAAACCCACTCCGGGGCCAAAATGATACATTTGTTTAAGTTTGGCAGGAATCACTCGGAGGACTGGTCATCATCAGAGGCCTCGTAGGCGGAACAGTCGCCTGAGTCATCGCTGGAGCCCTCTTGGGAATGATCATCGCTGGAGCCGGAGCCTTCCTCAGCACCTTCATCAACACCTTCTTCTTCATCATCCTCCACGTCAGAGAACCCAGTGGGAAGATCGTATTTGTTATGCCAGAACGAGTGATTGACTTGTCCGGCAAACACTCGATCGTACCCTTGGGTCTCTGCGAGAGCGGCTCTCATGTTGGTGCCTTTGGGGGCTCCACGCGCGACATCCGCGAAGTTCATCGTGGGGAAGTGTGCTTTGCACGTTGCCAGCACAGGGAAGCAACTCCACGTGCCGAAGACTCCTGCTAGTCCTTGATGAATTCCGGAACCTGCCGCATCAATTTTGTCATGGTGTCAGCTAGCTTGGTTCCGGCTCTCTTCAAAGATAGTGACTGGGCGATTCCGCGACACGCCTCGATGAGATCGTCGATGGAGGTCCGCGCTTCTTCATAAGCCTCCGGCCTTTTGAGGACCGATTCCTTCGTCCAGTTAAAGCCAAGAGTTGCTGCAAAATATATCGGTCAGATTCTTCTGCAGTCAAAGCATGATATGACGAAGCCGGAACCTCACAGAAAAGTCCTTACGAAAGATCAGCTTGTCGATGGCCTCCGCCTCCTCCTCCTGAGCCATGTTCTTCGCCGCCAACGTCTTGACCCTCTGCTGGCTTTTCTTATAATTCTCCGCGAGGTCCGAGACTTCTTAAATATGTTTGTCGGAGAGTTCCTTCCTTTTCTTGGATTCTTCCTCGGAGGATTCCTTAAGGAATTTCTTGAGGGACTCATTCTCGGCTTCCAAGACCTCGACTTTGGCGGCTAGGGCATCAATGGTGGGGCGCTTGGCAATCTCTTCTGTAAGGCGGAAAGCAAACAGTTATGTACCACATTCAATCATACCAGGCACGCGTTGATAAGCCTCAGTATCAACCCGGAATTTTTACCTTCATAATTTTTAATGCGGGTCTCCAGGAGGGTGGTGGCTTTTTGGCTATCCGCGTAGCTCTGGCGCAGGCCATCTATCTCCGTCTTTTGCTCCAGCACGTGGACGCGCAGATCTTCGTGCAGCTTCCGGGTGTTCTGAGAAGCAGGCAGGAGTTAGCCGGAAATTCAAAATTCTGGGGGCTGGCGAGAAGTTTTCAAACCCTTATGCTTGGAAAAAAATTTAGTTTCCGCTAAGGTGCACATTTTAAAAGCATCGGCTCACACATCACTCGGAGAAATGTCCAACCCAATGCCTGGGGGCTAGTGTTACCTGGCGCACGTTCTTGTGTTGGGCGAAGAAGACCTTGATCTCCCCCTCGAGCTTTGACAGCATCTGCTCTTCCGTATCCGGGTGCCCCCACACTTCGTTCATCAAGTGCGACATCTCCGCGTGGCGCTGAGAGAGGGGAGCTTTCTGAAGAACCGGAAACAGATGGGGGTGCGTCTGGGGCGTACCAGTCGCACCACTCAGTGGCAATTTGTTTTCGGCATCATGAGCCGTAGCTTCAGCCGAAGTAGGGTCTTGTCGCTCGGGAGGAGGGTGAGATGAGGAGGCTTCTTTGCCGGAGTCGCCCTTACCGGAGCCCCCTGGCCGGATTCAGTAGCGGGATCCTCCGGAAGGTCATCTAGGTTGATGACGTCCTTTGGATTCGCAGCAGTTGAAGAGGAGGGCTTGGGCGGAGCCTCCGCTTGCGGCGTCACAGGCATCGTGGCTGGAGAGGGCTTGGCCTTCTTCTTTGGGGGCTTGGGGGGCTTGGTTCCGGGGTTCTTGCTGCAAGACAATGAAGGAGCAATATTCAGTATATATTGGCATTCAGTGGCAATGATTTTAAGTCGAAAACCAAATCCTTACGCGGACGTCGTGAAGAACTGATGTATGTTGGGCTGATTCTTGTTGTTATGTCAAGTGAGATTGAGGTGTTTTCTCCGCCCGCTTCGTGATGGGCTGTGCCTGTGGCCTGTCAGTCGCTGCACTTAAGTAGCTTGGGCTGAGGCCGGGAGGAGGTACTCTCTTCTTGAAGGCCGAGCCGCTGTGAGCTCCGGTCGTGGACGCTAATTCTCCGGTCGGTGTGTTAATACCTGTGAGAACACGGCTAAGAGTTCCAGGTCTCAGTACTAGCAGTGGTGTGTCTCCATCACATGATTGTAGACTTCAGGCGTGATTGTAAAGTCACGTAAACGTCAGCCAAAATAGGCTTTGGCAGGGTTCTGCACATGAGCCATGTTTCTCTATGAGATATTCCCAGCGCCACAGTAAACAGGTGGAAAAGGTCATCGAATTACATTTTGGTGCGCCACAAACATTGTACAGAGACTGATTTATGTTTATGCAGTTTATACACAGCAATATACAAAGATACAGGTTATATACAGATATAATATAGATATATAATATGGACACATATAAATATAGCAACATTATACATCATCATCACATTATACAACAATATATATGTTTTGCATACAAATCTTAATTCATACAAATTTCACAATTTCCGAGACAAAGAAGTCTTCATCCCATTCTTCCTTTTCGCTCCCCTTATCTCACCCACTGTGTTCTGCTTGCATCGGGGTCTTCACTACCCTAGCCATGATGAAAATGGAGAAGGAGACCACCAGTCCGAGCACAAGAGAAATGGAATAAATACCATATTGTTGGTCAACACAAATATTAAAATTTAGGGATGGCGTAAGTGGAGACCAAGTCCGATGCACAAGAGATTGATATCTGTGCCATCACACCAGGCTCACCGCCACTCCAGAGTGTACGGGGACCAAACATTTTAATCATCGGCATTTTCAAATACCAAAGCAAATAAACTAAATAGCATATGCCTCATACATTGTTGGTCAACACAAATACTATGGCCGGAAACTATAGCGGTGATACGCCTCAGTATACTCTTGCGTATGGGCCTCTTTCTGCCATTGCCCGTGAACGGGTCTTGACGAGACAATGATGATCCACAGCATAGGGACGCTGTGTTTTCTTCTATAAGTAAAAGTGTCTAACCCAACGAGGAGCCAAAGGTAGGATAGCATTCTCTCAAGTTCTATCAACCACCGATACAACTTTACGCGTACACTAAGCGTTTGCAATATCTAGGAAATAAAACTGGAGCGATTAACGGGCATGAGAGGTGACTTTGCAGAATATAAAATAAAATACATCGAATAAATGTTAGTGTTGTATAACAAATAAACTAACTAACAAGACCATGAGTGTGGAAAGAAGTGTGGTAATAGTTGTATTTATCCTAAGATCAATTAGTGAAGACATTTAGTTCATTATCTTTGTAGTTTTCAGTGTGGGAGAGGCTAAATATACAAGCGCTCCATCATTTGGGATTACGGTACTATATGATTGGATTGTTAGTACTAAAAATGCATTAAGGTTTCACCAACCATAGCCTTAAGTTTATGGTCCTCTTACTCCCATATATGCAACTAACCGGTTTGAGCCCTCAGGTTTCTGTCACTCCGGCAGGACTACCCCCTTCCTTTGCACATACTAATAACCCTATGGTGTTGATCCATACGCGCACAAGTATAATGGACACCAAAGGACAGTACCATATCAACATACAACTCTAATGAACCATAGACATTCAACAAAGCAACCAAAAGACAAATATACTACATAAACATGACATAGATCATAGGATAAATATTATAGCATCAAACACCATGTTACATAGGACGGTACAGAGGTTTGTGGGAGGATGAACCATTGAATACAAGGTACAGAGGTTTATGAGAGGATGAACCACTGAATACAAGGAGGAGATGGTGATGGAGATGGTGGTGAAGACGTCGGAGAGGGGCAGCGCGGGGAACTCCTTTCCCGCCGCCGGCAAGCTTGTGGAGCGCCGCCCTTTAGCCTCCCTCCTTCATTGGGAGCCCTCCCCCATGGAGATGGGATCCATGGGGAGGCAAAAACGTGGCTTTGGTGGCTGGAAATTCGTGGGTGGAGGTGTCCTCCACGAGCTTCCTTTATATAGACTCTCTGATTTCCGTCATCCCATCTAGGGCTTCAGTAAAACGGGTCCCTAGGCCGCATATGAGGCCGAATTTTAACTCTAGAACGTTCAGAAGAAAATTATCTACAACTTCCTTCAGGCCTAACCCGTTTGAGGTCATCTTCGAGTCAAACAGAGTTAAATCTCCAAAACAGTTCAGACAGATTTATAAACCCAATCTGACTCCAACAAGGTTTCCTTATATTCTTGATAATTCCACATCAAAGTGTAAAATAAGAAAATTATGCACTTTTGCAACTATTAATAGGTTAGTCCAAATAAATTATAAACTTAATATAAAAACAAGTGCCAAAGGCATAATATTAGCATGAAACAATCAAAATTATAGATACGTTTTGGACGTATCAGACCGAAGAGGAGACGGAGAAGGGCCACGAGGCGGTATGGCCGCGCCGCCATATGGTGTGGGTCCCTCGGGCGCCCCCCGACACTGCCCCTTCGCCTACTTATTCCCTCCGTCGCGAAAACCCTAGATTGCGATCGGGTCGTCATCGGCTTCCTTATTCCAACGATCGCCTATTGTTCACCGGGTAAGAAGGTTGGTGAGGAGGGCGAGGAGACGTTTACTGCTGGCAGAGGCGGCTGGGACCGGCGTGGTTCTTGAGAGGCAGGTCGGCGTTGTTGTCTCATCAAAGACTCGTTCACGGAACGGCGGTCGGGGAAAGGGGGCCCTTCTGCAAAGTATATTGCGGCGTATGTGAATCAAACATTCTGACCCATCTGCACTCAAAATGGAAGAAAGAGCCAAGTGTTATCAACTAGATAATATGCCTCATATTTTGTTGGTCGAAAGAAATATTATCATCTGTGGGTGGGGTCAGCGAGGCCATGTAGGATGCACAAGAGATTGATATTTGTGCCATCGCACTAGGCTCACTGGCCCACCCCAGAGTGTACAAGTGACCAACAATTTAATCTGCACTAAAATGGAAGAAAGGCCAATGCAATTAAGAAGTAGCTAGTATGAACTAAATGAATGCCTCATACTTTGTTGGTCGAAACAAATATTAACATCCAGGAATGGAGTAGAGGCCAGATAGGATGCACAAGATATTGATATTTGTGCCATCACACCTGGCTCCACCCCCGTCGAGTGTACGAGTGATCGACCAACCATCTAATCATCGGCAAGTACAAAAAACACCACCAAACCAGCAACCATGGTGACATAAGTCAATGATGCTCAACACACATAGCATGCATGGAGCAGATGCTCCAGAGGGATTAATCACTTGGTATATAGACCAAGTGATGTTGGCAAAAGAGAGGCCAATCAAGAACCAATAAATCAGTAAGTTATAGATATGCCTAAACAAGCAACAACACATAGCATATCCCAACTAACTAGATGAGACAAGTCTTGGTAGCCAACTTAATCACCTAGCACCACCTAGCCTTTTAAACCATCAGAAACAGGCCTTTTTCTTCAAAGGATACCACAGCGGCATTCATTTACATGATCCCCTACTGTGGATATCTCTATTTTCATCAAAGCCAACAAGAAATAGAAATTTATCATTACTCAGCTGAGTTCAAAACCAAACCAGCAACCATGGTGACATAAGTCAAGATGCTCAAAAACACATAGCATGCATGGAGCAGATGCTCCAAAGGATTATTCATCACTTGGTATATAGACCAAGTGATGCTGGCAAAAGAGAGGCCAATCAAGAACCAATAAATCCAGTGTAAGTGCTAGATATGCCTAAACAAGCAACAACACATAACATATCCCAGCTAACCAGATATGAGACAAGTATTGGTAGCCAACTTAATCACCTAGCACCACCTTAGCCTTTAAAACCATCGTAACAAATTTTTCTTCAAAGGATACCACACTGGCATTCATTTACATGATCCCCTACCATGTGAATATCTCTATTTTAGTATACCATCATAAGCATTCCATTTCAATCACACATTTTAGTATCTCGTTCTTATCCAAGTTTTTGCCTCATCCTTTGCATCATTGGCTGAGCTAAGACATCAAGCATCCGTCAGGGAGCATTCTTTCTTTTTGGAACTATATGAACTATATGCACATGATCCAGCAAGCATCCCCACTAATCGAGCATTATAAGCATAGTAGCATACCATAAGCTCACAAATAATCCATCAAGTAAATCTTCACAAGGATACCACAATAGGCACAGTAGCATACCATAAGCTCACAAGAATTCATCAAGTAAATCATACCACAATAGCATACCATAGTAGCATTTCATGCATTTAAATGAACCAATAGCATCAAAACCAAATATCCAACTAGCAAGCAATACCAAGTGAGCAAGTCTTCATTACCTTGTATAGGTTCAGACATGGATTTATAGAACAAGTACAGAGAGGCAGAGAGGCATAGACAATTTCTATAAGCATATAGAACACTCCAATTTCTATAAGCATAGACAATTTCATTGTCACATCTTTCTATAAGCATAGACAATAAGCATCTTCTTATGTCATATAGACAATTTCTATAAGCATAGACAATTTCATTACATTGTACAGGTTCAGAACAACATATAGAACACTCCAATAAGCATCACTAGCAGCAGCAATGCATATGAACACCATATGAAGCAAAACGATTAGGGGCAATGCATCCAGAGCAACAGCAGCAATGCATCCAGAGCGAGCATTTCGTCGAGCATGTTGTGCTCGCACGGGGGAGGAAGAGGGAGGGGAGGGGAGGGAGCTCACCGACGACAACGGTAGTTGTGGAGGAGCTCACCGACGACGACGGAAAGGGTGGAGGTCGCAGTGGCTCCTCCACCTAGACGCGATGGCGGCCCCTCCTCGCCGTAGCGGCAGCTTGTGTTGCAGGTGGCGGGGATGGGAGGAGCGTGGCGGCAGGCGGCCCTCGCGGAGGAAGGCAGCGGCGACGGCGATGGTGACGACCATGGCGGCGGTACGGATCGGAGGGGAGAGGGGAGAGGTGCATGAACAGGCGTGGGGGAGGGCACGGCCGGCGCGCGCTGATATAAGTTCTCTTAGTTCTGTGGCGCACCAGAATAAGTGCGCCACAGAATCAACAACTTCTGTGGCGCACCGAAGCACGTGCGCCACAGAAAGACCTACACTAATAATTGGTGGTGGCAGGATGTGGGCCCCATGTAATTTCTGTGGCGCAGGGTTCGCTGGTGCGCCACAAAATGGCATTTTCCGTGGCGCACCTTTTCCCCGGTGCGCCACAAAGACAAGACTGTGCGATTTTTGTGCAGCGCTACGTAACCAAGCCCGCCTATGTGGTTTTCCTACCAGTGCTATCCCCGAGGGCCCCAAGCTACACGACACAAATCCAAACACTTAGAAAATTTCTTGCAAGTGTTAAAAGAACCGACGTGTTGAGACAAAGGAAAGCTCACCGCGGTCCCGGGAGCCGTTGGTGTGGATATCAATGTACACGTGGATCCGGAGATCCCGTGGCACTTTGATTAGCACCCGGAGCCGTCCAGGGTGTCGGCGGAGAGGTTGTCCTTCGAGGCGCGCATAGAGTCGCTACGCCTGCAATTGGAACATCAAGCGATCCCGATGTTGAAGGGGTTGGATCCGCTTGGTAAACCAGGACATGTAAGGTCCTTCCCCGATAGACCCTCCTCCGTCACTTCCAGACTGTTTAACCTGCTCTAGCCGCGAGGCCCGACAGTGAGGGCAATGTGCTCCAGCTCTAATCTCGCCTGGGACTCATCCTGAACTCCCAAGAGACCTTCTAAAGCTTCTGGACGGCAACATCCTTCGTAGAAGAAATTCCTCAGACCAAAGAATTATGATTCAAGTACATCCGTGTGCGTGCACACGCGGGCCTGTACAGCCACAGGACGTCACCGCAGGTGTATAGGTTTGCGGTCCTTCTCCTTTGACACAGTGACTGAAGAGGAGAGCTCTGGGGTTACCTTGAAATTCTTCGCAGATAGCGCCACGTGATTTTTGATAGCAAGAATGCTATTCGGAGATATGTGGTGGGGCTGCAGCTCGTATGCCTTCAGGATTTCTAAGAAGAAATCGCTGGGCGGAAGGGAGAAGCCTCGCTCGACGAGGGCTTTTGTCACCACCCATTCTCCGGCTTCGGGAGCAGGAGTTAGGGCGCCCGGGATCGTCCGCCAGGATCCGGGTTTTAAGAACCCCTCCGCCTCGAGGTTGCGGAGCTCGGTCTGCGTGGTGGTGCATGGCCACCATTTTCCCTTAGCCTCGCTATCTCGTGCGCGGGCCTTGGATTTCTTGGTGGCGGCTTCTTCCGCCTTCTTTTCGGCTTGGTCGGTGATACGTCTCCAACGTATCTATAATTTCTATGTTCCATGCTAGTTTTATGACAATACCTACATGTTTTGTTCACACTTTATGATGTTTTATGCATTTTCCGGCACTAACTCTATTAACAAAGATGCTTGCCGCCGGCCCAGCTTTCTGTTGTTTCTGGTTTCGTAACCCACACAGAAATATTCTCGAATTGACTAAACAAAAGCCCATGTCTTATTTTCCACGGAAGGTTCCAAAGAGCCATCGAAGAGGAGACGGAGAAGGGCCACGAGGCGGTCATCTTGTAGGGGGCGCCCACCTCCGGCCACGCGTCTCTATGGTGGGCCTCTGTGCCCCCCCCGTGCTGCCCCTTCGCCTACTTAATCCCTCCGTCGTGAAAACCCTAGTACCGAGAGCTACGATACAAGAAAATTTATCGAGACGCGCCGTCACAATCCTAGACCTTGTGATCTAGGAGATCGGCCGCACCCGCCGGGAGAGGGGAACTATCACTGTGAGGGGCTCACATCACCATGCCCGTCCTGAGTGATGTGACAGTTCATCCTTGGACTACGGTTCCATAGCCGTAGCTAGATGGTTGCCTTCCTCTGTGCTATCATGTTTAGATCTTGTGAGCTGCCCATCATGACCAGGATCATCTATTTGTAATACTACATGTTGTGTTTGTGGTCCCATGAATATTGAATACTATGTCAAGTTGATTATTGATCTATCATATATGTGCTTATTTATGTTCTGCATGCTCTGCTAAGTTAGTAGAGGCTCAACAAGTTTGATACTTGTAACCCAAGAGGGAGTATTTAGTTCGATAGTGGCCCAGCCTCCATTGAATCTCGTGGGCGGGATGCCAGAAGTTGTAAGGTTGTGGATGTGCAAGCTTCCACTAGGGATAAAACATCGATGTTTGTCTAAGGATATTTGTGTTGATTACATTACTTAATGCAATTATCAATTGTCTCATGTTTGCAACTTAATACCTGAAGGGGTGCTGGATGCTAACCCTCGAAGGTAATTTTATGCATGATGCATACGGATGCTGTTCATGTTTTGTCGAATGCCCTGGATGAAATCTCATAGTAGTCATCATGATATGTATATGAATCTCTATTTGTCAATTGCCCACCCGTAATTTGTTCACCCAACATGCTATTTATCTTATTAGAGAGACACCAGACGTATCAGGACCCCGGTCCATTCTTTACATCCAATACAATCTACTGCAACTTGTTCTTTACCGTTCTTCGTAAACAAACATCATTCTCCACACCATACGTTTAATCCTTTGCTTTCAGGCAATCTGGTGAGATTGACAACCTCACCATGTACGTTGGGGCAAAGTACTTTGATTGTGTTGTGCAGGTTCCACGCTGGCGCCGGAATCCCTGGTGTTAGGCCGCACTACACTCCTCCACCAACAACCTTCAGGTGGCCTTCTTCATCTCCTACTCGTTCGATAACCTTGGTTTCTTTCTCAGGGAAAACTTACTGTTGTGTGCATCACACCTTCCTCTTGGGGTTCCCAACGGATTTGTGCATCACGCGCCATCAAGATTGTTTTCTAGCGCCGTTGTCGGGGAGATCAAGACACGCTCCAAGGAGTCTCTCACATCCAATATCTTTACTTTGTTTATTGTCTTGCTTTACTTTATTTTATTTTCTTCTGTCTTGTTTGCTTTCTTATATCAAAAACAAAAAAAAATTAGTTACTTGTTTTACTTTATTTAATTCGGTTTTGCTTAGTTTATTTTTATTACTGCTGAAATGAATACTCCTGAAAATACTAAGTTGTGTGATTTCACTAGCACAAATAATAATGGATTTTATATGTACTCCTATTGTTCCACCTGCTACTACTGTAGCAGAATTCTTTGAAATTAAAACCTGCTTTACTAAATCTTTGCTATGAGAGAGCAATTTTCCGGTGTTAGTACTCTGATGATGCTGTTGCCCATCTTAATAATTTTGTTGAAATTTGTGAAATGCAAAAGTATAAGGATATAGATGGTGATATTAAAACTAAATTTCTTTTCTCCTTAAGAGGAAGAGTCAAAGATTGGTTGCTATCTTTGCCTAAAAAGAGTATTGATTCATGGACTAAATGGAAAAGATGTTTTTATTGGAAAATATTATCCTCCGCTAAGATTATATCTTTGAGAAGTAGCATTATGAATTTAAGCAATTGGATAATGAAAAATATGTTGCCCAAGCATGGGAGAGAATGAAATCTTGCAAAGAATTGCCCTACCCATGGACTAACTACTTGATGATCATCCAAACCTTTATGCAGATTGAATTTTTCTCTTCGAGGAAACCCATTGATTCAGCTGCTGGAGGTATCTTTATGTCCATCACTTTGGGTGCCGCAACAAAGCTTCTTGACGATATGATGATCAATTACTCGGAATGGACACTTAAAGAACTCCTCAAGGTAAGAAGGTAAATTGTGTTAGAATCCTTCTTCTTGAGTGATAAGATTGATGTTATTATGTCTATGCTTGCTAATGGTAGATCTCATGTTGATCCTAATAATGTTCCTTTAGATTTCATTGGTTGCTCAAGAAGAGCATGTTGATGGGAATTTCATTAAGAATAATAATTTAAATAACAACTATAGGCCATATCCTTCTAATAATGGTAATGGTTATGGTAATTCTTATGGTAATTCTTACAACAATAGTAGGAGTACACCCTCTGGTCTTGAAGCCATGCTTAAAGAATTTATTAGTACACAAACTGCTCTTAATAAATCTGTTGAAGAAAAGCTTGGTAAAATTGATGTTCTTGCTTCTAAAGTTGATAGTCTTGTCGTTGATGTTGATCTTTTGAAAACGAAAGTTATGCCCGAGAAGTTAAAGATACTAAGTTTGCTAAAACAAATGCTATCCAAGTGCTAATTAATGATAATATTAGAATGATGTATGAATTGCATGCTAGGTGGGAAAAAGAGAAGAAAAGAAAAACTGCTAAAGATAATATAGCTAAAGTTTGACTATTACCACCACTAGTAATGTTGATGCTTCACATGTTGCTAAACCTCCTACTATCAATGGTAAAATAATTGGTGTTGGCAATGTTTCTAATTCTACCGCAAAGCGTGTAAAATTACCTGAAACTGCTGAAACTGTGTGATAAAAGTGCTGAAATTTTTCAGAATGCTGTAGATCATAATGGTTTAGATTTTGATAGTTGTCATATTTCTGAAGTTATTAAGTTCTTACAAAAACTCGCTAGAAGTCCTAATGCTAGTGCTATAAATTTAGCCTTTACAAAACATATTACAAATGCTCTCATTAAAGCTAGGGAAGAGAAGTTAAAACTTGAATCTTCTATTCCTAGGAAGTTGAAAGAGATAGTTGGGAGCCCATCATTAAAATGAAAGTCAATGATTTTGATTGTAATGATTTATGATCTTGGTGCAAGTATTTGCGTTACCTAAAAAATTTATGATATGCTTGACTTGCCACCATTGAAAATTATTATTTGGATGTTAATTGTCGTGAGCACTCCTATAAAGAAACCTTGTGAGGATTGATACGTTCACATTACTTACAACACAACCTTGTCCCCGTTGGATTTTGTTGTCTTGGATATTGAATGCGATGCATCTTGTCCTATTCTTTTGGGAAGACCCTTTCTTTCGTTGGTGCCGTTATTGATATGAAAGAAGGAAATATTAAGTACCAATTCCTCTTAAGAAAGGTATGAAACACTTCCCTAGAAAGAGAATGAAGTTGCTTATTGATTCTATTATTAGAACAAATTATGATGTTGATGCTTTCTCTTGATGTTATTACTTGATTTTGCAATTTCTTTTACGCCTCTAATGATCGTAAAGGCGTAAAGAAAAGCACTTCGGGAGATAACCCATGTTGTTTTTATTTTTACTACTGTTTTGAAAATTGTTTCGTTGATTGCTATTTGGTTGGAATCAAAATGCTTCATATGGTTTGAATAACTTGAAACTTGGCAATTGTTTTGAGCTCTCATAGATCATGTTTAAGCTCTTGCATCATGTAGTTTAATCTATTAGTGGAGAACTACCGAAGAGCTTGTTAAAATTTGGTTTGCATGATTGGTCTCTCTAAGTCTAGATATTTTCTGGTAAAGTGTTTGAAGCAGGAAGAGACAATATTGAGTCTTATAATGCTTGCAATAGTTCTTATGTGAGTTTTGCTGTATCGGTTCATACTTGTGTTTGCTTCAAACAACCTTGCTAGCCAAAGCCTGTACTGAGAGGAAATGCTTCTCGTGCATCCAAAAACCTTTGAGCCAAAACCTATGCCATTTGTGTCCACCATAACTACCTATATGGGGTATTTTTCTATTCCAAAGTAAATTGTTTATGTATACCTTTAAAATTTCATACAACTAACGAAGCAGGGGCACGAAAATAGAAATCCCTAAAAACTATTGTGGTGATGAATATGTTGCTATATATCTTAGTTCTTATAAGTTGCTTGTTGAGCGGTAACCATGTTTCGGGGACGCCATTCAACTTTTTTACTTTGTTGAATATCATGTGAGTTGCTATGCATGTTCGTCTTGTCTGAAGTAAGGGTGATTTATCATGATTAAATTGTTTGAGTATGCATATTGTTAGAGAAGAACATTGGGCCGCCAACCAAAGCCATGTATCATGGTGGAAGTTTCAGCTTGGACATTAATCCTCAGAATCTCTTATATATGAGAATATTATATGTTGTTGAATGCTATTGCATTAAAGAGGAGTCCATTATCTCTGCTTATGTTGTCCCTGGTGATGTGGATGTCCTCAAGCTGAGATCTATCAAAACTAGAAATCAAATGCCATCTATCTCCTCGACCTTTGTACAGTGTGGCATAGAGGTACCTTTGTGACACTTGGTTGAAACATATGTAATGCAATGATAATCCATGGAAATCCGAGCTAATTAGGACAAGGTGCGGGCACTAGCACATGAATTATTACTACCGTTGACAAAATTGTTTCCATGTTTTCAAAATAAAAAGCTCTAGCACATGAGTAATCCCTGCTTCCCTCTACGAAGGGCCTTTCTTTTACTTTATGTTGAGTCAGTTTACCTACTTCTTTCTATCTTAGAAGCAAACACTTGTGTCAACCGTGTGTTAATTGATTCTTACATGTTTACTTATTGCACTTGTTATATTACTTTATGTTGACAATTATCCATGAGATATACATGTTACAAGTTGAAAGCACCGCTGAAACTTAACATCCTTTCAGGTTGCTTCAAAACCTCTTACTTTGAATCCATGCTTTATGAGTTAGCTCTTATGCAAGTCTTGTTGATATTGTTTTTTGTCTTGAAAGTACTATTCATGAAAAGTTTTTCCTATATGATTCACTTGTTTAGTCATTATCTTTTTATTAGCAATCTATTGCTTCAAATCACTTCATTCATCTCATATGCTTTACAATACTTGATCAAGATTGTGTAGCAGTATGTCACTTCAGAAATTATTGTTTTATCGTTTACCTACTCAAGGGCGAGTAGGAACTAAGCTTGGGATGCTGATACGTGCCTCCAACGTATCTATAATTTCTTATGTTCCATGCTAGTTTTATGACAATACCTACATGTTTTGTTCACACTTTATGATGTTATATGCATTTTTGATGTCTACGTGTGCTTCTATTCTTGTAGACAGTGTTGGGCCTCCAAGCTAGAGCAGAGGTTTGTAGAACAGCAGCAAGTTTCCCTTAAGTGAATCACCCAAGGTTTATCGAATCAGGGAGGTAGAGGTCAAAGATAGTCCTCTCAAGCAACCCCGCAATTAAGATACAAGAAGTCTCTTGTGTCCCCAACACACCTAATACACTAGTCAGAGGTGTATAGGTGCACTAGTTCGGCGAAGAGATAGTAAAACATAGGTGGTATAGATGGTAGTATTGGCAGAAGCAAGATGCAGAAACAATAAACAAGCAATGTTTGCAGGTATTTGCAAACAAGGCCTAGGGATCCTCCTTTCACTAGTGGACTCTCAACATTGATTGCATAATAAATTAATAACTTCTCCTCACTTGTGCTACATACACTTCTCTTGTTTGATGACAAACACCATTCGTTGTGTAGGGATAGAGTGTTGATGCCGGGGTTAACAAGCTCCACAACATCTCGCATTCATATTTAAGTAACCTTTAGAGCATAATAGATCTTTGCAATTTAGACCTAGGTACTAACATAGCATACACACCGTGACCATTACACTATGAAAGGGGGAATAGGATCACATCAATACTATCATAGTAATAGTTAACCCATAATCTACAAGATATTACAATCATAACCTACGCTACCACACGATGCATACACTGTCACCATTACATCATGGAGGAGGAATAGATTAATAGTGATACAAAGCTCATCATATGGATCTCAAATCATGCAAGGCAATTCATGAAATCATTGTATTGAGGTACATGAGAGAGAGATTAAACACATAGCTACCGGGTAGAGCCCTTAGCCTCGAGGGAGAACTACTCCCTCCTCATCATGGGAGACAAAAACGACGACGAAGATGGCGGTGATGTCGATGGAGATGGATTCCCGGCAATTCCCCGTCCCGGCGGCGTGCCGGAACAAAGACTTCTGTCCCCCCGAACTTGACTTCGATGGCGGCGGGGGCCAGCGTAACTTTTCTCGTCTCGTGGCTTATGTTTTTAGGGTTTTCGAGGCTGAGAGACTTTATAGGAGGAAGGGGCAGCCTCTGAGGGGACCTCCGGTGGTCCCACACCAGGTGCGCCCCACCCTTGGCCGCCGGGCTTGTGGGGTGGGGCCCCCGTGGCTCCCCTCTGGTCCCTCTCCGGCTCTCTGCTTCGTGGAAAAATAAGATCCTAGGCGTTGATTTCGCCCAATTCCAAGAATATTTCCTTTCAGGGATTTCTCGAACTAAAACAAAGACAAAAGCAAAGAACTGCACTTCCTATGATTCACACAGGTTAGTTCCTGAAAATGCATAAATGATATAAAGTGTGAACAAAACATGTAGGTATTGGCTATAAAACTAGCATGGAACATCGTTTGTAGATACGTCGAGACGTATCAAGCATCCCCTAAGCTTAGTTCCTACTCACCCTCGAGTAGGTAAACGATAAAGAATAAATTCCTGAAGTGACATGCTACCAACATAATCTGATCATCAATATTGTAAAGCATATGAGATAAATGCAGAGATTCAAACAATGTATTACAATAAAAAGATAATGACCAAACAACTGAATCATATAGCAAAACTTTTCATGAATAGTACTTTCAAGACAAGTATCAAAAAGACTTGCATAAGAGCTAACTCATAAAGCAATAGATTCAAAGTAGAAGGCATTGAAGCAACACAAGGATGATTAAGTTTCAGCAATTACTTTCAACTTGTAACATGTATATCTCATGGATAATTGTCAACATAAGTAAACATGTAAGAATCAATGTACACAACTGACACAAGTGTTTGCTTCTAAGATAGAAAGAAGTAGGTAAACCGACTCAACATAAAGTAAAAAACGGCCCTTCGCAGAGGGAAGCATGGATTACTATTTTGTGCTAGAGCTTTTTATTTTGAAAACATAGAAACAATTTTGTCAATGGTAGTAATAATTCATATGTGTTATGCATAATACTTCCTACAAGTTGCAAGCCTCATGCATCGAATACCAATAGTGCTCGCACCTTGTCCCAATTAGCTTGGATTTACATGGATTATCATTGCATAACATATGTTTCAACCGAGTGTCACAAAGGGGTTCTATGTCACCTGTACCAAGGTCCAAGGAGATAAATCGTATTTTCTCGCTTTTAATAGATCTCAACTTAGGACATCCATACCGGACAACATAGAAAACAGATAATGGACTCTCTTAATGCATAAGCATTCAACAATGGATAATATTTTCTCGTAAGAGATTGAGGATGAATGTCCAAATTGAACTTCCACCATGATACATGGCTTTAGTTAGCTGCCGACCCAATGTTCCTCTCTAACATATGCATACTCAAACCATTTGATCATGATAAATCACCCTAATAGACAAGACGAACATGCATAGCAAACCACATGATATCCAATAAAGGTAAAAAGTTGATGGCGTCCCCGGAAACATGGTTACCGCCCAACAAGCAACTTATAAGAACCAAGACACATAGCTACATATTCATCACCACAATAGTTTTTAAGCTATCTTCCCATGAGCTATATATTGCAAAGACAAAGGAATGAAATTTTAAAGGTAGCACTAAGTAATTTACTTTGGAATGGCAGAAAAATACCACATAGTAGGTAGATGGTGGACACAAATGGCATGGGTTTTGGCTCAAGGTGTTTGGATGCACGAGAAGCATTTCCTCTCAGTACAAGGTTCGGGCTAGCAAGGTTGTTTGAAGCAAACACAAGTATGAACAGTACAACAAAACTTACACAAGAACATATTGCAAGCATTATAAGACTCTACACTGTCTTCCTTGTTGTTCAAACACTACACCAGAAAATAATTAGACCTTAGAGAGACCAATCATGCAAACCAAATTTCAACAAGCCCTACGGTAGTTCTCCACTAATAGATTTAAACTACATGATGCAAGAGCTTAAACATGATCAATGAGAGCTCAAAACAATTGCCAAGTTTCAAGTTATTCCAAACCATATGAAGCATTTTCTCATTCCAACCAAATAGCAATCAACGAAGCAATTTTCAGCCTTCGCCATGAACATTAAAGCATAACTAAGAACACAAGTGTTCCATATGAAAAGCGGACGTAATATCTCCAATACAAGGATGGTGGGATCCAACTTATTCAAACCAAAAACAAAAACAAAAGCAAACAGACGCTCCAAGTAAAGAACATCAGAGACCGAACAAAAATATAGTTTCACTAGAAGTGACCTGATAAGTCTGTCGATGAAGAAGGGGATGCCTTGGGCATCCCTGAGCTTAGATGCTTGAGTCTTTTTTAAAATATGCAGGGATGAAATACCACTGGGGCATCCCTAAGCTTAGAATTTTCACCTTCTGGATCATATTGTATCATCCTCTTCTCTGACCCCTGAAAACTTCCTCCACACCAAACTTAAAGCAAACTCATTAGAGGGTTAAAATAATCAAAAATTCATATATTCAGAGGTACATAATCATTCTTAACACTTCAGACATTGCAAAAAAAGCTTCGAAAGTTAATGGAACAAAGAAATCCATTCAACATAGGAAAAGAGGCAATGCGAAATAAAAGGCAGAATCTGTCAAAACAGAACAGTCCGTAAAGACGAATTTTTCTGAGGCACTTAACTTGCTTAGATGGAAAAACTCAAAACCATGAAAGTTGCGTACATATCGAGGATCACGCACGTAAATCAGCAGATTTTTTTGATTCTTCTACAGAGAGATCTATGCAAATTCGTGATAGACAAATCTGCTTCTGTGCAGTAATCCAAATCTAGCAACAACTTCTATTAGAGACTTTATTTAGACAACAATACAATAAAATAAGATAAGGAGAACAAGGCACAGTAGTAACAACTTCCAAGACATAACAAAACAATAGCAAAATAAACACATGTAAGCATTCCAAGAAGTGCTTTATAGCCATTAAGATGGGCTCATAATTTCAATGATACTCTTGCAAGAATTAAGAGTTGAAGCAAAAGAAGGACATCAAGAAGCAAATTCAAAACACATTAGGCGTCCAACCCGCTTCCTATGCATAGGAATCTTGTACACAAATAAATTCAAGAAGAACAAAGTGACAAGCATAGGAAGATAAAACACGAGTAACTTCAAGATTCTCACCATAACGAGGGGAAACTTAATATTATTAAGATGCATATAATCATGTTTCCCTCTCTCATAATAACTTTCAGTAGCATCATGAACAAACTCAACAATATAACTATCACATATAACATTCTTGTCATGAGCCACATGCATAAAATTATTACTCTCCACATAAGCATAATCATTTTTATTAGTTGTAGTGGGAGAAAATTCAATAAAATAGCTATTATTATTATTCTCATCACCATAATCATCATATATAGGAGGCATATTGTAATCATAATTAATTTTCTCCTCAATAGTAGGTGGACTGAAAAATATCATATTCATCATTGCAAACATCATATATAGGAGGTAAAGTATCATCAAAGTAAATTTTCTCCTCCATGCTTGGGGACTAAAAATATCATGCTCCTCAAAACCAGCTTCCCAAGCTTAAATTCTTCCATAGCATTAGCAATAATAGTGTTCAAAGAGTTCATGCTAATAACATTGCTACCACTATTTTGCAAACAAAGTTCCATGGGTTTAATTTTCTCTTCAAACACATCATGTCCTAATTCAAGATAAAGTTCATAAAGATGTCTAATTTTTTGTTGTTTTCCATTAAGCCTAACTAGTGAAAATAAAAACAAGAAACAAAAAGATTCAATTGCAGGATCTAGCTAAAGGAGATATCTTCGAGCACTCACACAATCGGCACAAGGTTGTGAAAACAGCTTAGTAGTCTGGAGGATGTGAATACCTTTTACCTTACCTTCCTGGCAACGGCGGGTGCCAGAAAATATCTTGATGTCTACGCACGCTTTTATTCTTGTAGACGTTGTTGGGCCTCCAAGAGCAAAGATTTGTAGAATGTACAGCAAGTTTCCTTAAGTAATTCACCATGTTTGTCTAACCTGGGGGAGGTAGAGGACAAAGATAGTCCTCTCTCAAGCAACCCCGCAATTAAGATACAAGAAGTCTCTTGTGTCCCCAACACACCTAATACACTTGTCGAGGTATAGGTGCACTAGTTCAGCTAAGAGATATTAAAACGCAAATGGTATAGATGGTGGTAATATTATGAAGTAAAGATGTGCAAAGAAAACAACAGTAAACAAGCGATGATTGCCGTATTTGGAAACAAGGCCTAGGGACTTCGCTTTCACTAGTGGACACTCTCAACATTGATCACATAATAAATTAATAACTTCCTCCTCACTTGTGCCACATACACTCTCTTGTTTGATAACAAACACCATTCGTTGTGTAGGGCTACAAGAGCTCCCTCAAGCCAGAGTTAACAAGCTCCACAACATTCGGCATTCATATTTAAGTAACCTTTTGATACGTCCAATTTGCATCACTATTTTATATCGTAATTTGCTGTTATTCATTGATATATTTCATATTGGGACACAATACTTATGTTATTTCATCTATTTTGCATATTTCATCATTATTGGAGGATCAAGCACCGGAGCCAGGATTCGGCTGGAAAAAACCGTCATAACGCAATATTTCGGAAGATCAACAGAAGGAAATTACAATGAAATTCCTATTTTTCCGTATGACTGAGGGAGTCGGGAGCAGAGAAGAGGGGACCCAAGGTGGCCCACCCCATAGGCCGGCGCGCCTGTGGGCTGGCCGCGCCGCCCCATGAGGAGGCCGCCCCACAGCCCTCTCGCCTCCTTTTCTTCGTGACTCCTTCGTCCCGAAACCTAAGCTCCGGAGGGTACCTCACGAAGAGTTGCAACATTACAAGAAACACCAGAGAGAGTATTTCCTCCTAATGTAAGGCAGAACTGGGAAATTCTCCTGTGAGGGGGAAATCGATCGCCATCGCCATCGACATCGAGATGGACATCATCTCCATCATCATCATCATCATCTCCACCATCTACACCGTCATCACCACCGCTGCACCTCACCGCTGTAATAATTTGGGTTTGATCTTGATTGTTTGATAGGGGAAACTCTGTGTTAATTTCTACTTGTTGTAGACGCTATTGAGTGAAACCATGAACTAAGGTTTATGTTCAGATTGTTATTCATCATCATATCACCTCTCGATTGTATTCCATATGATGTCTTGTGAGAAGTTCGTTTAGTTCTTGAGGACATGGTGAAGTCTAAATGTTAGTAGGGAACTATGGTTGAGTAATATCCAATGTTATGCTATGATATTTAAGTTGTGGTGTCATTCTTCTAGTGGTGTCGTGAGAACGTCGTACACTATACTTCACCATTTATGGGCCTAGGGGAGTGCATCTTGTATTCGTTGCTAATTGCGGGGTTGGTGACAGAAACCTCAGCCCCCGTTAGTATATCGATGCAAGAGGGATCGCAGGATCTCGTAGTTTAAGGCTGTGGTTAGATTTATCTTAATTACTTTATTGGAGTTGCGGAGGGTATAATCACAAGTAGGTATTAGTCCTAGGAAGGGCGTGTTACCCTCCAAGGTTCACCCCCACAACACTTATCAAAACAATGAAGATTAATCAGCTACATGAACGAAAGCACTAGACTAAAAATCCCCGTGTGTCCTCAAGAACGTTTGGTCATTATAAATAAACAAACCGGCTGTCTTTTGTGCTAAAAAAGATTGGGCCACTCGCTGCAATTATTTCTCTCGTGACTTTACCTTGTCTGTACTTTATTTATCTCACATCAAAACCCCCGAAAAACTTGTGTCTCCAGAGCATTTACGTTGAATCCTTCATCGAAACCGTTTTGTCAACACCGTTTCTCCTCGCTGGGATCGATATTCTTACTTATCGAAGATACTACGATACACCCTCTATACTTGTGGGTCATCACCTTTATAGATAATAGATATTTGCAATTTAGACCGAGTACTAACATAGCATACACACTGTCACCATTACACTATGAAAGGAGGAATAGATCACATCAATACTATCATAGTAATAGTTAACTCCATAATCTACAAGAGATCACAATCATAGCATATACCAAGTACTACATGATGCACACACTGTCACCATTACATCATGGAGGAGGAATAGACTACTTTAATAACATCACTAGAGTAGCACATAGATTAATAGTGATACAAAGCTCATCATATGGATCTCAATCATGCAAGGCAATTTATGAGATCATTGTATTGAGGTACATGAGAGAGAGATTAGCCACATAGCTACCGGTAGAGCCCTTAGCCTCGAGGGAGAGCTACTCCCTCCTCATCATGGGAGACAGCAACGGCGATGAAGATGGCGGTGATGTCGATGGAGATGGATTCCGGGGTAATTCCCCGGCAGGGTGTCTGAACAGAGACTTCTGTCCCCCGAACTTGACTTCGCGATGGCGTGCTACTGCGTAACTTATCGTGGCTTATGCTTTTAGGGTTTTCGAGGCGGGAGAGACTTTATAGGCGAAGGGCAGCCTCTGGAGGGGACCTGGTTTTCCCACACACCATAGGAGGGCGCGCCCACCCCTTGGCCGCTGGCCACTTTGTGGGGGGTGGGGGGGTTCCAGGGGATCTCTCCCGGTCCCTCTCGTTCTCGAAGCTTCGTGGAAAATAAGATCCTGGGCGTTGATTTCGTCCACCTCCAAGAATATTTTGTAGGATTTTCTGAACCAAAACAGCACAAACCGGGAACTCCACTTCTCGGGGCATCTTGTTAATAGGTAAGTTCCGAAAAAGCATAAACGATATAAAGTGTGAACAAAACATGTAGGTATTGTCATAAAACTAGCATGGAACATCAGAAATTATAGATACATCGGAGACTATAAATTTTCCCGCACTAACCTATTAACAAGATGTCGAAGCCCCTGGTTTCTGCCGTTTTTGGTTTCAGAAATCCTACACAGAAATATTCTGGAATTGGACGCAACAAAATCCCACGGCCTTATTTTCCACGGAAGGTTCCTGTGAGGCACCGAAGAGAGACGAGAAAAGCCACGAGGAGGCCACACCGCCCCATGGGGTGGGCCCCTCTGGCCACGCCGCCTCATGGGGTGTGGGCCTCGGGGCCCCTGCGCCGCCTCTCTTCTCTACTTAATCCCTCCGTCACAAAAACCTAGTACCCGAGAGCCACGATACGAGAAAAGCTACCGAGACGCCGCCGCCGCCAACCCCAGCTCGGGGGAGATCGCCTCCGGCACCCGGCTGGAGAGGGGAATCATCACTGGAGGGCTCTACATCACTGAGGTCGCCTCCAGAGTGATGCGTGAGTAGTTCATCCTGGGACTATGGGTCCACAGTAGCTAGATGGTTGTCTTCTCCTCTTGTGCTATCATGTTTAGATCTTGTGAGTTGCCTATCATGACCATAGGATCATCTATTTGTAATACTACATGTTGTGTTTGTGATCCGATGAATATTGAATACTATGTCAAGTTATTGATCTATCATATATGCTATTTATGTTCTTGCATGTCTCCTTCGTTGCTGCGAGAGGCTCTTGGCCAAGTTTTTGCTCTTAATTCTAAGAGGGAGTATTTATGTTATAGTGGGATCATGCCTCCATTGAATCTGGGACAAAGGATATAAAGTTCTAAGGTTGTGGATGCTGTTGCCGCTACTGGGGATAAAACATCGATGCTTTGTCTAAGGATATTTGTGTTGATTACATTACGCACCATACTTAATGCAATTGCTGTTGTTTGCAACTTAATACTGGAAGGGGTGCGGATGCTAACCTCAAGGTGGACTTTTTAGGCATAGATGCATGCTGGATGGCGGTCTATGTTCTTTGTCGAAATGCCTAATTAAATCTCAGTAGTCATCATGATATGTATATGAATCTCTATTTTTCAATTGCCCACCTCGTAGTTTGTTCACCCAACATGCTATTTATCTTATTGGAGAGACACCCACTAGTGAACTGTGGACCCCGATTCATTCTTTTACATCTGAAATACAATCTACCGCAATACTCGTTTTCTACTGTTCTTCGTAAACAAACATCATTCTCCACACCATACGTTTAACCCTTTGTTTTACAGCAAGCCGTGGAGATTGACAACCTCACTCACTACATGGGGCAAAGTACTTGATTGTGTTGTGCATGGTTCCACGTTGGCGCCGAACTCCCTGGTGTTGCACTCACACTCCTCCTCCACCAACAACCTCTCACGTGGCCTTCATCTCCTACCGGTTCGATAACCTTTGGTTTCTTACTGAGTGAAACTGTTGGGCGCATCACACCTTCCTCTTGGGGTTCCCAACGCACGTGTGCATCACGCAATCAATCTATCTCTGCAACGCCTGGTTCGTTTACAGACTCGATGTCCTTGCCGGAGCCCTTTTGTGGCTCTAGCCGGACTGGGGCGAAGATGGGAGGGGCGGAGGAAATCGGCGTCGCCAGGATAGGCTCCGACGTGGAGGGAGGCGGAGTCGATGAAGACATCTACACATAGAGCAGCGGAAGACTAAGTTTAGCCGGATCCAACGTCACTAACCTGATCATCCCTACCGACTACGGCGAAAAATGGTGGAGCTCGAAGGGCTTACCGGAATGGAGTTCGCGGTGGTCGGAGTCGCCGGCGACGAGGTTTCGGCGCGGTGGCTCGCTGAACTTAAGAACTCGATGAACAGCTCGCGGCGGCGGTGGTGCTCCGGCGAACTTCTGGCGGACTCCGGTGCGGCGGAAGGGGAGCTCGGAGGCGGCGCTGGGCTGAGAAGTGAAAGGGGGCGAATGGGGTGAAAGGGGGGTGAACGGCGGATATTTATAGGCCGAGGGGAGGAGATTCGTGCTCCGCATCCTGTGGTCGGAATGCAAGCGTCGCGCCGTTGGATGGTTGACACGTGTCCAAAACCCTAAGCGGTAAAAACGCTAGAGATAAGTTACCGCTCAAATCGCCCGAAAATGGTGCCAAGATTGGCGGAACCGTTAGAACTTTTCGAGGTTCCGGGTGGCGGTTTGAAAAATGACAACCAATATCCGCGCAGGGGAGTAACCCGGAGACACGCTGTAAAAGTGGGGTCGATGGATGAAGTCCCGCGGGGTAAAGGTTTTTTCCGACTTAAAGGTTGGAAGCGAGGAAAAAATAAAGTTGGAGTTCTTCAAATTTCCCATGTTACCGAGAGGATTGTCGGAGACGAAAAGGCTTTGGCAAGGCGGAAACAAAGAAGTGAATCTCGGAGAACTCTAGGGGCTACTGTTGTGGGTATACTTCATGGGTGTACCATCGACAGTGCTAGGATCCGGCAAGCCAGGGTGGCCCATAGACGGTGATGGTGGCATGAGGCCCATCGGGCAGCCCAGTTGTTGTAGATCAAGTTGGATGAAGACCAGCCCAGGAGCAAGGAGCCGGATCCACCGGACCGATATTGGTGACGGATCCGGCTAGGCCCATTAAGGGTAGCCGGATCTGGAACGACATAGATGGAAGGCGGATCCTTGACGTACATGGCAAGACATTGTACCGTAGTTAGTGATACGTCCATTTTGCATCACTATTTTATATCATAATTTGCTGTTTTTCATTGATATATTTCATAATTAGAGATGATACTTATGTTATTTCATCTATTTTTTCATGTTTCGTGGGATCATTGGAGAACTAATGACCGGAGTCAGATCTGGCCGAAAAAGCACCGTCAGATGTGTTCATATTTCGAAGATCAACAATTGACGGAATTTATACCTAAAACTTATTTTCCGCAAGATCTATGAGCCAAAAGGAGAGCCGGAGGGAGCCACCATGGCCCCCCATAGGCCGGCGCGGGCCCCCGCCTGGCCGCTCCTTGTGGGGAGGGGGCCCACAACCCCTCTCGGCCGCCTCTCTCCTTCGCGTACTTCTTCGGGTCCCGAAAACCTAAGCCCCGGGGAGTTACTGAGAATTGATGTGAGCGCTCTGCGGGGAAGTGAGAAACACCGTAGAGAAAAGAGCTTCGAAGGGCAGGAATCCGTCAAAAATTCTCTCCTGGAGGGAACGACTCCACGCTCATCGCTACTCTTCCAGGCTGACATCATCTCCATCACCATCATCATCATCTCCACCATCTACACCGCCATCTCCACCGCTGCATCTCGTCACTGCTGTAACGATTTGGGTTGGATCTTGATTGTTTGATAGGGGAAACTCTCCCAGTATTGATTTCTACTTGTTATTGATGCTATTGAGTGAAACCATTGAACCAAGGTTTATGTTCAGATTGTTATTCATCATCATATCACCTTTGATCGTGTTCCATATGATGTCTCGTGAGTAGTTCGTTTAGTTCTTGAGGACATGGGTGAAGTCTATATGTTAGTAGTGAATTATTGTTGAGTAGTATTCAATGTTATGATATTTAAGTTGTGGTGTTACTTTTTCTAGTGGTGTCATGTGAACGTCGACTACATGATACTTCACCTTTATGGGCCTAGGGGAGGGCATCTTGTATTCGTTTGCTAATTGTGGGGTTGCCGGAGTGACCTAAACCCCGTTAGTATATCGATGCAGAGGGATAGCAGGATCTCAGAGTTTAAGGCTGTGGTTAGATTTGTCTTAATTACTTTCTTGTATTTGCGGATGCTTGCAAGGGTATAATCACAAGTATGTATTAGTCCTGTGGGAAGGGCGGTGCATTAGCATAGGTTCACCCACACAACATCATCAAAACAATGAAGATTAATCAGCCGGATGTAGCGAAAGCACTAGACTAAAATTCCCATGTGTCCTCAGGAACGTTTGGTCATTATAAGTAAACAAACCGGATTTGTCCTTTGTGCTAAAAAGGATTGGGCCACTCGCTGCAATTATTTCTCTCGCATTTTATTTACTTGTACTTTATTTATCTACTATATCAAAACCCCCTGAATACTTGTCTGTGAGCATTTACACTGAATCCTTCATCGAAACCGTTTGTCAACACCTTCGCCTCGTTGGGTTCGACACCTTATTTATCGAAGTACTACGATACACCCCCCTTGCGGGTCATCAAGACTATTTTCTGGCGCTCGCTGCCGGGGAGTGAAGCGCTATTGGTAAGTGGAATTGGTAAGGAAACTTTACCGTACGTGCTGATTTTGTTTCGGTGCTATAATCATTATGGAGAGATCCTCCCTTGAATTTCTATTTGGGAAATCTACTACTACTGCAACGGTAGCGGATGAGGCGCCAGGGGGGAAGTAATACCATATAAAATGCCTATGAAAAAATTATTGAACGTATAGATAAATCACATGAAGGATGGAACCGGCTCATCCGAGAGATCATTTAATGCTTTTACATGAATTATGCGGTTATTCAAGTGTTTCTTTGGATGAAGTTAGGAAGAAATTATTTGTTATGTCGCTATCCTGGTAAAGCGGCGCATTGGTATAAACTGTTGAAGGATGCGGCTCTCCTGATTGGAAGGATATTGTGCTCGTATTTTACTCTAAATTCTATCCTCCAAGTGAAATTCACAAAGACCGCAACTGGATATATAATTTTTGGCCTCATGATGGAGAGAGTATTGCCCAAGCATGGGGAGATTAAGTCTTTAATGCTCAAATGCCCCATTCATGAGCTTCCGGGATAATATTATTGATAATTTCTATGTAAGACTGTTTTTTCAAGATAAAACCTCTGGATACTTCTTGTTCTCGATCATTCACTAGCAATAAAGAAGAGTTTAAATGGGACCTTTGATCGAATCCAAGAAAATACTGAAGGATGGGAGAACGACAAAGGTAGAGTGTTAGGTATAAATTATAATTATGAATGCCTTGAAACTTTTATGGATACTGATGAATATCGTAATATGAGTGCTACATATGGTCTTGATTCTCAAGTTGTTGCAAATATTTATAAAGCCTTTGCCTCTCATTTTGAATTGCCTAGGAAGAATTTTTGATAAGTATCACGAACCATATAAAGAGTTGATTCACCTAAAGGTAAATATGAAATTAAAAATGTTGATCATGTTCTTCCTGAAGCTTATATTGAAAAAACTCCTTTCCCTGCTAAAATGAAGGAGTATTCCGTTATAACTAGTGTAGTTAATAAAAGTGCAAAGAAACCCATAGAACCTCAAGAACAAAAAGTTGAACCTGCTGATGCAATAGTTAAAGATCTTGTTACTCGAAAATGTGGAAGATGGTCATATTATTTTTTGTGAAGATGCTTCTAATAATGCGTATCCTAATAAGTCTATGAAAGCCGGTGTTCCTGTGCTCTCTGTTCTAATTGGTGATCGTTATTATGGTTTATGCTAATATTGGTAAGTATTAGTGCCATTCCTTATGAGTTTTTTTACACGGAAATTATGCATGAAATTGGTTCTTGGGAACTTGAAGATATTGATGTGGTTATTCTGCTAGGAATAGAGAAACTATCTCTCCCATTGGTAATGTTCGAGATGTTGAAGTTCTATGTAAGATTAAACATCTCAATACTTTTGGTACTTGGTTCTCACGCTAGTAAGTTTTGTCCTATTATTTTTGGTAGACCTTTTCTAAATACATGTGGAGCTATTATAGATTTCAAGAAAGAGAAAATTGTTACTAAATTTACTTGGTGAATCTTATGAGTTTCACTTCTCTAAATTTACCAAAACTCCTTATAAAGTCGGATTTGCCTAATGAAGATTTTAGAGTTGAAATACTGTGCATCTATTGCTCTTGCTCCTAGTAATCCTTTGCAGCAACATTTGGGAAAATAGTGAGAGTGAAGTTTTTAGGAAGAAAGGAAGAGCTTGATGAAATTTTCCTTTGTTCAAACTATTCTTAAACATGACTTATCGCGATTGAAGATTTAGGTGTAACACCACCACCAAAGGAAGATCCTCAGATTTGATTTGAAACCATTACCCGATAATCTTAAGTATGCTTATATTGATGAGAAGAAACATATCCTGTTATTATTAGTGCTAAGCTTCGATATTGAGGAAGAAAGGTTATTGGAAATATTGAAGAAGCACCGAGGAGCTATTGGCTATACCCTTGATGATTTGAGGGATTTCTCCTTTTATTTGCCAACATGCTATCAATAGAAGATGGTGCAAACCCGTTGTTGAACATCAGCGTCGCCTAATTCCCAAGATGAAGGATGGTAAGAAATGAGGTATTAAACTCCTAGCTGGGTATTATATATCCTATTGCCGATAGTAGATGGGTTAGTCCCTGTATTGTGTTCCTAAGAAAGGAGGTATAACACCGTTGTGCCTAATGATAATGATGAGCTTATCTCAAAGAGTAGTTGTAGGGTATAGAATGTGCACTGATTTTTGGAAAGTTAATAAAGCTACTAAGAAAGATCATTACCTCACCTTTTATTGATCAAATGTCAGAAAGGTTGTCTAAAAAAACTCATTTTTCTGTTTTCTTGATGGATATTCGGGGTTTTCAATTGCTTTTAAAGCTAAAGATCAAGAGAAAAACCACTTTCACTTGTCCCTATGAAACTTATGCTTATAGGCGTGGTTTATGTAATGCTCCTCCTACTTTTCAAAGATGCATGTCCGCTATTTTCATGGCTTTTGTGAAAAATTGTGGAAGTATTCATTGATGATTTTTTTGTCTATGGAATTCTTTTTGCTACTGCTTTGCTAAACCTTTGATAAAAGTTTGGTGAGATGTGGAAGAAAACTAAATCTGTTCTTAATTGGGAGAAATGTCACTTATGGTTAATGAAGGAATTGTATTGGGACATAAAATTTTCGAAAGAGGTATTGATAGAGCTAAAGCTGAAGCAATTGAGAAGATGCCCTATCCTAGGGATGTTAAAGGTATTCGTAGTATTCTTTGTCATGCCGTTTTTATAGGAGGTTTGTTAAAGATTTCTCTAAAATTTCAAAACCTCTCTTACTAATCTTCTTCAAAAGATGTACCTTCGTTTTTGATGATGATTGTATGGCTTTTGAAACTCTAAAGAAAGCCTTAACAACTGCTCTTGTAGTTGGAACCTCCTGATTGAAACTTACCTTTTGAAATTATGTGTGATGCTAGTGATTTTGCTGAAGGCGCTTTGGACAGCCAGTAGATAAAAAATTGAATGTTATTCATTATGCTAGTAAAACCCTAGATGCTGGTCAAAGAAATTATGCTACAACCGAGAAAGAATTATTAGCGTAGTTTTTGCGTGTGACAAGTTTAGACCCTATATTGTCGATTCGAAAGTCACAATTCACTGATCATGCCGCAATTAGGTACCTTATGGAAAAGAAAGATGCTAAGCCAAGGCTTATTAGATGGGTGATGCTTCTTTGCAAGAATTTGATTTATATATATTGTAGATAGGAAAGGTGCTGATAATCCTGCTTATTTATAATTTGTCTAGATTTGCAATATTACTTATGATCCTTGCCTCAAGTAATGATGTCCCAAATGAACAATTGGTCAGATAAAGGTGAGCTCAAGTAGAGTAGCCCTCAAATGCTCGATTATGCTAATTTTATTGTTTCGAAGTATTTGCCTCCAACCTTTCAGCTCAGTAGCAAAGGAGGAAATTCTTTATGATTTGAGGCATTATTTTTTTGGGATGACCCACACTTATATAAAGAAGGAGTGGATGGTATTATGCGAAGATGTGTCCCAAAATATGAACAACAAGAGATATTGAGTAAATGCCATGGAGGACATCACGTCGGAGATAGAACCGCACAAAAGGTTCTACAATCAGGTTTTTATTGGCCAACACTTTTCAAGGATGCAAGGAAGTTTATCTTATCTTGTGATGAATGTCAAAGAGTTGGTAACATTCTAGACGCAATGAAATGCCCATGAATTACACTCTCGTTATTGAACCATTTGATTGTTGGGGATTTGACTTCATGGGTCCTTTCCCTTGTTCTCACAAGGTAACACTCATATACTGGTCGTTGGTGATTATGTTACTAAATGGGTAGAAGACATTACAAAAAGTGCCGATGGTGAGACCTCTATAAAAATGCTTGTAGATGCTATATTTCCTAGATTTGAGTACCTAGATATATTATGACTGATGGAGGTTCTCATTTTATTCATGGTGGTTCTAGAAAAACTCTTTGCCAAATATGGTATTAATCATAGAATTGCTTCAGCTTATCATCCTCAAACTAGTGGGCAAGTAAAATTATCAAATAGAGAAATATCTTGGGAAAGACTGTTTATAAATCTAGAAAGAATTGGGCTAGTAAGCTAAAGGAAGCACGTTTATAGAACTGTTTATAAAAATCCTATGGGAATGTCTCCTATAAAATGGTTTATGGAAAAGCTTGTCATTTCAACTTTAGAACTAGAGTACAAAGCTTATTGGCTGTAAGAGAACTTAATAAAGATTTTAAACTTTCCCAGGAAGAAGAGGTTGCTACAATTGAGTTCTTAGATGAATGGAGAAATGAAGCTTATGAAAATGCTAAACTTTTTAAGGAGAAAGTTAAGAAGTGGCATGATAGAAGAATTATTAAAAGAGAATTTATTGTTGGAGATAAAGTCCTATTGTATCGGTCTCGCTCAGATTTTTTGCAGGGAAATTACTCTCAAAATGGGAAGGACCATATGTTATTGAGGAGGTATATCGTTCGGGAGCAATAAAAATTAGCTCTTTTGAAGGTAACGCCACACAAGTAGTGAATGGACAAAGACTCCAGCATTATATATTTATGGAGATTCTTATAATGAAGATATTGATATTATTCAAGTGATAACTCCTAAGCTTTCATCAAAGATCAAATTGATGGTTCTGCAGAGTTCGACTTTGAATTGTGCAATGCCTTATAATAAAGTTTGCGTTAGCTTTCCGAACAATATTTCTACTATTTTTGAAAATATGAAAAATTACGGAATCGAAACGGAGTGGAGGAGACGCGCGAGTCTGGCCACCATAGGTCGCGTCCCACCTCGGCCGCGCTCGCCTCATGGGGACACAGCCCTGGTCCCGTTTCCACTGCTGCCCGAACCTCCTTTGTCGTAAAAATATTTAAGAGTATAACCTCTCCCTGGACTTCCTGGAGGTCTGTATATCGTTTTCTCGCCGTGTTTTGTTTCGAGTTGTTTTCTGTCATATATTGTTTTCAGATCTAGAGCCACTATGTCTTCGTCTGAGCCTCCGAAGGACAACTTCTTTGAGAACGCGTCAACCCGTACATAAGCGAGTTGAAGATGCATCCCAAGGAATTGCTGCTCTAGGATGGAGAGTTGCAGATAGAAGATGTTCGGGACCTAAGGGAGAAAGCTTGGAGGAAAGGATGGAGAAACTAGAACAAGAGGTCTTCACCTACAAGAAGATGACGAGCGTGAAGTGGACATCTTCCACAGACCAGGTCCGAGCTCATTGGTAGAACACGTAGTTGAGACGCAAAGCTGTGGAGCGATATCCTCTCACTTCACAACACTACCAACCAACTTCAAGCGCAACTTTATGATGCTTGGAATCAAAACCGTGAGTATGAAAACAGGTTTAAACGTTCGCATGCTGCTAGCTTCAGATTCCAGAGACCAAGACATCGTTTGTTGATGAGGAGCCTCTTCCCTGGAAGCTTGATGACGAGAAGAATCCACCACTCATCGATGAGTAATTCATCATCGGTATTGGCATCCCCTTGCTTTGTTCCAAGCTTGGGGGAATGCCGTGGATCACATCATCACTATTACCTTTATCTTACTATCAAGTAGTGCCATATCATGAGTAGGGAAGTAATACATGGAATAGTTTGCAATGTGAAGCATCTCTCTTAGTTGGTTATCTATGTATCCGTTGGTGGGAGTTATCGTTATAATATTAATGAGAAGTTTATCATTTACTTTTTGCACACTTTATTTTAGTTTGCAATTTCCATTATATGATTGCTCACATTAGTATTGATATCACTTGGGAGCATTAAGTAAATCTATTTGGTTTTGGCAAACTTAGCATTGGTCAATAGCAACAACACCATGATGTTTAAGTAGAAAAGAGAAATACATGTAGATATATTACTCTATTATCCTTATGCTAATGAGTTAGTATTCTGAAGTTAAAATTTCTTGTGCTTATGAGAAAGATGCATGATTGTTTCTATCATATGTATATTTGTTTGTTTCCCTCAACCTTTATGCTTGCTATCAAACCTTGCTAGCCAAAGACCTGTATTGAGAGGGGATGCTTCTCATACATCCATAACCTTAGACCAAACCCATGCCATTTGTGTCCCCATAACTACTTACTATGTTGTATTTTGCGCCACCTAAGTAAATACTTCATGTGCTACCTTTAAATAATTCAAACTATATTATCCTTATTTGTGTCAATGTTTTATAGCTCATGAGGAAGTATGTGGTGTTTATCTTTCAATCTTGTTAGTTGACTTTCACCAATGGACTAGTGGCACATCCGCTTATCCAATAATTTTGTAATAAGAGTCAAATCTGTTCCTCAAATTTCAATTAATAACTTTCTATTAATAATTCTCTTTCACATGTTTTATTCACAAGTCATCAGAAGCAACTTAATTTTGCAATAGACACTCCTCCATGGTATGTGAATGTTGGAAGGCACCGAGGATTCGGTTAGCCATGGATTGAGAAAGCCAAGGTTGGGGGAGTGTCATCCATAATAAAACTACAAAATATGTGTAAACAAAAGAGAAGGGGATGATCTACCTTGCGGTAGAGATAACGTCCCTCATGGGAGCCGTCTTGGAATGTTCGCTTGGCAAGGGGGAAAGAAAGGTGACTCGCTACCATTCGTCACAACACAAACACCGCGCCTCAAAATCTTACTTTTATGCTCTTATATGATTTCAAAACTTGAAAGCTCTAGCACATGATTTGATCACTGCTCCCTCTTCGAAGGGCCTGTCTTTTACTTATATGTTGAGTCAATAAACCTATTTCCCCCTCTGTCTTAAGCAAGCAATTGAGTTGTTGTGAACCAACCATTTATGCTATGATTTAGTTGACCATGTCTTTTATGCTTTCTTGTTCAGTACAAATTTTATCTGAATGAATATGACTTTGAAAGCTATCAATGATTATGAGGAGATTGTTATGATTGAGAATGAAAGCCCTGCTATATAAATTCTAATATGAAAGCTTTACTTAGAAGATTAGTGCAATCAGTTAGTAGTTCTCCACTAAGAACAAAGTTTGTTATGTCTGCTATGATTTCCTATGCACCTTTATTTGTGATTTCTCTTACTTATCTCAAGTTGAGTTATATGAAGAGAATGTTTAATAGAATCTTTTGTGAATCAATATGATGCTTCTTGTCCTTATTTTTTTATCGATTCTTCACTCCATAAACATGTGGTCTTGTTTATCGAGGTCAGTTTCGGGGACAATCGAGGTCTAAGCTTGGGGGGAGTTGATACGGGTCCATTTTGCATCACTATTTTATATCATAATTTGTCGTTATTCATTGATATATTTCCATAATTAGAGATGATACTTATGTTATTTCCTCTCTTTTTGCGTGTTTCGTGATCATTGGAGAATTATTCACCGGAGTCGGGATTCTGGCTGGGAAAAAGCACCGTCAGACACCATATTTCTCAAGATCAACAATTGATCGAATTTATACGAAACCCTATTTTCCGTACATCTAAGGAGCTGCAAGGAGGAGCCGGGAGAAGCCACCATGGGGCCCCCCCATAGGCCGGCGTGGCCCAGGCCCTGGTCGCGCCGCCTTGTGGGGAGGGGCCCACAGCCCCCTCCGGCCGCCTCTCTTTCACTCCTTCGTCCCGAAACCTAAGCCCCGGGGAGTTACTCGAGACCACGTGAGCCGCTTCTCAAGTGAGAAACAATGGTAGAGAAAAGAGCCTCCCAAGGGCAGGAACTGGGCTGGGAATTCTCCCGGGAGGGGGAAATCGACGCCATCGCCATCGTCATCGAACTGGGACATCATCTCCATCACCATCATCATCATCTCCACCATCTACACTGCCATCTCCACCGCTGCATCTCATCACCGCTGTAATGATTTGGGTTGGATCTTGATTGTTTGATAGGGGAAACTCTCCCGGTGTTGATTACCACTTGTTATTGATGCTATTGAGTGAAACCATTGAACCAAGGTTTATGTTCAGATTGTTATTCATCATCATATCACCTCTGATCATGTTCCATATGATGTCTCGTGAGTAGTTCGTTTAGTTCTTGAGGACATGGGTGAAGTCTAAATGTTAGTAGGGAATTATTGTTGAGTAGTATTCAATGTTATGATATTTAAGTTGTGGTGTTACTCTCTAGTGGTGTCATGTGAACGTCGACTACATGATACTTCACCTTTATGGGCCTAGGGAGTGCATCTTGTATTCACATAATTGTGGGGTTGCCGGGATGACAAAGAACCTAAACCCCGTTTGTGGTTACTCCGTGAGGGATAGCAGATCTCGTAGTTTAAGGTCGTGGGAGCTAGATTTATCTTAATTACTTTCTTTTGGATTTGCGGATGCTTGCAAGGTATATACACAAGCATGTATTAGTCCTAGGAAGGGCGGTATATGTATAGGTTCACTCACACAACACTTATCAAACAATGAAGATTAATCAGCCGTATGAAGCGAAAAGCACTAGACTAAAAATCCCCGTGTGTCCTCAAGAACGTTTGGTCATTATAAGTAAAACAACCGGCTTGTCCTTTTGTTAAAAAGGATTGGGCCACTCACGTAATTATTTCTCTCGCATTTTATTTACTTGTACTTTTTATTTATCTGCTATATCAAAACCCCCGGAATACTTGTCTGTGAGCATTTGCCAACACCTTCTCGCTTCTCGTTGGGCTCGACACTCTTATTTATCGAAAGTACTACGATACACCCCCTATACTTGTGGGTCATCGCTAGGCAACTTGTATTCCGGGTAGGACTCTCCATGTAAACCCTAGATCCGTGCGCCTTATAAGCCGGATCCCGGGAGCCCTAGAGGCACAACCACAACTCATTGTAACAACGCCGTGCTCTGTGTAATCTGCAGACAAGCAGCGTAGGCCCCGTCTGCAAGTGTTCCGCGGGCTGCAACTGCGTACTACCGCGTCTCCGAGGACACCTCCGCCTATGGCCCCTACTTCTTTTTCCCTCGTGAGGATCCCTCCTCCGAGGCACCGATGACCCACAAGTATAGGGGGTGTATCGTATATTTCGATAAATAAGAGTGTCGAACCCAACTATATGTATGTATGACAAGCAGCTTTTCGATGAAGGATTCACTGTGAATGCTCACAAACAAGTATTCAAGGGGTTTTGATGTAACAGATGAATAAAGTACGAGTAAGTAAAATGCGAGAGAAATAATTACAGCGAGTGGCCCAATCCTTTTTGGCACAAAGGACAAGCCGGTTTGTTTACTTATACGACCAAACGTTCTTGAGGACACACGGGGATTTTAGTCTAGTGCTTTCGCTTCATGTGGCTAAATAATCCTCATTGTTTTGATAAGTGTTGTGTGGGTGAACCTATGCTAATGCACCGCCCTTCCTAGGACTAATACATACTTGTGATTATACCCCTTGCAAGCATCCGCAACTACAAGAAAGTAATTAAGATAAATCTAACCACACTTAAACTCTGAGATCCTGCGATCCCTCCTGCATCGATATACTAACGGGGGCTCAGGTCTCTGTCACTCCGGCAACCCCGCAATTAGCAACCGAATACAAGATGCACTCCCCCTAGGCCCATAAATGGTGAAGTATCGTATAGACCTTCACACGACACCACTAGAAGAATGACACCACAACTTGAATATCATAACATTGAATATTACTTCAACCATAATTCACTACTAGCATTTAGACTTCACCCATGTCCTCAAGAACTAAACTAACTACTCACGAGACATCATATGGAATACAATCAGAGGTGATATGGGATGATGAATAACAATCTGAACATAAACCTTGGTTCAATGGTTTCACTCAATAGCATCTACAACAAGTAGAAATTAACACCGGGAGTTTCCCTATCAAACAATCAAGATCAACCCAAATTGTTACAGCGGTGACGAGGTGCGGTGGTGATGGCGGTGTAGATGGTGGAGATGATGATGATGATGATACGGAGATGATGTCCAACTCGATGACGATGGCGATGGCTGATACCTCCCTGAGGGAATTTCCCCGGCGATTCCTGCCCGCCGGAGCTCTTTTCTCTCGGTGTTCTCCGCCCCCGCAGAGGCGGCTGTAACCCCTTCGTGAGGTTCCCTCTATGGCTTAGGCTTTCGGGACGAAGGAGTACGCAAGGAAAAGGAGGCGAAAGGGGTCGGCCCCACACCACAAAGGTGGCGCGCCAGGCCATGGGCCGCGCCGGCCTGTGGTCCGGGCCCACCTTGGCTCCCTCTTCCCCTTCCGGCTCCCTCCGTCATCTGGAAAAATAGGAATTTACGTGAAATTTCCTTCCACAGGTTGATCTTCCGAAATATTGCGTTCGGACGGTGCTTTTTCCAGCAGAATCCTGGCTCCGGTGTTTGATCCTCCAATAATGATGAAACATGCAAAATAGATGAAATAACATAAGTATTGTGTCCCAATATGAAATATATCAATGAATAACAGCAAATTATGATACAAAATAGTGATGCAATTGGACGTATCAACTCCCCCAAGCTTAGACCTCGCTTGTCCCCAAGCGAAACCGAGCTCGATAAACAAGACCACATGTTTATGGAGTGAAGAGTCGATAAATAAAATACGGACAAGAAGCATCATATTCATTCACACAAGACATTCTAGTAAACAACTTCTCATATAACTCATCTTGAAATAAGTAAAGAGAAGTCACAAGTAAAGGTGCATAAGAAATCATAATTGGTGATGGCAAACTTTGTTTGGTCAGAGAACTACTAACGGATTGTACTTCTAAGCAAAGCTTTCATATTAGAATTTATAGCTGGGTTTTCATATTCAATCATAACAATCTCCTCATAATCATCAATAACTTTCAAAGTCATATTCATTCAGATAAAATTGGTACTAAACAAGAAAGTATAAAAGACATGATTAACTGAATCATAGCATAAATGGTTGGTTCACAACAACTTAATTGCTTGCTTGAGATAGAGGGAAAGTTTACTGACCCAACATAAAAGTAAAAGATAGTCCCCGGAGAGGGAAGCAGGGATTAAATCATGTGCTAGAGCTTTTCAAGTTTTGAATCATATAAAGAGCATAAAAGTAAGATTTTGAGCTGTGTTTGTTGTTGTCAACGGTAATGGGCACTCTAACCCCTTGCCAAACGAACCTTCCAAGAGCGGTTCCCATGAAGGACGCCATCTCTACCAGGAAGGTAGATCATCCCCCTTCTCTTTGTTTACACATGTATTTTGTTTTGATAAGGAGACACTCCCTCCAACCTTGGCTTTCTCAATCCATGGCTAACCGAATCCTCGGTGCCTCCAGTCATTCACATACCAGTGAGTGAGTGTCTATTGCAAAATTGTTGCTTAATGATAAATCAGGCAAACATGTGAAGAGAATTATTAATGAAAGTTATTAATTGGGGCTGGGAAACCCATTGCCTCTCTCTGCAAAATTATTGGATAAGCGGATGCCACTAGTCCATTGGGAAAGTCCGCCCAACAAGATTGAAAGATAAAAACACCAAATGCTTCCTCATGAGCTAAAATGACACACAAACAAGATAATATAGTTTAATTATTTGGGGGTAGCACACATCAAAGTATTTACTTGGAACAAGAAATACCATGTAGTAGGTAGTATGGTGGACACAAATGGCATAGGTTTAAGGTTATAGATGTATGAGAAGCATTCCCTCCGATACAGTCTTTGGCTAGCAAGGTTTGATAGCAAGCATAAAGGTTGAGGGAAACAAACAAATATACATATGCTAGAACAATCATGCATCTTTCTCATAAACACAAGCAATTTTAACTTCAGAATACTAAACTCATTAGCATAGAGTAATATATCTAAGTGTATTTCTCTCTTTTAACATCATGGTGTTGTTTATTGACCAATGCTAAGTTTAACAAAACCAAATAGATTTACATGATGCTCCCAAAGTGATATCAATACTCATGTCAAGGGTAATCATATAATGGAAATTGCAAACTAAAATGCATAAAGTAAATGATAAGACTTCATTAATATTCCATAACGATAACTCACCAACGGATACATAGATAACCAACTAAGAGAGATAATTTCCCACATTGCATACTATTCCATATGATAACTTCCCAACTGATGATATGACACTACTTGATAATAAAAGATAAAGGTAGCGATGATGTGATACCGCTTGGAACAAACCAAGGGGATGCCAATACCCATGATGAATTACTCCCCTGTGACAGATGGATTCTTCTCTCGCTTCATAAGGATCTCCTTCACCTTCAGCTTCTCTTTGGTAATTCTGCACTAAAACTTGAAGAGACTCATTGTTATCCAATGTGGCAAGACGGCCTTGTGTCAGAATTGAGTAATATTCCAAAGATTCTCACAAGTCGATTCTCCCTCCCTATGCATTCCCACTCTCCCCTTTTGAGAGCACCATATTGATCACAAAACTCATCAACAACCCGTATTGCTTCCTCCACACAATGGAAAGAGTCGAGGTCCGGTATAAAAGTGTGAATAGCTCTCAAAAGTTATGAGAAAAAGAACGCCTTGTTGTTGAACCATCCACCAAGATTGAAGCATTTCTTAGTTTCCCACTCTCCTTTTGCTGATGCTACCTTCTCCTTCTCCTTATTGATCCTTTCATCCATCTCTTCCTTCCAAGGCCCCTTGTCCTTGTTGTTGGAGACCATGGTGCTTCTAGATCAAAACAAATCTGCGTAAAACAGCCTTGAAACAAACACGCACGAGAAAACAATATAATGGACTCTCCAGGGTCCGGGGATTAGGAGAAATAATATTTTTACAACAAAAAGGAAGACTTCCAAAGCCGAAACAAGTGGAAAATGGACGCATTAGGGCTGTCCCCATAGGTCGGGCGCGGCCGTGGTGGGGGCTCCGCCGGTTTATGGTGACAACATCTTCACGTCTTTTCCACTCCTGCTTATCTGACGCCATATTTTTCTGAAAATTAGAAATAATGTTCTAGAAGGTAAATCATGACTCTTTGCTACCTGACTGCTACTCATTCAAAGTCGAGTTCGCGGACTCGTCAATTCTGGTTCTTTGATGAAAAGCCTGGTGTTTCCACTTGGAATAATATCAACATCAACATTATAAGAATCAACCGAGATATAATGCTTGAGTCTTTGTCCATTCACCACTTGTGGGGCATTGCCTTGGAGAGAGCTAATTTTAATTGCTCCTTAACGATACACCTCCTCAACAACATATGGTCCTTCCCACTTCGAGAGTAATTTCAAAGAATCTAAGACGAATCGATACAATAGAACTTTTATCTTCCACATTAAATCTTCTTTAATAATCCTTCTATCATGCATATTTCTCTTAACTTTTTCCTAAAGAGTTTAGCATTTTCATAAGTTTCACTTCTCCATTCATCTAGAGAACTTAATTGTAACAACCTCTTATTACCAGGCCAATTTAGGATCTTTATTTAGTTCTCTAACAGCCCAATAAGCTTTGTGCTCTAGTTCTAGAGGTAAAAGACAAGCTTTTCCATAAACCATTTTATAAGGTGACATTCCCATAGGATTTTTAGAAGCAGTTCTATAAGCCCATAGTGCTTCTTTCAATTTACTAGCCCAATTCTTCCTAGATTTATTAACAGTCTTTCCTAAGATAGCTTTAATCTTTCTATTTGATAATTCTACTTGACCACTAGTTTGAGGGTGATAAGCGGAAGCAATTCTATGATTAATACCATACTTAGCAAGAGTTTTTCTAAAACCTCCATGAATAAAAATGAGAACCTCCATCAGTCATAATATATCTAGGTACTCCAAATCTAGGAAATATAACATCTCAAGCATTTTTATAGAGGTCTCACCATCAACACTCTTGTAAGTATAGCTTCTACCCATTTAGTAACTAATCAACAGCGACAAGTATATGAGTGTTACCTTCTGAAGAAAGGAAAGGACCCATGAAGTCGAATCCCCAACAATCGAATGGTTCAATAACAAGAGTATAATTCATAGGAATTTCATTGCGTCTAGAGATATTACCAACTCTTTGACATTCATCACAAGATAAAATAAACTTCCTTGCATCTTTGAAGAGTGTTGGCCACTAAAAACCTGATTGTAGAACCTTTTGCGCGGTTCTATCTCCAGCGTGATGTCCTCCATAAACACTACCATGACATTTTCTCAATATCTCCTGTTGTTCATATTCAGGAACACATCTTCGCATAATACCATCTACCTCCTTCTTTATATAAGTGTGGATCATCCCAAAATAATGCCTCAAGTCATAAAAGAATTTCCTCCTGTCAGCTGAAAAGGTTGGAGGCAAATACTAAACAATAAAGCTAGCATAACTGCATAATTAAGGCCTTCTGCGAGCTCACTCCTTTATTATTGGTGCAGCCAATTGTTCATTTGAAAACTATCATGAGAATGATCATAAGCAATATTTTCCAATCTAGACAAATTATCAACAAGTAGATTATCAAGACCTTTCCTATCTATAATATGTAAATCAAATTCTTGGAAAAGAAGTACCCATCTAATAAGCTTTGGCTTAGCATCTTTCTTCTTTGTCATAAGGTATCTAATTACAGCATGATCAGGAATTGTGACCTTTGAATCAACAATATAGGGTCTAAACTTGCTCACACAAAGACTACAACAACAATTCTTTTTCGCCAGCATACCTCTTTGAGCAGATCAACAGGGTCTTACTAGCATACTTGAATAACATTTAATTTTATCTACCCGCTGTCCAAGAACAGCGACTACAGCAAAATCACTAGCACCACATATAATTTCAAAAGGCAAATTCCAATGAGGAGGTTCAACTATAGGCAGTTGTTAAGGCTTGCTTTAGAGTTTCAAAAGCTTCATCCATCATCAAAAACAAAAGGTACATCTTAAGAAGATTAGTAAGAGGCTTTAAATTTTAGAGAAATCTTTAATAAATCTCCAATAAACCAGGATGACCAAGAACACTACGAATACCTTTAACATCCCTCGGATAGGGCATCTTCAATTGCTTCAACTTTTAGCTCTGTCAAGTTCAATAATTTTTTTGTCCCAATACAATTCCTTTATTAACCATAAAGTGGCATTCTCCCAATTAAGAACACCATGTTAGTTTCTTCACATCTCTAAAACTTTATCGAGGTTTCTCAAGCAATTATCAAAAGAATTTAATAGACAGTAAAAAAATCATCCATGAACAATTCCTCTTACAATACTTCTCTCGCAAAAACCATGAAAAATAGCATATGCATCTTTGAAAAGTAGCAGAGCATTACATAAAACCAAAAGGCATATATAAGCGTAAGTTCCATAAGGACAAGTAAACGTGGGTTTTCTCTTGATCTTTAGCTTTAACAGCAATTTGTGAAAACTCAATATCCATCAAGAAAGCAAAAATGAGTATTTTTAGATAACCTTTTTAGCATTTGATCAATAAAGGTAAAGGGTAATGATCTTTCTTAGTAACTTTATTAACTTTTCTGAATCAATGCACATTCTATACCCTAAGAACTATTCTTTGAGGAATAAGCTCATCATTATCATTAGGCACAACAGTCATTCCTCCTTTCTTAGGAACACAATGCACAGGACCAACCCATCTACTATCAGCAATAGGATATATAATACCAGCTTCAAGAAGTTTTAATACCTACCACTTTCTTCATCTTCGGAATTAGACGAAGCTGATGTTCAACAACAGGTTTCACTTTACCTATTGATAGTGATGTTACAAATAGAAGGAGAAATCCTTTTTAAATCATCAAGAGTATAGCCAATAGCTCCTGTTTCTTCAATATTTCCAATAGCCTTTCTTCCTCAATCTCTGAAAGCTAATAATAACAGGATATATTTTTCTTATCATCAATATGAGCATATTTGAGATTATCAGGTAAAGGCAAAAACAGGATCTTCCCTCGGTGGCGGTGTTGTACCCAAATCTTCCACCTGGAAATCATGCTTGAGAATAGGCTGAGCGAAGAAAATTTCCTCAAGCTCATCTCTTTCCTAAAAGACTTCACCCTCACTATTCTCCAAATGTTGCTGAAAAAATGATTATTAGGAACAAGAACAATAGATGCACACTGCTCCATTCTAAAATCATTACTAGGCAAGTCAGCTTTATAAGGAGTTTTAGTAAATTTAAGAAAAGTTAAATTCATAAGGTTCACCAGCAAATTTAGTCAAAATTTTCTTTCTTACAATCTATAATAGCTCCACAAGTATTTAGAAAAGGTCTACCAAAAATGATAGGGCAATAATCACTAGCAGTAGAACCAAGTACCAAAAAGTCATAGGATATTTAATCTTACCACATACAGAACTTCCACATTCAACAATACCAATTGGGAGGAAATGGTTTCTATTAGCCAGTCTAATAACCACATCAATATCTTCAAGTTCACAAGAACCAATTTCATGCATAACTTATAAAGTTCATAAGGAATAGCACTAAACACTTGCACTAATATCACATAAACCATAATAGCAATGATCACCAATTCTAATGGATAGCATAGGAACACTTTTCTTGGATTCACTAAGATGTAAAACAATATTAGAAGCATCTTCACTGAAAATAATATGATCATCCTCCACATTTTCAGTCACAAGATCTTAACTGCAACAGCAGGTTCAATTTTAATTTGTTCTTCAGTTCTTTAGGTTTCTTTTCACTTTTATTAACCGCACTAGATATGACAAGAGTACTCCTTCATTTTAGCAGTGGAAAGGAGTTTTTTCAATATAAGCTTCAGAAGAATATGAACAGTTTAAATCACTACACATTTGTTTACAGATTAATCAACTTTATCTTTATATTGTTCATGATACTTATCAAAATTTTTCTTAGGCAATTCATAATGAGAGAGGCAAAAGCTTTATAAAGATTTGCAATAACTTGGGAATCAAGACCATATGTAGCACTCATATTACGAAATTTATCAATATCCATAAAAGCTTTAATGCATTTATAATCATAAATTATACCTGATTCTCTATCTTTGTCGTTCTCCTATCCTTCAGTATTCTCCTGGATCCGATCAAGAAGGTCCCTTTAAACTCTTCTTTGTTGCGTGTAAATGATCCATAACAAGAAGTATCCAGCAAGGTCTTGTCTTGAAAAGAAAGTCTTGCGTAGAAATATCAATAATAACATTACCAGGAAGCTCATGAATGCGGCATTAATCCGGAGAATCTTCCCAAGCTTGGGCAATACTTCATCATGAGGCTGTGAAATTATATAAGGTGTCTTATCTTTTAGAATTTCTACTGAGGATAGAATTGAATAAATAAAGGTACAATGTCCTCCCAATCAATAGAATCACCATTCTTCAGCAATTTATACTAGTGCGCCGCTTTACCATACAGCGATATAGTGAATAGTTTCTTTCTAACTTCATTCATAGAAATACTCCGCACATTTGAATAACCCGCATAATTCATGCAAAACAATGAATGATCACCAGGATGGACAGCTCCATCCCCTTCATAGCGGTTATCCAAACACGTTCACCAATTTTCATAGGTATTTTATATGGTACTACTTCCTCACTGGCGCTTCATCCACTACCGTTGCGGTAGTAGTAGATTTCCAAATAGAAATTGAAGAGAAGATCTCTCCATAATGACTTGTATGTTGGTGTAATAAAATCAGTACAAGATAAAGGTTTTCCTACCAATTCCGACTTACTAATGCGTTTCACACCCCCGGCAACGGCGCTCTGCAAATAGTCTTGATGACTCAAGTATAGGGGGAATGTAGTACTTCATAAATAAGAGTGTCGAACCCAACGAGGAGCAAAAGGTGTTGATAAGCAGTTTTGATGAAGGATTCACCGTAAAATGTCAAACAATATTTAAGGGGTTTTGATGTAACAGATGAATAAAGTACAGTAAGTAAAATGCGAGAGAAATAATTGCAGCGAGTGGCCTAATCCTTTTTAGCACAAAGGACAAGCCGGTTTGTTTACTTATAATGACTCAAACGTTCTGAGGACACACTGGGAGCCTAGTTCATGTTCACGATGTGGCTTAATAATCTTCATTGTTTTGATAAGTGTTGTGTGGGTGAACCCATGCTAATGCACCGCCCTTCCTAGGACTAATACATACTTGTGATTATACCCCTTGCAAGCATCCGCAACTACAAGAAAGTAATTAAGATAAATCTAACCACAACCTAAATCAGATCCTCGCGATCCCTCTCGTATCATATACCAACGGGCTTAGGTTTCTCGTCACTCCGCAACCCTGCAATTAGCAACCGAATACAAGATGCACTCCCTTAGGCCCATAAATGGTGAAGTATCGCGTAGTCGACGCTCACACGACACCACTAGAAGAATGACACTACGCAACTTAAATATCATAACATTGAATATTACTCAACCATAATTCACTACTAGCATTTAGACTTCACCCATGTCCTAAGAACTAAACGAACTACTCACGAGACATCATATGGAATACAATCAGAGGTGATGTGATGATGAATAACAATCTGAACATAAACTCTGGTTCAATGGTTTCACTCAATAGCATCTGCAACAAGTAGTAGAAATTAACACCTAGAGAGTTTCCCCTCATCAAACAATCAAGATCAAACCCAAATTGTTACATCGGTGAAGGGGCAGCGGTGGTGATGGCGGTGCTGATGGTGGAGATGATGTGATGATGATGATGGAGATGATGTCCAGCTCGATGACGACGACGATGCGATTTCCCTCTCCCGGAGGGAATTTCCCTGCCGGATTCCTGCCCGCCGGAGAGCTCTTTTTCTCTCGTGTTCCTCCGCCCCGCAGAGGCGGTTGTAACCCTTCGGAGGTCCTCTCTGTGGTTTAGGTTTTCGGGACGGCGAGCACGCAGCCAAGGAGGCGTGGGCGCCGGCCCCACACCACAGGTGGCGGCTGCCAAGGGCCGCGCCCGGCCTCGTGGTCCTGGCCCACCTGGCTCCCTCTCCCCGCCTCCCTTCTCGCTCCCTCCGTCATCTGAAAAATAGAAATTTACGTGAAATTCTCTCCACAGCTGATCCTCCAACATGCTTCGATTTGAAGCCTAGCAGAACTCGCTCCTGGTGTTTGATCCTCCAATAATGATGAAACATGCAAAATAGATGAAATAACATAAGTATTGTGTGTCCCAATATGAAATATATCAATAATAATAAAGTAAATTATGATACAAAATAGTGATGCAAATTGGACGTATCGCATCGCTCTACTAAGCAACGACATCATCGGGCAGCGGTGTCGCGACCGACCGGTCCACCTCCGAGACGAGGACGCGAGCTCGCGATCTCGTCGTCCACATGTTATCCCTGTACTCAAACCTCCGCCTCCCATGGTCAACGGCCATTCCCGGAAAATGCACGCGACGAGTCACGTTGTCGCCCTTGGCCTCCCCAAGTGGTACGCCATGTAGTCCTCGTCATCGCCCCCGTCATCGTCGGCATCATCATAGTCGCCGTCGTCCTCTGCAGGCGCTGGCGCATGCCGTGTTCGACGACGAGGCGCCGGTGGACGATCAAAGGGTAAGCCCCTGTCGCCCAGGAAGCCCGCCCTCCTCCTCGGATCCTTCTCGGTCTCGCGATAGGTGCGCCAGCTGTCGGAGTCGATGGCGTAGGCGGGATCAGCGCGGAGGTTCGGCGGCAGCTACCGCCTTGTAACATCCCAAAACTTCAATAAAGAGATAAAGAGAAAGTTCCCAAAACTCAAATTGAGAACCAACAAAAACTTTTTATCATTATATAGTGCTATGCATATAGATCACCTTGTTAATTATTTGAGTGTGCATTTTGCCTTGATGCTTGCTTGTGTGATTACACTTACACTCAAACCCTAACCATGATCCCTTGATCATCCAAATATAAAGAAAAAGAAAGGAGAAAATAAAAGATAAAAAACTTACCTCAACACACACATAGGGCTTATGCCATTTTTGCAAATTCTTATCCTAGACCACTTTGGCTTGCACCATTGTGTGGATATGGTTACTAAACACTTTTAAACACCTTTGAACTCAAAGAAACTCAAATCAAATGAAAATCAAATGCAAATTCCAAGTTACATGCAATATGGTCACGTGTGACATTCTTAGCCTGATGCCCACTTTGAGCCCTGATATTTAGAGATTTCCTTTCTAAACTTTGCCCAACCTTTGCACCTCATCCAAGACAACATAAAAGTGAACAACTTTGCTCAAGAAACCCTATGCAAACTCTCATTGGATTCAAAGATATCATCAAGCAAAGTTGGAACCAGATTACAAAATGTAGATCATATGCAATTTGAGATTTTGCATTTCAACACCATTTTGACCACCACCACCACCAATCTACTGCAAATATTATTCAATTCAAACCCACAAAATTTCACTCAAAAATTCCAAAGAAATTCTCTTGCGGCCATCAACAAACACCTTGTGTGCACAAATTTGCAACACACACACATTGCAATGTCCAGCAGATCATAGCCTAAACCATCACCATTAGGTCACTCTTTGTACTCCCCTGACCTCTCTCCACCCTGCCAAGAACATCAGACAAGAAATGGTACACCAATGCATCCATTTGAATCAAACCATGCCATGCCGTGGCATGGCATGACCTCACCATGCCAACTCTCCCTCTAGCCCTCTCCACCGTGCACCACCGTGCCATTTAGCTGCTCCACACCTCCCTGAGTCGAATGGACACCAGCCCCGCTCGAATCGTGCACCAGACACGCCAGGAACGTGATGCCCAGACGCGCCAGAAGAGGTTTGTAGAACAAGAAAGAAGTTTCCTTTGCTATGGATTACCCAAGGTTTATCGAATCAGGGAGGAAGAGGTCAAAGATATCCCTCTCATGCAACCCCGCAACCACAAAGCAAGAAGTCTCTCGTGTCCCCAACACACCTAATAGGTGCACTAGTTCGGCTAAGAGATAGTGAAATACAAGTGGTATGAATGAATACGAGTAGTACGGCGCCATAAAAGTGCTTGGCGCGTAGTTAACAGAAATATTGTAGGAAGTAAACATGCGGTAGTAACGCAGCAGTAGTAAAAGAAAAGAAACGCGTAGTAACGATATTTAGGAACAAGGCCTAGGAATAGACTTCACTAGTGGACACTCAACATTGATCACATAACAGAATAGATAAATGCATACTCTACACTTTTGTTGGATGATGAACACATTGCGTAGGATTACACGAACCCTCAATGCCGGAGTTAACAAGCTCCACAATAATGCTCATATTTTAATAACCTTATAGTGTAAGATAGATCAAAAGACTAAACCAAGTACTAGCATAGCATGCACACTGTCAGCTTCATGCATGTGTAGGAGGAATAGATCACATCAATATTATCATAGCATAGTTAACTTCGCAATCTACAAGAGATCATGACCCGTAGCATAAACCAAGTACTAACACTGTGTGCACACACTCGTCACCTTTACACACGTGCAGTAGGAGGAATAGAACTACTTTTATAACTTTGTTAGAGTAGCACATAGATAGTAGTGATACAAAACTCATATGAATCCCAATCATGTAAAGCAGCTCTTGAGATCATTGTATTGAAGTATAGTAGAGAGATTAACCACATAGCTAAATGTACAGCCCCGAGCCTCGATGGAGAACTACTCCCTCCTCATGGGAGTAGTCAGATGAAGATGGCGGGAGGCATGGGTGTCGTATGTGGAGCAGCTTCTCGTGGCACTCGTCCGGCAGGTGCCTGAACAGAGACGTCCCCGCATCTTGGCTTCGCGATGGCGTGCGGCTCCGGAACTTTTCTCGTATCGTGGCTTCCTTCGTAAGGTTTTCTTTGACGTTGTGGGCTTGGAAGAGGGCGGAAGAGAAGGCAGGTAAGTCGAAGGGCGCCCACACCATAGGGTGGCGCGGGGCTCAGCCTCAGCCGCGACCATGTCACCCTGGGCCCACAGCCCTGCGGCTCTCGGGTGTTCCGATGCTTCCGGGCAAAATAGAACCCGGGGCGTTGGATTTCGGGTCTGCTAATTCCGAGAATATTTTTGTTACTAGGATTTCGAAACCAAAAACAGCAAAACAGAACCTGCACTTCGGCATCTTGTTAATAGGTTAGTTCCGTAAAATGCACGAATATGACATAAAGTGTGCATAAAACATGTAGGCATCATCAATAAAGTAGCATGGAACATAAGAAATTATCGTATACGTTGGAGACGTATCAAGATCCCCTAAAGTGTCTGGCCCTGCAGGTGTAAAATCTGCTAACAAAGATACTTCTAAGTGACATGCCATCATAACCTTGATCATACTATTTGTAAACATAAAATGAATGCAGCGATCAAAACAATGGTAATGACATGAGTAAACAAGTAATCATAAAGCAAAGACTTTTCATGAATAGCACTTTCAAGACAAACATCAATAAGTCTTACAAAGGAGTTAACTCATAAAGCAATAAATTCTTAATGAGAAAGCTTTAAACAACATTAAAAGGGAAGATATAAGTTCCAGCGGTTGCTTTCAACTTTAACATGTATATCTCATGGGATAATTGTCAACACAAAGTAATATAACAAGTGCAATAGTAAACATGCAAGAATCAATGCACACAATTTACACAAGTGTTTGCTTCTAAGATAGAAAGAATAGGTAAACTGACTCAACAATAAAGTAAAAGAATGGCCCTTCAAAGAGGAAAGCATCGATTGCTATATTTGTGTTAGAGCTTTGATTTTGAAAACATATAGAGAGCATAAAAGTAAAGTTTTGAGAGGTGTTTGTTGTTGTCAACGAATGCTAGTGGGCACTCTAACCCCCTTGCCAGACAAACCTTCAAAGCTCCTATTTTTATTTATTTTGGGTAAGTAATTCTTCCAACCTTTCTTTCACAAAACATGGCTAACCGAATCCTCGGGTGCCTGCTAACAATCTCATACCATGAAGGAGTGCCTTTTTATTTTAGTCTATATGATGACACTCCTCCCCACCTTTGCTTTCTCAAGCCATGGCTAACCGAATCCTTCGGGGTGCCGTCCAACAATCACATACCATGGAGGAGTGTCTATTTTTGTTAATTAATTTGGGACCGGGAATCCCATTGCCAGCTCTTTTTGCCAAAATTATTGATAAGCGGATGAAGCCACTAGTCCATTGGTGAAAGTTGCCCAACAAGATTAAAAGATAAAAACCACATACCTCCTCATGAGCTATAAAACATTGGACACAAATAAGAGGTAATAAATTTTAAATTGTTTAAAGGTAGCAATTCTCAAGCAATTTACTTTGGAATGGCGGAGGATACCATGTAGTAGGTAGGGTATGGTGGACACAAATGGCATAGTGGTTGGCTCAAGGATTTGGATGCATGAGAAGTATTCCTCTCGATACAAGGTTTAGGCTAGCAAGGTTATTTGAAGCAAACCCAAGGATGAAACGGTGCAGCAAAACTCACATAAAAGACATATTGTAAACATTATAAGACTTTACATCGTCTCCTTGTTGTTCAAACACCTCAACCATAAAATATCTAGACTTAGAGAGACCAATCATGCAAACCAAATTTTAACAAGCTCTATGTAATTATTCATTAATGGGTACAAGGTATATGATGCAAGAGCTTAAACATGAGCAAAACTAATTGCCAGTATCACATTATCCAAGACAGATTCACCAATTACTACATGTAGCATTTTTCCAATTCCAACCATATAACAATTTAACTAAGAGGAAACTTCGCCATGAATATTATGAGCTAAGAACACATGTGTTCATACGAACCAGCGCAGCGTTTCTCTCCCACACAAGCATTTATTCAAACAAAAAACAAAAACAAACATACAAGACGCTCCAAGTAAAGTACATAAGATGTGATTGAATACAAATATAGTTTCAAAGAGAAGGAACCTGATAGGTTGTCGATGAAGAAGGATGCCTTGGGCATCCCCAAGCTTAGATGCTTGAGTCCTCTTTAAAATATGCAGGGATGAACCACGGGGCATCCCCAAGCTTAGAGCTTTCACCTCTTTGATCATAGTATATCATTCTCCTCTCTTGACCCCTTGAAAACTTCCTTCACACCAAACTTCAAGCAAACTCATTAGAGGTTAGTGCACAATTAATAATTCACATATTCAGAGGTGACACAATATTATTTTCACTTCTGGACACTGCATAATGCTACTGGACATTAATGGATCAAAGAAATAAATCCAACATAGCAAAAGAGGCAATGCTAAATAAAAAGGCAGAATCTGTCAAAACAGAACAAACAGTAAAGACGAATTTAAAGGCACCGTGATTTGGCCAAATGGAAAAACTCAAAACTAATGAAAGTTATGCATATATCTGAGTGATCACGCTAGGAATTGGCAGATTTTTCAATTTTCTACAGAGGACTGTGCCCAGATTCGTGACAGACAGCAATGCTGTTTCTCCGGCGGCGATCCCAAATATAACATCAACTTTGACATAGAAACTTTACTGGTACAAAAACATGATAAGGAGAGTGTGCTATGTAGTAAACAACTTCCAAGACTCAACAAAAACAAAAATTGCTGTAGTGAAATAAACACATGGGTTATCTCCCAAGAAGCTCTTTCTTTATAGCCATTAAGATGGGCTCAACACAGTTTTAAATGATGCACTCGCAAGAAATAGTAGTTGAAGCAAAAGAGAGCATCAAGAGGCAAATTCAAAACACATTTAAGTCTAACATGCTTCCTATGCATAGGAATCTTGTAAAAAAACAAGTTCATGAAGAGCAAAGTAACAAGCATAGGAAGATAAAACAAGTGTAGCTTCAAAAAATTTCAGCACATAGAGGGTGTTTTAGTAACATGAAAATTTTTACAACCATATTTTCCTCTCTCATAATAACTTTCGCAGCAACATGAGCAAACTCAACAATATAACTATCACATAAAGCATTCTTATCATGAGTCTCATGCATAAAATAATTACTACTCCCAACATAAGCAGTAGTCATTCTTATTAATTGTAGTGGGAGCAAATTCAACAAAGTAGCTATCAAATATAGGAGGTATATTGTAATCATAATCAAATTTATCCTCCATAACTGTGGTAACAAAAGACTACTATCATTATAATCATCATAAATGGGAGGCAAAGTATCATCAAAGTAAATTTTCTCCTCAATGCTTGGGGGACTAAAAATATCACACTCATCAAAACCAGCTCTCCCCAAGCTTAGAATTTTCCATATCATTAACAACAATAGTGTAGGATAACGTAGTATAGAAAACAAAATTTTCCTACGGCAACACGCAATCCAAGCCAAGATGCAATCTAGAAGATTGTAGCAACGAGGGGATTATCGAGACTCACCCTTGAAGAGATTCCAAAGCCTACAAGAGGAGGCTCTTGTTGTCGCGGTAGATTTTCATCGTCGCCAAAGGCTGTGAGAAGATCTTGATCACGACGGCTCCGGCGCCACGAACGGGCAGCACCTCCGCACCCGTCACACGTTCGGCTGTTGATGAAGACGACGTCCACTCCCCTGCCTGGTCGGGCAATGAAGAGCTCCTCTTGAATCCGACAGGACGACGGCGTGGTGTCGGTGGCGGAGGCCGCGGAGTTTCGCTAAGCGTGCGGGATATGCGGAGGAGCTGGCGTAGGGTTTGTGGGAGAGGTGTCGCCACTATAGGTATGCCAAGCAGGCTTGTGGCCGGCCCCCTCCCCTTGGCCCCTCATTATACAGAACCCCAAGAGGTGGTGTCCAAGTCTTCGAATAAGACCCGAACTAAAAACCTTCCAGGAGGGAAACCTAGCCCAACTGGGACTCCCACCCAAAGGTGGGATTTCCACCCCCCATGTGGGGTGGCCGGCCCCCCATGGTGGAGTCCACTTGGGACTCCACCCCATCTAGGGCTGGCCGGCCATGGAGGTGGAGTCCCTCCGTGACTCCACCTTCCTTGGTGGTTTCTTCCGGACTTTTCTAGAACCTTCTAGAACCTTCCATAGAATCTTCCGCGACATTTTATTCACATAAAATGTCATCCTATATATGAATCTTATTCTCCGGACTATTGAACTCCTCGTGATGTCCGGGATCTCATCCGGGACTCCGAACAAATATTCTAACTCCATTCCATATTCAAGTTCTACCATTTCAACATCCAATCTTTAAGTGTGTCACCCTACTTCGTGAACTATGCGGACAAGGTTGAGTACTCACTCCGACCAATAACCAATAGCGGGATCTGAGATCCATAATGGCTCCCACATATTCAACGATGACTTCAGTGATCTAATGAACCATACATACGATACCAACTCCCTTTGTCACGCGATATTTTACTTGTCCGAGGTTTGACCATCGGCATCACACTATACCTTGTTCAACCTCGCTCTTTGACAAGTACTCTTTACTCGTACCTGGTATGTGGTCTCTTATGGACTTTCATATGTTTGCAAGACATTAGACGACATTCCACCGAGAGGGCCCGTAGTATATCTATCCGTCATCTGATGGACAAATCCCAATTATTGATCTATATGCCTCAAATTTCATGCTCTTTCCTGGAGAGCCTAATCCCACCTTTATAACCACCCATTTACGTGGTGGCGTTGATGTAATCAAAGTACCTTTCCGGTATAAGCATTTACATGATCTCATGGTCATAAGGACTAGGTAATATGTATCGAAAGCTTATAGCAAATAACTTAATGACGTGATCTTATGCTACTAAATGGGTGTGTCCATTACATCATTCATACAATGATATAACCTTGTTATTAATAATATCCAATGTTCATGATTATGGAAACTAATCATCTATTAATCAACAAGCTAGTTAAGAGGCTTACTAGGGACTCTTTGTTTGTTTACATATCACACATGTATCAATGTTTCAATTAACACAATTATAGCATGGTATATAAACTTTTATCATAAACATAAGATATATAATAACCACTTTTATTATTCTTTGGGCATATCTCCAACAAATAGTGTTCAAAGCATTCATATTAATATGTTCCAAGGTTTTTAATTTTCGCATCAAACCATCCATGTCTTAAATCGAACAGAATAAGAAGCTCATTGTTGTCCATTATGCCTAACTAGTGTAAACAAGAACCAAAAAGTTGCAATTGATTGCAGGATCTAAAGGAAAATAGCTTCGAGCACACAATAATGCATGCCGTAGGTAAAAGCATCGTTACTGAACTGAGTATGAGTGCCTTACCTTTTCCTCCGCAACGGCGCTGCAAAGTGCTTGATGTCTACTATGCTTTATTCTTGTAGAGATGTGTTGGGCCTCCAAGAGTTTAGGTTTGTAGAACAGCAAGAAGTTTCCTTAAGTGGATTACCCAAGGTTTATCGAACTCGGTGGAGGAAGAGGTCAAAGATATCCCTCTCATGCAACCTTATAACCACAAAGCAAGAAGTCTCTTGTGTCCCCAACACACCTAATAAAATTAGTTCGGCGAAGAGATATGGAAATACAAGTGGGTATGAATGATTGAGCAAGAGCGTGTGCCGTAAAAGTGCTTGGCGCAAGAGTTGGGATTTATAGTAATATTGTAGGAAGTAAACATAAAGATAACGCACAGAGTAAATACAAGAAATGAAAATGCTGGTGATACCTGCAGCAAAGATTTAGGAACAAGGCCTAGGAATAGACTTTCACTAGTGGACACTCTCAACATTGATCACATAATGGAATAGATAAATTCATACTCTACACTTTTGTTGGATGATGGACACATTGCGAGGATTACACGAACCCTCAATGCCGTAGTTAACAAGCTCCACAATAATGCTCATGTTTGGTTAACCTTATAGTGTAAGATAGATCAAAAGACTAAACCAAGTACCAGCATAGCATGCACACTGTCACCTTCATATGTATGTAAGAGGAATAGATCACATCAATATTATCATAGCAATAGTTAACTTCAAAATCTACAAGAGATCATGATCATAGCATAAACCAAGTACTAACACGGTGCACACACCGTCACCTTTACACACGTGCAGGAGGAATAGAACTACTTTAATAACTTTGCTAGAGTAGCACATAGATAGTAGTGATACAAAACCCATATGAATCCCAATCATGTAAAGCAGCGTGATCATTGTATTGAAGTACATAGTAGAGAGATTAACCACATAGCTACCGGTACAGCCCGAGCCTCGATGGAGAACCACTCCCTCCCCATGGGAGCAGCAGCGGTGAAGATGGCGGAGATGGCAGCGGTGAGTCGATGGAGAAGCCTTCCGGGGCACTTCCCCCGCCCGGCAGGGTGCCGGAACAGACTCCTGTCCCCCAGATCTTGCGCGATGGCGGCGGCTCTCGAACTTTTCTCGTATCGTGGCCTCCCTCCCGTAAGGGTTTTCGACGCAGGGGCTTTAAATAGGCTAAGAGGCGGAGTCGGTCGAGGGGGCGCCCACACCATAGGGTGGCGCTGGCCCAGCCCCCGGCTCGCGCCACGAGGTCATCCGGGGGGCCCACAGGCCCCCCTTCCGGCGGCTCTCGGTGTTCTCGATGCTTCCGGGCAAAATAGGAACCTGGCGTTGATTGATACCGAGAATATTTCGTTACTAGGATTTCGAAACCAAAAACAACAGAAAACAGGAACCGGCACTTCGGGGCATCTTGTTAATAGGTTGTTCCGTAAAATGCACGAATATGACATAAAGTGCATAAAACATGTAGGTATCATCAATAAAGTAGCATGGAACATAAGAAATTATCGACATGCTGAGACGTATCACCCCGCTCGAACATGCACCGTACATCGCCAGAACGTGACACCTGTACGCGCTCGTAACTGCACACGCGCGCTTAGATGTGCAGATGGCTTAGGCTGCCGCAGACACGCTCACACGTTGCCGTACAACAGCTCGCGCCACCTCCGCCTTGCCCGTCGCACCAAACGTTCACCACATCACCAGCACTCGCCGTACACCCCATTGGCCTCGGGAACGCTGTGCACTCCCAGTCCCCTGTCCACCTCCACCGCCTCCCTTCAAGCTCTTCCAGCGTCGCCAGTCTGGCCATCCGCGGCGACGGCAGGGATGACCGAGGGGTCATGCGCCTGTATCTCCGACTGGTTCGTCGGTCCGCCGTCCGGCGCCACGGTCACGGGCCGATGCGTCGCGAAATTTTACCTGGAGGAGCAGCGGCATCGTCGCCTCGCGTCACATCCACCCCGGAGTCCCTGGCCTCCTCTTCCTCTCGAGACGCCCCCCTCCCCTTCAGTATACTCCTCGACCGCCTCTCTCTCCACCTATCCCCCGAGCCCTAGCCCTATCGCCACACCAATCCTAGGCGGCCAGGCACTTGCGGCGACCTTAAGCTAAAAGAAGAGGGAGGCCCGGAGGGCTCTCGAGGCGGCGGCGCCGCTCGTTCCCCCTTCCATCCCGGAGCTCGGCAGGGACCGGGCTTCGGAGACCGTGGCGGGCAAGCAGCCCGTGGTGCAGGGACGTCCTGCGGCGAGCTCGGGTCCGAGCCGCGCCGCCGCTGTGGAGGAGGTGACGACCCCTGCGTCCAACTCTGTTTAGCCCGTTAAGTTTTCTCGCCATCCCGTTTAGTTCAAATTGGAATTTTCGAATTTAGTAAATTACTCTCAGATGCTGTTTTTAAAATTAAGTAGGGTAAAATCCACCAAACCAAATTTGACAAATTTTATATATTTGGAAACCTTGTTAAAATATCTACAAGACTACCCTGGTCTCAACTTTAGATTATTTGTAGAATAAAAATAAACAAGGCAGGGCCTTTTGCCACTTAAATTAATTATTAAAAATTAAATAAAAATGCTTTTAAGTTGATTCCAACTCTCAAAAATCATATTTCATAATATCTATCTAAATCTGTAAAAATATTGCATAGTTGTTTTGTATGATCATGACTTAGTTTAAAAAAATGGCCCTATGGCTATTTCTAGATCATTTTAAATATGCTACATCATTTATTAAAAGGTATGAGAGCTTCTCTCTCATTTAAATCTTGTCTCAACTAAGTCAACATGAAGTAGATACCATGGTCAACTAAATCTCATGTTGAATTAGTTGATGATATTAAATCATTACCATGTGCTATTAAAATGCATGAGGTGCATCACCTCATTTAAATCATTTTCCCAATTGATACTTATGAAGAGGTTGACTTTGGTCAACCTAGGTCATATGCTATTAATTAAGGAAATTAAATGTTAATAAGATTCAATGAGAGGAAATTATTTCTCTCAAGAATTAAATAGAAACCCTAATTAATATTTGTAATGAGAGGAAATTATTTTTCTTAAGAATAAAACAAAGTCAACTCACATAATAAGCATGTTGTGATGATAGCTTAGTTTGAGTGACTCATGTGTGTGCTTAGCCTAGTACTTAAGCTTTGTGTGGTGATTGTGTGTATTGTATTCGTATTTAGACGCCAGTACCGAGCGAGGAGTACACTGAGGAGGAGGAGGCGAGGTCCTGGCCGAGCCGGCAGAGCCCTCAGGCCTAGAGATAATCACTCAAGCGTGTTTAATATTCTTGAAATGTGCAAAGCTCCAAGAGCAAAAGCACCCCCCACACTTTATTTTTATGTTTACTAAGCCCATCCGGGCTTTTTACTACAAGCTACTTACAAGCTTTATTTACTTTTATTTTATCAAAGTACTTTTGATTCATGATTCACTTAGTCTAGAGTAGAACAAGATTCATCAAAGATAGCCTATGCAATTCGTAGCTAGTTAACACCCCTCATGACTAGTGGCTAGTGCTAAATAAATAAAATTGACTACTCTAGATGGGAAACATTGTAAAATGAAACACCTGAAGACTAGAATATGACTGGAATGAAATGAATGCCCTGGTGAATTTGTTAAAAACTAATGGTTGGGTTCTATGCATACCATTCCACTTATGGGTACCCCCACACACTGGGACAGGGTAGGGTCTAACTAGAAGTTTATATATCTTAGTATTCCTTCTAAACAAGCGTCATAGGGGTTATGCCGAGGCTGCTTAAATATGAAATGATGTGAAATGACGTGAATGAGGTGAATTGTCCTGCCCAAGCCCTGTGAGTTCCCAGGTTGACGATTTGTCTTCACCGGGAGGCCAAGCTCATGGGGAGAGGCCTATACTAGGATGCAAGGGAAAAGTTGATGATCCGCGTACTGAGCTACGATTATTCAGAGTTATCTCCGACGGATGCATCAAATGTTGTGGCACAAGGGTACCTGCAGAGGTAAAACTATTCGAATAGGTCAACTGCTGTTACGGACAATTGGAAAGGCCATACCGTTCCGTCATTAGATCTTACTTCTGAAAATGATGGCTGAATTTGGAAGTGGTGACTTGAACTTCTGAAAACACAGCCTAAGTTGTGGGAATCACACTAATGTTCCCACTTGAGTTAGTTAGCTTATGAATGGTCTTTATGAATGCTTATGAACTAAAATTGGCTTTATGCAAATAAAACTAGAGCTTAGCACCCCCTTACTAAAATTGTTAGTAATTACATTAGTATTGGTTGCCAGTACTTTAAAGTACTCACGGCCGTGTCCCCTGCCATTCAAATGGCCATTACAGAGGAGCAGAATAGGAGGATGACGGCCGCGAGATGTCTACAACAACTAGGGAGTCGCCTTAACGTCAGCTGCTGGTCTGTGAATCAGATAGTCCACTTTATTACGCTTCCGTTTACTATGTTGTCTGATCAATAGATCAACTATTTGTGTAATATTGGATCATGTGATCCCCTTGTAAGACAATGATGGTTTGTAAAGATGAATGATGACTTATGGTATCAACTGGTTATGTCTCGCTACAACAATATTCCTGGGATGCAAGGAATGACATAATAGGCATCTGGACTTAAAAATCCTAAAGGATAAGTTGGTATCGTAGTCATTGTTTGACCTTAGAGAACCTTAGTTAGAATGGGCGTGAAAATTTAACTTTGAAATCAAATGAAGTGAATATTTGTGGAAAACTTATTCATTTTCCTTGAGATCTTTTCAAAAATCATAAGTCATGCTCTTCCTTATAAATCTATCTAAAATTTTGCCACACTTGTTCACATCTCTAACTTACTTATCCATTTCACTTTCAGATGGAGGGAGCCAACACAAAGTTTTACCAGCTTGGGAATGGAGGGGACTTGATCTTCGAGAGGGACCTCGATGCCCTATCGGAGTTTCTTGGACGCCCACACCCCGAGTTCTACGGAGTCCAGGTCAACGACCAGCACGGAGGGGGACTTCAGTGGGTTATCACCGCTAACTTGAGGGGCAAGATGGAGCCTCTCACTTCTGAGAGGATCCTCTTTTCCTTCAGGGAAAGCAACTGGCTGGACGGACTCGCTCGTGCTCTTCAGGAAGCACTTGCACGTCTGTGCGGACAGAATGCGGTGGCAATACAAGCGTCTCGCTTTGCTCATCTAGCAAGGCGTGACCACACTGGAGCACCCATGACCCTGCCGCTCCACCCCCAGTTGAGGCATCACGTGGACCATCTGACTTATGTCGTCTGCACCCAGAGGGAGCGGACAATGCGTGGTTACGCCAACCCGCACTCATGGCATTGGCTCAGCATGTCGATGCTATCAAGATGCTCAACACGGACCGCAAGTCACTCCTCCCAGTCGTGCCAAGAAGGACGCTACCATTGTGCGCCTTCGCGCAAAGATAGTCTCCTTGGAGGCAATCTGTTCAGGCCCAAGAGGACCAGCTGAGGGAGATGGAGGAAGAAGGAGAAGACATTCAGGGAGGAGAAGGCTTCCTGAGTGACGACTACGACTTTGAGGAGGATGAGTTCATTCATGAGGAGGACTACGAGTTTCTGGATGCCGGAGAGGATGGGATCATTCCCATCGATGGATGAAGATGATGAGGAGTAGTTGCACTAGTTCACTTATGTAGGTGTGAGTTGTATCCCCGCCCGTTGTATCGTAGCTTGAGAAGAATGGTTCTTAAAACCATTAGTGTGGTGTGTTAGTTTGTATGCTGAATGAATGAAGGAATGTTTGTGTGTTATGTGCATCATCAAAAGACTTCAAGTTTTTAAGTTTTAAACTTACCCAAAACAAGCCATAGAAAATTCCCTCTCGTCTCATGATCTATCTATTTGTTCGTATGGTTTGTCCGCACGTAACGCGAACCCGATGTTATGATGCAACCGTCGCAGACCTCGCCGATATGCATGAGAGACCGACGTAGCCGAGCGTCAAGCCAACATCATCGCACTGCAAAATTAGCCAACAACCAGCATGGCCATGGGAACCATGATCACCTGTGGTCAAAACTCAAGAATTTCAAAACACTAACCTGTACCAGCTTTTCAGTAAGACTGAAGAACCTTTAGATGCAGATGATTGCAGACCATGGAGAATAACCTAGAAGTGGCTCTGGAGTTGAGGAGAATGAGAAAGTGTTGTTTGCTACGCACTACCTCGCAGACCAGCTAGAGCTTGGTGGACAAGCGACCTTGCATTAAATGCTGGACAAATGATGACTTGGGCTGACTTCAAGCTCAAGTTTAGCAAGTACCATGTGCCACTGTGTTTGATCAAGAAGATGAGGACAAGAATTCCTGAACCGAAGGACGGATGTCGGTAGAACACCACACAAAAAGCCTCACCCCGTCAAGGCACGCCCCGATGAAACCGTCTAACACCACGAGAAAAGAAAGGAGAGATTCCTCAACCGCTTCACACGACGAGATGCGTACGGGGCCCCAGTCAACATCCCCTCGCCGACCTCGAAGCCCTAGTGGATTCTGCCATCCGATGGAAGGCAAACTGCACCAAGCAAATGAGAACCGAAAGCGCTCGCATGATGCACCAAAAGGGCCCAAGAATACCCTGCCTGTATCGCCCTCGCCTGCCGTGCTTCCCCAAACACCAAGCCATGCTCGTATGTCACGCACCGGCTGCAATCCTGAGAGAGGAAACCCAAGGCCGTGGAGGCCCCCACCACAACAACAACAACAACAACTCCCATGTGCACCACAACAGCAACTACAACCGCCGCCCGCCGAGGAGCCCGCCAACAACAACCCCCACAACTCTAACATAGCCCCCCTTCGAGACCGGAGCAATGCTATCCCCCCGCTACTCCTAAGGACAAGGCCACCATCACATGCTATGAATGTGGGATAGTGGGACACTACTCCAATGAGTGCCCCAAAAGGCTCGCCAAGATCGCCGCTAACACCGCTGCACCTGCCCAGCAAAGAAGCAACGCCGTGTCTCCACCTGCAAGAAGTTCGCCCCCAACAACCCCAGCCCAACACCAACGGCCGCCTCTTTCACATGAGTGCGGAAGAACACAGAAGCACCATACGTAGTAATCGGTATGTTTTCTGTTAATTCAGTACTTGCCATAGTGTTGTTTGATTCTGGAGCATCGTATTCATTTGTCACTGAAGACTTTGCATGCTCAAGTAAAATTCAACCAATCAATCAGTTTGAAACATGTTATGGTAATTCACCGGATCAACAACCAAAGCTAGAAAAATTTGGTAAAGATGTTCCTAATGTAATTCACAGTTAGATTTATGCAAACTTGATCAGGACTGGGAGCCAAAGGTTCTGAAGTAGGCCTGGTATGGACTCGGATGTCCAAACACCATGGATTGATAGACTGCGCCAAGAAGGCTATCACCATGACCAGTAGCACTGGAATACTAGTTGAACACATATCTTCAAGACTGCCCAGAAAATTTACCTGCAACCAAAGTGTAGCCAAGCCAACCTTGGATCGCATTAGGTCGCTTGTCGACACTTCGATGTTTCGATGATCTACCCTATGCCCTCGTGACTGGGATAACAGCCACACGAGTTAATCCTCGAACAGACCTATAGCCTAGAGAGCCTATAGCATGAACCCTAGCAGTAACTAGTGGAGCCGGCTAGCAACCGGATGACTTGGCACAAAGTTGTCCATTCACCAAGTGCTGCCGCCTGGGAGATCCCCATTTTGTTTAGGGATAAGAAGGACGGTGCCACTTGTTTATGTACGGACATAAGATTAACGATGTCACCATCAAGAACAACTATCCATTACCCAGAATCAATGATCTGTTGACCAGCTTGGACTGCAAGCAATGTGTTTCTAAGATTGATCTTAGGACCGGTTATCATCAGCTGCGTGCAACGATATCCCCAAGGCTGCCTTTTACCATCAGATATGGGTTGTATGAATACAACGTCATGTCGTTTTGATTAACCAATGCCCCCGTTTATTTCATGAAATCTTATGAATAAGATTTTCATGAACTTTCTGGATAAGCTTGTCGTTGTCTTCATCGACGACATCCTTGTCTACCTCCAAAACCGAAGAAGAGCATGAACAACATTTGGAGGTTATCCTAGAAACCCTTAGACAGCACAAGTTGTATGCCAAGTTCAGCAAGTAGTTTTGGTTGAAGGAGGTAGGATTCCCTGACACATCTTGTCCAGGAGGAATTCAGAGATCCCGCCAAGATCAAGACCTTTGAAGAATGGAAAGCCCCAACCACACAGGACAGAGGTCCGTGCATTTCTTGGATTAGGCGGGATATTATCGCAGATTTGTTGAGATTTTCAAGCATTGCCAGGCCAATGACACAACTGTTGAAGAAGGACAAGAAGTTTGAATGGATTGATAAATGTGAAGAAGCTTTCAGCAGCTCAAGATAAGACTAACCACAGCCCCCATCCTAATCATGCCTGACATCACCAATCCCTTTGACGTGATTGTGACACATCTAAGATTGGTCTTGGATGTGTGTTGACGCAGAAAACAAAAATTTTCCCACGGCGAACACGCAATCCAAGCAAGATGCAATCTAGAAGACAGCAACGAGAGGATTGTCGAGACTCACCCGAAGAGACCTGAAGCCAAGATGAGGCTCTTGTTGCCGCGGTAGACGTTCACTTGCCGCTGGCAAAGCGTGTAGAAGATCTTGATCACGATCTGGCCCTGGCGCCACGACCCAAGCACTCTCCGTACTCCTGGCCGGGCTAATGCCTCGGTTGTTGACAAGACGACGTCCACCTCCCCGTTCCAGCGGGCAGCGGAAGTAGTAGCTCCTCTTGAACCGGCAGCACGACGGCGTGGTGTCGGTGGGGGGGGAAATCCCGCGGAGCTTCGCTAAGCGTGCGGATATTGGAGGAGCGGGCTTGGGCGGGGGTGGCCGGCCACTATGGGGCGGTGCGGGCTTGGTGTGGCCGGCCCCCTCCCCTTGGCCCTCTATATATAGGTGGAAGCCCCAAGTGTTGGACTACAAGTCTTCGAATAAGACCCGAACCCAAAACCTTCCATATGGTGGGAAACCTTCCCAAGCTAGGATTCCCACTAGAGGTGGGAATTCCACCTTCCATAGGGTGGCTTCGCCCTAAGGGGAGTCCACTTGGGACTCCTCCCCACTAGGGTTGGCCGGGCGGAGGTGGAGTCCCATGTGGACTCCACCTTCCTTGGTGGTTTCTTCCGGACTTTTCTAGAACCTTCTAGAACCTTCCATAGAACCTTCCGCATCATTTTATTCACATAAAATGACATCCTATATATGAATCTTATTCTCCGGACCATTCCGGAACTCCTCGTGATGTCCGGGATCACATCCGGGACTCGAACAAATATTCGAACTCCATTCCATATTCAAGTTCTACCATTTCAACATCCAACTTTAAGTGTGTCACCCTACGGTTCGGGAACTATGCGGACATGGTTGAGTACTCACTCCGACCAATAACCAATAGCGGGATCTGGAGATCCATAATGGCTCCCACATATTCAACGATGACTTTAGTGATCGAATGAACCATTCACATACGATACCAATTCCCTTTGTCACGCGATATTTTACTTGTCCGAGGTTTGATCATCGGTATCACACTATACCTTGTTCAACCTCTCTCCTGACAAGTACTCTTTACTCGTGGTATGTGGTCTCTTATGAACTTATTCATATGCTTGCAAGACATTAGACGACATTCCACCGAGAGGGCCCAGAGTATATCTATCCGTCATCGGGATGGACAAATCCCACTATTGATCCATATGCCTCAACTCATACTTTCCGGATACTTAATCCCACCTTTATAACCACCCATTTACGCAGTGGCGTTTGATGTAATCAAAGTACCTTTCCGTATAAGTGATTTATATGATCTCATGGTCATAAGGACTAGGTAACTATGTATCGAAAGCTTATAGCAAATAACTTAATGACTTGATCTTATGCTACGCTTAATTGGGTGTGTCCATTACATCATTCATACAATGATATAACCTTGTTATTAATAACATCCAATGTTCATGATTATGAAACTAATCATCCATTAATCAACAAGCTAGTTAAGAGGCTTACTAGGGACTCTTTGTTTGTTTACATATCACACATGTATCAATGTTTCATTTAATACAATTATAGCATGGTATATAAACTTTTATCATAAACATAAAGATATATAATAACCACTTTTATTATTGCCTCTTGGGCATATCTCCAGCCTCCCACTTGCACTAGAGTCAATAATCTAGATTACATTGTAATATACCTAACACCCATGGCATTCCGGTGTTGGTCATGCTTTGCCCTAGGGAGAGCTTTAGTCAACGGATCTGCCACATTCAGACTGTGTGTACTTTGCAAATCTTTACTTCTCCATCTTCGATGTACTCGCGAATCGAGTGGTAACGCAGCTTGATATGCTTCAGCCTCTTGTGTGACCTTGGCTCTTGTGCATTGGCGATGGCACCCATGTTATCACAGTAGATGACAAATGGGTCCAATGCACTAGGAACCACACCGAGCTCTACAATGAACCTCTTCATCCATACCGCTTCCGATGAAGCCTCCGAGCCGCTATGTACTCCGATTCCGTTGAGGATTTCGCCACCGTGCAACTGCTTCGAGCTTGCCCAGCTTACTGCAGCACCATTCAATATAAACACGTACCCAGATTGTGACTTAGAGTCATCAGGATCATTGTTCCAACTTGCATCGGTGTAACTTGTTACAACGAGCTCTTGGTCACCTCCATAACAAAGAAACATATCCTTAGTTCTTTCAAGTACTTCAGGATATTCTTGACCGCTGTCCAGTGTTCCATACTTGATCACTTTGATATCTAGGTTTAAACTAACAGAGTGCTATATCCGGTCTTGTACATAGCATGGCATACATGATAGAGCCTACTGCCGAGGCATAGGGGATCACTCATCCTTTCTCTTTATTCTGCCGTAGCCGGACCTTGAGTCTTACTCAAGACCTTGCCTGGTAACATAGGTAAGAATCCTTTCTTACTTTCGTCCATTCTAAACTTCTTCGAATCTTGTCCAGGTATGTACTGTGATAGCCCTATTAGACGTCTTGATCTATCTCTATAAATCTTGATGCCTAATATGTATGATGCTTCACCAAGGTCTTTCATTGAAAAACTATTATTCAAATAACCCTTTACACTGCTTAATAGTTCTATATCATTCCCAATCAATAATATGTCATCTACATATAATATTAGGAATGCTACAGAGCTCCCACTCACTTTCTTGTAAATACAGGCCTCTCCATGACACTGTATAAACCCGAAGTCTTTGATCACCTTATCAAACCTCGGTTCCAACTTCTCGATGCTTGCTTCACTCCATAGATTGAACGCTGTTTGCATACTTTGTCAGCATTTTTAGGATCGACAAAACCTTTGGTTGTACCATATACAACTCTTCCTCAATGTCTCCATTAAGGAACGCCGTTTTGACATCCATCTGCCAAATCTCATAATCGAAAAATGCAGCTATTGCTAACAAAATCCTCACAGATTTTAGCTTCGCTACAGGTGAGAAAGTCTCATCGTAGTCAACGCCTTGAATTTGTCGAAACCCTTTGCGACAAGTCGAGCTTTATAGACAGTAATATTACCATCAGCATCTGTTTTTCTCTTGAAGATCCATTTATTCTCGACAGCCTTGCGGCTATCAGGTAATTCTACCAAAGTCCATACTTTGTTATCATACATGGATCCCATTTCGGATTTCATGGCTTCTTGCCATTTGTTGGAATCTGGGCTCATCATCGCTTCTTCATACGTCGCAGGGTCCTCATCATTGTTATCCACAATCATGACATTTAGACAAGGATCATACCAATCAGGAGTGGCACGATCCCTTGTCGATCTGCGAGGTTCAGTAGCTGTCTCATTTGAAGTTTCATGATCATTATCATTAGCTTCCTCTGTTGCCGGTGTAGGTGGTACAGAACATTTTCCGGTACTGCACTACTCTGATCAACGAGTAGAGATTCTTCAATCTCATCGAGTTCTACTTTTCTTCCAGTCACTTCTTTAGTGAGAAATTCTTTCTCAAGAAAGGTTCCGTTTTTAGCAACAAAGATCTTGCCTTCGGATCTGTGATAGAAAGTGTACCCTATAGTTTCCTTAGGTATCCTATGAAGACGCATTTCTCCGCTTTGGGTTCTAGCTTGTCCGGTTGTAACTTTTTTACATAGGCTTCGCAACCCCAAACTTTTAGGAACGACACCTTAGGTTTCTTATTAAACCATAATTCATACGGCGTCGTTTCAACGGATTTTGATGGTGCTCTATTTAAAGTGAATGCGGCTGTCTCTAATGCATAACTCCAAAATGATAACGGTAAATCAGTAAGAGACATCATAGAACGAACCATATCTAAGAGAGTTCGATTACGACGTTCGGACACACCGTTTCGTTGTGGTGTTCCCGGCGGTGTCAATTGTGAAAGTATTCCGCATTTCTTTAAATGCATGCTAAACTCATAACTCAGATATTCACCTCCGCGATCAGATCGTAGAAATTTAATCTTCTTGTTACGTTGATTTTCTACTTCACTTTGGAATTCCTTAAACTTCTCGAAAGTTTCGGATTTATGTTTCATTAAATAGATATACCCATATCTACTCAAATCATCTGTGAAGGTTAGAACATAACGATAACCACCGCGCGATGCTACACTCATTGGTCCACATACATCTGTGTGTATGATTTCCAATAAGTCAGTAGCTCGCTCCATCATACCCGAGAATGGAGTCTTAGTCATTTTTCCCATCAGACATGCTTCGCATCTATCAAGTGACTCAAAGTCAAGTGATTCAAGTAATCCATCAGTATGGAGTTTCTTCATGCGTTTCACTCCAATATGACCAAGACGACAATGCCACATATAAGTAGAATTATCATTCAATTTAATTCGCTTAGCATCAATGTTATGTATATGTATACTACTATCGAGATCTAACAGAAATAAGCCATTCTTTTGTGGTGCTCGACCATAAAAGATATTATTCATAAAAATAGAACAACCATTATTCTCAGACTTGAATGAATAACCGTCTTGCATTAAACAAGATCCTGATATAATGTTCATGCTCAACGCGGGTACATAATAACAATTATTTAGGCTTAAAACTAATCCCGAAGGTAGATGTAGAGGAAGTGTCCCGACTGCGATCACATTGACCTTGGATCCGTTTCCAACGCGCATCGTCACTTCATCTTTCAGCAGTTGTCGTTTATTCTTTAGTTTTTTTAAGAAATATGAGCAACCTAACCAAATATCAAATACCCAGGTACCGAGAACTAGTGAGATAAACATCTATAACTAGTATATGATATACCATGTCCTATTCTTGACACTACTCTCTAAGATACTCAGCCAAATACTTGGAGCAATTACGCTCTGTCCCTTCTCCTTGCAAAGAATAGCACTCAAGATCGTGCTTAGGGCCGACTTAGTTTCACAGGAGGCGTGGCAGCTTTCTTGCCACTCTTCTTGTTCTTGCCTTTAGACTTGCTTGTTTCTTGAAGCGGTGGTCTTGTTGACCATCAACACTTGGTGCTCTTCCTTGATCTCATCTCAGCAGCTTTTAGCATGCCAAAGAGTTCAGGAAACTCCTTGTTCATGTTCTGCATATTGTAGTTCATCACAAAGTTCTTGTAACTTGGTGGAAGTGATTGAAGGACACGATTAATCCCCAGTCTGTTAGGAATCACTATTCCCAAGTCACTGAGTTTCTTCGCATGCCCGGTCATAACGAGCATGTGCTCACTGATGGAGCTGCCTTCTTCCATCATACAGCTGAAAAAGTGTTTCGATGCTTCATAGCATTCCACGGCCGCATGAGTCTCAAAATAGTCTTCAACTTTATCAACTCATGAGGATCGTGGTGCTCAAAACGTTTTTGAAGATCGGATTCCAGACCGCATAAGATGGCACACTGAACTTGAGAGTACCGAGTTTTCCGAGTCATGTAAACATTCTTTACTCCATCGGTTTCAGTTTCTGCAGGAGGGTCACCTAGCGGTGCATCAAGCACATATTGCAGATTTCCGCCATTGAGGAAGATCCTCACATGACGGAACCAGTCTGTGAAGTTGCTACCGTTGCTCTTAAGCTTTTCTTTCTCTAGGAACTGGTTAAAATTGATTGAGGACGCCATATCTACAACATATTTGCAATAGTTTAGACTAAGTTTATGACAAATTGAGTTCAAATTTTAATTCTACATAATTAAAAATCTAGGTGAACTCCCACTCAAAACAATATCCCTCGCATTGTCTTAGTGATCACACGAACCAAATCCATCACACCTATGCCCGATCATCACGAGACAAGATGTAATTTCAATGGCGAACACTCAAAATGTTCATCATATCAATCATATGATTCATGCTCTACCTTTCGGTATCACGTGTTCCGAGACCATGTCTTTACATGCTAGGCTCGTCAAGGCCACCTTAGTATCCGCATGTGCAAACTGTCTTGCACCCGTCATATGTACTTATCGAATCTATCACACCCGATCATCACGAGATGCTTCGAAACGATAAGACTTGATAACGATGCTACTAAGGATGAACACTTTATTATCTTGAGATTTTAGTGAGGGATCATCTTATAATGCTATGATCTAAGCAAAATAAGATGCATAAAAGGATTAACATCACATGCAGTTCATATGTGATATGATATGGCCTTTCTTTGCGCCTTTGATCTTCATCTCCAAAGCACGGACATGATCTCCATCATCAACGGGCATGATCTCCATCATCGTCCGAAGCACCAAGGTCAATGGCGCCGTCTTCATGATCGTCCTCCATGTAGCAACTATTACAACTACTTTGAAATACTACTCAACATGAAATTTAAAGACAACCATAAGGCTCCTGCCGGTTGCCAATACAATAATGATCATCTCATACATATTCATCATCACATTATGGCCATATCACATCACCAAACCCTGCAAAAACAAGTTAGACGCTCTCTAATTTGGTTTGCATATTTTACGGGGTTTCTAGCAAGATCCAATCTACCTACGAACATGAACCACAACGGTGATACTAGTGTTGTCAATAGAAGAGTAAATTGAATCTTCACTATAGTAGGAGAGACAGACACCCAAAGCCACTTATGCAATACAAGTTGCATGTCAAGCGTGGAGCAAATCTCATGAACGCGGTCATGTAAAGTTAGCCCGAGCCGCTTCATCCCACTATGCCACAAAGATGCAAAGTACTCAACTAAAGATAACAAGAGCATCAACGCCCACAAACCATTGTGTTCTACTCGTGCAACCATCTATGCATAGACACGGCTCGGATACCACTGTAGGATAACGTAGCATAGGAAACAAAAATTTTCCTACGGCGAACACGCAATCCAAGCCAAGATGCAATCTAGAAGACGGTAGCAACGGGGGGATTGTCGAGACTCACCCTTGAAGAGATTCCAAAGCCTACAAGAGGAGGCTCTTGCTGCGGTAGACGTTCACTTGCCGCTTGCAAAAGCGCGTAGAAGATCTTGATCACGATCGGTTCCGGCGCCACGAACGGGCAGCACCTCCGTACTTCGGTCACACGTTCGGTTGTTGATGAAGACGACGTCCACCTCCCCGCTCCAGCGGGCAGCGGAAGTAGTAGCTCCTCTTGAACCGACAGCACGGACGGCGTGGTGCCTGGTGGAGAAATCCCGGAGCTCGCTGCAAGCGTGCGGGATATGCGGAGGAGCGGGCGCTAGGGTTTGGGGAGAGGCCGGCCACTATGGGGGCGGGCTTGTGGCTTTGGTGTGGCCGGCCCCTCCCCTTGGCCCCTATATAGGTGGAAGCCCCAAGTGTTGGACTACAAGTCTTCGAATAAGACCCGAACCCAAAACCTTCCATATGGTGGGAAACCTCCCAAGCTAGGATTCCCACTAGAGGTGGGAATTCCACCTTCCATAGGGTGGCGGCCCCTAAGGGGGAGTCCACTTGGGACTCCTCCCCCACTAGGGTTGGCCGGCCATGGAGGTGAGTCCCATGGACTCCACCTTCCTTGGTGGTTTCTTCCGACTTTTCTAGAACCTTCTAGAACCTTCCATAGAACCTTCCGCATCATTTTATTCACATAAAATGACATCCTATATATGAATCTTATTCTCCGGACCATTCCGGAACTCCTCGTGATGTCCGGGATCACATCCGGGACTCCGAACAAATATTCGAACTCCATTCCATATTCAAGTTCTACCATTTCAACATCCAACTTTAAGTGTGTCACCCTACGGTTCGCGAACTATGCGGACATGGTTGAGTACTCACTCCGACCAATAACAATAGCGGGATCTGGAGATCCATAATGGCTCCCACATATTCAACGATGACTTTAGTGATCGAATGAACCATTCACATACGATACCAATTCCCTTTGTCACGCGATATTTTACTTGTCCGAGGTTTGATCATCGGTATCACACTATACCTTGTTCAACCTCGTATCCTGACAAGTACTCTTTACTCGTACCGTGGTATGTGGTCTTATGAACTTATTCATATGCTTGCAAGACATTAGACGACATTCCACCGAGAGGCCCAGAGTATATCTATCCGTCATCGGGATGGACAAATCCCACTATTGATCCATATGCCTCAACTCATACTTTCCGGATACTTAATCCCACCTTTATAACCACCCATTTACGCAGTGGCGTTTGATGTAATCAAAGTACCTTTCCGGTATAAGTGATTTATATGATCTCATGGTCATAAGGACTAGGTAACTATGTATCGAAAGCTTATAGCAAATAACTTAATGACTTGATCTTATGCTACGCTTAATTGGGTGTGTCCATTACATCATTCATACAATGATATAACCTTGTTATTAATAACATCCAATGTTCATGATTATGAAACTAATCATCCATTAATCAACAAGCTAGTTAAGAGGCTTACTAGGGACTCTTTGTTTGTTTACATATCACACATGTATCAATGTTTCAGTTAATACAATTATAGCATGGTATATAAACTTTTATCATAAACATAAAGATATATAATAACCACTTTTATTATTGCCTCTTGGGCATATCTCCAACACTTGGATGTGTGTTGATGCAAGAAGGCAAGGTGATATCTTATCTGTCCCAGGCAAGAAAGATGAGTGTAACACCCACCCATGACCCGAGCTTGCACCGTAGTGTTAGCCTTGAAAGTTTGGCGTCATTACTTCATGGGTAATCGATGCGAGATCTATTCGGATCACAAGAGTTTGAAGTATATCTTCACCTGAAGGAACTAAACATGAGGCAGAGAAGATGGATAGAACTGATAGGATTATGACTGAAATTCACTACCACCCCGGCAAGGACAATGTGGTAGCGGATTCTTTGAGTAGACAAAGCTGTGTACCTGAACTCCATGATAGCAGAAGAGCCTAGCCTGTATGAAGAGTTTGAACAGTTTAGACTAGAGCTAGTTAGCGAGGGATACCTAGCCAGCATAGAGCTGCAACCTACTTTGATTAGCCAAATCAAGGACGCCCAGAAGGGAAATGCCAGCATTGACGGAATCAAGAGTCAAATTGCTGCAGGAAAGGCACCGGGATTCACCGAAGATGAAGAAGGAGTACTTTGGTACAACGGTCGCCTATGTGTGCCGTCAGATTCAGAATTGAAGCAAGTCATACTGAAGGAGGCCCACGACACCCTATACTCTATCCACCCCGGAGGTACCAAGATGTACCAAGATTTGAAGGAACAATTTTGGTGGCATGGAATGAAGCGAAATCGGGAGCTACATCGCCACGTGTGATATTTGTCAGAGAGTCAAAGCATCAAAGACCCGCCGGACTGTTGCAACCCTTACAGATTCCGGAATGGAAGTGGGACTCAGTCATGGACTTTATCACTGGATTGCCCAAATCTAGCAAAGGAAATGATTCTATTTGGGTAGTGGTCGACAGATTGACCAAGGTAGCCCATTTTATCCCTGTCAAGACCACCTATCAAGGCCCCAAGTTAGCTGAGCTATACATCTCAAGAATAGTCGCCCTGCACGGAACCCCGAAGTCAATAGTGTCAGATAGAGGATCTCAATTCACCTCAAGATTCGAGCAGAAAGTGCATGAAGGACTCGGAACCCGGCTGAATTTCAGCACCACCTATCACCCTCAGACTGATGGACAGACTGAAAGAGTCAACCAGATACTCGAGGACATGTTGAGAGCATGTGTACTGGAATATGGATCCAAGTGGGAAGACTGCTTGCCTTATGCAGAATTCCCGTACAACAATAGTTACCAAGCCACAGCGATGGACCCCTTTGAAGCCCCGTACGGAAGAAATGCCGTACTCCTCTGAATTGGTCGGAAGTCGGAGAAAGCCAAGTCTTTGGACCAGATGTTCTTCGAGATGCCGAAGAGAAGGTTCACAAGATCCGTGAGTACCTCAAGACTGCGCAATCAAGACATAAGAGCTACGCCGACAAAAGACGCCGGGAGATGACCTTTGAGATCAGAGATTTTGTTTATCTCAAGGTGTCACCCCTCAAAGGAATGCAGAGATTCCAGCTGAAAGGAAAGCTCGCGCCCGATATGTCGGACCCTTCAAAGTTCCGAGTCGCCGAGGAGAAGTGTCTTATCAACTGGAACTACCGGAAGAAATGGCGGCCGTACACAATGTGTTTCACATCTCATGCTCCGAAATGCTTGGAAGTACCGAGAAGACCGAAGTGTTCAAGAATATCGATCACCGCTCAGTGGATATCAACACGGACTTGACGTATCGCGAAGTGCCTATTCGCATCCTGGAAGAGGCATACCGAACCACCCGCACCATGAGTATCAAGTTCTTGAAGATTCAATGGAGCAATCACACAGAAGAAGACACCTGGGAGCGAGAAGAAGACATGAAGAAGGAATACCCAGATCTCTTTAGCACCTAGTTTTCTTTAAGATCTCGGGACGAGATATTTTGTAAGGGGGAAGGGTTTGTAACATCCCAAAACTTCAATAAAGAGATAAAAGAGAGAGTTTCCAAAACTCAAATTTGAGAACCAACAAAAACTTTTTATCATCATATAGTGCTATGCATATAGATCACCTTGTTAATTATTTGAGTGTGCATTTTGCCTTGATGCTTGCTTGTGTGATTACACTTACACTCAAACCCTAACCATGATCCCTTGATCATCCAAATACAAAGAAAAAGAAAGGAGAAAATAAAAGATAAAAACTTACCTCAACACACACATAGGGCGTATGCCATTTTTGCAAATTCTTATCCTAGACCACTTTGGCGTGCACCATTGAGTGGATATGGTTACTAAACACTTTTAAACACCTTTGAACTCAAAGAAACTCAAATCAAATGAAAATCAAATGCAAATTCCAAGTTACATGCAATATGGTCACATGTGACATTCTTAGCCTGATGCCCACTTTGAGCCCTGATATTTAGAGATTTCCTTTCTAAACTTTGCCCAACCTTTGCACCTCATCCAAGACAACATAAAAATGAACAACTTTGCTCAAGCAACCCTATGCAAACTCTCATTGGATTCAATGATATCATCAAGCAAAGTTGGAACCAGATTACAAAATGTAGATCATATGCAATTTGAGATTTTGCATTTCAACACCATTTTGACCACCACCAATCTACTGCAAATATTATTCAATTCAAACCCACCAAATTTCACTCAAAAATTCCAAAGAAATTCTCTTGCGGCCATTTCAATAAACACCTTGTGTGCACAAATTTGCAACACACACACATTGCAATGTCCAGCAGATCATAGCCTAAACCATCACCATTAGGTCACTCTTTGTACTCCCCTGACCTCTCTCCACCCTGCCAAGCACATCAGACAAGAAATGGTACACCAATGCATCATCATTTGAATCAAACCATGCCATGCCGTGGCATGGCATGACCTCACCATGCCAACTCTCCCTCTGGCCCTCTCCACCGTGCACCACCGTGCCATTTAGCTGCTCCACACCTCCCTGAGTCGAATGGACACCAGCCCCGCTCGAATCGTGCACCGTAGCGGCCAGGAACGTGACGCCCAGACGCGCCGGACGTGCACATGCGCGCCAGAACGCGCATGGCGAGCGTCGCAGACACGCCTGGCCACGTCGTCGTGCCACCAGCTCGCGCCACCTCCGCCCTTGCCCGCTGCACCAAACGCTTCACCACGTCACCAGCAGCCGCCCAAACACCGCCATTGGCCCGCGGGAACGCCGTGCACCTCGCCCACGCCGCCGACGTCCGCCACGACCCTGCAAGCTTCCGTCACGCGCTAGAGCTCGCCAGGCCCTCGTTTTCACCGCAATCACGCGCAGCATCATCACCAGTGCGTCGCCAACCCCGCAGCGTCATCGCCAGGCCACCAGCTCCGCTGTAGCATCGTCGGCGACGATGACTTCATCACGGCCCCGCAGCACTGCCTCGCCACTATAAAAGGAGCGCTCCTCGCTCCAATTCCACCACACCACTCACTTCCCCTCTTCCTTCTGAGACGCCCAGCCACTTAGCCACTCCACATTACCCCGTAGCGCCGCCCAATTGCTACCTCACCGCCGCTCTCCATCGCAGAAGATCGCCGGAGCTAGACGTTGCCCCAGGAAACGCCACTGCTACCAGGAGGTTCCTCGTCATCGACAACGTCGCGGCGCACCTCTCCGACGACCACCGGAGCTCCGACGTGCCCGCCGACCCCCTACCTGCGCCGCCCGTAAGCCCCCTTCTCGCCGGAGATGACGACGCTCGTCGTTCTTCCGATCTGTGCCTAATCCAACGGCTCCCCTTCGCGTACCGATTCGGTGTGTTAAAACACACTAACATGTGGCTCCCACCTTGTCAGCTGGCCCGTTGCGCTGGACGCACTACTGGGCCGGCCCAAGTCCCTCTCGCTCTGTTTAGCCCGTTAAGTTTTCCCGCCAGCCCGTTTTGTTCAAATTGGAATTTTCGAATTTAGTAAATTACTCTCAGATGCTGTTTTCAAAATTAAATAGGATAAAATCCACCAAAGCAAATTTGACAAATTTTATATATTTGGAAACCTTGTTAAAATATCTACAAGACTACCCTGGTCTCAACTTTAGATTATTTGCAGAATAAATGTGACCAAATAAACAAGGCAGGGACTTTTGCCACTTAAATTAATTATTAAAAATTAAATAAAAATGCTTTTAAGTTGATTCCAACTCTCAAAAATCATATTTCATAATATCTATCTAAATCTGTAAAAATATTGCATAGTTGTTTTGTATGATCATGGCTTAGTTTAAAAAATGGCCCTATGGCTATTTCTAGATCATTTTAAATATGCTACATCATTTATTAAAAGGTATGAGAGCTTCTCTCTCATTTAAATCTTGTCTCAACTAAGTCAACATGAAGTATATACCATGGTCAACTAAATCTCATGTTGAATTAGTTGATGATATTAAATCATTACCATGTGTTATTAAAATGCATGAGGTGCATCACCTCATTTAAATCATTTTCCCAATTGATACTTATGAAGAGGTTGACTTTGGTCAACCTAGGTCATATGCTATTAAGACTACTCATAGTGGGAGTAACATAGCTAGTAACATCACACATATCAAGACATTTTGGTGACATGGCATGACAATAAATGAAGAAAGAGATGGAGGTGGTAACTAGCTATGTTACCATAACATCACACTTCTCAAGATAAGATGAGTCTACAATCTAATAAATATAACATGCATGATACCACATATAAGTAACTATCCACTATGGAGGTAGTAACATAGAGTAGTAACATGGTGCATGTTACTACTTTATGTTACTCTCCACTATGACTAGTCTAATTAAGGAAATTAAATCTTAATAAGATTCAATGAGAGGAAATTATTTCTCTCAAGAATTAAATAGAAACCCTAATTAATATTTGTAATGAGAGGAAATTATTTTTCGTAAGAATAAAACAAAGTCAACTCACATAATAAGCATGTTGTGATGATAGCTTAGTTTGAGTGACTCATGTGTGTGCTTAGTCTAGTACTTAAGCTTTGTGTGGTGATTGTGTGTATTGTATTCGTATTTAGACGCTAGTACCGAGGAGTACACCGAGGAGGAGGAGGTCTACTTCCAAGGAGAGGAAGACCGCTTTGACCAGTACACCACTCAAGGCAAGTTAATATTCTTGCAATGTGCAAAGCTCCAAGAGCAAAGCACCCCACACTTTATTTTTATGTTTACTAAGTCCATCCCAGTTTTTAGTACAAGCTTTTACTTACAAGTTTTACTGCTTTATTTTATCAAAGTACTTTTTGATTCATGATTCACTTAGTCTAGAGTAGAACAAGGTCATCAAAGATAGCCTATGCAATTCAAAGCTAGTTAGCACCCCTCATGACTAGTGGCTAGTGCTAAATAAATAAAATTGACTACTCTAGATGGGAACATTGTGAAATGAAATGACTTTGAAGGATTTGAAGGTGAATATGACTTGAATGAAATGAATGACTTGGTGAATTTGTTAAAAACTAATGGTTGGGTTGGATGCGATACCATTCCAATTTACAAGTACCCCCACAATACCTGATTATGGGTAGGGTCTAACTAGAAGTTTATATATCTTAGTATGGGTTCCAACAAGCGTCATAGGGGTTATGCCGAGGCTGCCTCCGATAAATATGAAATGATGTGAAATGACGTGAATGAGGTGAATTGTCCGGCCCAAGCCCTGTGCGCCCCGGTTGACGGTTTGTCTTCACCGGGCCAAGCTCATGGGGAGAGGTGCCTATACTAGGATGTGTAAGGGAAAGGTTAGGGTTGATGATCCGTACTTGGTTACGATTATTCGAGTTATCTCTCGACATGTAATCAAATGTTGTGGCACAAGTGTGCAACCTTCAGAGTGTAAACTATTCGAATAGCCGTGTCCACGGTTGCGCACAATTGGAAAGCCATACTGTCCGTCATTAGATCTTTACTTGAAAATGATGGTTAATTTGAAGTGGTGACTTGAACTTGAAACACAGCTAAGTTGGGAATGACACTAATATTCCCACTTGAGTTAGTTAGCTTATGAATGGTCTTTATGAATGCTTATGAACTAAAATTGGCTTTATGCAAATAAAACTAGAGCTTAGCACCCCTTACTAAAATTGTTAGTAATTACATTAGTATTGGTTTGAGTACTTTAAAGTACTCACACCGTGTCCCTAGCTATTCAAATGGCCGTAATATGAAGAGGAGCAGCAATATGAGGATGATGTCACAGGACGTCTACAACAACTAGAGTCGCCTAACGTCAAGCGTTGGCCTGTGGAACTAGATAGTCCACTTTCTATTACGCTATGAGGTTAATTCGCTGATCAATAGATCAACTATTTGTGTAATATTGATCATGTGATCCTTTTGTAAGACAATGATGCTTTGTAATGAATGATGACTTATGGTATCAATTGTTATGTCTCGCAACAATAATATTCCTGGGATTGCGATGTATGGCATAATAGGCATCCGGACTTAAAATCCAGGTGTTGACACGCCTCCCGCGCTTCGGATCTCGACGCTCCTATATGGCTTCACGCAGCACGGCGGGACGTGGCAACCTGAGGTAGCTCGGCCGCCATCCGCTGCATGCAAGTCCTGACCATCGCACGCGTCGGAGCCGCGTGCATCACCGCGCGACGTGGACGGGAAGCGGCACCCTCTGCCACCGCTCCTCCTTCTTGGTGCAGCTGTCGGACGCCTCGAAGTCCTTTTTCTTCTTTCACATGGTGCTGCAGCGGCGCGCGGCGGTGGAGGTGAGAGTGGAGGTGTGGGTGATGGCAGGAACTATGCCGGTCGACTTTTAAGGACGGCCACGCGTGGGAAGCGATGCTATTGAAGGCGGCGCAGAAACCCAGTCGCCGCCTGCCAGTGTGCGTGGAGAAGAGGCAGCCGCGACATTGATGGCGAAGGCTGTTGCGTAGACGCGAAAGCGATGCCCTCAATACAGGCTCGCTGCCAGACGAGCCCGGTGGAGAAGCGAGCGATCACTTGGGGCATACGCGCAACGTCCGCCGGGACACATTCTCCGGGTTTTCGTCGTTGCTGACGACCCGGTCAGATGCGCCTCCCGCTGGAGGGTGTTCGGCCCAGACGGACGCAAACGTTCGCTCGTTTGCAGCCTCCTTTGGAGATGCCCTAAGATTGTTTGGCATTGTGCACTGTGCAGCAGGAGGGAAAGAACTTACTACACTAGATTGATTGACTGTGCATGTCGACGGTTTCGGCGTAGGAGGTTTTGCTAATTTGCCCGTCCGCATGCGCTGAACAGTGACGATGGAGTCCTCCTAATTACACAGAAGATGCTGCGAACTGAAACCAGGTGTACTTTTTTTTCTTCTATCGCTGAGCTTCCATTTTTCTGGACGGACGACTTCGATCAAGTCCTCTGGCAAGTCGTGACGTACAGCTCCTGAGCTTTTCTCTTAGTGCAATTATTTCTCGACAAGGTTTTGCAAGTGGATAAAGATCGGTTATATGAGCTGTGACTGTCAGAGTAGCAGCACGACGCCGGAGACCCAGGACAGACGGAAAGGCCAACAGGATCTCGCCGAGGGACCAGGACGGTGGCGCAGCATCGAACGTACAACTGGCCCATTTTCTAAAATGGGTCGCATCCGAGTTTTACTGGCACATCAATTTTAGCCCATCGGTCTTATGCCAGCAAATTTCCATGCCATGTTGCTTGATCTATTCCAAGAGCCTATTCGTCGCTCCCTATCGTCTGTTTAGAGCATATCCAGCAGTGGGCGCCGAACGCTTTTTTGTATCCTCCAGCACACAATGTAAAATAGGTCGCGCTGTAAATATTTTAGTGCGCGGCAGTTTGTCTATCCAAAGCGATATATCTGGTGCGCCGGCTAGCCCACGCTGTAAGCTGGCATCGCGATCCTTCCCGCCGCGTGAAGAAAAATGGCTTTGAAATGTCTTGGCCTCGTCTGCCTCTCCGCGCTGCGACGACGAAGAGGTCCACCGGCCGCGTCCGGCCTTGCCCGGCCCTCCGCGCTGCGACGACGAGGAGGTCCACCAGCCTTGCCCAGCCTTGCGTGGCCCTCCGCATTGCGACGACGAGGAGGTCCAGCGGTCGCGCTTGGCCTCGTCTGGCCCTCCGAGGACCTCCGCCTGAACCTCCGTCGAGCTCCGTCGGCCCAGCCTGGCCCCCGCATCCCGGAGCTCCGCCCGTCGCGGCCCTCCTCGCGCGCCTGTCCTAGACATCCGCCGCGGCCAGCTCGACAATCGTTTGCTTGCGGCTACTCAATTGTTTCTGAATGGGGCGGCAACACGCGCATGGAATGGACGCCCAAAGCAGCGCGAGGCCAGCTCGAGCTCAATTGTTTGCTTGCGGCTGCTCAATCGTTTTGTTTCTGAATGGGGCGGTGACAAGGGATTAACTTGTCAATAGCTACAAGTTGTAGACTAGGGTTTCGTGGAAAGTAGAGAGCAAGTAGATCTCGATGGTTTCAGCCGGAAAAATACTCGACTGCTAAAAACTAGGGTTATGTTGACAATGAATCGATCCTTTTTTCCCCCTCGACTCCCCTTATAGAGGCGGAGCCGAGGGTTTCGTGATGTACAAGTTACGACATCGGGGTACTCTTTGAGTCCGTCCCGTAATAGTTACAAGTCATTATTCCTAATATAACTCTATCTTTCCAAACGTATACTGCATTGGGCTTCCGGGCTTCATATTCTTCGGGTCCTGGGCCTTCAATAAACCGCCAGGGCCGAGCCGGCAAAATTTAGGGCCTTGTGCGAAAACTCTAAACCAGGCCTTATAATACTAGAAATTTTTGACTATTCGAGAATTATAACGCATATTGCCATAGTATATTGCATAGAAATTACATATATCAAGAAGCATACCTATTAAACTCCCGGGTGCATAATATTTATTTGAACAACATCATTCTCTGAGGGTTCTTTGAAATAAAATCTTCAATAATATCCTCATAACCAATCTTCTCCAACACTTCACTCTCAAGTGATATTGTGGCCAAATCATTAAGTCTCTGTTGTGTCATTGTAGTACGCATATAGGACTTCAATAGCTTCAGTTTAGAAAAGCTTCGTTCTGCTGATGCAACAGTCACAGGAATGGTCAACAAAACTCTATATGCAATACTTGCATTAGGAAAACAACCATGCCGCTTCAAAAAACTCAGAACTTCGACAGGCCCCATATTTTCTTTTGGAATGAAATCTCTAAGAAGCTTTAACTCAACATAGAGTTCATTGGCATCAATGTCAGATTTTCTGTTTTCATTGGCTATACTGTCAGTTTCTTTTTCCTTAAGGGCAGCCTCAAGATTATCACAAGAAGATTTCAAACTATCATTATCCAATGACCGTATTTTTTCAGAGGTAAATAAGAAACCAAAATTTTTCTGATAACCTTCATATTGCTCAAACCTGGTTTTCAGTGACGAAATAGCTTGATCAACAAGAGGTATAAAATAGTTGATTCGGAATGATTCCTCTGCAGACTGTGTGGCAACATTTGTGTCATCTGGGTTCTCATCAAACTGTTTCTTTCTTTTTATTTCTCGCTTTTTAGGAAATTTTGCATCAATATCCAACTCATGTGCAATTCCTTTCGCTATCTCCACTGCTTGTAAGAAACCAGTTTCCCTGTGCCCCTCGAAAAAGGATATAAGACCTTGCACTTTCTCAATAGCAACATCAATAAGCATATCCTTTGTTTGCAAGGATTTGCTTACTACATTAACAACTGACAATACCTCATACCAAACGACTATTGCCACTATAAATTCATAGTCTCCAAGTTCATTTTTTGCCAAACCTAAAGCCTGACTGCTTAACAATGGATCATTATCAATTTCGGATACCTGAAATAAAAGAAAGGGTTTGAAATGTTATAGTCCGAAGTACCCAAATATCAAAAGATGACACAAATGTTATATCAGAATAGTTTTGTACCTGAAGTAGAGCCTCTCGAATGTCTGCGCATTGGAATCTGATAGATTTAACACTATCAACACGACTCTCCCAACGCGTAGCAGACACTGACTTGAGTGTCCATCCTGATATGTTTTCCTTCAGAATATGCCACTTCTTAGTAGAATTTGCGAAGGTCGTATAGATGCGTTGGATGATTCCAAAGAAGTCTTTAGCTCTACCACGAGTCTTAGCCATATCACAAAGTGTTAAATTGAGGCTATGGCAACCACAAGCAGAATAGAAAGCTCTAGGATTCACATCCAAAAGTTTCCTTTGTACCCCTTGATGCTTTCCTTTCATATTTGACCCATTGTCATAACCTTGTCCTCTCACATCATTTATGTCAAGATCAAGAAGCTTCAGTTGATTCTCTAACACATCAAAAAGTCCTTGCCCACTTGTATCATTTACATCTAGAAATCCTAGAAAGGATTCTTCTATGGAAACATGAGTTGAAGATAAATCCACATATCTTATAATTAAAGACATTTGCTCTTGGTGACTTGCATCAGGGGTACAATCAAGTATGATAGAGAAATACTTTGCACGCTTTATTTTCTTAATAATTTCAGACTTGATAGAAAAAGCAAGCAAGTATAGCAACTCATTCTGAATTTTAAAATCAAGATAATGGACATGAGTTTCATCATTAGTGATACGACGAACATGCTCTTGAATAGTAGGATCAAATTCAGCCAACATCTCAATCAAACCCAAGAAATTACCATTGCTATCTTCATATAATTTACTCTTTGTACCACGAAAGGCTAGATTATGCTTAGCAAGAAATTTCACAATGCAAACAATTCTGAATAAAACCTTTCTCCAGTGCTCCTTTTCTTTCTCAAGTTGGCGTTGAGCAGCTTTATCAATAGTCTGATGCTTTTCCAATCTACTACGCAACTCATACCAATTGGTCATATTCAAAACATGATATGCACTTGTCTCATGCTCTTTTAATCTATTCATAATATGTGTCCAATCATTACAACCTTCATTAGCCAACTGACCTTTTCGCTGCCCTTTTGTAAATAATTTACAAGCAAAGCAAAAGACTCTATTGAGGTCCTTAGAGTAGACAAGCCAATCCCTATCATGTTCCTCCCCATTTGATAGAAATCTAGTATAGCATAGCGCAGAAAACCTTCTAGAATATCTATCTTTGGGACCTTTCTTAATTGATTTGTCTCTTCTTGGACCTTTTACTGCTAAAATATCAATTTGTTTCTGAACAAGAGAATCCCAGTGGCTTGGATCAAATATATCATACTCAAAGGAATCATCAACATCTTCAACAGGTGGTGTATTCAAGTTAATATGATCTTCCTCTACCTCAACATTATTATCTTTCTCGGTCTGACCATCTCTAGGATCAATGTAAGGAACAATAGCAAGTGCAATACTCGAGGAATCAACATCGCCTGACTGATTACCTGAGGACACTTTTGCTTTCTTTCTAACAAACTTATCCATTGCCCCTTCTTGAGTTTTAAGAAATTCCTCGTACTTCTCTTTTTCCTTACGTTTTTGATGACCCGATTTAGGCTTTCCCATGTTGACTCCTACAAAATAGATGCACAAAACGAATTTAGAATTCCTGTAGCCCTAGGCAGGGCCAACTACTACGGAAAGACCACTAAAAATATACGAGAGATTTAAATTGAGAGAGGAGACTGGAGAGGGCAAGATGTAGACAGTAGAGGGCCTCACCACTTGTTCGGTTGATCGACTGAAAAGAACCGCAGAACGGAGAACCACGGCAGTCGCTGGAAGAGAAGCAAAGGGAATAGGGAAGGGCGAGCCGTGAGGCGAGAGGCGGCCGCTTCGTCTGCAGAGGAGTAGCGATACGCAGGAGCCAGGAGGCAGGACGGGAGACGAACGATCGATGGGAGTTAGACTGGATGCTCTCGTGCCTTCCTTTCTCATTGACTATAAGCCCAACAAAGACAGCCCATTTACTTTTTATTTTTTTCACTGAATATAGATATAAACCTATACTAAAATTTTGGGCCCCCAGAAAAAATGGGCCTTGTGCCACCGCACAGCCGGCACTCCTGCCGGCTCGGGCCTGAAACCGCGGGTACCATCTTCGGCAGGCCCACTGAGGATGCCTATGTCAGGCGGCAACACACGCGCATGGAATTGACGCCCCGGCAGCGCACGGCCAGCTCGAGCTCAATCGTTTCCTTGCGGCTGCTCAATCGTTTCTCTCTGTAGAGTTGTAAAATTTAGTTGATTTTTTTCAAGTACTTGTGGCCTATTTGATCTTGTTTGTTATATGTATGTTGAAGAAATTTGTTTGTGGAGTTCTACTTTACAAACTCTGATGAAGGGCTGTTTTTGTCTTCTTGATTGCGCTGTAAAATAGAGTCTCGGGTGAAGCTCGCGCCAACATCCCGCACTGTATCCGAATTGAGCACGTTGGAAACGACTTTTACAACGTCAAATTTTAGAGCAACTGTTGAAGATGCTCTTATAGGGCACTCACGCATGTTCCTTGCTTTTGGGCCCATTAATTTGTCCACTCTACTAAAAGAAAAAGATGTTTCCCTATTTATGTGCAACATCTAAACACTAGCCCAATGGTGCAGCTTAGAACAAGTACAATAGAGTCTAGTCAGCTGACTATAAGACATTAAATAATATATTTTGGATGAGTTGGAGGAGAGAGAAGGGGGGAGAGAAGGGAGGTGGGCTACTATGCAATAGCCAGCTCTTGCACGTGCTCCTAAGCACTTTGTGAGAATGAAAGGTGGGCCATATGTTAATAAAATACTTCATTCTTATAGCTAACTATTGTACATGTTAGCTATATGGTGACTATAAATGACATGGCATCTTGTTATAGCCATCATTTGGCTATACTATTGGAATTGCTCTTAGGTGCACCGCATGTTGGACACGAGTTTCGAGCCCCACCAATCTCACAATTTTTTCTGAACATAACAAATTTCGAAACTAAAAAATTTGAATTTAAACAAATTCTGAATCGGAGCAACTTTTTTATTTTGATTCTAATTTTGATTTTTGCCCTTTTTTCTATATTTTCTTTTTCTTTCTTTCTTTCTGTTTTTGAACAAATTTTAAATTCAAGCAAATTTCAAAGTTAAGCAGATTTTAAATTCAAGCAAATTTTAAAGTTAAGAAAATTTTAAGTTCGACAAAATTTTAAAGTTAAATAAATTTTAAATTCAGAAAATTTTAAAGTTAGGTATATTTTAAATTCAAGCAAATTTCAAAGTTAAATTCGTTTTTCCGAATGTAAACATATAAAAAGAAACAAAAAAGGACCAAAACGAAAAATCGAAAAATCCTGTAGAACCAACAGAAAAACCAAAGGGAAAAGAAATAACTTTTTTTTTTGAGACTCGGGAAAAGAAATAACTGGTAGTCCAAAAAAACTAAACAGGAAGGTTCTAGACGCTGTGCAAAACCGAAAAACTAGGACTGATAGTTACTGGGCCACGGCCCATGTCACCAGCATTAGCGTGCGGGGCGTATTACCGCATGCTAATGGGCGATATATATGTTTTCCCCTTTAGTCCTCCGCCACAATTCGCGGGAAGAAACCAGGATCCCTTATCGCACGCCCAGCTCGTGCGTTAGTAACACACACCTTCAAAACCGTGGCCCAATAGAAGTTACATCTTTTTTCATTTTCTTTTCCAATCTAGATTTTTTATTATGGATAAATTTTAAATCTGAACATTTTCATAATCTGAACATTTTTATAAACAAAATATTTTAGAAAACTGAACAAAGTATAAAAATCTATAAGTAGTCGTCTGGTCACAAGTGCTGAAGTCCGATGCTCTTCTCCGGAAAAGAATGGGCAGGCAAGACTCAACCGTGTAGTCGTGGCAGCTAGCTAGGCAGAGGGTTCTCGGGCCACCGCGCCCACCGGCGCGGCGGAGGGTCACCGACTACGGCAGCACATGCGCCCTAGCACGACGATCGAGCCACTCCACGGGTTCACGAACACGCAAAGCAAGCAACGTCGCGTCCTTCATCAGCGCCCACCGGCGTCGTCTTCTCCGACGCGATCCTGCTGATTGTCACTTCGCTCGTAGCTGCTTGCTTCGGCTTGTACGCTCTCCGCTGTCCGACCCGCACGAAACCGTGTCAATCAGCTGTGTCTCTCAGCATTTCTGTTGTTTGTTGCGTTCCAGCAGGGAGCCGCTGTCGTTGGTGTAACACGAAGTGTCGACTTCTTGCAGCGGCATATATGTTCATCCACTTTTGCACGGTGAAACCTCGACTCAGTGTATCGTGCACGCGCTGTAGCACTGTCACCTGGAGTACAACACGATCGTCGCTCGGATAACGAGCTTTTACGGATAGATAGATCAACCAAGAAACTGGATTAGCTAGGACGACGAACTGCAGGAGGCGCTCATTCGGAGATAACTTTCATATGGGGGGCGTGTCATTACATGTGCTCTTTTTGTTCCTACTCCGGGTCCGGGACAGCACGGGCAGAGGATATGAGGATAACCGGATAAGATCTTTTTCTTGGTTTCTTTCCCTAAACAAACCCATCTGATCGGATCCCCGAAAAGCCACCCATATACCCGCGATTGCTCGACGGTTCTCCATCAGAATACCCAATGCCACCTGATCTCAACCTGGCTACCTTTGGTCCTGTCGTAGCTCGCGAGATTCTTCAGTATCTGAAGCTCACAACTCACAACAGACACACATGAAAGCTACCTCGGCATCCGGTTTAGGCTCACTCCCGGTCAGACTTGCCTAGCAACACCAGGTTCCTAAATTCTGATGCATGCAGTAACGTCGTAACCGCATTAGGGCTGATTTAGGTATCCCTCCCCCTCCGTCTGAAAAGGAGCCGCTAACTACAGTTTCTCTCCTGCAAGAAAGGCCGGCCTTCCTCTACTGACCCTGTTGTGGTTGCGGCTCGGTAGGTCAAAAGCTCCCGGAGTGGCGCACATCTTTTCCCCGAACTGTTCGATCCTTATCCGTGGAACACGGCTGCGCGCGCGGCTGGCAGCTGAGCGGGTGCATGTCACTTAGCTCATCGTATACAATGCACCAACCACACTGCAATTTATTAGGAAAACGTCGAGATCAACAACGGACTGCACATGCGTTTCCTTCCCAGAGTATTAGACGTGTTTGGCCGATCTCGGTTTGCAGATCAGGATTAAAGCTTATCCACAACAGAGCTGCTGAAGACTAGTGGCAAAGTAAACCCCGAATGAGATCTTTCTGAAGCGCAGCTAGCTAGCTGGACAATGAGAGTGCAGAGTCACCACCGCCGCCATAGCCACGGAGGCGAAAAGGACAGGACGGGAGCTCCAGGAGCCTGCGTTCGAGCAGAGTCCTGTAAAACTAGAACACATGGGGACAAGGAGAAGACCATATCTTCGGGTATTTCCCCATGTCCTGCGTGTGGGGCTTTGACGACATTGGCGTGATGGTCAGGTACGTGTTGGTGCAGCATTCATGTACGTGGTGAACATTGCTAACCATCTAACCATGAGCCGATGAGCGTTAGTATAATGGATATGGTTCGCTCGCTCCTTCCCTTTGGTTCTTTGTCCTATTTCTGATCATCGGCCAATTGTTTGCATTGCAAGATCCATATCAAATCTGCACTCAAAATTGTATGAGAAATCGAACATTTAGCAAATGCTAAGCACAACCACATCGTGAATAGCACATCACTAGGTAAATGATGATCATCCCACTACATATGGGACGTACAATGCTAAAATCATTGGACTATGTCACACGCATGTAGTAGTGGCCATGAAAAATGGAAAATAAGGGAGTGCAAAAACCTGTCCTCTTCAAGAAGCTATACTAAATCTAGTTTTGACCGAATCAACAACCGATCTGAACAAAACGGATCGTGCATGCTGGCCAAAACAACCAGATCCAAAGCAATGCGTTGGCGCAATGGTCAAAATCGTTACAACAGATTGTCGTAAATCGAGACAACCTGCAAAATCTAACCATACCCAATCGGTTACCCTAACATATCTAGTGTGCATGTCATTCATATCTATAGCAGTGGGTGTGTCCTTGGAGATCCGCGCAAAATTAGTGTCAGAAAGGATGGTGCGGAAGCTTACCGGTGTTGGAGACGGTCGCACCGAGGTCGAGGTTGCCGTGCAGGTCGCGATCGTGCCGAGGTCGAGGTCGCCGTGCAGGTCGCGGTCGCACCCACGGTCTATGTCGCCTTCTTCTCCACGTTTGGTCCCGCTCTTCCTCGTCGTGACGATGTTGTGGATTCGTCGGCGCGTGGTGTTGCAGCCGCCGACATTCGATGTGACATATGGGGGTGAGACTGGAGAGGTAGAGTGAGAGGGAGGAGCGGGGAGGTAAGAGGATTTATGGTGCGTGTTCCCGAAGGGAAGCGGCGTGGCCCTCTCTTTCGCCACTCTTGCAACCCAGCGGTCACAGCGGGCTAGGTTCCAGAGAAACGGCCGATTCAGCAGTAGCTCTCGGGCCAGGTCCAACGGTACTTTTGGAACCGATCAACACATAATTCGGAGGAAACATAGATAACCAATCAGCCTAATTCCGTCTCTATACATGCTGGGCAAAAGCCGTGCGAACTACCAAATCCGCCCGAAAACTAATTGGCGTCTCGGAGAAAAAGTGCTGACAGATTAATGAACCTGAGGGCTACACGAGGTGCCAGCAATGGCGTTTGAGATGCGATGGGCGATGTAAACAGTCACGCCCGCAGTGAGAAAGAATACCACTCTCCTCACCTTCACATTATTCAACGTTAGAACTAGCCGCTGCTGCTGACGTCTCAACCGTCTAGTCCACGCCGCGAATCGTGCGTCGACACCGCCGCATGCAGGTGAGAGCATGTCTAGCAGGCCCCTCAAAACGCGTGCAACCCCTATAATTCCGGCGGGATAGGGGGTAAGGGCATTTTGAGCCGTCTAGCAGTCCCCGTATTTGGGCCGGCCCGTATCGCCGGAATACGGGGCCCGTCAAACCCACCCCGTCGCCCCCTACATATACAGGGTGTAGGTGCGAGTGGGGGTCCAACCCCTCACTCGCAACCCTAGCCCCGCCGTGCGTCGCCGCCTCCCCGCACACACTCCGGCAAGCAAGTCGCAGCCGCATGCCGCAGCATTTGCACCGCCGCCGGCCTTCGGCGAGCAAGACGCAGCCGCACGCCGCAGCATTTGCACCGCCGGGGGCCGGCCATGTCCGCACGATGGAGGAGTAGCGCGTCCCCCGTCTCCGGATCGAAGCGATCCCGCTCGCCGGACACGATGGAGGAGGCGTGGAGGCGCCACTGCAAGCTCTCCGCCGCCGGGAGTCGGCGTGCGGCGTGCAAGTACGCCGGCGCCGACTATGTGCCGCCGAAGCTCCGCGACTTCGCGGCGGACGGACGCTACTACAAGGCCGGCCCGCCGCTCAAGCCGATGAGCGGTGGCGATTTCGACAAATGGCGGAGGGATTTGGAGCAGCAGCGCGCGTGGAAGGCGGCATGGGAGGAGAGTTCCAGCGGCGGAGCGCCGCGAGCCGGCGACGAGGAAGAGGAGGCGGGGGAGGGGGAGGACCCCCTCTACTTGGAGGCGGTGGACGCGTCCATGAAGGAGGCCGCCGACAAGGCTTGGGTGGAGGCGGTGCAGGCCATCACTGCCGTGGAGGAGATGAAGGCGCGGGAGGCCGCCGGCACTGCGAGAATCGTCATCCTCGACGACTAGGTGCCAGTGTAGAAGTCGCGATCCAGTAGGATCGCGCAATTTTGTATATCCGTATGTATGATCTATCTATGAACCTGATGAACTATCGATGAATTTTTCCGGGGTTTGAAATTTTCAAAAATACGGGGTGAAATACGGGTCTGTTAGACGGAATGGTTCCTGCGTGACAATTTTTTTATACAGGATCCTCTACTCGCGTTTTACGAGGAAAATAGGAGGTCTGTTAGACATGCTTGCATCCGATGCACTATGCAGAGGTTGGAGACCTTTGACGGGGCCGGCGATCTTGACGCTGAATCGTCATTAGCACAGAGTCCTCGGGCTTCACTCTTCTGATCTCCTCCTCAGGATCGAGGAACAGCGATGTGTACTCCAGAACTAAGAGCGCAGTCTGCATCACCACACGGCGAGAATGTGTGCTGGCTCACTGTATCTTGAATCTTTTGATTAATTAACTAGCATTATCACTGTTGTTTGGCTTGATGTGGCAATGTAGATGGCGACCGCCGTTGCCTCTCTTTTTTCTTCGCAGCCGCGCATGCGTACCAAATGGGCATCAACAGGTGTTGCGGAAGCTCGCCATCTCAGGCCCAGCACCTCGTGACCGACCGCGACGGGGGTCTGCGACGGGGTTATGTCAGGTTGCAGTCCTAGCCATTTTGTCACGTCATGTTTCAAGGAAAGTAACTTTAGATGGTGATGTACCGTGAGGAGAAAATGCGCATGAAATCATGAGACAAGTAACTTCAGATGACTTACACGGTTGCTTAGCTAGTGACGGTACAAAATCATGTGCCTATGTTAGGACCTTTGCTTGATCGCGTGGAACTTTTAGGCTTGTAGCTAGCACGTTTCACGCCATGGGAGAACGTGATGTCCTTATTGCTTCTTGTCTGCGATTGTTGTGTGCTTTCGTAGGTTTTAAGCTTAGCAGATGTGTCGAGTTGCTGCTGAAGTTTCGAAGAGTGTAATATGTTAGTCATGGCGTGTCGTGAGGAAGTATATATGGTGACCGACGATGGTTTTCTTTTCGCATGAGAAAAAGAAGGTCGAACATGATCATAATATTATCATTTTTGCAGGATCATGGTTTCGAAAGGATTCTATAAGATGGTTTCCCTAAAAAAAAGTCCCTACATTGAATATTTTACCATGTTAGAATTCGAAAAGATATATAAAAGAGCAGATGATTTCTCCTAAGGCTCTCCATCAATGCGTAAATGGCTATCTATCAATGAGTGTTGGATGCTGAGTTATTTCATTCCGGAGAGCACGAATCGGTTGATGAAGACGCTACAATATCCTCATCACACGATCCTACAGATGAAGGTTAAATTCCGATATATCCATACACACTATTCTTGAATCCCATCACTGAACCCCCCCCCCCCCCCCTCAACCAATCCCTCCAAACGCAGAGAGAGCATGTGTCGTGTCATTTTGGTTCACCGTCCAATTAGATTCTCATCTGCATACAAGCTTTGTAGTGCATTGCATGTAGAAGAAACCCTTCCTCCCCGGTGTGTCGTCCTGCTGCTCGAGAGTGTCAAGTCATCTTGGACTCGTCATCTAGCATGCTGAAAACCAAGATGAAGATATGCTTAATGCTTGTCCTCTTTCTTCTAGCCGGAGTGTCGAGTTCCGGAAGGCTCCGCCGACAAACTCCATTGGGCGCATCATGCATGTTGATCGATGGATCAGATAGGATTCGGTCGTGCACGCACGTGTTTTTTCTGACCGTTTGGTTTCGGGAGGGAGCGACCGCGAAGCTCTGCTACCTGTTGCCATCTTGGAACATGTCTTGTACATTCCATGGGGAAGTCAAAGGCGGAGAATGTCATGAAAGGTAGAATCTAAGGACTAGTAATGGTGATTTGAGTCTTTGCGGCAACGAGAAATTTGTTTGGTGATTCGTGACTCGTAACAACGGTATGCAAGTGGGGGAGACAACATAGAAGAAGTTAATAGTCTAACCTTTTAGGGTGAAAATCTAATATCCAGTCTTAATTCGTTGTGTCTAGCAATAACCATGTTAAAGGGATTGTTTTAAGAGCGTGGATTTTCTCCAGGGTGAAACCTATGATCTATTATCAACGTTGTTAATAGTCTAAACTTTGAGGCATTGTTTCTTCTATAAAGCGGCGCTTTTGGACAATTTGTATTTTAGATGTTGTTTTGGTGGTGCTTGTACTGCTGCTACAAGGAACAGATTACTATAGCGAGACTTTTCTTTTTTAATTTCTTCTTCTCTTTTAAGGTTGTGTGTATCTATAGTGCTATTAGGGTATTACGTTGTTGTAGAGACGGAGTGTAATTGATTATCGTCAATATTAATATACTTAATTTCAAGGAATAAGGCGCCTCGTTTTACTTGCTTTTCGTTGACCAAGAATTACTTCAAATAGATAAAGGTTGTTTGTATGAAATTAGTATCATTAAAAGTTCTTTCAATACGAATCCAACGATACTAATTACATATAATATAATCAAGATTTTATCATGTTTTATGATCAAAGTCATTGTAATACGTGTGCGTCTTATTCCTTGAAACGAAGGTAGTATTTTTTATTAGAAAAAATTGCTCTTCCTTTTTCTTCTAAATCTGTAGTTAGAACTTGAGCAATGGTACGTCCAATCAATCAACTGCAACAGTGCAGCAATCAGTGTGTCCTTTCGAAACTCACCTGAACCAAACAGCCCCTAATGCAGCTATCAGTTCCTGTCCGATTGGCGAGACATCCGTTGCGCTGGCTCCTTGGAGATTCAGATTCCGGATGGGGCCAAAGCGCTAAAATCATACTGCACTGCTGCGAAAGCTCACACGCACCACACAAACCCAAACCCAGGTACCAGAGCGTCATGGAGAGACATGAAGTGGACCATGGTATTGGAGAAACCAGGAGTCGGCAAGTGGCACGACTTGGACAAGTTCTAGAGGGCCATCGGAGAAACACACGGTGGAGTCTGCCGTGTGGCCGGACCAGCTGGGACCAGAAATAATGCGCGGCAATAATGCGCGTCTTTCTCCAAGGCTCCAACCTCCAAACGGCGACGTCGCAGCGCTGGGACGGGAGGTCGCTGTGTACCTGCTCAATTATTTGAGCCCGACGGACGAACGCCGCGTCCCCGTTTCCTCCGAGCTAGCTAAGCTACCCGATCGACCACCGCGTTGGTCACGGTGCGCTGCACCGGCCGGAGCCACGGGTGGCGACGTGATGCCCATACGGGAGCGGCGACCTGTTGGACGCCGGAATGCCCGTACGTCTCCGTCGTGGTGACGCTCTTTTGTCTTCTTCATGAATGCTCCTTTGGGTTTCCTGGACGGCTCCCGCTTTGGGGGCTCCCATGGCCGTTTTTGTTTCATGGCTGGGAGCCTGGGAGTGGGTGATGATGCCTTCGGAGAAGCATGGAGAGAGGCATAACACAATTAGCGTCACCTTCATTTTATAAGCACGTCAATCACAAGAATTGTTTTGTTGGGGCTGCACAAGATGCACAGACATCAGATTTTTTAGCGGAGTTGGTTTGGATTTGCGAGCATGAGGTGCTACCTCTGGTAGGTGGTGACTTCAAATTATTCAGAGAATGCTATACCTACGGAGGGTTACGGACGAGTTACGGGCTGACAAGGCTTGGATCCAACGTGGAGGCCGCGTGGAGGCAGAACGGAAAAAAAGGAGGAAGTGCCGCTAATTTGGCAACAAAAAGCTCAACCTGCCCCTGATGTTTTGGCCTTCGTTGAGATCGGAAGCTGCACCCCCGTAAGCCCAGTATTTGCCCATCGCCGGACACGCGCATACGGAGCTCCCAATCTTCCTCAAAACCTGCAGTAGACCTCGCCGTTGTGCCGCCGGCGAGCTGCTCCCCGGACGCCGGACGTGCCGCTAATTATGCGACAAGCGGAAACTGCAGTGTAAGTTTTGCAGCTGGTTTAGATCGGGGATTTACCTTGCTTTATTTTTGTGAATTGGGGAATACAGAGCTGCCTCCAATCCTCCATGGTCTCGTGAACGTCCAGCCACATCCAGGTAGCTCACCGTTTTCCTTGCACTGCAGCTAGACCTCGCCGTTGTGCCACCGGCCGAGCTGTTCGTCATCCACGGATGCCCACCCAAGTACCTGGCCGAGCTGCTCAAGTTGATCAAGAAGGTTTGCCATCGTCCATATCAACCCTAACTGGAAATTAGAAGGTGTGATATTCATATAAATTAGGTGCATGCGTGTTGCTTATTCCTATCTAGCATAGGGCAGTCTATCAATTGTATGATAAATGTTATAGGCGTCATGTAAAATCCTTCATGTTATCATGCTTTTATGTGATCTGGTTAAATACTAATAGGGAATAAATTTACTTTATGATTTGTAGGAATTGATGATCAAACACATAGTGTTCAAGAATCAAGTGACATGTCTATTTCAAGCGATGATGATGGTATCGAGCAACAGAAGAAAAGCAGTGTGGAACTTGAAGAGAACCAGGGTGCAACTCAAGATGATGTGTTACTTGAAGATCCTCAATTAGGGATGACATTTGATACTGAGGATGATGTACGAGAGTACTACAAGAATTATGCTAAATTAAAAGGGTTTGGTGTGACGAGAAGAAGCTCAAACAGAGATCATAATGGAGAACTAAGGTACCTCACACTTTGTTGCTCTCGTCATGGTAAGACTGAGTCGAACTCAAGAAATATATTGAAGCCAAATCCAACAGCTGGGTTAGGATGTAAAGCTAAAGTTAATATTGTCCGTGGTCTGGAAGGAAAATTTCATCTTTCAACGGTTATTTTGGATCATAATCATACACTAAGTCCACATAAATCTCGGTTATTTAGATGCAACAAAAGGTTGGACTACAGTGTTAAGCGGAGGCTTGAGTTGAATGACCAGGCTGGAATACGAGTAAACAAGAATTTCAATTCTCTTGTTGTGGCAGCGGATGGTCATGAAAATCTGACCTTTGGTGAGAAAGAATGTCGCAATTATCTAGAGAAAACTAGAAGACTAAAACTTGGAAGTGGTGATGCCGAGGCTGTTCGTGACTATTTTATTAAAATGCAATCAGACAATCCGAATTTTTTTAGCGTCATGGATGTTGATGATGAATCCCGACTTAGGAATGTCTTTTGGGCTGATGCAAGAAGTAGAGCAGTGTATGATTCCTTTGATGACGTCATAACTTTTGACACCACATACTTGGTAAACAAATATGATATGCCTTTTGCTTCTTTTGTTGGAGTGAATCATCATGGACAATCTGTGTTGCTAGGATGTGCTTTATTATCAAATGAAGATACTCCAACATTTGTTTGGTTATTTGAAGCATGGTTGGCATGTATGTCAAATCGTCAACCAAGAGCTATTGTGACCGATCAAGCAAAAGCAATTCAGAATGCCGTGGAAATAGTTTTTCCAAATGCTCGATACAGGTGGTGCTTGTGGCATATAATGAAGAAGCTACCTGAGAAGTTAGGTGGATATGATGAATATGAGTATATCAAGACAGCAATTGGCAAAGCAGTTTATGATTCGTTAACAGTTATAGATTTTGAAGATTCTTGGATGCGTATGCTTGAGAGGTATAATATTGTTGATAATGAATGGCTTAAAGGACTCTATGACAATCGCCACCGTTGGGTACCAGCATTTGTGAAAGATGCTTTTTGGGCGGGTATGTCCACTACACAACGTAGTGAGAGTATGCATGCATTCTTTGATGGGTATGTTAATGCCAAGACAACATTGAAGCATTTTACTAGCCAATATGAGAATGCTCTTCGTGATAAAGTTGAGAAGGAGATACTTGCTGATTTCAGTTCTTTCCATTCAACCATACCTTGTATCACACACTTTGACATTGAGAAGCAGTTTCAATTAGTCTATACAAATTCGAAGTTCAAAGAGTTTCAAGAGGAGCTAACAAACATAATGTACTGTGACCGTACCATGATACAAAAAGAAGGGGCAATAGAAACGTACAAGATAATCGAGGATGTGCTAATTGATAAAGAAGAAGGATGGAGAAAAGATTATGTTTATCATGTATATTTAAATGTGGAAGAGTTTGAAGTTAAGTGTTCATGTCGCCATTTTGAGTTCAGAGGTATTATCTGTACACATGTGTTATGTGTGTTGACTCACAAGAAAATCAAGGAGGTTCCTTCACACTACATCCTTGATCGGTGGAGAAAAAATGTAAAAAGAAAACATAATTTTATCCGGTGCACATATGGAGGCATGGATGCCACTCCTGTTGCAAAACGTTTTGATAAGTTGTGCAATGTTTTCTTCCCAGTTGCAGAGATTGGTGCCATGTCAGAGGAGTCATGCAATGATCTGATTGAACAGATTCGCAATCTGAAAATTCAACCACCTACTAACTCAAGTTCTGAAAATAACAACGAACATCTTGCTTCAGAGGAAGGTGGTGCACCAACTACTAGGGAAGCAAGTAAAACTATACTGAGTCCAATAGCTGTTAGATGTGCTGGACGTCCTCCTTCATTGAGAAAGGAATCTAAAGTTGATAAGCTTATTCGTGAAGCAAGAGAAAAGAAGAAAAAGGCCGAACAACGGGAGAAAAAGAAAGCTGCACAAAGAGAGAAGAAGAAAGCTGAACAAGAAGTATTTCTGCCAATAACTAGTTTCATTGAAAAGCTCAACATATTTTTAATGTTTACTAAATTAGTATTTATTTCAGGCTCGCTCCACGAAATCAAAAGATAAAAGATCCAACGCGAAAAGAAAATCTTCGGAGAATGACATACTACAACAAAAGAATGTGGAGCAGGAATCTTTTGAGTTTGGCAGTAGTTCTGGCAACATAAATCCGAGCACCACAACTCCACTGCCGTATGGAACACTTGAGGTACGTTTCTCATCTCTCTGTTTTAAATGAATACTTCAAGATCCAAGTCATGTTATGATTCTTTTGTCACAGGGACTATTTAGCATGGGCACTAGTAGTGACAACATAAATCCAACCATGAAAGCTACTGTTCCATATGGACCAATTCAGGTATCATTATTTCCATCTCTTTATTTCTAATAAGTACTTGTACATCCAGTTCACCATATGAATTGATTGGTGTAGGAATCGCTTGACTATGGTTTTAACAACAGAAGTCCAACCATGTCCGCTACATTACCAGTTGGAGGTTCATTGTTTGTTGCTACTCCTCCGATTCTCGGAAAATATACGAGCATGTTGTTTCAAGTTCAGCAAAGCTCCGCTGCCCTGTCCAGATCTCCACACTTACATTTTGATGAAACTGGAGGGCCCAGCGATACGTTCGATCAGAGTTAGAAATGTTTTCTATAATTTGCAGATGTTGGGCGTAGTCCCCTTTTATGCACTTGGCAACTTAATGTAATAGCTATCAGTGTCTACTAGGCTTTGTTATCTATTTGACATTATGAAGAAACAATGTCAGTTCAACCAACAAGAATTATTGTTGCCACTTGAATATTCCTCTTTTGGAGAAATTGTATGCTAATACTGCCAAGTAGAGTTTATCTTCTTTTGCAATTTATTCTAATGGTCTTACCTCAAGCATCAGCAGCATAACCTTACTATCTTTGTTGACAGAACAACAATACTGGGATACTGTCCAAACAAAACACCATACAAGTTTCCATCAAAAATATTTCTTATTCATTATTCCACAATACAAGTTGTTAGGCCAAGGTTTACAATCCTTTAAAATTTCAAGAACATAACTACATTGTATATTTTACAATATCAGAGTTTACAACATTTCTCTTACAACCAGTTGGTAAGTTCCTGGGATACTGTCCAAACAAAACATCATTATTCCTAGTTCATCAAGAACTGCTAAGCTATGGACTATGTTATGCCTTCAGATTTTTTATATTTTTGTAGATCCCAACTTCTTCTGAAGCTCCAGGCATTTTATTTCCAACTGCAGTCACAGTTCTGGTATCCAACTCCAAAACTGTAGGCTTGCTTTGATACTTGACGTCAACATTCAGATCTCAAAGACAACTCTGCAATTTGTCTTCTTCCATATACCTACTAGTCCTGCAAATCCAAATGTAAATTCATCTTAGCCAAAAGCCTTGTAGCAGTAACCAAAGATTGCAAAAGATCAATTTGCTCTTCGTAACCCCATTCACCATGGTCTACTGCTCATACTGCACATGTACATACGAGATGCAGCACCAAGACTACAGTTGGGCCTCGCCTGCCTTGTCGTCGATGATGGAACCATGCCCTGCCTGCAGCCGCCCGTACCAAGAGCTCGCCAAGCCTTCCGCCTGTGGTCCAACAGCTTGCGCGCCGCCGGCTTCCGTCCAGCAGCTCTCCGCGCAGGCGTCGCTTCCCGTTCAGCAGCACGCCTCTTGACGTCCAGCAGCTCGCCAGGGAGACGTCGTCCGCCCGTCCAGCAGCTCACCGGGGAGACGGCGCTTGCCGTCCAGCTGAAACCGACAACGGCCGGGCCAACGCAAGATCACGGCGCGACGCCGCCTCGCTCCGTCCCCAGGAGATAGGATTGGGGATTTACCTTGCGTGACTGTTTTTTTTTCTTTTCCTTTTTTTTGTCTTACCGTGCGGACTGGGTTTCTATTCCACGCTGGCAACACGTCAGGAGACCCGTCAGCGCGTAATCTTTCCGTAAGGTTTCGCGTCCGTAGGTGTAGCATTACCGATTTTAGTGCGAGTTGGCCTTTTATCTTTAACTAGCACAGTGGCCCTCGCAATTGCGAGGGCATCATCTTTATTTTGTTAGGGAAATGTTCGTTGTCTTTACTGTATCCACATTATCATGAAAATAAATTTACAGATTTTATATTTATATTATTTTATGGAAGATCATACATTTTGTAGTCCCAATTCCCACCCACTAAATAAATATACAGTGGAGAAACCATATTAATTGTCTTTATGGTGAACAACTGTTAGGCAATTTTTAAATAATGTAAATTTACCACGTCTCGTTTTATATGATACTAAATTGTTATGTAAAATTAGAAGTTTGGATTTTGACTTAGTGTGAAATATAGATGAGACGAATTGTCCATGTAGCAGCTAGTTTTATTCGGTGAAGATTTCATCCACACAAATCATCTAGTTGGGTTGAGTGCTCGTGTAGCATCCGGACTCTTTTTTTAACATTCTTTAGCAGTCGTAGTTTTTCCGTCCTGGAAAATACTCCTTACACATATATTTTAAATCTCCACCATTATTATTATATGAAGTTAACGAAGAGTAAGCAGGTTAGATTATTTAGCACATATGGAAGAACATGGTGGCTTCTTTTTATCCGTATGCCTTTCTCATATATGTGCCACCATATCATCATTTTTTTCAAATATATTCTTATATTGCCTTTCTCATATTTAGCACATGCAAGAACGCGGTGGCTTCCTTTTATTCATATATTGCCTTACTCATATACATGTCACCATATCCTTGGGTAGTATCACTCGTATGTCCTGACACGCAGAAAAACATTAGTTAGAAGAACATACGTTCAGGTTTGGAGTTTTCCTTCTCACCGATTAGTTTGTAGTCAGTTTTGTATATCTATATCTCTATTCCACACAGATTTTATATACATAAATCATCTAAATGGCGTAGGTGACGTATAGCATCCGGACTCTATTTCTCAACGTACAGAAGCAACCTGACTCATTCGTTAGAGGTCACATTTATTCCAGTCCGAGACATACTCGTGCATATATTTTAAATCTCTGGTTTCGGAAAACTCGAATTTACACGATAGTAGTCCTATTGAAACATATGTATTCCTATGGAAAATTCAATTTGCACCACCATATCTATGAGTATATATTTTGTTTTTGAGAATCAAATATGTCATACTTAAGTGGCAATATATACGTGTGTGAGACAGATCAAACTCTTCGTGTAATTGAAGTCATTCCGGCTGATATGTCACTTTATATATGCTGCATGTAGTGTTTTAACATGATACGTTTTTCAGTTTCACATGCATTTATACGTGGGCCCCCATTCTCATATGGTATAGAGAGAGAAAAGGAAGAGATAGAGCTGGCCTTTTTTTACGGAGATAGAGCTAGCCTTTTTTTACGTACATCATTTGGACTCCTTTTGGTAACAGACTCCTTCCTTGTTTTATTCCAGCGCACGATGTTGTATGAGATTGTTTCTTTTAATCTCCACAATCATTGGCTAGATTATTTAGCACATATAGAAGCTTATATGGACATCACGGCCTTGTACCTTTTCATGTATACGTGTTTTGTAACGTGACAACAATTTGCGTAACTTTAATTTGACTTTTAATCTCATTCGTTACTATTATAATCAACGGAGCTAGTAATTTTAGCTTATGTGGATTAACCTGGTATCTCCGTTAAAACATCCTTATTTTGCTTTTAGTATATAATAGATAGATAGATGCTATCATTGAAAGTCTAGACACAAGCTAGGAAAAATTGCCCTATCTAGAACGCCAATATACTTGGGCAAGTAGAAAAGCTACACCCACCTATGAGAAATTGGATCACATGTTCGCAAGTGTAGAGTGGGAACAAAAATGCCAACTAGTCACAGTGGGTTGTTTGCCTCAAACGGGTTCGGATCATACACCTCTCTTGTTAGATTCAGGTGAGGCAGGTAATAAATGTACTGTAATTTTTTTCTTTGAGCTTTCTTGGTTACGTCGAGATGGATTCAATGATATGATTAGAAAAGAATAGGAATCAGTTGAGGCAGGAAGATCACCAGTGAGAGATGGCAGAATAAGCTTAGACATCTTAGGAAATTTCTTCTTCGTGGCCAGGCAAAACATTTGAGTGGAGTTTGTCAAAAAGAAAAGAGAAGTTGCTCCTTTTGATTAATGAACATTAGAGCCGAAAGTACTGCTCTAACTCAAGCTGGAAGGGTTGTAAGGAGGAACACTGGTGATTGTTTAGCCAAGCTTAGGCATGATAGTGATACTAAGTGGGCTCAACGCTGAATTAGAGCATGCGGAGGAGGGTGGAAATAATACAAAATATTTTCACCTTATCGCGAATGGGAAACATAGAAAATAATGAATTTTCAGTTAGAGTCACTACAACAAGACACCCCCAACAGCAACGCATAAACTGTATCTAAACGCTCATATAGGCGTTACTAGCACCTCTACCAATGAATAAGTATGTGCTTTGTTTTTGGGCATTGCTAAGATGTTGTTGGGAATGTGTCATGGCTAACGTTCCTTTCCGAGAGGAAGGTGAACCGGTGAACCTTCCCTTCCTTGTCTCGGGTCTTCTTTGGCGGCTACAACATGCTCGGCGGGCCACACATTCGGTTCACGGGACCCTGATTTCAACGATGACGACAATGATGTACGGTGCACCCTGAGCACTGGCAACATTGTTCTTGTTGATGTTGTCACCCATATTGAGTTTGTCGAAGAGGTCATTGTCGTACGAAAAGAAGTTATCGTTGGGTAAGTTTTCGTGAACAAGGTCGTGTTGCCAGTTGTCACGCTAAAGCGCTGGCAAAAAACATGATTGCCCCTCACCGAGAGGCTGGGTTTTGGAGGTCCATTGTCCTTCCTCCGTGTACACCGAAGGAAGGGATGGAGAAGACGTGAGAGGTTGCACAAGGTCCAGGTAACCTAGTGTGGCGTACTAATTAGGGTCCGCGTCAGCGTTTATATAGTGCAGGTCGGAGAGGTCATTTTTCATGAACAACAAAATATGGACAACATGCATGGATATAACCTCTGGTCGGCTCAATCTCGTGACGCCTCATGACGAACGGGCGGAGGAGGAGAATCGCATGAGGACTTCTCTTCTCACCCTTTATTGAAAGTAGAAACCACTCTTAGGTTGTTCAATATGCGAAGACCGTGTCAATCACTACACCAGTGATACGAAAAGCAAGCATTCTTCTCCTGCTAACGTACCGACATCTCACTACTACTTAATTAGAGAAATATACGTTGGGATGTTTTCAATTCTCCATCAAGAGGCGGGCAACCATCTCATTTCACACTCACTACACCGTGGATCAATTCTTCGCATCAAACTATTTCCATCTCCTTTACATGCACCCCATTGACCAACAAATGGTAAAAACAGTCCATGGATTCTAAAGTACCAGAATCGACCAAGTAGGCTTGGGAATCCGTATCATGGGCCCGCGCCTTCGCCATCTTCATCCTTCAAAGGGTTAGAAAAGTACAGAATAGCTCAGTCTTTCTCACGACGTGGACTTGAGCCGCAGTCTCACCACCTGTTATTAGATCATAGAGAACATGTCTTCTGAGACGGAAGTATCTTACAAACCACTTCAACTCTCTACCAACTAAAGATGCGGGATTAAAGTTTTGCCTCATCTTTTGCAATCATGCAATAAATGAGCCAAATGGGAATTTAGATTTTTATATCGTGTTACGCGCGTTCTTGCAGGGGATCGTGTATCAGGCGAAATGGGACCTGGCTGCGCTGCGCACGCAGGAAGATTAATGAAAACGAGTTCTAGCCTAACCTACCTGCGCGAACCATCCAAGTTCGCAACATTCCAAGCTTCAGCCGGTCAGTGCTCGCGTCAGCATTCAGCTTAGTTAAAACTGTTGGAGGTTCAGATATTTTCCGCGGCACCTGCATGTATCTTATTATTCAGGGTTGGAAGTATCTGCAGCTGCCGTTTGTTTAACAGAAACTATCGACCTCTTGCAGGTTCATCCATCCATCTGTCTCCTTGCCCCGGTGATTTTAATAAAAATAATCTATTTATGAAAAACAAAGCACATAACGATCCTCTGGCCAAACTATTTCATCGGACTAACCCTTTTGTGTGGCGTCCTTGCCATCGACGCCACACTTCACTGTGTGGCGCCCATGCGAGCGGCGCCACACATCCACGCCGACGTGGCGTGGTCGACGCTGAGAACCGTTGACCAGCCGACGTGGCAGGGTTGTGTGGCGACGTTCGCATCACACATCCACTTAACTGTGGAGCCCGCGCCCGCCCCAGCGCGACCCTCCTCTTTCTCCCCTCTTCTCTTTTCTCTGTTTCGCCCGAACTGCCAACGACGGCCGCCTCTCCTCCGTCTCCTCGTAGGCCGCCATGACTAATTTCTCGCGCCCAGGTTCCTGCTTACTTGTTGTGCCACTGTGTCGGAATTCCAGCAAGATATGATGTGCTTGATCCCAATATCCTAGCGGCGTTGCACCGTGTAGTAGGCCTCATATTCGCCATACAGCAGAAGCCAAGTGGATCCGCAACATATCGCTCTTCTCCGTAGGGACTCTGTGGTGACCTGCCCGAGCCTTGATGCTGCTTGGATCCGTCATGCATGACCCATGTTGCTGGTTCCGGCTCCAGACTTGCATCCGGTTCTGTCCAATCTGCATTTAAATCTGCCAAGACTTGGGATTTAACCACGGTCCTATCTAGTTGATGTCGAAGGCGGATAGTTCAATGCCCCATTTAGCCGTACGTCCTGTTGCGTCAGTGTTGTTGAGAATTGTTGATAGCGGAGCCTTCTCACGACTGTTACTGGATGCTCTTGGAAATAATGCCTCAGCTTCCGGCTACCCAGGAACACTCCATAGGCTAGCTTCTGAAAGTGAGGGTACCTTTGTTTTGACTCCGTCAGCACCTCGCTAATGTAGTAGACAGGTCTTTGGACATCATATTCATGACCTTCTTCCTTTCGCTCCACCATGATGACGAGGCTGATGACTTTGTTGGTAGCTGCCATGTAGAGAATTGGCTCTGATCACGGAGCTGCCAAGATAGGTGGGGAGGTGAGAATTTCTTCAACCCTCGAAGAGTCACATACCAAGTGTCGTCCTTATTAAATTTGTCTGCTTTCAAGAACTTGTACAGGTAGCGCCTTTCCTCGCCAAGATCGGCTAACAACCTATATCGATTGCCGGCATAACCAAATAATGCTACACATCTTTTTGAGACAAGTTGGCTCTTTGATGCACAGGATTGCCTTGATCTTTTCCGGGTTAACCTCAATGCCTCGTGAGAGACCAGGAAGCCAAGGAGTTTTTCCGGCTAGCACGCCAAAGACGGACTTCAGCGGATTCAACATCATCTTGTATCGTCGGAGATTGTCATGTTTCTGTGAGGTCGCCTGATCAAGTCGGATCCTTTCCGGGTCATGACCGTTGATAATGTCACGCAGCGTGCACGTTCGGCCAATTCTGTCCTTCAGCACCGCCGCATCGTATGCTAGGTAGCACTCAGATTTTTCAAAACCAAAGGGTATAGTAACATAGCAGTAAGTCAAACGGCGTAATGAATGAAGTCGCCTTTTGGTCGGATTCTTTCATCCGGATCTGATGATACCCGGAAGATCAAGGAAACACAGAAGTTCCGCCCCTGCCGCCGAATCAATGACTTGGTCAATGCGCGGGAAGGGGAACGGATCCTTCGGGGCAATGTTTGTTCAAGCTAGAGTAATCGATGCACATTCTTAGTATTTCAAAGAGCCCAAAAGCAAGGACGGGATTCACGCCCAATCAGTGTGGATAACTTCTATTACAAAACCCGCTTCTAGTAACTTTGCTAGTTCCATTCCTATGGCGCGGTGCTTCTTATTCCAAAGCGTCGCATAGCTTGCTTCACCGGTTTGGCTCCCGGATGTTGAGATAGTGCTCGGCGAGTTCCCTAGGTACTCTGCATGTCATAAGGTTGCCATGCGAAGATATCCATAAAGATGGGAGGAACCTTAATGTCGCGCTTTCCTCATTTAAAGGTCCATGTTGGCCCGACCGAAACCTGCTTGGAAGAGTCACCCGGAATGAGGTCATGTCTGGTTTCCTATCGCGGGCTTGAAGGGGTGTTTTCCGGGCTGAGATTCGCTTCTGGTGGTCTCGCATCTCAGCTTGATCCACCGTGGCTCAGAGCCTTCGCCCTTCTCCGATATCGCTGCATCGCGAAGGCGGCTTCGCCAACTTCGCACTCTCGAGCTTGTGGTCTCCGGATACGGTAATCATACCTTTAGGACCCGAATCTTGAGCTTGTTGTAGATGTAGTACGCGCTTCTGCGTGGAACTTGTGGTAGGTGGGGCTGCCGAAGATGACGTGGGTAGGAGCTCTTGAAGGGCACAACTTCAAACATGATCTTCTCTTCGCGGAAATTATGCATCGCCAAAAGCCATGGGAAGTGTGATGCTGCCGAGAGAATTCGCCTTCTTACCCGGAACCGCACCATGGAACCTGGGCAGGCCGTGAGCGAGCTGTTCCGTGGTGAGGTTCATCCGCCGAGAGTCTCCAGCATGATGTTCAAGTTTGCCTGCCACGATCCATGAGGCACTTGAGAAGTCATGACCCATTTATGCGGGGACTTACAACCAAGGCGAGCATTCCTTTTGGCATACCATGTGGATGATCCTTCCGGTATCAATGTGCACGGAATTTCCGAATTACCTGACGTATCACACAAAATTTAACCATGGCGTCTTGTGATCCGGCATCACTTCGAGGCGCGTACTATTGGGGTTCCGAGGAAAGTGTGGTAAGCCCCCACGCTCTTTTTAGGGTTGGATTTTCCTGCGAACCCTGCCTTGGGATCCGGCGAGTTATCATCCTCATCCATCGTCGGAACTATCGGGGCCCTCTTGTCTTTGTTCTTGCTCTGCACCTTTTCCGCGAGGGCGTGCTTCCTGGGCGCGCTTGTATCCGGCCTCCGGGTCGTTTGATCATTGACCCACTTGCGCTGCGGTTGGTAAGGAGTGGACTTCGTAACCCCGGATCTGCATGGGCTGTGGTGGCATGTCTCTCGTACTCCTCATAGGTTTCAGGCGCTGGATCCAGGTGAAGAAGGACTCCCGTGAGGAGGCCACGACCCCCGCCGCTCCCGCCTCCGTCCGCTGCGCCCTCTTCCTTTTTCCGCCTCCTCTGACTCTCCGCTAAGAAACGCCATGGCGACCATCTCGGATCCGCCACTCTTCTGGTCATCAGGGTTCTTGCGTTTATGGCTGCTGCTACCGCCGTTGTCACGGTTCTTCTTTTGTTGATGCAGGGGGATTGCTGTGGCTGCGAGGTCACCGCCTGCGTCGTCATCAGCGGCAGTGTGCGGCGGCAGTGTGGTCGCTGGCGATGGTGATCATGTCGTCCAACGTCAGTTGATTTGCATTGACCATGCAAGTTAGCTTGTGTCGCAGCAATCCTCCTCACTGCAAGCCCCCAATGAAAGCGTGCATTGTCAGGCGGGGTTGTCGACGTGCTTCGCACTCGGGCTTCGCATGCCAACCATCTGTGAGGAAGTTCTCGATGTTTCGCTCCTTCTTCCGGATGCGAGTCGCAGGTCGCTTGCTGTGGCAAGGTGTCTTATAGGTGCCCTCAAGTGTTTCTCAAAGCGCCTGTGTCGAACCAGCAAAGATGGAGTTCTTCTCAAGGTCGCTGAGCCAGATCCGGGCCGGACCTACAAGACAATCAAGCATGCTGTGCGATGTTAGGTTCCTCCGGCGAAGGTTACAACATTATAGTAATCCTCATCCATGTATCCGGCCTTTCGGTGCCATCATAATGCTTCAGATCGGGTAGCTTGAGGTTCATCCTGGCTTCTGTCTCTCTCAATCATCCAAAGCACTTCGACCAATGTGTGGTCGGTTCAGATTGGTGAGCATGGCCCCACAAGGCCGGGCAACAGCCGTGGCGAGGAGATTTTGAGCAGAGCGAGATCTCCGGCCATTGCCTCCGCCTCCACCTCCGCCACCGCTAGGTGGTGGTGAGGGAGACCCGCGAGTGGGCGGTCCGACTTCTTGCTTCCGCCATCAGATTCTCCTTCTCCGGTGCTGGCTCCTGTGGCTGCCTTCGCCTTGGCGCTGGCTGCCCTGGTCGTTCCGGCGAGGCTCCGGGATCACGGCTCGCGAGGCCTCCGGGGTCCCGGCTCCGGCGAGGTTCTGGACCGCGGTCCTCATTCCGACCTCCCGGGGTTCGGCTCATGAACAATGTTCGGGTTCCGGCGAGGTTCCGGCGAGCGCTCCCTGTTTCCGTTTCTTGGCAGCACGTTGTCGCGGAAACAATCCCACCATGCCCTGGGGCCTGTGTTTCCCGGCTGGACTACGGCGAAGTAGGGGTCGTGCAACTGCGGCGTGGAGGGGAGAGGGGTTGCATTTTGTCTCGTCCGGCAGTGACATCGCATCCTTTCCCTTTCTTGGATCCGACGGAGGCGTCCTTGATGGTACGGGGATTGGATTTGGGTGTTCTCTGGTTCTTCTTCTGCGCTCCGAGGATCCGGTATGTGATTCGTCATCGGTTCGCCGATCGCGGGGCGTCCTTCGCGGTAGATATACGTATATCCTGATTGATTCAACTCGCGCGGGCATCCGCCTTTGCTTTGCTGCCGCATTGCTGAAGCGACGAGTGCGAAGATAGTTGATATCGAATTCCTTCGCCCTCTCTTTTCTGCAATAGTCTGGTAGGCTTTCATGTTGTCCTTTGGAGTTTCCAGCGGCTGGTGATCTGCGGGCGTGTTGAAAGGTATCCTGCGAGGCGGAATTGCTTCTCTAACAATACGATCGGCCTCCGCCTGCGCATAGATCATCTTTACTTCCCACTCAGCCCTCATGCTCTTGACCTGCTCGAGTGTGGCAGTAATCTCGCGGTCCTGTCTGTCGAAGTTTTCCGCCAATCGCATGATCTGCCCTTCCTATCCTTAACGCAGCTTCGGTGTCGGCGAGCCTCTTGGCTGTGGCCAGCATTTCCTTTCTGGCGGTCTCTAGGGCCTCCAGAGCTGCGGCGTCGCCCGGGGTTATAGGTGTGTTAAGAACTGCTCGCGCGGCCACCTCCTCTGCCGACAGGATTTCCTCCGAGGAAGAATCCCTTTGGGGTCGCACCCGAGACATTGGAGATCCTTGTTGGGATGGTTGAGGGTCGGATTGGCTGGTTGGCTCTTCAGATCCAGTTTGTCCCAGCGCTGCTACAGTTGCGAGAACCTGCTTAGGCTGGGCGGAGTCGACTTCAGGCTGATCACTGTATCCGTATTCCCTTATCTTGCGAACGAAGTCATCAGATTCCATGGAGGGGGTATCTCCGGAAATTGGGCTCAGGTTGCCCAAAATCGACTCTTCAACCGGAGTCTCGCTCTCTCCGACAAGCTCAGCCTGATCCGGATCCGCGTTGTGTTCCGGTGCCTCTTCCCGCTCGTGACCAAGTCTGCGCCCTCTTGAGGGGCGGTTCCATGAGTGGGCCAAGTGGGTCAAGGGCACCTCTGCTTTCTAACACCTCGAGACCAGCGGATCTCGTGCATTGGTCTTCCACCTTTGTTTCCCTCAGGGCGGATTGGGTGGGCTTTGAAATTCTCTGCAGATCTGCGGAATCTCCTGGGAAGCTCCTAGACGGATCTTCGCGACAGCGCTCCAGCTCATGCGGTCGCGTCTCACAAGCATTTACCACGGGGTTTCGCCGGGTTCCACTTCGCTTCGATGAAGATGTGTATACTGCCAATTGGGACGGCGGAGAGCTTGGACGGGTTTGTCCTAGCCGGAATCCAAAACTCGTCCGGAGGGACGATCGGCAAATTCTCGGAGGAAGGACGGCCCCACAGCGATGGTGTCGTCGTAGCTCTCATGGCGGAACCCCTCCTGCCCGGCCTCCGTATCGCCCACAAAGCCCCCACGGTGGGCGCCAACCGTCGTTGCCTATCACGGTACCTCGGAGGGAGGGATCCTCACGAGGGGGAGAAGAAGTAGGGCCATAGGGCGGAGTGCACACGGGATTCAGCACAGCAGTTACCCACTCTTCGGAACACCCGCACGAAGACAGGGCCTACCGCCGCTTGTCCGAATTATCCGGACGCTTTCACAAGTTACAATGAGTTGTGGTTGTCCTCTAGGGCTCCCGGATCCGGCTTATAAAGGCGCACGGATCTAGGGTTTACATGGAGAGTCCCAGCCGGATTACAGATTGCCTAACTGCGGTACAATATCTTGCCGTGCACGTCACGATCCGCTTCCATACACGTCAGACCGGATCCCGGTTCCCTGGGGTGGCCTCCATGGATCCGGTTACCTTTAAGGTCGGTACCGGATCCGGCCTCCTCGCTGATCTCTGGCTGGACTTCTTCCTTCATGATCATCAAGAACTGGGCCGCTCCTGGCGGGCCACATGCTCCCCATCACCGTCTCGTGGGCCACCCGGCTTGCCGGATCTAGGCAATGTGTTGATGGTACACCTATGAAGTATACCTACAACACAATGGTTTTGTAGGCGTCGATGCTCTTGTTGTCTTTAGTTTATACTTTGCATCTTTGCATATGTTATGGGATGAGCAAAGCCTTCTGACAATTCCTTTTACATGACCGCTGTCATGAGACTTGTTCCTCGTTCTACGACATGCAACTTCTATTGCATAAGAGGCTTTACGGGTGTCTGTCTTTTTTCTCCTACTATAGTGAAGATTCAATTTACCCTTCTATTGACAACATAATATCACCGTTGTGGTTCATGTTCATAGGTAGATTAGACATCAAAACCCTAAACCACGTAAAGGCTATGCAAACCAAATTAGAGACGCCTAACTTGTTTTTGCAGGGGTTTGGTGATGGGATATGGCCATAATGTGATGATGAATATGTATGAGATGATCATTATTGTATTGTAGCAACCGGCAGGAGCCTTATGGTTGTCTTTAAATTTCATGTTGAGTAGTATTTCAAAGTAGGTAATAGTTGCTACATGGAGGACAATCATGAAGACGGCGCCATTGACCTTGACGCTACGCCGACTATGATGGAGATCATGCCCGAAGATGATGGAGATCATGTCCGTGCTTTGGAGATGAAGATCAAAGGCGCAAAGACAAAAGGGCCATATCATATCACACATATGAACTGCATGTGATGTTAATCCTTTATGCATCTTATTTTGCTTAGAACACGACGGTAGCATTATAAGATGATCCCTCACATTAATATCAAGATAATAAAGTGTTCTCCCTCGTATGCACCATTGCTAAAGTTCGTTGTTTCAAAGCATCTCGTGATGATCGGATGTGATAGATTCAACGTTCATATACAACGGGTAAGCCATGCTGCACACGCGGAATACTTGGGGTTTGCTTTTGACAGCCTAGCATGTACACATACCTCGACAACGTGAAACCGAAAGGCTGAACATGAGTCATATGGATGATATGATCAACATGTTGATGTTCACTATATTGAAGCTACATCATCTCACGTGGATGATCGGTTTCCTGGTGTAGTGGATTTGGACTTGCACCACTTAACAAATGCAGGAGGTGGATGTTGTATTAAGTGGGGAGTTCATTAGTAATTAAGATTAAAACATGAACTAATTATCATAAACATAGTTTGAGTAGTATTTTGAATTAATTTGTAGTATTGGCATCCGTTTTTCTACCATGCGCTAGTCTTGTGATTGAGATAGAAACACTGTTAAAATCTGACAAGAAACTTTACGGACTGGTACGTATTGTTAAAGAATCAAGATATGATTAAGTCCTATCGCTAAACTTTTAGTAAACCTCACATTGCTGATTCAAAGAGCTATGGTTTCAATTAGTACCTAAAGTTATCTGTCTCCATGAAACTTGAAGTTCAAATCTGTTTGAAAAGTAAGGAGCTGAAAATTTAGTTTTCGGAAATAATCAAGGTATGAGATATATGGGATATCTAAGACCTTATTGCAAGATGATAGAATATAATTTGGTGAGACTACATAAACTCATAAGTTTTATGGGAATGTACGAAGGTTGAAGACGAAGGCGTCCCAATCCTCCAACTATTGGGGCACTAACAATATTCGCATATCCATGAAGTAATCATCCTTAGTATGCACCGTTGCTAAGACTCGTCAGATCACATCACGTGATGATCGCAAGTTATAGATTCTACGCGGTGCATACAACGTGGTGTCATTTGTACATGCCGTATAATGAGGTTAAAACTTAATAGCCTAGCATACGCACATGGTCTCGAAAGTCATCATGATACAATGGATAAAATTATGAGTGAAATTGTTTCATCACATTAAAAACTAGTGAATCCTAAATACCGGTTGTATGATGATCAACTTCAAGGTAAAAACACGTTATTGGTATTTGACCAACAACCTAGAAGTTATTGATGCTGAAGTGTTTTTCTGAAGAATGGAGAAAGCTAAAAGAGAAACTACAAAAGATTATTGGCAGTAAAGAAAGAAAAGACTAGAAAGTCAAGCTCATGTGTATATAAATGATATACATGTTATGGATGTATTCCTCATTTGATCACACAATGAAATTCTTGGGTATTAGCACTATATTGGTTGGTATGAAGTGTCATACAAAACAACGCAATACAAGAATACAATGGCCTAAGGGACTGACAAGGAATATGATAGGAATGCACGTCTGGAACAAAAATAAAGTGTTATTATGTTCATCTTTGGATCTAACTCTTAGAATTTATAATAAAGAACTTAATAATTGTTATTTTGCTCTTGTCAAATAAAAACAATGAGTTGTTCAAATTATGACATTACTCCATGTACTATGAACATTATAAATTTTGATTTGGTGAAACACACATACATAATACTGACGCTAAAATGCCGTAAGGGGCAAATGATTTGGATTCCACTTATTTGTGGAACCGCCATAAGGTCATGTTAGAAAGGAACGTATGAAGAAACTCCATGCAAATGGTTATTTGAGTCATTTGATTTATGAATCATTTGGCGCTTAAATCTCTTCTAAAAGGAATGACCGAAATACCGCTCTTTATAGGCCAAGAGTTGAAACGGGCAACTAATTTAGTGGAAACATACATGATGATGTATATGGTTCAATGGGCATAGTGTGCGCGAGATTCTTCTACTTCATGAAAACTTCCAAACAATGAATTGAGTATATATATGTGGATATATTCGATAAGGAAGAAGTTTGAAACATTTGAATGGATTCAAATAAATTTCAAAACATGAAGTGGAAATCATCGTAATAGAAAAGTCAAATATCTATGATTGGATCATAATGGAAATATTTGAATTACGAGTTTTAGCGAACATCTAAGAGAGTTATGAAATTGTTCTACAACTCACATTTCTTGAAGTATCATAGTGATGATGAAGTATCCAAGAGATGTATCCAAATATTGTTGGGTCAATGATGAGATAAAATATTAATGCCATTATAATTTTTGTGAGACTACCGCTTTTACACTAAATAAGAGCATCATCATGATCCATAGAAATGACACCATACTAGTTATGACATGGGTATAAACCCTAATAGTCCTTCTTAAATTTTGGTATGCATAGCTTACAACCTAAATCGATAAATGTCTTCTTGTTGGTTATCCCAAAGAATTGATTAAATTCTTCCACTATGAAGTAAAAGACAAAAAGTGTTTGTTAATGTTACTTTCTTATTTCCAAGAAATTGTTTTCTAGCGAAGTATTGAGTGGGAGGACAATATATTTTCGGATAAGGTTTAGCAACCTCATGTCAATGATCGAGTAGCGCAAGATCGGAATTGGTTCCTAAGCGCTAATGACGATCATGGCTCCCATGACTACAAAGTGTTTTATCCATGAAGATCGAAGTATTGAACCTTGTGGGTATGGTTTACTTTGTGATCAAATAAAAGATTTTATGGACAAAGGATTGTTTTTTGAACAACATGTTCACCATAAAAGCCACAAGAAGTTATGATTAATTCCCGATCTGTTGAAATGGTTATTACACGCTATGAAATCCAAGATAGATAAATACTTTTTGAAAGTAAATAGATCTATAAAATTGATGGACTTGATGAAATATCCTCGAACAAGTCTCACTTGTCGGGTGTTGTTTACTTACAAAGTTCAAGAGTTGACTACGATAAGATTAGATCTTCCGTATCAATGCTTAGTCTATGTTGATTATTCTAGTAATCACTACATATTTCTTTATGAGATATGTTAGTAGGATGGCAAAATACATTACTTATCGTATGTGTATTAAAGGTGTATATAAGATACAACCAAGAGTTTTGCTATTCTTGAATACTAGATAGGTATACAAACTTCAATTGGATGCAGTGTGAGTATCACGCAGTTGGAATCTTCACTCGATGAAATAATAGTCAAAGAGTTTTGATTTCATCGGAAACGATGATGAAGTGGCTTGCATTTGCAAGAAATAAGTGGGCGTTAAGACATATTTATAATACTTATGTAGATGACATATAGTTGGTTGTAAATGATGTAATTATATACGGATTAAAAGGTTTCATTGAGAAATTAACTTCAATGAAGGGATATGAACTGAAACATATTTAGTGTTAAGATCTATGAAGATAGATTGGAATACATAATAAGTTTAAGTCAAAGGTACATAGAATGGATATTGAAGTAGTTCAATATAGAAATATTAAGAAGGTGTTCTTTCCATGAGAAGGTTTAACAAGAGTGTATTTGACACTCGATGAGTAAAAACACATGAGTGATTTAGATCATGAATAATATGTACAAAATCAGATGTCCTGGGCTCTAAAGAGTTAGGAGCATATACCGGAATAATTCATGTGATGATTATTGGACAAACAATAGGAATATCTTTGAGTACTTTAGAAGAACCAAGGATATATATATATATAATTTTATATGGGTAATGACAAATCGCTGTAAAATGTTGCACCGATATTAGTTTGGTCGATATAAAAATAAATTTCAATCTCAAATTAGACTAAGTGTTGTTTAAAAGGTAGCACAATGAGCTAGAAGTTGTTTATGCTAGATTTAGAAGAGTTCTAAATATTGTGACGGATTCTACAAAAGAAGGCAGAGTATGATAATGACCCAGGATGTTAAGCCAAGAGGTTCTTTGAGAACTCGGTGTAGTTCCGATAGTGTCATAACTTTGAAGCTATATTGTGTATGACAATATTAGTGGCATATTTCAGACCGTGGAATTAAGGTCCACCGGAAGACCAAACATATTTAATGACGACTCATTTGGAAAATGAGTGATGTTGCGAAGACGCAAATAACTGCAAAATACATAATGCTTTCGAGTACAATAATCATTGATCAAAATTTTTCCCGTGAGCAAAACATGATAAAGCACCGAAGGTGTTATATCTTTTACAAAATGTAAACTAGACAGACAATTTAGTGCAGGGGAGACCCATGTCTACGGGAGCTTTATTCTTGTAGAGCGTGTTGGCCTCCAAGAGCAGCAGTAGGTTTGTAGAATGTTAAAGAAAGCCTCCCTCTATGGATCAACCAAGGTTTATCGATCTCACGGAGGAAGAGGTCAAAGATATCCTCTCATGCAACCCCGCAACCACAAAGCAAGAAGTCTCTTGTCCCCAACACACCTAATAGGTACCATCTTCAGCTAAGAGAGAGAGTAAATACAGTGGAAGTGAACATGGCGAGTAGCAACTAGTAATCTTAAAAGTGCTTTGCCCAGACTCATGTGGTTGATGGTGGTACACTGGCAGCGTAGGAAACGTTAGAAATGTTATGAATGCTAAAGCCAAGCATAGTGTGATTTAGGAACAAGTCAGGGATCATACTTTCTACTAGGGGACACTCTCAACATTGATCACATAATGAATAAATAAAATGCTAGACTCTGCACCCTCTTGTTGGATGATGAACACTAATTGTGTAGGATTACACGAACCCTGAATGCCGGAGTTAATAAGCTCCACAATATTCAATGTCCATATTTAAATAACTTAGAGTGCAAGATAGATCAACATAACCAAATAGATCACATCAATACCATCATAGTAATAGTTAACTTCATAATCTACAAGTGATCACAATCATAACCTACGCTAAGTACTACATGATGCACACACTGCCACCTTTACACCATGCAGAGAGGAATAGAGTACACTTTAATAACATCACTAGAGTAGCATATAGATGAATAGTGATACAAACTCATATGAATCTCAATCAAGTAAGGCAGCTCATATGAGATCATTGTATGGAAGTACATAGGAGAGAGATTAACCACATAGCCACCGGCACAGGCCCCGAGCCCTCGATATAGAACTACCTCTCATGGGAGATAACAGCAGATGAAGATGGCGGTGGAGATGGCAGTGGTGTCGATGGAGAAGCTTCCTCTCGGGCACTTCCCGTCCCGACAAGGCATGAACAGACTCGTCTCGCATCTGGCTTCACGATGGCGGCGTGCCTGGAAGCGTTTCTTGTCCGGGTTTCTTTCCCCCGTCTCAAGATTTAGGTCGGAGGCGAACAGGCGAAGAGGCTGCTGCCGTGAAGGTCAACGAGGGCGACGACACAATAGGGGCGCGGCCCCTTGGCCACGCCACTTCACTATCTATGTGGTTCTGTGGCCTCTCTGCCTCTCTCGGGTGTTCTGGATGCTCCCGGGGATTCTAAGATGGGCATTGATTTCGCCCGATTCCGAGAATATTTCCGTTCTAGGATTTCAAAAACCAAACATAGCGTAAAAAATGAAGAACGGCTCTTTCGCATCTCGTCAATAGGTTAGTTCCGGAAAACGCATAAATATGACATAAAGTATGCATAAAACATGTAGATATCATCAATAATGTGGCATGGAACATAAGAAATTATCGATACGTCGAGACGACGCATCCTCTGTGCTTAGTTTCTCGCCTGTTCCAGTGTAAATCTATAACAAAGATACTCTCTGGAGTGACATGCCATCATAACCTTGACCATACTATTGTAAGCATGTAATGAATGCAGCGATTAAAACAATGTAAATGACATGAGAAAAAATCAATCATATAGCAAAGACTTTTTCATGAATAGTACTTCAAGACAAGCATCAATAAGTCTTGCATAAGAGGTAAACCCATAAAGCAATAATTCAAAGCAACACAAAGGAAGATGAAGTTTCAGCGGTTGCTTCAACTTATAACATGTATATCTCATGGATAGTTGTCAATGTAAAGTAATATAACAAGTGCAATATGCATGTATGTAATCAATGCATAGTTCACAAGTGTTTGCTTCTTGAGGTGGAGAGACATAACCGACCAACAATAAAAGTAAAAGAATGGCCCTTCGCAGAGGGGAAGCATTGATTGCTATATTTTGTGATAGAGCTTTGGTTTTGAAAATAAGAAACAATTTTGTCAACGGTAGTAATAAAGCATATGTGTTATGTAAATTATATCCCATGTTGCAAGCCTCATGCATAGTATACTAATAGTACCGCATCTTTATCCTAATTAGTCTGATTACCTTGATTATCATTGCAATGGTTTTAACTAAGTGTCACAAAGGGGTACTCTATGCACATGTACAAAGGTCTAAGGAGAAAGTCTCATTTGATTTCTCGCTATTGATTATTCTCAACTTAGAGATCCACACCGGGACAACATAGACAACGGATAATGGCCTCTTTTATGCATAAGCATTCAACAAATAATTTTCTCATATGGGATTGAGGATATTTGTCCAAAATTGAAACTTCCACCTGTTGATCATGGCTTTATTAGCGGCCCAATGTTCTTCTCTAACATTATGCATGCTCTAACCATTTTAGCGGTAAATCTCCTTACTTCAGACAAGACCTACATGCATAGCAACTCACATGATATTCAACAAAGAGTAGTTGATGAAGGGGAGAGATGGCAACCATGGCCACAGCGGAGCCCTCAGCCCCGGGGGTAAATTACTCCTCCTCATCATGGAGCAGCGATGGCGGTGAAGATGGATGTGAAGACGGTTGGGGAGATGGCTCCGGGGCAATTCCCTCGTCCTACAGGTGCCGGAATGAGAGTTCTGTCTCCCGAATTGAGTTTCACTGGTATGGCGCCTGGAGTCTTTCTGGAGTTTCATCAATTGGTCTTTTTAGGTCGAAAGGGCTTTATAGGCGAAGAGGCTGCCGCAGCAGGGGGGCGCCACACCCCAGGCCGGCGCGGCCTAGGCCTCGGCCCGCGCCGCCATGTGGTGTGGTGCCTCCACCTCTCCGACTTTCTGTTCTGGAGCCTTCCGGGAAAAACAGGAGGTTTGGCGTTGATTTCGTCCAATTCCGAGAATATTATCTTATAGGATTTCTGAACCAAAACAGCAGAAAACAGTGAACCGGCACCGTGGCATCTTGTTAATAGGTTAGTTCCGGAAAATGTAATAGAAATGATATAAAGTGTGAATAAAACATGTTGGTATATCAATAAACAAGCATGGAACATCGGAAATTATAGATACGTGAGACGTATCAAGCATCCCCAGCTTAGTTCCTACTGCCCCCGAGTAGGTAAACGATAAAGAGAATAATTTCTGAAGTACTACCAACATAATCTTAATCATACCATTGTAAAGCTTATGAGATGAAATGCAGCGATTCTAAACAATGTAAATGCAATGAGTAAACAAGGAATCATATAGCAAAGACTTTCATGAATAGTACTTTAGACAAGCATCAATAAGTCTTGCATAAGTGGTTAACCTATAAAGCAATAAATTCATAGCAAGACATTGAAGCAACACAATGGAAGATTGATCAATGGTTGCTTTCAACTTGTAACATGTATATCTCATGGATAGTTGTCAATGCAAAGCAATATAACAAATGCAATAAGTAAGTATATAAGAATCAATGCACGCTCACACAAATGTTTGCTTCTTGAGGTGGAGAGAGATAGGTGAACTGACTCAACAATAAAAGTAAAAGAATGGTCCTTCAAAGAGGAAAGCATCGATTGCTATATTTGTGCTAGAGCTTTGATTTCGAAAACAAGAAACAATTTTGTCAACGGTAGTAATAAAGCATATGTATCATGTAAATTATATCTTATAAGTTGCAAGCTCCCATGCATAGTGTACTAATAGTGCCCGCACCTTTGTCCTAATTAGCTTGGACTACCGGATCATCACAATGCATTGTTTTAACCAAGTGTCACAAAGGTACCTCTATGCCGCATGTACAAAGGTCTAAGGAGAAAGCTCGCATTGATTTCCTCGCTATTGATTATTCTCAACTTAGACATCCATACGGGACAATATAGACAACAGATAATGGACTCCTCTTTATGCATAAGCATTCAACAATGGATAATTTTCCCATATGAGATTGAGGATATTTGTCCAAAATCGAAACTTCCACCATGGATCATGGCTTTAGTTAGCGGCTCCAATGTTCTTCTCTAACATTATGGATGCTCTAACCATTTTAGCGGTAAATCTCCCTTACTTCAGAATACGGACATGCATAGCAACTCACATGATATTCAACAAAGACAGTAGTTGATGGCGTCCCTGTGAACATGGTTATCGCACAACAAGTAACTTAATAAGAGATAAAGTGTATAAGTACATATTCATTACCACACACAATAGTTTTTAGGTTATTTGTCCCATGAGCTATATATTATGGAGGTGAAGGATAGAAATTTAAAGGTAGCACTAAGCAATTTACTTTGGAATGGCGAGAAATACCATGTAGTAGGTAGGTATGGTGGACACAAATGGCATAGTGGTTAGCTCAAGGATTTTGGATGCATGAGAAGTATTCCCTCTCGATACAAGGCTTAGGCTAGCAATGTTATTTGAAACAAACACAAGGATGAACCGGTGCAGCAAAACTCACATAAAAGACATATTGTAAACATTATAAGACTCTACACCGTCTTCCCTATTGTTCAAACTCTTTACTAGAAATTATCTAGACCTTAGAGAGACCAATTATGCAAACCAAATTTTAGCAAGCTCTATGTATTTTCGTTAATAGGTGCAAAGTATATGATGCAAGAGCTTAAACATGAGCACAACAATTGCCAAGTATCAAATTATCCAAGACATTTTACCAATTACTACATATAGCATTTCCCGTTTCCACCATATAACAATGAACGAAGCAGCTTTCAACCTTCGCCATGAAAATTAAAAACTAAGAACACATGGGTTCATATGAACCAGCGGAGCGTGTCTCTCCACACAAGCATTTACTCAAACAAAACAAAAACAAAACAAATGTACGCTCCAAGTAAAGTACATAAGATGTGACCGAATAAAAATATAGTTTCAAGAGAAGGAACCTGATAATTTGTCGATGAAGAAGGGGATGCCCAAGGCATCCCCAAGCTTAGATGCTTGAGTCTTCTTGAAGTATGCAGGGATGAACCACCGGGGCATCCCCAAGCTTCACTCTTCTTGATCATAGTATATCATCCTCCCCTCTTGACCCTTGAAAACTTCCTCCACACCAAACTCCAAACAAACTCATTAGAGGGTTAGTGCATAATCAAAAATTCATATATTGAGGTGACACAATCATTCTTAACACTTCTGGACATTGCCCAAAGCTACTGGAAGTCACTGGAACAAAGAAATCCATCCCACATAGCAAAAGAAGCAATGCTAAATAAAAGGCAGAATCTGTCAAAACAGAACAGTCCGTAAAGACGAATTTTAATGAGGCACCAGAGACTTTGTCAAATGAAAATGCTCAAATTGAATGAAAGTTGGTGATATCTGAGGATCACTCACGAATTGGCATAATTTTCTGAGTTACCTACAGAGAATTAGGCCCAGATCCGTGACAGCAAGAAATCTGCGCAGTAATCCAAATCTAGTATGAACCTCACTATCAAAGACTTTACTTGGCACAACAATGCAACAAACTAAGATAAGGAGGGAGAGGTTGCTACAGTAGTAACAACTTCCAAGACACAAATATAAAACAAAATTACTGTAGCAAAATAAACGCATGGGTTATCTCCCAAGAAGTTCTTTCTTTATAGCCATTAAGATGGGTCAGTAGTTTTAATGATGCACTCATAAGAAATAGTATTTGAAGCAAAAGAGAGCACCAAGAGGCAAATTCAAAACACATTTAAGTCTAACATGCTTCCTATGAAGAGGAATCTTGTAAATAAACAAGTTCATGACATAAAAGTAACAAGCATAGGAAGATAGAAAACAAGTGTAGTTTCAAAAATTTCAGCACATAGAGAGGTGTTTTAGTAACATGAAAATTTCACAACCATATTTTCCTCTTCATAAAGATTTTCAGTAGCATCATGAGCAAACTCAACAATATAACTATCACATAAAGTATCTCTTATCATGAGTCTCATGCATAAAATTATTACTACTCCAAATAAGCATAGTCAATTTTATTAATTGTAGTGGAGCAAATTCAACAAAGTAGCTATCATTATTATTATCATCAAATATAGGAGGCATATTGTAATCATAATCAAATTTATCCTCCATAAACGGCGGTACTAAAAACTACTATCATTATAATCATCATAAATAGGAGGCAAAGTATTATCAAAGTAAATTTTCTCCTCAATGCTTGGGGGACTCAAAAATATCATGCTCATCAAAACCAGCTTCCCCAAGCTTAGAATTTTCCATATCATTAGCAACAATGGTGTTCAAAGTGTTCATACCTAATATGTTCCATGGGTTTTTTAATTTTCGGATCAAACCATCCATGTCTTAAATCAGGAAATAGAATAAGAAGCTCATTGTTGTCCATTATGCCTTACTAGTAAACAAGAAACAAAAAGATGCAATTGCAGATTCTAAAGAAATAGCCTCGAGCACACACACAATGGCGCCAGAAAAGTACTGTTACCTGGAACCGGAGTATGAGTGCCTTTTACCTTTCCCCCCCGGCAACGGCGCCATAAAAGTGCTTGATGTCTACGGGAGCTTCTATTCTAGTAGATGTATTGATGTCTACTTCCCCCTCCTTTCCTGTAGACATTGTTACTCCAAGAGCAAGAGGTTTGTAGAACAGCTACAGTTTTCCTTAAGTGGATCACCCAAGGTTTATCAACTCAGGGAGGAAGAGGTCAAAGATATCCCTCTCATGCAACCCCAACCACAAAGCAACAAGTCTCTTGTGTCCCCAACACACCTAATAGTACTAGTTCGGCGAAGAGATAGTGAACAAATGTGGTATGAATAAGTATGAGCAGAAGTAACGCAGCAGTAGTTGATGGTGGTAGTTGATGGTGGTAGTATTGTAGCAGTAGTAACGCAGTACAAAGTAACAAGCAGTGATAGCAGTGTTTAGGAACAAGGCCTAGGGATTACACTTTCACTAGTGGACACTCTCAACATTGATCACATATCAGAATAGATAAATGCATACTCTACACTCTTGTTGGATGATGAACACATTGCGTAGGATTACACGAACCCTTAATGCCGGAGTTAACAAGCTCCACAATAATGCTCATGTTTAAGTAACCTTAAGTGTAAGATAGATCAACAGACTAAACCAAGTACTAACATAGCATGCAAACTGTCACCTTCATGCATATGTAGGAGGAATAGATCACATCAATATTATCATAGCAATAGTTAACTTCTGTTATCCACAAGAGATCATGATCATAGTATAAACCAAGTACTAACACGGGGTGCACACACTGTCACCTTTACACACGTGTGACAAGGAGAACTACTTTAATAACTTTGCTAGAGTGGCATATAGATAAATTGTGATATTAAAAACTCATATGAATCAATCATGTAAAGCACCATGAGATTATTGTATTTAGGTACATGGGAGAGAGATGAACCACATAGCTACAGCGGAGCCTCAGCCTCGGGGTGGATTACCTCCTCACTTGGAGGCAAACAGATGTATGTGAAGATGGCTAAGAAGACGGCCGGTGGAGATGGCTCCGGCAATTCCCCGTCCGGCAGTGGTGCCGGAATGAGTTCCGTCCCCGAATTGAGTTTCGCGACGCAGGCGGCGCTTCCCGGGAGGCTCTTCGAGTTTCCATCAATTGTACCGTTTAGGTCGAAGGGTTTTTTATAGGCTTAAGAGGCACAGAGTGGGCACTGGAGTGTGCCACATCTCTAGCCGCGCGGCCTAGGCCTCGGCCCGCGTCGCATGTGCGGCTCCCGGCCCCTCTCCGACTCTTCTTCGGTCAGCCTTCCGGGAAAAAATAGGAGGTTTGGCGTTGATTTCGTCCACCTCGAATATTGGCCCGAACAGCCCTTTTCTCAAACCAAAATGTGCTATAAAAATCAGAACTGCACTCGTGGCATCTTGTTATTAGGTTAGTCTGAAAATGCATGAAAATGATATAAAGTGTGAACAAAACATGTTGGTATTGTCATAAAACACGCATGGAACATCGGAAATTATAGATACGTTGGAGACGTATCAGCATAGTTCCTACTCGTCCTCGAGTAGGTAAATGATAAAAGATAATTTCTGAGGTGACATGCTATCAACATAATCTTAATCATACCATTGTAAAGCATATGAGATGAATGCAGCGATTCGAAACAATGTAAATGCAATGAGTAAACAAGGGAATCATATAGCAAAGACTTTTCATGAATAGTACTTTCGAGACAAGCATCAATAAGTCTTGCATAAGAGTTAACTTATAAAGCAATAATTCATAGTAGAGACATTGAAGCAACACAATGGAAGATTAAGTTTCTGCGGTTGCTTTCAACTTGTAACATGTATATCTCATGGATAGTTGCCAATGCAAAGCAATATAACAAATGCAATAAGCAAGTATATAAGAATCAATGCACAGTTCACAAAAATGTTTCTTGAGGTGGAGAGAGATAGGTAAACTGACCCAACAATAAAAGTAAAAGAATGGTCCTTCAAAGAGGAAAGCATCGATTGCTATATTTGTGCTAGGGTTGATTTTGAAACATGAAACAATTTTGTCAACGGTAGTAATAAAGCATATGCATCATGTAAATTATATCTTATAAATTGCAAGCCTCATGCATAGTGTACTAATATGCCCGCACCTTGTCCTAATTAGCTTGGACTACCGGATCATCACAATGCATTGTTTTTACCAAGTGTCACAAAGGGGTACTTCTATGCCGCCTGTACAAAGGTCTAAGGAGAAAGCTCGCATTGGATTTTTCGCTATTGATTATTCTTCAACTTAGACATCCATACCGGGACAACATAGACAACAGATAATGAACTCCTCTTTTATGCATAAGCATGTAACAACAATTAATAATTTTCTCATTTGAGATTTGAGGATTGTTGTCCAAAACCGAAAACTCCCACCATGGATCATGGCTTTGCTTAGCGGCCCAATGTTCTTCTCTAACATATGCATGCTTAACCATATGGTGGTAGATCTCTCTTACTTCAGACAAGACTGACATGCATAGCAACTCACATGAAATTCAACAATGAATAGTTGATGGCGTCCCCACTGAACATGGTTATCGCACAACAAGCAACTTAATAAGAGATAAAGTGCATAATTACATATTCAATACCACAATAGTTTTTAAGCTATTTGTCCCATGAGCTATATATTGCAACGAGAATGATGGAATTTAAAGGTAGCACTCAAGCAATTTACTTTGGAATGGCGGAAAATACCATGTAGTAGGTAGGTATGGTGGACACAAATGGCATAGTGCTGTTTGGCTCAAGGATTTGGATGCATGAGAAGTATCCTCTCGATACAAGGTTTAGGCTAGCAAGGTTATTTGAAGCAAACACAAGCATGAACTAGTACATCAAAACTCACATAGAAGACATATTACAAGCATTATAAAACTATACATCGTCTTCCTTGTTGTTCAAACATCTTACTAGAAAATATCTAGACTCTAGAGAAACCACCATGCAAACCAAATTTTAACAAGCTCTATGTATTTCTTCACTAATGGGTACAAAGTATATCAAGAGCTTAAACAAGAGCACAACAATTGCCAAGTATCAAGTTATTCAAGACATCATACCAATTACTACATGTAGCATTTTCCAATTCCAACCATATAATAATTAACGAAGAAGTTTCAACCTTCGCTATGAATATTATGAGTTAAGAACACATGTGTTCATACGAACCAGTTGAGCGTGTCTCTCTCCTGTACACAAGCATTTATTCAAACAAAACAAAAACAAGAAACATACAGCTCCAAGTAAAGTGCATAAGATGTGAACGAATAAAATATAGTTTCAAGAGAAGGAACCTGGTAGACAATTTGTCGATGAAGAAGGGGATGCTCTTGGGCATCCCCAAGCTTAGACGCTTAGTCTTCTTGAAATATGCAGGGACGAACCACTGGGGCATCCCCAAGCTTAGAGCTTTCACTCTTTCTTGATCATAGTATATCCTCCTCTTCTCTTGACCCTGGAAAACTTCCTCCACACCAAACTCGAAACAACTCAATAGAGGGTTAGTGCACACAAAATTAACATATTCAGAGGTGACACAACTATTCTTAACACTTCTGGATATTGCATAATGCTACTCGACATTAGTGGATCAAAGAAATTCATCCAACATAGCAAAAGAGGCAATGCGAATAAAAAGGCAGAATCTGTCAAAACAGAACAGTTCGTATTGACGAATTTTAAAATGGCACCAGACTTGCTCAGATGAAAATGCTCAAATTGAATGAAAATTGCGTACATATCTGAGGATCATGCACGTAAATTGGCTTAATTTTCTGAGCTACCTATAGGGAGGTGGACCCAGATTCGTGACAGCAAAGAAATCTGGAACTGTGCAGTAATCCAAATCTAGTACTTATTTTTCTATCAACGGCTTTACTTGGCACAACAAAACACAAAACTAAGATAAGGAGAGGTTACTACAGTAGTAACAACTTCCAAGACACAAATATAAAACAAAGTACTGTAGCAAAAATAACACATGGGTTATCTCCCAAGAAGCTCTTTCTTTATAGCCATATGATGGGCTCAAGAGTTTTAATGATGCACCCGCAAGAAATAGAAGTTGAAGAGAGAGCATCAAGAGGCAAATTCAAAAACACATTTAAGTCTAACATGCTTCCTAAGTGCATAGGAATCTTGTAAATAAACAAGTTCAAGAAGCATAATGCAACAAATAACATAGGAAGACAAAACAAGTATAGCTTCAAAATTTCAGCACATAGAGAGGTGTTTTAGCAACATGAAAATTTCTACAAACAATATATTTTCCTCTCTCATAATAAATTTCAATAGAAGCATCATTGATGAAATCCATAATATACCCATCACTTAAAACATTCTTATCATGGTTCATATGCATAGAAGTATCATTAATTTTGGCATAAGGAAGGAGTTATTCTCATTAATAGTAATTGGAGCAAGATTATTATCAAGAATTTGAACATGGTAAACAAGTTGCATATTAAAAGAATTGTTTTTGCTAATCCAATCATGACTTGACAAGTTTCATAAGGATAATTATAACCTATATCATAGCATTCTTTATAATAACCATCAAAGGTCGGAGGCACAGTGTCATCATAAGAAATAGAATAGTTATCTTTCACAGTCGGTTTATCTGTGACCATACCATCATTGTTATTAGAGGGAGATGTATCAAACACATAATGATCAGTAGCAAAAGGATTTTCAAACACCTCTTCCCCAAGCTTAGAGCTTTCTATATTATTATGGGAGAAAGCATGGATAGCACTGACACTATGGCAATTATTATCATCATTTTCAGAATTAGTTTCCCAGAGATTTGCAATATCAAAAGTAGTGTGTTCATTCAAATCATAATTGCTAATGTATGTAAAGGGCATAGGAAGATCATCGTATTCAGATTCATTAGCACAATAATCATTAGGAGCAACATACTCTACGGTTACCTAGCGTTATCTCATTCACGCGAGGACGTCGTTATCTCTTTCTTTTTATTCTCCTTCTTCTTCTTCTTCTTCTTCTTCTTCTTCTTCTTCTTTCTCTTCTTCTTCTTCTTCTTCTTCTTTAGGAGGAAGAGGCTTGAAGGGTAGCTTGTCCGCATAACCTGATTTACTTTCAGAAACAATAGAAGAAACTTGGGAGGATCCCTCCTTTTCATTAATTAGTTGAAAACACACAGCGGTCCTATCATATTTTGGCAAGGTGTCATCTTCTAAAAAAATTTGTATGTAAGTATTTGTATGGCTATTATCAATGCAATAAGAAAAACACCCATGCAGGACATCAACAATATCAAGATCACTCATATGTAACAAAGAGATTTTCTCTCGACAATTCTTCACACCCCAAAAATAAAGTGAGTTCATCATGCTGATTAGGAGTAATTTCATCATCACAATACAAGTTTGCAGCACTCATTGGGTTCAAATTATCATTGGAGGAGCATTGAAAATTAAAATGACCCACTTTATGGCAAACTTCACAAATAAAAGGATAGAGGGCACAAACTTTTTTACCAAGATCATCTAGAGCCCTAAGCCACTTTCTAGTTTTTTCATTAATATGATGGATGCAATATTCATCTTTGACTTGATTAATTCCACAGGGTCTATGCATCCACAAAAATTAACATGCTTATAAGAAATAGCATTCTTAGGAGTTTGAGCATGCTTATTGCAATAATTAACAACAATTTCATTCTTCATGCAAGCCTCTTTAAAAGGTTCATGATACTTATAAAAATTCTTTTTAGGCAATTCAAAATGAGAAGCAAAGGCTTTATAAAGATTTGCAGCAACTTGAGAGTCAAGACCATAAATAGCACTGCATATTTCGAAATTTATCGGCATCCATAAAAGCTTCAATGCATTCATAATCATAATTTATACCTGACTCTTTACCTTTGTCGTTCTCCCATCCTTCAGCGTTGTCCTCAATCCGATCAAGAAGGTCCCACCTAGCTTCAACCTCCTTGCTTGTGAAAGATCCCTCCAAACACGCGTCCAGATAGGCCTTGTGTTGTCCTGAAAGCCTCGCATAAAAATTATTAACAATAACATTATACGGAGGAGCTCATGAATGGGACATTTGAGCATTAGTGATTTCAATCTCCCCACGCTGAGAAATACTCTCTCCATCACGAGGATAAAAGTAATATAATTCCTAACAATATGCACTTCATGAGGAGGATAAAATTTAGAATAAAAGAGATGCAATTTCTCCCAACCAAGAGAATGTCTATTCTCCAACAATTTATACCAATGCGCTGCTTCACCAGATAAATAGAGAATAGTTTCTTTCTCACTTCATCCATAGAGATACCCGGACACTTGAATAACCCGCATAATTCGTGGCAAAAACAGTAAATGATCTCTAGATGATATCCATCCCTTTATAGTGGTTGTCCATAACATGTTCGATAATTTTCATAGGTATTTTATACTGAATACTTTCAGCAGGTGGATTTAAAATATCACAAGCATCATTAGAGTTATCGCATATGGGAGATAAAGCATTATCAGATCAAAATATTTCTTCCAGCTGAGGAGCAAAAAAGATTATTCTTATATAAACTAGCTTCCCCTAAGCTTAGACTTATCCATAGTATTAGTAGTAATTGCATTCTACTAATAACATCACTACTAGCATGCAAATAAGGTTCCATAGGTTTTTTAATTTTCGTATAAAACAATTCTAAATCAGGAAATAGATTAAAGTCACTAATTTTTTTGTTGTTTTCCATTATGCCTAGATGTAAAACAAGAAACAAAAAGATGCAATTGCAGTGATCTAAAGGAAATAGCTTCTCGAGTACTTACACTATTGAAATAGCTAGGGGTAGCCGAGATCCCAGAGGTGAGTACCTTTTTACCTTTTCCTCATCAAGAACGGCGCTCGTAAAATAAGCTTTCTGATGTCTCTCCCCTCCTTTCTCGTATATCACGTTGTTGGGCCTAAGAGCAGAGGTTTGTAGAATGGGCAGCAGTTTTCCCTTAAGTGGATCACCCAAGGTTTATCGAACTCGGGAGGAAGAGGTCAAAGATATCCCTCTCATGCAACCCCCGCAACCACAAAGCAAGAAGTCTCCCGTGTCCCCAACACACCTACAGGTACCTGCTCCCACAAGAGACAGTGAAACACAGTGGTATGAATAAGTATGAGCAATAGTACGGCGTGGTGCCAGAAAATAGCTTGCGGGCGTGTAGTTGATGGTGGTATTGTAGCAAAGAGTAACGCAGCATGAAACAAAGAAACGCTGTTTACAGTGTATTTAGGAACAAGGCCTAGGATTTACACTTTCACTAGTGGACACTCTCAACATTGATCACATAATGTAATAGATAAATGCATACTCTGCATACTCTTGTTGGATGATGAACACATTGCGTAGGATTACACGTAACCTCAATGCCGGAGTTAACAAGCTCCACAATAATGCTCATGTTTAAGTAACCTTAAGTGTAAGATAGATCAACACGACTAAACCAAGTACTAGCATGCACACTGTCACCTTCATACATATGTAGGAGGAATAGATCACATCAATATTATCATAGCAATAGTTAACTTCGCAATCTACAAGAGATCATGATCATAGCATAAACTAAGTACTAACACGGTGCACCTTTACACACGTGCAGGAGGAATAGAACTACTTTAATAACTTTGCTAGAGTGGCACATAGATAAATTGTGATACAAAACTCATATGAATCTCAATCATGTAAAGCAGCTTCATGAGATTATTGTATTGAGGTACATGGGAGAGAGATGAACCACATAGCTACAGCGGAGCCCTCAGCCTCGGTACTTCACCTCATCATGGAGGCAACGATGGCGGTGAAGATGGCGTTGAAGACGGCGGTGGAGATGGCTCCGGGGCACCCCGTCCTGCAGGGTGCCGGAACAGAGTTCCGTCCCCGAATTGGAAAGCCAATACGGTGGCGGCGCCCGAGCCTTTCCTCTGAGTTTCACAATTGGTACTTCGTATTTAGGTCGAAAGGGCTTTATAAAGCGAAGAGGCGGCGCAGGGGGCACCTGGGGGCGCCACAAGGCGGCGCGGCTAGGCCTGGGCCCGCGCCGCCATCATGTGGTGTGGTGGCCCCTGGCCCCTCTCCGACTCCCTGTTCTGGAAGGTTCCGGGAAAATAGGAGGTTTGGCGTTGATTTCACTCCAATTCCAGAATATTGCCCGAATGTACCTTTCTCTGAACCAAAACAGCAGAACAGAACTGCACTGTGGCACTTTGTTAATAGGTTGTTCCGGAAAATGCATGAAAATGATATAAAGTGTGAACAAAACATGTTGGTATTGTCATAAAACAAGCATGGAACATCTATAGATACGTTGGAGACGTATCAGCATCCCCAAGCTTAGTTCCTAGAACAGCAGCAGAAAGTTTCCCTTAAGTGGATCACCCAAGGTTTACCGATCTCCTGGGAGGAAGAGGTCAAAGATATCCCTCTCATGCAACCCCGCAACCACAAAGCAAGAAGTCTCTCGTGTCTCCCCAACACACCTATTAGGTGCACTAGTTTCGATGAAGAGATAGTGAAATACAGTGGTATGAATAAGTATGAGTAGTAGCAACGGCACCAAAAAGGTGCTTTGCCCAGGACTGGCATGTGGTTGATGGTGGTAATATTGCAGCAAAAGAGATCAAAGAAGAAATGAAGTAACAAGCAGCGATAGCAGGATTTAGGAACAAGGCCTAGGGATCATACTTTCACTAGTGGACACTCAACATTGATCACATAACAGAATAAATAGATAAATGCTAGACTCTACACCCTCTTGATGATGAACACTAATTGTGTAGGATTACACAACCTCAATGCCGTAGTTAACAAGCTCCACAATATTCAATGTTCATATTTAAATAACCTAGAGTGCAAGATAGATTAACACAAATCCAAATAGATCACATCAATACCATCATAGTAATAGTTAACTTCTATAATCTACAAGAGATCATAATCATAAACTACGCTAAGTACTACATGATGCACACACTGTCACCATTACATCATGAAGGAGGAATAGACTACTTTAATAACATCACTAGAGTAGCACATAGATGAATAGTGATACAAACCATATGAACTCAATACTGTAAGGCAGCTCATGAGATCATTGTATTGAAGTACATAGGAGAGAGATTAACCACATAGCTACCTGAGACAATTCTCGAGCCCCTCGATGGAGAACTACTTCTCCTCATGGGAGACAACATGGATGAAGATGGTGGCGGTGGAGATGGCAGCTGTACGAGGGAGAAGCCTTCCTGGCACTTCCTGTCTCCATGCGTGCCTTAATGTAGACTCCGTCCCCAGATCTTGCTTCGCGATGGCGGCGGCTCGGGAAGGTTTCTCGTACCGTGGCTTTTTTCCGTCTCGAAGATTTAGGTCGAGGAGGCTTAAGTAGGCGAAGAGGCGGCGTCGAAGGGGCACCAGGGCGCCCACACCATAGGGCGGCGTGGCCCCCCTTGGCCGCGCCGGCCTGCTATCCGTGGCCCGCGGGGTCCCCTCCCCGCCTCTCTCGGTGTTCGATGCTTCGGGGATTCTAAGATGTCGGGCGTTGGATTTCATCCGATTCCGAGAATATTTCCTTACTAGGATTAAACCAAAACAGCAGAAAACAGCAACTGGCTCTTCGCATCTCGTCAATAGGTTAGTTCCGAAAACGATAAATATGACATAAAAGTATGCATAAACATGTAGATATCATCAATAATGGGCATGGAACATAAGAAATTAATGATACGTCGGAGACGTACGCGCATCATGGAGATATGCCCAAGAGGCACACAAAATGGTTATTATAATATCTTTGAGTTTATGATAATGTTTACATACCATGCTATAATTGTATTAACCGAAACATTGATACATGTGTGTTATATGAACAACAAGGAGTCCCTAGTAAGCCTCTTGTATAACTAGCTTGTTGATTAATAGATGATCATCATTTCGTGATCATGAACATTGGATGTTATTAATAACAAGGTTATATCATTGTTTGAATGATGTAATGGACACACCCAATTAAGCGTAGTATAAGATCACGCCATTAAGTTATTTGCTATAAGCTTTCGATACAGCATAGTTACCTAGTCCTTATGACCATGAGATCATATAAATCACTTATACCGAAAGGTATACTTTACTACATCAAACACCACGTAAATGGGTGGCAATAAAGAGGGGATTAAGTATCCGGAAAGTATGAGTTGAGGCATATGGATCAACAATGGGGGGATTTGTCCATCCCGATGACTGATAGATATACTCCTGGGCCCTCTCGATGGAATGTCATCTAATGTCTTGCAAGCATACTGAATAAGTTCATAAGAGACTACATACCACGGCATTTATAAAGATTACTTAGTCGTGAGACGCAGGTTGAAATACAGAGAGTGATACCCGAAGATAAAACCGGACAAGTAAAATATCGTGTGACAAAAGGGAATTGGTATCGATGTGAATGGTTCATTCGATCACTAAAGTCATCATTGAATATGTGGGAGCCATTGCGGATCTCTGCATCCCTATTGGTTATTGGTCTGAGAGAAGTCTCAATCCATGTATACATAGTTCACTTAACCGAGGGTGACACACTTACAGCTCATGTCGTTTTAAGTAGATATGGAATATGGAATGGAGTTCGAAGTTTTGTCTTGAGGCCCCCTGATGGGATCCAGGATATCATTTATGTATCTTAATGGTCCGGGAGAATAAGATTCATATATAGGAAGTCATATTCCAAGTTTCTGGAACGATCCACGTATTTGGCTTAAGTGCCTCTGTATGTTCTAGAAAAGTCCTAAGAAATGCACTATGGAAGGTGGAGTCCCGGAGGGACCCCACTAGCATGGTCGGCCAAACCCTAAGGGGGAGGAATCCCAGGTGGGCTCCACCTTGTGGCCGGCCACCCCACCTAAGGGAAAGGTGGGAGTCCCACCTGGGTAGGACTCCCCCTTGAGTAGGTTTCCCCACCTTTGGGAAGTTTTGGTGTGTTGGGGTCTTATTCGAAGATTTGGACCACAACTCTTGGGGCTTCCACCATAATGAGGGACATGCAGGGTGGCCGGCCACCTGCTCACCATGGCCGCACCCGCCCTCAAGGGTGCCCTAGCCGGCGCCCTCTCCCAAACCCTAGCACCCCCTCCTCCACATACAACTCCCGTATACGCTTAGCGAAACTCCGACGGAGCCTTCGACTGAGACCGCCACCACGCCGTCAGGCCGGATTCCGAGAGGATCTATCAGCTGCCCGCTGACCCGGAGAAGGACGCTGCCTTCATCAACACCGAACGTGTGACCGAGTACGGAGGTGTTGCCCGACGTGGCACCGTGATCAAGATCTTCTACGCGCTTTTGCAAGCGGCAAGTGATCGTCTACCGCAGCAATAAGAGCTTCACTTATAGGTTCTGAAATCTTTGCTGTTGTCCTGTTTCATCCCCTCGTTCTTTCTATCTTCTGATTGCATCTTGGCTGGATTGCGTTCTCGCTGTAGGAATTTTTTTGTTTTCTATGCAACGATCCCCATCAGCCTCCTCGTCATGTCCCGGATCCCATCCGAGACTCCAACACTCCGAACTCCATTCCATATTCCATATCTACTTAAACGACATCAAACCTGAAGTGACCCTACGGCTCGCGAACTATGTAGACATGGTTGAGACTTCTTCCGACCAATAACCAATAGCGGGATCTCGAGATCCATAATGGCTTCTACATATTCAACGATGACTTAGTAATCGAATGAACCATTCACATATGAGGCCAATTCCCTTTGCTTCACGCGATATTTTACTCATTCGAGGTTTGATCATCGTATCACTCTATACCTTGTTCAACTCCGTCTCCCGACAAGTACTCTTTACTCACTGTGGTATAGGTCTATGAACTTATTCATATGCTTGCAAGACATTAGACGACATTCCACCGAGGAGGGCTCCATTACTCAACTTATTTCAATAAGACTTTTGAGTTTGAATGTGATGCTAGTGGAATTGGTTTGGAGGTGTGTTATTACAAGAGGGCAAACTCTGTTGCATATTTTAGTGAGAAATTTGAGTGGGCCTAGTCTGAACTATTCTACTTATGATAAGTATATCTATCCGTCATCGGGATGGACAATCCCACTGTTGATCCATATGCCTCAACTCATACTTTCCTGATACTTAATCCCACCTTTATAACCACCCATTTACGCAAGGGTGTCTGATGTAATCAAAGTACCTTCGGTATAAGTGATTTACATATGATCTCATGGTCGAAAGGACTAGGTAACTATGTATTGAAAGCTTATAGCACATAACTGACGGGATCTTATGCTACGCTTAATTGGGTGTGTCCATTACATCATTCATATAAAGATATAACCTTGTTATTAATAACATCCAATATTCATGATCATAAAACCATGATCATCTATTAATCAACAAGCTAGTAATACAAGAGGCTTACTAGGACTCCTTGTTGTTCTCATAACACACATGTATCAATGTTTTGCTTACTACAATTATAGCATGGTATATAAACATTATCCTAAACACAAAGATATATTATAATAACCATTTTATTATTGCCTCTTGGCATATCTCCAACAGTCTCTCCCACTTGCACTAGAGTCAATAATCTAGTTTACATTTGTCAAGATATAACACCTTGGCCTTCTCGTGGGTTCTTATCATGTTTTGCTCATCAAGAGGTTTTAGTCAACTAAATCTGACATGCTCAGAAACGGATGTATTTTGTAATTCATTTGCGTTTCAACGCATCACTCATTTCGAAATGAGTCGGCATTAAATATGTTTGGTCTTCTAGAACCTTAATTCCGCGGTCTGAAATATGTCACTAATATTGTCACACACAATATAGTTTCAAAGTTCTGACACTATCGGAACTACACCAAGTTCTCAAAGAACTCTTCGACTTACATCCTTTGTCATTGTCAAAATAATGACATACTCTGCCTTCTTTTGTAGAATCCGTCATAATATTTTGAACTCTTCTAAATCTAGCATAGACAACTTCTAGCTCATTGTGCTACCTTTAAACAACACTTAGTCTAATTTGAGATTGAAATTACATTTTATATGTGACAAAAATATCAGTGCAACACCTTACAGTGATTTGTTTGTCATTTCTCCATACAAAACTATATATATATCCTTGGTTCTTCTTAAGTACTCAAGAATATTCTACTGCTTTTCAATGATCATCACATGAATCATTTTGGTACATGCTTCATAACATTTCTAGAGCACAGGACATCTGATTTTGTACATTCGTGATCTAAAATCACTCACGTGTTTTTTACTCATTGAGTGTCATATACACTAAGTTTTGTTAAACCTTCACATGACAAGAACATTTTCTAATATTTATATTGAACTACTTCAATATCCTATTCTATGTACTTTGACTTAAACTTATTATGTGTTTCAATCTATCTTCATAGATCTTGATACTAAATTTGTTTCAGTCCATCTTTCATTGAAGTTAATTTTCAATGAAATCTTTTAATCAAGTATATAACTACATCATTTATAACCAACTATATGTCATATATAAAGTATTATAAATATGTCTCAAATATTCCCACTTAATTCTCATGAAACAAGTATCTTCATCGCTTTCTGATGAAATCAGCACCCTTTTGACTATTTCATCTGTGAAGATTCCAACTCCGCGATACTCACTTCATTCAATTGAAGTTTGTATACCTATCTAGTATCCTCAATGGACCAGCAAAACTCTTGGTTGTATCTACTATACATAATACACATGTCCGATAAGTAATGTATTTTGCCATCCTACTAGCATATCTCATAAAAGAAATATGTGATTACTAGAATAATCCATATAGACTATAAGCATACATGAAGATCTAATCTATCGAAGTCAACTCTTTGAACTTTGTCATAAACAACTTTTCGACAAGTCGAGCTTCTTCAAGGATATTTCATCCAAGTCCATCAATTTTATAGATCCATTTACTTTCAAAGTATTCATCTATCTTGGATTTCATGGCGAATAGCCATTTTAACGGAGTCATGGCCCATCATAACTTCTTTTTGTTTGTAGTTGGTTTATCATTGTTCAAATCAATTTGTCCACAAATCATTTACTTGATCACAAAGAAAACCATACCTACAAGGTTCAATATGCATTTCGATCTCCATGGCTAAAACACTTTGTAGTCATGGGAGCCACGATCGTCGTGCTTCCGTAACCAATTCCGATGCTGCGCTACTCGATCATTATGCTCAGGTTCATAAACCTTATCAAATTCCTATTGTCCTCCCACTCAAATACTTCGCTAGAAACAATTTCTGAAATAAATAAGAAACATCGATAAACACTTTTGTCTTTGTCTCGTGGAAAGAATTCCCAATCAATACTTTGGGATAACCAACAAAGACATTCATCCGATTTTGATTGTAAACTCTTAGACCAAAATTTAAAGAAAGACTATTAGGGTTTATACCCATACCATAACTCGTATGGTGTCATTTCAATCATGATGATGCCTTCATTTAGTGTAAAAAAGCTGTAGTCACAAGCATAATCCACAAAAATATAATGGCATCATTTTATTTTTATCTCATCATTAACCCAACAAGGTTTGGATACATTTCTCGGATACTATATCATCACTATGATACTCCAAGAAATGTGAGTTGTAGAACAATTTCATAACTCTCTTAGATGTTCGCTAAAACTTGTAATTCAAATATTTCTACCATGATTCAATCATAGATATTTGAATTTTCTATTACGATGATTTCCATCTGAAATTTATTGAATCCATTCAAATGTTTCAAACTTCTTCCTTATCGAATATATCCACATATATATACTCAATTCATTGTTGAAAGTTTTCATGAAGTAGAAGAATCTCCCGCACACAACTATGCTCAGTGATCAAACCACATACATCATCATGTATTTTTCCCCTAAGTTAGTTGCCTGCTCAACCCCCTGCCTATGAACGGTATTTTATTCATTCTCTTTGATTTGCAAGAGCCAAACGATTCAAAAAATCAAATGACTCCAAAAATCCATTTGCATGGAGTTCTTTCATCGCTCCTTTCTAACATGACCTAAATGACGGTTCCACAAATAAGTGGGATTTAAATCATTTGCCTTATGGCATTTTAGTGCCAGTTATGTGTGTGTGTTTTACCATTAAGATTTATAATAACCTATCCATCGTACATGGAGTAATATCATAATTTTAACAACCCATTGTTTTCATTTGACCAGAGCAAAATAACAATTATTAAGTTCTTTATTATAAATTGTAAGGGCTAGATAGAATGCCAACGATGAACATAATAACACTTTATTTTTGTTCCAGACGTGCATTCCTATCATATTCCTTGTCAGTCACTTAGGTCATTGTATTCTTGTATTGTGCTGTTTTGTATGACACTTCATACCAACCAATATGGTACAAATACCCAAGAATTTCTTTAAGTGTGACCAAACGAGGAATACATCCATAACATGTATATCATTTATATACACCTCGAGCTAGACTTTTCTAGTCTTTATTTTCTTTCTGCCAAAATATCTTTGTTTCTCTTTTAGCTTTTCTCATTATTCAGAAAACACTTCATTCTTTAATAACTTCTAGGTTTGTTGGTCAAATACCAATAACCTTGAGGTTCTACTTTGAAGTTGATCATCATATGACAACTTGCTCTAGATTTCACTATTAGTAACTTTGTAATACGAAGGAACAATTTCACTCATAATTTTATCCATCAATTCATGACGACTTTCTGAGACCATGTCTCTGACATGCTAGGCTCATAAAGTTTAACCTTAGTATTCACATGTGCTAGCTTGCACCGTTGTATGCACACGTAGAATCTATAACACCCGATCACGTGATGTTTAAACGACAGGTCTTAGCAACGGTGCATACTAAGGACGATCACTTCATGGATATGCTAATATCGGCAAGGCTCCCAATATTTGAGGGATTGCATCACTTTTGCGTCTTTCAACCTTCGTGATATCTCTATAAACTTATGAGTTTATGTAGTCTCACCAAATTATATTCTATCATCTTGCAATAAGGTCTTAGATATCACATATCTCATACCTTGATTATTTCTCGAAAAACTAAATTTTCAGCTCCTTACTTTTCAAACAAACATTTGAACTTCAAGTTTTGACGGAGACAAGATAACTCTAGGTACTAATTGAAACCATAGCTCTTTGAAACAACAATGAGGTTTACTAAAGTTTGCAATAGACTTAATCAATTCTTGATTCTTTAACAATACGGTAATAATCCGTAAAGTGTTTCTTGTCAGATTTCAACAGTATTTCTATCTCAATTACAAGACTAGCGATCGTAGGAAAACGGATGCCAATAATACAAAATTAATTCAAAATACTATTCACCCAGACTATGTTTATGATAATTAGTTCATGTTTTAATCTAATTACAAATGAACTCACTTATTACAACATCCCTCATAGTTGTTAAGTGGTACACGATCCACATTCACTACACCAAAACCGATCATCACGTGAGATGATGTAGCTTCAATGGTGAACATCAACATGTTGATCATATCATCCATATGACTCGTTTTCAACCTCGGTTTCCGTTGTCCCTAGGCCATGTCTCGTACATGCTAGGCTTGTCACAAACCCAAGTATTCCGTAAATATGGCTTACGACTCCGTTGTATGTGAACGTTGAGTCTATCACATCCGATCATCACGAGATGCTTCAAACGACTTAACTATTCAACGGTGTATACGAGGGGAGAACACTTTATTATCTTGATAATTTAGTGAGAGGGATCATCTCACCGTCGCGATCTAAGCAAAATCAGATGCATAAAGGATTAACATCACATGCAATTCATGTGATATGATATGGCCCTTTAGTCTTTGCGCCTTCGATCTTCATCTCCAAAGCACGGACATGATCTCCATCATCAACGGCATGGATCTCCATCATCAATGTACGTAGCGTCAAGGTCCATGGCCTCGTCTTCATGGTTGTTCACCTCATGTAGCAACTATTACAACTACTTTGAAAATACTACTCAACATGAAATTTAAAGACAACTATAAGGCTCCTGCCGGTTGCCACAACACAATAATGATCATCTCATACATGTTCATCATCACATCATGGCCATATCACATCACTCAAACCCTGCAAAAACAAGTTAGACGTCTCTAATTTGGTTTGCATATTTTACATGGTTTAGGGTTTTTGTGCAAGATCCAATCTACCTACGAACATGAAGCAACTACAACGGTGATACTAGTGTTAACAATAGAAAGTGTAAATTGGAATTCTACCATGGTGGGAGAGACAAACACACCCGCAAAGCCACTTATGCAATACAAGGTGCATGTCAACGTTGAGCAAGTCTCATGAACGCGGTCATGTAAAGATCCTGAGCCGCTTCATCCCACCATGCCACAAAGATGCAAAGTACTCTAACCAAAGACAACAAAGCATCAACGCCACAAAACAATTGTGTTCTACTTGTGCAACCATCTATGCATAGACAAGGCTCTGATACCACTGATGTTCGTAGATAGAAAACGTAAAATTTTCCTACCGCGAGAACGCAATCCAAGCAAGATGAAATCTAGAAGATGGGAGTAACGAAGGGATGAACGAGACTAACCCTTGAAGAATTCCAAAGCCTACAAGAGGAGGCTCTGGTTGCTGCGGTAGTCACTTGCCGCTTCAAGCGCGTAGAAGATCTTGACGGTGCCATAGTCGGGCAGCACCTCCGTACTCGGCCACTCGTTCGGTGTTGATGACGACGCCCTTCTCCCTGTTCCAGCTCAGAGATGTGTTGGGCCCCAAGAGCGTAGGTTTGTAGAACAGCAACAGAAGTTTTCCCTTAAGTGGATCACCCAAGGTTTATCGAACTCGTGAGGAAGAGGTCAAAGATATCCCTCTCATGCAACCCCGCAACCACAAAGCAAGAAGTCTCTTGTGTCCCCAACACACCCAAACAGGTGCACTAGTTCGCAAGAGATAGTGAAACACAGTGGTAAGGGCAAATGGGCATGAGCAGTAGTAACGGTGCTAAAAATAGCTTGTCAAGTGTAGAAGTTGATGGCAGGTAGTATTGGCGTTGTAGTAACCCAAAGAAACAGTAAACAAGCAACATGCAGCGTATTTAGGAACAAGGCCTAGGGATTACACTTTCACTAGTGGACACTCTCAACATTGACCACATAAGAATAGATAAAATGCATACTCTACACTTTTGTTGAATGATGAACACATTTGAGGATTGCCATCGAACCCTCAATGCCGAGTTAACAAGCTCCACAATTACTGTTCATATTTTAGTAACTAACCTTGTAGTGTAAGATAGATCAATGTACTAAACCAAGTACTAACATAGCATGCACACTCGTCACCTTCATGCATATGTAGGAGGAATAGATCACATCAATATTATCATAGCAATAGTTAACTTCGCACTCCTACAGAGATCATGATCATAGCATAAACCAAGTACACACACTGTCACCATTACACCGTGCAGGAGGAATAAACTACTTTAATAACATTGCTAGAGTAGCACATAGATAAATTGTGATACAAACTCATATAATGTGAATCTCAATCATGTAAAGCAGCTCATGAGATTATTGTATTGAGGCATGGAGAGATGAACCACATAGCTACCGGTCAAGCCTCCGAGCCTCGATGGAGAACTACTCCCTCCTCATGTGATAAGAATGTGATGAAGATGGCGGGTGGAGATGGCAAATACATGCGATGGAGAAGCCTTCCCTGGGCACTTCCTCGTCCTGGGCAGCGTGCCGGAACAGAGACTCCGTCTCCTCAGATCTTTGCCTCGCGATGGCGGCGGCCCGAAGGTTTCGTGGATTTCGTCGATCGTACGTGGTTTTCGCGGGACTGGAGGCTTTATATAGGCGAAGAGGCGGCGCAGAGGGTCGGCGCACGACACCATAGGGCGCGCGGCCAGGCCGCCGCGCTGCCTATGGTCCTGGGGCCCAAGGCTCCCCCTCTGTCCTTCCCGGGTGTTCGGATGCTTCCGGTGAAAACCAGGAACTTGGGCGTTGATTTCGGCCGATTCAAGCAATACTCACATTAGATTTCTCAAACCAAAACCACACAAAAACAGGAACTGGCACTTGGCATCTTGTTAATAGGTTAGTTCCGTAAAATGCACGAATATGACATAAAGTGTGCATAAAACATGTAGATAACATCAATAATGTGGCATGGAACATAAGAAATTATCGATACGCTCTGAGACGTATCGCCATCCCCAAGCTTAACGTCTGTCCCTATGTGCAAAACGATAACACGTATAATTTCCGGAGTGACATGCCATCATAACCTTGATCATACTATTTGTAAAGCATAAGTATGAATGCATGCATCAAAACAATGTATATGACATGAGTAAACAAGGAATCATAAAGCAAAGACTTTTCATGAATAGTACTTTCAAGACAAGATCAATAAGTCTTGCATAAGAGTTACTCATAAAGCAATAATTCAAAAGCAAAGGCATTGAAGCAACACAAAAGAAGATTAAGTTTCAACGCATGGGTTGCTTTCAACTTATAACATGTATATCTCATGGATATTGTCAACATAGAGTAATATAATAAGTGCAATAAGCAAGTATGTAGGAATCAATGCACAGTTCACACAAGTGTTTGCTTCTTGAGGTGGAGAGAAATAGGTGAACCGACTCAACATTGAAAGTAAAAGAATGGTCCCCATAGAGGAAAAGCATCGATTGCTATATTTGTGCTAGAGCTTTGATTTTGAAAACATATAGAGAGCATAAAAATAAAGTTTTGAGAGGTATTTGTTGTTGTCAACAATGGTAGTGGGCACTCTAACCCCTTGCCAGACAAACCTTCAAAGAGCGCTCCTATTTTATTTTATTTTTTGTCCTTCCAACCTTTCTTTTCACAAACCATGGCTAACAATCCTCGGGTGCCCGCCAACAATCTCATACCATGAAGGAGTGCCTTTTTATTTTAGTTTTATTATGATGACACTCCTCCCAACCTTGGCTTACACAAAGCCATGGCTAACCGAATCCTTCGGGTGGCGTCCAACAATCACATACCATGGAGGAGTGTCTATTTTTGTTAATTAATTTGGGACTGGAATCCCATTGCCAGCTCTTTTTGCAAAATTATTGGATAAGCGGATGAAGCCACTAGTCAGTCCATTGGTGAAAGTTGCCCAACAAGATTGAAAGATAAACACCACATACTTCCTCATGAGCTATAAAACATTGACACAAATCGGAGGTGATAAATTTTGAATTATTTAAAGGTAGCACTCCAAGCAATTTACTTTGGAATGGCGGAGAAATACCATGTAGTAGGTAGGTATGGTGACACAAATGGCATAGTGGTTGGCTCAGTATTTTGGATGCATGAGAAGTATTCCCTCCCGATACAAGGTTTAGGCTAGCAAGGTTATTTGAAACAAACACAAGGATGAACCGGTGCAGCAAACTCACATAAAAGACATATTGTAAACATTATAAGACTCTACACCGTCTTCCTTGTTGTTCAAACTCAATACTAGAAATTATCTAGACCTTAGAGAGACCAAATGTAAAACCAAATTTTAGCATGCTCTATGTATTTCTTCATTAATGGGTGCAAAGCATATGATGCAAGAGCTTAATCATGAGCACAACAATTGCCATATCACATTACCCAAGACATTAATAGCAATTACTACATGTATCATTTTCCAATTCCAACCATATAACAATTTAACGAAGAAGAAAACTTCGCCATGGAACATTATGAGCTAAGAACACATGTATTCATACGAAAAAGCGGGAGCGTGTCTCTCTCCCACACAAGCATTATTCAACAAAAACAAAAACAAGAAACATACCGACGCTCCAAGAAAGCACATAAGATGTGACGGAATAAAAATATAGTTTCCTTGGGGAGGAACCCGATAATGTTGTCGATGGTTAAGGATGCCTAGCATCCTCAAGCGTACGCTTGAGTCTTCTTAGGAATATGCAAAGGGGTGGAACCACTGCATCCCCCTGCTTAGAGCTTTCACTCTTCTTGATCATAGTATATCATCCTCCTCTCTTGGACCCTGAAAACTTCCTTCACACCAAACTTCTCATAAACTTCATTAGAGGGGTTAGTACATGTTCAGAGGTGACACAATCATTCTTAACACTTCTGGACATTGCCCAAGCTACTGGAAGGTAATGGAACAAAGAAATCCACCCAACACAACTAAAGAAGCAATGCGAAATAAAAAGGCAGAATCTGTCAAAACAGAACAATCAGAAGACGAATTTCTAATAAATACTTCCGTTGCTCAGATCAGAAAACTCAAAACTAATGTAAGTATATATCTGAGGAACACGCACGTAAATTGGCATATTTTTCTGATTTTTCTAATATATTATATGTAGCCCAGATCTGTGACAGATAGAAATCTGCTTCTGCGCAGAAATCCAAATCTAGTATCAACCTTCGATTAGAGGCTTCACTTGGCACAACAAACACAAAACTAAGATAAGGAGAGTTGCTACAGTAGTAGACAACTTCCAAGACACAAATATAAAACAAAGTACTGTAGCAACAACACATGGGTTATCTCCTAAGAAGTTCTTTCTTTATAGCCATTAAGATGGGCCTAGCAGTTTTATGATACTCTCAAGAAATAGTATTTGAAGCAAAAGAGAGCATCAAGAGGCAAATTCAAAACACATTTAAGTCTAATGCTTCCTATGAAAAGGAATCTTGTAAATAAACAAGTTTTTCTATGCTACGTTATCCTACAAAAACAAGTATAGCTTCAAAAATTTCAGCACATAGAGAGGTGTTTTAGTAACATGAAAATTTTTACAACCATATTTTCCTTCTCATAATAATATCCAGTAGCATCATGAGCAAACTCAACAATATAACTATCACATAAAGCATTCTTATCATGAGTCTCATGCATAAAATTATTACTCTCCACATAAGCATAATCAATTTTATTAGTAGTTGTAGTGGGAGCAAATTCAACAAAGTAGCTATCATCAAATATAGGAGGCATATTGTAATCATAATCAAATTCACTCTCCATAGTAGGTGGAACCAAAAAGACCACTATCATTATAATCATCATAAATAGGAGGTAAAGTATCATCAAAGAAAATTTTCTCCTCAATGCTTGGGGGACTAAAAGATATGAAAACCAGCTTCCCAAGCTTAGAACTTTCTATATTATTATCAACAATGGTGTTCAAAGCGCTCATACTAATATTACTACCAGCATGCAAATAAGATTCCATAGGTTTTTTAATTTTCGCATCAAACAATCCATGTTTTAAATCAGGAAATAGAATAAGAAGATCATTTTTGTCCATTATGCCAAACTAGTGTAAATAAGCAGAAACAAAAAGATGCAATTACAGGATCTAAAGGAAATAGCTTCTAGTACTTACAATGCGTACTTACAACGGCGCCGGAAATAGCTTAGTAGCCGCGATCCGGAGTGTGCAGAAATCCTCTTTCTCCCGGCAACGGCGCCATAAAAATAGCTTGATGTCTACTCCCCTCCTTTTCCTGTGAGACAAGACAGCTCCAAGATAGAGGTTTGTAGAACGAGCAAGTTTTCCTTAAGTGGATCACCCAAGGTTTATCGAACCCGTGGAGGAAGAGGTCAAAGATATCCCTCTCATGCAACCCTCCAACCAAAGCAAGTAGTCTCTTGTGTCCCCAACACACCAAATAGGTGCACTAGTTCCGGCTAAGAGATAGTGAAATACGTGGTATGAATAAGCATGAGCAGTAGCAACGGTGCCAGAAAAATCGATTAGGCAACGACAGTAGTTGATGGTGGTAGTATTGGAGCAGTAGTAACGCAAGAAAACAAGAAATGAAGCAGCGCTAGCAGTATTTAGGAACAAGGCCTAGGGATTACACTTTCACTAGTGGACACTCTCAACATTGATCACATACCAGAATAGATAAATGCATACTACACTTTTGTTGGATGATGAACACATTGCGAAGGATTACACCCACCCAATGCCGGAGTTAACAAGCTCCACCACTGCTCATATTTTAGTAACCTGTAGTGTAAGATAGATCAACAGATACTAAACTAAGTACTAACATAGCATGCACACTGTCACCTTTCATGCATATGTAGGAGGAATAGATCACATCAATATTATCATAGCAATAGTTATCTCTACAATCTACAAGAGATCATGATCATAGCATAAAACAAGTACCAACACGGATGCACACACTGTCACCATTACATCGTGCAGGAGGAATAAAACTACTTTAATAACATTGCTAGAGTAGTACATAGATAAATTGTGATACAAACACATTGCAATCATCAATCATGTAAAGCAGCTCACGAGATTATTGTATTGAGGTACATGGGAGAGATGAACCACATAGCTACCGGTACAACCCGAACCTCGATGGAGAACTACTCCCTCTCATGGGAGCAGCAGCGGTGATGAAGATGGCGGTGGAGATGGCAGCGGTATCGATGGAGAAGCCTTCCGGGGCACCTCCCGTCCGGCAACAGGTACGAACAGAGACTCCCCGTCCCCTCGCATCTTGGCTCTGCGATGGCGGCGGCTCCGGAAGGCTTCGGGATTTCTGGTCGATCGATCGTGGTTTTCGCGGGACTGAGGCTAGCATAGGCGAAGAGGGCGGCGAGAGGGTCAAGGGGCCACGACACCATAGGCCGGCGCGCTGCACAACTGGGCCATGCCGTCTCATGGTCCTGGGGCCCAGCGGCTCCCCTCTGGTCCTTTCCCGGGTGTTCTGGATGCTTCCGGTAAAAATTTGATTCCGTCCGATTCCGAGAATATTTCATTAATAGGATTTCTGAAACCAAAAACAGCAGTAAACAGGAACTGCACTTCGCATCTTGTTAATAGGTTAGTTCCGCAAAATGCACGAATATGACATAAAGTGTGCATAAACATGTAGATAACATCAATAATGTGGCATGGAACATAGCAGTTTTTGTCGATACGCTGAGACGTATCATCCTTCTCCCTCGTCTGAAATGGGCATGGAAGTAGTAGATCCTCCTTGGAATCCCGACCGCACGACGGCGTGGTGGCGGTGTCGGTGGAGATCTCCGGCGGAGCTGGCTACAGTGGAGAAGCGGTGAGGAGGGGTGCTAGGGTTTGGGAGAGGGTGCTCGGCGCCGGCCACAAAGGGGGGCAGCCAAGGTTGGAGGCAAGAGTGGCCGGCCACCCTCCCCTTGTCCCTCATTATAGGTGGAAGCCCCAAGAGTTGCCCAAGTCTTCGAATAAGACCCCAACACTAAAACTTCCCAAAGGTGGGAAACCTACTCGAGAGTCCTACTCAAGGTCGGACTCCCACCTTTCCTTGAGGCGGGTTGGCCGGGGTGGAGCCCACTCTGGGACTCCTCCCCTTTAGGTTTGGCTGGTCATGCTAGTGGAGTCCCTCCGGGACTCCACCTTCCATAGTGCTTTCTTCCGACTTTTCAAGAACCTTCTAGAACCTTGCCATAAATGCACCGAATCATTTCAAACTTGGAATATGACTTCCATATAGACATGAATCTTATTCTCCGGACCATTCTCGAACCTCGTGATGTCCTGATCCCATCCGAGACTCCGAACAAAAACTTCGAACTCCATTCCATATTCCTTATCTACTTAAACGACATCAAACCTTAAGTGTGTCACCCTACGGCTCGCGAACTATGTAGACATGGTTGAGACTTCCTCTCCCACCAATAACCAATAGCGAGATCTGGAGATCCATAATGGCTCCCAGCATATTCAACGATGACTGAGTGATCGAATGAACCATTCACATACGATACCACCCCTTTGTCACGCGATATTTTACTGTCTGAGGTTTGATCATCGTATCACTCTATACCTTGTTCAACCTGTCTCCTGACACTTTACTCAGACTCAGGGTATGTGGTCTCTTATGAACTTATTCATATGCTTGCAAGATATTAGACGACATTTCCACCGAGAGGGCTCAGAGTATATTCATCCGCCATCGGGATGGACAAATCCCACCGTTGATCCATATGCCTCAACTCATACTTTCCCGGATACTTAATCCCACCTTATAACCACCCATTTACGCAGTGGCGTTTTGATGTAATCAAAGTACCTTTCCGGTATAAGTGATTTACATGATCTCATGCTCGAAAGGACTAGGTAACTATGTATTGAAAGTTTATAGCAAATAACTTAATGACGTGATCTTATGCTATGCTTAATTGGGTGTGTCCATTACATCATTCATAATGATATAACCTTGTTATTAATAACATCCAATGTTCATGATTATGAAACTAATCATTCATTAATCAACAAGCTAGTTATACAAGAGGTTACTAGGGACTTCTTGTTGTTCACATAACACACATGTATCAATGTTTCGGTCAATACAATTATAGCATGGTATGTAAACATTATCATAAACACAAAGATATATTATAATAACCATTTTATTATTGGCTCTTGGGCATATCTCCAACAGTCTCCCACTTGCACTAGAGTCAATGCTACTTTGATAAATCTTATGATAATGCTTTGTTTGTGCCTGATATCGAAATGCATGGTACTAAAGAGTTTTGCTTGGCAAATGTATATGATAAAGCTCTAGATGATGGTCCTATGTTAATTGATAATATTAATTGTACTACTAATGAAAATGGGATTGGAAAGGTCTTGACTTTATTTAGGAGAGTCCCATATCTCTTGAGATTGATCAATCATCGTGTTATATTATTGATAAAAGTGGGTTTGAAAGTTTTGATCCCACTATTTTTGAGCTTGATAAAAATTATGGGTTTGTAGATCATGAAAAGTATGCTTTATGTAATAGTTATATTGTTGAGTTTATTCATGAAGCTAATAAATTATTATGATAGAGGAAAATATGGTTGTATAAATTTTCATGGTACCAAAAACACCTCTCTATATGCTGAAAATTCTTGAGGTTACTCTTGTTTTATCTTCCAATGCTTGTCACTTTGTTCTTCATGAATTTATTTGTGTACAAGATTCCTATGCATATGAAGTGGGTTAGACTTAAATGTGTTTTGAACTTGCTTTTTGCTCTTTTGCTTCAACTCTTATTTCTTGCGAGAACATCATTAAAATTGCTAAGCCCATCTTAATGGCTATAAAGAAAGCACTTTTTGGGAGATAACCCATGTTTTTATTTTGATACTGTTTTGTTCCATTTGTTTTACTACTGTAGCAACCTTTCCTTATCTTTATTTTATTGCATTGTTGTGCCAAGTAAAGTCTTTGATAGTAAGGTTGAAACTAGATTTGGATTTCTCATGCAGTAAATCGTACTTCTAGTCGTCACGAATTTATAGATCTCTCAGGAAACTCGTAAAAATCTGCTAAAAATTCATGAGTGATCCCCGAGTATGTATGCAACTTCTATTCAATTTGAGCTTCTTCATCTGAGCATGTTAAGTGCCTCTAAAAATTGCCTTTACTGACTGTTCAGCTTTGATGATTTCCGCTTTTATTTCACATTTCCTCTTTTACTGTGTTTTTAGATTTCTTGCTCCATTAAATTTCAGTAACCTTGTAATGTCAGAAGTGTTGGGAATGATTGTGTTCTTGCTGAACATGTGAATTTATGATTATGCACTAACCCTCTAATGAGATTACTTGATTTCCTTATGAACTACGGTTCTAGCAAATAGCTAGTTATACTCTCTCCATGTACTTCAATACAATGATCTTCATGAGCTGCCCATATGATTGAGATCCATCTGATGTAATGGGTGTTGTGTTTGTTGGGATCCTATGGATTGTTCCATTATGATTAGTCTATCTATAAAGTTTGTAAAGTTAGTTGCCGCAATCTTGTTGTGTTTAATGCTTGTCACTAGTGCACGAGTGTCATGATCTTAGATTTGAGCTCCATAATTATTGCTTAGATTGTATCTACAAGTTGTCTGTACATGCTCATGTCCGAACCTGAAAATCTGCAAAGAGTGACAAAAGAATCGATAACTGAGAAGAGGTAATGAGGACTTCATGTTTCATCAAGTGTTAATGCTTTGCTCTAGGTACTTCATTAAAAGGAGTACCTTAATTACTTGTTTCCCTAGAGGCCCGCTGCCACCGCTAGGACAAAAGATGTTATACAAGTTTCTCATTGCGAGTACGTATGACTATATATGGAAAAACATGCCTATAATTAGCTAATCTGGCTGCCTGCCTTAATGCTATTTCAACTTATCACTGTCTAACCTGTAATTTGTTCACTCCAACATTTTGTCACTTGTTATTGGAGAGTTACCACTAGTGTAGACAGCTGCCCGGCCCATCTCTCATCATCATATACTCTTTCTTACATCACATTGGAAGTAGTATCAACTATTTTTTGGTGCCATTGCCTCTCAGTTATCACATCATATTGTTATCAAGTATTATTGCTCTCATATTATCACAAGTTTTACATCACCTCGTTACTAGTGCTTTTCCAGTGAACAATTATTAAACTTAGTTGTTAAAGGCTTATAAGTGCCTCTTTACCTCCTTGTAAGAATCAATATATTTGGCTTTACTTCCTCAAGACAGCTACATCCCCTATACTTGTGGGTTATCACTTATTCCTTACTATAAGGAAAATAGGATGGATGTTGGAGGTTTAGTGCCTCATTTAGTAGATGGTGGTATTTCAATACTTCAATATGGGGATGATGCTATTCTGTTCATGGAACATGACTTAGCAAAGCCGTCAATATGAAGTTGATTTTAGCTATATTTGAGCAAATATCCGGTTCAAAAAATAATTTTCATAAGAGCGAGTTATACTATTTTGGTAAGGCCAAAGACGATGAGAATGACTACAGAACAATATTTGGTTGTGAAATAGGCACTCTCCCCTTTATGTACCTAGGCATTCCTATTCATTTATAGGAAATTTATTGATAAATAATGGAAACCGGTAGAAGATTGGTTCGAAAAAAAAAACTTGCTTCATCATTAGGAAAATTACTCTCCTATGGGGATATATTAGTCCTAATTAACTCAGTTTTAACAATCCTACCTATGTTCCTACTATATTTTTTTTGAAATACCGAAGGGTGTTCGGAGGAGATTGGATTATTACATGTCTCGTTTCTTCTGGCAAAGCGATGAGCTCAAAAAGAAGTACATACTTACTAAATGGAACATTATTTGTCGACCAAAAGACCAAAAAGGTCTAGGTATTGAGGTATTAGATATTAAGAATAAGTGACTCCTTAGCAAATGGTTATTTAAACTTCTCTCAAAGGAAGGAGTGTGTCATGAACTACTTTCTAATAAATACCTCTGTCGCGAACCGATTTCCCAAGTTCAAGAAAGACCAACTATTTCGCCTTTTTGGAAAGGATTAATGGGGGTTAAGAATGATTTTTTTAATCGTGGGTCTTTTTGTGTTGGGGATGGCACAGGGACCCGATTTTGGGAAGACACTTGGCTTGGGATACTTCATTAGCAAATCAATACCCAACTTTATATAACATAGTCAGGACTAAAGAGGTTTTAGTTGCTGATGTACTCTCTCAAAATCCATTGAACATAAGGTTTAATAAAAATTTAGTCGGGGAGAAATGGGATGCTTGGATACATTTGGTAACAAGGCTAATGAATATTCATTTAAATGATGAACCGAATAGATTTAAATGGTACCTTACTACTACATGACTTTTTATAGTTAAATCCATGTATGCCGATTATATGAATGGGCATGCAATATTTCTTAAAAAGTACTCGTGGAAAATAAAGGTTCCACTAAAAAATAGGATTTTTATGTGGTTTCTTTATAACAAGGTGATCCTATGGAAGGATAATCTTGCGAAAAGACATTGTACAGGATGTACTAAATGTGTGTTTTGTGGTTCTCAGGATTGTTTGGCGAGTTGTTCATTTCACTTATAACATACCTCCTCCCACAAGTATCAATAATCTTTTAGGAAATTGGTTGAATGGGATAGACAAACAAACAAAAGCTCGGATCCGTGTAGGGGTTTGCGCTTTAGTGTGGGCAATTTGGAATTGCCGAAACGAGGTTGTTTTTAACAGATGTTCAGAACCATTTTTTTTTGCAGGTTATCCACATTGCCGCTTCTTAGATCGACATGTGGGTCTACCTCCTGCCACCGGAGCAAAGGGGCCCATGGATACTGGATGCAATTGTTTGATGGGGGTCGTTCGGGCTATCTTCAGTCAGGATGGCTGGTTGCACACTAAGAGACTTGGCGATATTTAGAAGAAATAAAGCATCCTGTAATCTTTCTTAAGTGGCTGATTTATGCTGCAACCTTAGTTGATAAGTGAGTTGTAAAACTTTGATACTCCCTCCGATTCATATTAATTGACTTCAATATGGATGTATCTAGAACTAAAATATGTCTACATACATCCATATTAGAGTCAATTAATATGAACCGGAGGGAGTACTTCGAACTTGGTTAATAAAAAACAGCCATGTGCATCACTTTTGGAGATGCTGGGCGATACTCCCATTTCGAAAAAAATCATAACATCACACTTCTCAAGACAAGATGAGTCTAAAACATAAAAAGAATATGAGTTTACATGATATCATATATATGTTATTCACCACTATGAAAATAGTAGCATAGATGAAAACATATTCAATCATACCAGGCAGAAAACATTTCGCTCCGCCCGCGCGTCGTCCCCCAGGGCGACGCCAGGGCGAACCCTAGCGCCGCCAGCCGCCGTCTCCCCTCCGCCCCTTCCTTCCGCCGCTGCCGTCGGCGCTGGTCACGGTGGCGGCGGGCCCCGGCGCCAAAGGGAGTCGGGGGGTGGTCGTGGCGACGACCTGATGTGGCGGCTGCTGCGGGGAGGCGAGCACGGCATCCGGGGCGGCGATCCCCTGGTGTGCGGCGGCAACTGCTCCTTCCAAGGCTTCCGCGATGGGGGTGGTGGTGGCCGCGGGTTCAGTTCCTGGCCACCAGATCCGGTCGTCGGTTCTCCCGACGGGCGCGAGGAGGCAGCGACTTGGCAGGGCGAGGATGGCGTGGTACCGGCGTCTCCGAAGACCGCGCAGGACAGGCCCGATCTTTGGACTGGGTCGCGTGGGTCTCTGATGGTGTGTTCACCAATTCCTCCTTCATTTTCGCCGCCAGCGATGACGTGAGGGGGCCTGCTCATCTGCTTTCGTAGTTTGAAGGTGGTGGTCCTAGGGTTTTCTTCTTTTGCGAAGATGGAGACCTTTCCTGAGGTCTGCCCTTCTTGATCTAGCCGAGTGTTGAGTTCCGGGTTTGGCGGCCGCCGGCGAATATAACAAAGGTTTCTTTTTGCTCCTGGAGTTTGCCGGATCTGGTGGTATTCTGGGCCGTGCGCACCCATGTTTTTATTCCAGCCGTTTGGCCTCGAGGAAGTGGCAGGAAGCTCTTTTCTGTGTTGACACCAAGTGACATTTTGGTCCATGGTGAAGTCGAAGAAGAGAATATCATGAAGGCTGCGGATCGGAGGTCTAGCTAATGGGGATTTAAGTCTCCGCGCCGTTGAGGGACTTGCTTGGTATGTTCCTGGGACTTCCTGGCACAGTTGGTATGTGGGTGGGGGCTGCAGACAGTGAAGTCTGCATCCTACCTCCTGCGCGAATCTCCAGCTGCCCGCTTAATCCACATGTCAGCTTCGACAACGACCTCATGAGGCATTGTTTTTGAGAGCGGGACCATCTTCTGTGGTGAAAACCTAAGATCTCACGCGAACTTACGTCGCTGTGCAATCGTTTTCTTGGAGGCGTCGCTTGGAGAGTCTATATTTCAAAGTTGTCTTGGTGGTGATGTATTGTCACATAGGCTCAGGAATGTTGTAGCGGGACTTTTGTTTCTTAGTTTTTTCCTTTTTTGGCCGTGGTGCATTCTGTAGATCGCTATTAGTAAGGCGCGTCGTTTGTATGGGCCACACCTGTGATCTTCCCGATATTAATATATTCCCTTATCGAAAAAGTAGTTTATTTGATTTCTAGCGAAACTAGCACAACCGTCCTCTCAACTGGAGCGAGCTTAGGTTTATATCTACTCCAGTTCGCCTTTTAGACAAACCTTAAACATCTATTTATGGACGGAGAGAGTACCTCTAGTTGTAACATAATTTATAAACAACAACAAATTACAGACAATAGCATGCTACAAACAAGTACACGTTCTCTTAAACAACAACATTTGCCACAAACTGCAACCCATTGAAATATAATCACGTACAGACAACATGGACCGCAGCAGTCACGAGACGAGAGGTTAAGCTACGGTTCTAATAGCCTATCCATGAATTAGTCTCCAGCCCCGACACGAAAATTGACACGCGTGACCGCCGGCATCGCTGGTATGAGCGCGACAGAGGGGCAGTTGCTTCTTGGATAATCAGTCTGGTTTCTTTGTTTAACTTGGCCTCTTGCTGCTTGTCAAGTATGCCCCGAACGCACACTTGTCCATGGGAGCACTGCTGGTCATCCCAGATGGAAGATGCGACGAGATAGTGTATATGCATGCGCGCTTAACTAATACGGAGTACAACAATCTCACCATAATAGTCCTCATATTCATACCGCAGATACCTGTTTCATATCTTCGTTTTACCTGTTGGCTTCCTCGCGATACGTTGAGTGATTTTTCTTCTGAAGACTCGGCTAAACTCACGACTTCTCCCTAAAGTTGCTACACCTTTCTGAACGTGTTCTCACAGTTGTCTCGTTTTCTATGCATGCATCATCTGTTTCGTATTCGCGTTGAGCTACTGACCGTACGCAGATGCACATCAAACTTCAGAATGTACCTCTTTTTTCTGCACCTGAGCGTCAGAATTTGCGTCAAGGCAACTCAAATTCAGTTGGCACTTACGGGGGAGTAATTGTCAAGAAAACAAAGCACTCCACTAACAATGCTATTCCTTCTGAATTCATGGTGTGAAATTGCACACCAGGTGTAAGGATGGCAATTTTACCCACGGGTACGGGTACCCGCGGGTACCGTACCCGCATGGGCAGGGTATGGTTACACTTTTATGCCCATGGGTAGTAGCCATATACTACCCATTAAATCATGGGTAGGGCATGGGTATAGCCTCGTACCCGCGGGTAAACCCATTCTCTGCGTCTCCGCCCAAGATTGATGGGATCTATTTCAGTTGACTTATGAGTTAGAATATGAAAATGTGATTTTTATATTATGTTAATTGTTATGTACTGGACTACGTATTTTTGAGTTGAGATAATTAATTTTTTTAATCAAAATTGTTATCGATAAATGTAAAATTGTGATTGACTTGTGTACAATTTATCCTACCCACCGGGTACCCAATGGGTACGGTATTTATGAGTATAAGTAAAATTTTATACCCATGGATATGGGTATAGGTAGAAGTTTGTACCCATTAACTATACGAATATGGGTATGATATTGCTCTACCATGTCCATACCCTGCCCATTGCCATCCTAACGCCAAAGTAACCCCTTAATTTGGTTCTCAAGTTTCAGCCACCAGCTAATTAGTCGAGGCGGGATTCGTTCAATTCGGATAATAGTAATCCTGAGACTCGTGACCTTCAGTCTTGCCGTAGCTACCCATTCAGTGTGAAATAGTGCGCACTACAGGAATCTGCCAAGATGCCGACGGCCTCCAGCCCTCGGCGTAGCACCGCCTCGCCCTCGGCATACGCTACGCCGACGGGGGTCCCTCGGTGTAGCTCCTCGGGGAAGGTTGGCCTCGGCGTAGCGCCGCCCGTCGGCGTAGACGGAGAGGGCCGACGGCTGGTCCCACCCGTCGGCGTACTGGCCCTCGGCGTAGCGGGCTAACCGGCACCGTCAGGCTGACGGCCGTTACAGCTACGCCGAGCGCCGCACCGTCGGCGTACGGGGACGCGTGGCGTGGCCTGGTCGACCTTGGCGCTCGATACGCCGAGGGCCGCACCGTCGGCGTACCCGCCTCCATCCGCCGCTCGTCGACTCCTCGGCCCGAGCCGCTCTGCGCCGCGGCCATCACCCGAACCGCCTCGCCGAGTTGTGCCCCATCTGCTCCTCGCCCGAGCCGAGAGCCGCCGGAAACGCCGTCATCGAGCACGTTCTGGCCGCGCCGCCACCAGCCTAAATAGGCTCCATTTGAGCCGTAGCAGGAGTTTCCACATACAGATCCTGGATTTTACCTTGTGCTACCCCAACACCGGCTACATGCAAGGTTAGACAAACCTTACATCACACTTGTACACATACGTTAGGGACAGATGCAAGTTTTCCAGCGATTTCGATGCTCCGGTGATCTGTATCTTGGGAAACCCTAGGGGACCCTGCAGATCTACCCCTATAGCTTTCTCCGTGCGAGGGGTTACCAATGGATTTTTTTATTTGCTTTGCTTTGTTTAGGACATATGCACATGGAAACCATAGGTTTGGAATGAAATAGGCCCTGGATGAGCCGTAGGGAGTTTCCACATACAGATCCCGGATTTTACCAAGTGCTAGCCCATGTATGCGAAAATCGTCAACGCCGGGTTGGTTAGCCAAACCCTACATCACACTTGTACACATATGTTAGGGACAAATGCAAGTTTTCCAGCCGATTCCGACGCTCCGGTGATTTGTATCTTAGGCAACCCTAGGGCGGGGACCCCCGCAGATCTACCCCCTATAGCTTTCTCCGTGCGAGTTTTTATACCAATGGATTTTTTATTTGCTTTACTTTGTTTAGACATATGCACATGGAAACCATAGGTTTGGAATGAAATAGACCCCGGATGAGCCGTAGCAGGAGTTTCCACATACAGATCCTGGATATTACCAAGTGCTAGCCCATGTATGCGGAAATCATCAATGCCCGGTACATGCAAGGTTAGACAAACCTTACATCACGCTTTATACATATGTTAGGACAATGGTAAGTTTTCCACGATTCCAACGTCCGGTGATCAGATCTTGGGAAACCTCAGGGCGGGGACCCCAGATCTACCTCTATAGCTTTCTACGCAGAGTTCAAATATAGACGTACGGGGTAGCTATAAAAGCACAGCATTACAGGAATCTGTACATGAGCCGTAGCAGGAGTTTCGACATACAAATCCTGTATTTTACCAAGTGCTAGCCAATGTATGCGGAAATCATCAACGCCGGTACATGCAAGGTTAGACAAACCTTACATCACACTTGTACATATATGTTAGGGACAAATGCAAGTTTTCCAGCGATTCCGACGCTCCGGTGATTTGTATCTTAGGCAACCCTAGGGCGGGGACCCTGCAGATCTACCCCTATAGCATTCTCCGTGCGAGGGTTTACCAATGGATTTTTTTATTTTCTTTGCTTTGTTTAGGACATATGCACATGGAAACCATATGTTTGGAATGAAATAGGCCCCGGATGAGCCGTAGCAGGGGAGTTTCCACATACAGATCCTGGATATTACCAAGTGCTAGCCCATGTATGCGGAAATCATCAACGCCGGGTACATGCAAGGTGGTTAGACAAACCTTACATCACAGTTTTATACATATGTTAGGTACAAATGCAAGTTTTCCAGCGATTCCAACGCTCCGGTGATCTGTATCTTGGGAAACCCTAGGGCGGGAACCCCGCAGATCTACCCCTATAGCTTTCTCCGTGCGAGGGTTTACCAATGGATTTTTTTATTTGCTTTGCTTTGCTTAGGACATATGCACATGGAAACCATAGGTTTGGAATGAAATAGGCCCAATGAGCCGTATCAGAGTTTCCACCCGGGACCCCGACGCTCCGGTGGTTTGTATCTAGGGAAACCCTAGGGCGGGGACCCCGCAAATCTACCCCTAGGGTTAGGGTTAGGGTTTGAGTTAGGGTTAGCAATGGACTTTTTTCCTTTGTTTTAGGACATATGTACATCCATAGCAGATGTTGGGCCTACTAGATCCCGTCTACGAAGAGCGTCACTCGTGGGATCTACATAAGCCATCTACCATTTTTTCCTTTAAAAAAGTAACCATTTTTACATAATTCATACTATTACATAATAATACAAACATAATATAAAGTAAATGAGAGAGAAGAAAAAGAAAAAAAAGATATGTATGCCGAGGGTGGCCGTCGGCACAGGTAAGATGCCCTATGCCGAGGTGGCCCTCTGCGCTCACCGACGCCTCGTGACCGAGCCGTCACGCGGAGCTGTGGGACCTGAGCACATGTCCGTGCTACGCCGACGGCTCTGCGCAGTTTCAAGTTTCAGCCACCAGCTAATCAATCGAGGCGGGATTCGTTCAATTCGGATAATAGTAATTCTGAGACTCGTGAGCTTCAGTCTTGACGTAGCTACCCATTCAGTGTGAAATAGTGCGAAGCATGAGTAACTAATTATACTCTTTCTTCTCCCCTAAAAACGATCTTGACTGCGATCAGTGAGCAGCTTGTTTGGACTTTGGACCTTGACCCCTCTTCTTACTCATAACAAAAATCCATTCTTCTGCAAAGACTGGACCATGCACACATGTACACGCTAATGGCGCACTGTCTTCGCAACATTGTGCTAGCTACAAATTTACAATGATTGCCGAGAACTTGAAACACGATTCATTAGTTTGGCCATACGTGTAATCCATGGCAGAGAAAAGTTGCAACGACTTATGAATCTACGTACTGATAGTTACATCGATATTTTGCTGTATATCTCTGTAGCTGAACAATAATTGTAGAGCCTTTAACATTGACATCCAAGGAAACAGACGGGGATACTTTTACTATTGCAGAGAACTGGAGCCTTTACACGCACCTTGCACCGCAAGTCAATGTTCAGGATTAGTTTACAGGAAGAAATCAGAAGTAACCCGTGACTAGACATGGTGTTCCTCATGTGTTTAGTATTGATGGGCTAACACGGCTACTGTATATTTCAGCAATCTTGTGTCTGAAGATGATTGACGAAATCAGAAAACAAAGATCCAGTTGCTTGCTTCTGGCCGGCAAATTAGGATGTCTACACATCATATATAGCTTAATAATCAATAGTATATTACCTAATGGCTGTGATGATCGGAGCAGACATATATAACAGCACCGATGTTGGTGTGTCCCAACTAACGCCAAGGATAGCAACGAATCTCCTTACAAATATTTTGCCCCCATTCTGAAAAAACAAACTAGTTTACAATATCTTCTGGCGTGAGGGAATATGGCTAGCACAATATAAGAACATTTGGGCTAGCCGGCTAGGACTAGTTTATATCTGAATTAGAATTTGAGGCTACAAATAGATAGAATGAGAATGCAGATAAGATAAGATGTATGTCCACATATTTTTTTTTTCGCTTAAAGAATCTCGTTTAGCTAGAATGTACATGGTTAACATCAGTGAGATCACACAAGAGTCCAATTCTTGAGATGTGGTTGTACCATCCAAAAAATACAAAAATATGGATATGAATTTCACATTTTCAAATCTCAAAAAATATTAGATTTTTTCATTTTTACGTAGCCCATAACAAAAGAAATTTCGCATTCTGATTTTGCATGCTCTTGGGATATATGATTGAAAAAGTTCAGAATTGTTTCAAAAAACTTTTTTCAAACTTGTAAATATGCCAGAAGAACTTTTCACTTTGAAAGTTTTTTGTTTCACGAGAGTATCAGAGACGACATGCAACCAAAGCTGACGATCCAGTGGGTAAGTGTTAAACATCCTTTGATGTTGCTAACGAATTTTCTAAATTTCACTCTGGTTGTGTCTAGCATTAGGTTGGAAAAAGCGCAGGCCCAAGAGCACAAAGTTCTACTCCTTCCCCCCCTCGATAGCCGGCAACAAATAGGTTGCGCTTAGATCAAAAAGGGTTTGATGCACCGTTGTATGTTACTCAGATGCCTAGTAGTCAATGCATGCAAGGGTGGAGGCAGGAATAAAGCTCAGCTAGAGGTAACATTTAGACGTGATCTTATTGGTCCTAGGTCAGTAGTAGTACCTTGGAATGGTTTGCTTCAGGTCTGCAGTTTATGCAGTTACCAGAAGGGACTGATGAGATCCGGTACAATCTTAATGGGAGTGCTAAATTCTCTGGCAATTCTATGTGTAATGCTTTGATCCGGTTCTCACACGCATGTTCATAATAATAGAAAAATTCTGAGAATGAGCATTCCATTAAGGAACAATGTCTAGTGTTTATTCTATCATCATGACAAAACCATCAAACACTTTTTCTTCCGGTGGCAATTTGCAAGATTTATATGGTCAGTAACCCAAATTGGTTCTACCTTGTACCCTCCACGAAGCGTCGAATATGTTTGGCAACTGGCTTAATGGGGTGGATCATAGGTTAAACAATTTATTAGGATAGGAGTGATTGCCATTATTTAGTCACTATGACTATGTAGAAATGACAAGGTCTTTAATGATAAAAACTTTTCTTTGTTACAGGTTATTTACCGGTGCACCGCGTTGCTACGTTCATGATCTTTGCTTCAGCGCGTGGAGTATCGCGAGCTATTTATGGAGTAATCTACATGATTGGAGGATACGGTAAGGAATATTTTTACCAACATGGATGGCGGCGTAATCTGTGGATCGACCTTCCTCTTTCTTAGGCGTGAACCTTTTAGTTGTTCCTTTTTAGTACTTTTATTTTTTAATAATATTATGGTTGTGTGTGCGGCTGTGTACGGCCTCGCTATGCAGAGACCGGGTGTAAGACTTAAACATTTTAAGCAATAAAGCGTCCTTTATGAAAAAAGAAATAAAGTAAAGGGAGGGGGCAAAAAATGGTAATTTTCCGTTAGGGCACTAGTAGATAATGGGTCTTTTGTTCTAAGCTGCCCAGAGCATTAGTCCCGATCGTGTTTGGAACCGGGACTAATGTTAGCACTAGTCCCGTTTCCAATGACTAGGACGCGCACGGAGGTACGGTCACCTCTAGTTCCGGTTCGATATGGACTTTTAGTCCCGGTTGGTGTCTCCAACTGGGAGTAAAAGTCCATCTCTATATATAGCCCGTGCCACCTCCAACCTTGTGAGCCACACTTAGTTTTTTCCCTTCTTAGCACAAGATGTGTATATTGCTTTGCTTTCCCTTATTATGCACAAGAGGTGCTCAAATGCCTGAGAGCATGATGCCACTTGAGTTCACATAAAACAAATATTATATGAAGTGCCTGAGCCACACTTAAGCTTTCTCCTATTTTTTTTCCTTCTCGATCGAGGTTAACAACCTTGTCCTTTCATCCTTCATTTATAAAATGCATGTGTCGATGTACATCGCTTATCTATTCATGATGTTTTGTAATAATTTTTGATGTACTTAATTATATAATGCAGATGAGCCGGCAATGGATGTACGTTGACCGATGCAGTGACGAGTCATTACGGGCCTGAAAAGTTTTCTCTGTGTGGCTGATGAAAGAAAATGAGATGGTTTTATGTGTTGTCCATGTGTTATCTGTCAGAATAAGAAGGATTACTCTTCCTCGGGAACCTTTCACACCCACCTACTTCGGTCCAATTTCATGCCCATCTATAATTGTTGGACCAAGCAGGGAGAAAGTGGGGTTATGATGGAAGACAATGAAGAACATGATGATGATGATAACTATCCTAATGTCCCTGAGTACGGTGATACTGCAACGGGAGAATCAGAAGATCAGGAGGCATCAAATGAGCTTGTTGATGATCTTGGTCGGGCCATTGCTGATGCAAAGATAGACTGCGAAATTGAAAATAAGAGGTTGAAGATTATATGTTAGCGGTCACAAAAAATTATTGTACCCAACTTGCGAACATGGCCAAAAATAAGCTAGGTAGCACACTAGAATTGTTGCAATGGAAGATAGAGAATAGTGTGACTGACAAGTGATTTGAAAAGTTACTAAAAATAATGAAAAACAACTTCCAAGGGGTATCGAATTGCCCGCCAGTGCGTACGAAGCGAAGAAGGTTGTCTGCCCTCTAGGATTAGACGTGCAGAAGATACATGTATGCATTAATGACTGCATCCTCTACCGCGGTAAGGAGTACGAGAATTTAGATGCATGTCCGATATGCACTGCATTGCGTTATAAGATCAGACGAGATGACCCTGATGATGTTGAGGTCGAGTGCCCCTGGAAAGAGGGTTCCTGCCAAGGTGATGTGGTATGCTCCTATAATACCACGATTGAAACGTTTGCTCCCATGCGAAGTTGTTGTGATGGCACAATAAGATCGTACAAAAGATGCGATGTTGAGACATCCCACTGATGGTTCGCAGTGGAAAAAAATTCTTTTATTACCTTCAGTTATGTTGAGTTTTATTCATACAACTCATATATTCATATTGATCTCCTTCTTTTAAAGGACGATAAGCTGTGGGGCTAGGTCCTACTGGAGGACTACGTACACACAATTCAAGAAGAATTTACGGCATTTTTGCTTAACAAGGTCATACATAAAGCCGTAGAATTTCATTGCCGCCAATGCCTTATGTAATCTAGTGATCTCCATGTAATTAGATAGAGACTATGCCAAATTTTATGTAATCTAGTGATCGTAAGAGACATTATATTATATGTGCATAACCGTGTACAATATATTTGTATTAGCACAAAATATGTATAAATGAAAAAAATGAATAAAAATGTAAAACACAAAATACAAGGGCTAGAACCCTAAACCCTGGTGCGAACATTAGTACTGCTTGGTGTTACCAACCAGGACTAAAGGTCCCCTAGTCCAATCGAATGGCATTTAATCCTGGTTTGTAACCCAACCGAGACTAAAGAGGGAGGAAGGGGGCTTTAGTCCCTATTTGGCAGCCACGGTTGGGTAGCTAGGACTAAAGTGACTCCAAAACCGGGACAAAAGACCCATTTTCTACCAGTAGGGCCAACCTTGTTGTAGCATGCATTAGAGAGGCAAGGCTTGTACTGGTCTTCCTAATTTCGTCTTTGCACGTGGTTGCATGTTACGTATTTTGCTGAAATGGTAAAATCGGTAGTTCTGAATCAATTAGCTGATGAGCTCGTTAATCATGTGTATTTCGGTATCTGTTACCAGAAAATGATATATTGAGGGTATCAGAGCAAAATAAAATTTATGTGCACACGCTGGCGATCGATCTACTCGTGTTTGAAGACCACATCGGAACACACCCATCTGTCATGTTGGCCGTCCCACAGGTAAATCTAATAATCTATCCACCGGTCGTGTCATCGTGTACATTTTCGTCTTGCAAGTTGCAACGCGGATCATTGCGCTCCTTCAAGCGCACGTGACGGATTTAGTTAGCGGCTAGCTAGCTTAATTACCTGATGCCGTAACGAACACACGCACACACTTACGCACGGCCGGCCGTGGCTGTGGATGTCGCGAGGACAGCAATTTTGATTTGTTTCACACGCACGGATGAACAGTTGACCGCCACGAGGAAAGGGAAATCCCAGCTGACTAACATCTCTTCTTTGATTTTCTTCTTCTTCTTGAATCCATTGTTGTACTCTATATCACGTCTTGTTTGCTTCGAAGTTCCTGTTTATTTTCTTATCGTCAGTCCCGCACCTCTTGGACTCTTGGAGCGCCGCACATCCATGATAACAAAAAAAATGCCGTATCAAACTCAAAGTGCAGTAAAATGCGTGCGAAAATATGCTAAAACCAGAGAGGAACTTTCGTGCATTCATTCACTTACAAGAGGACTTGTCTTCGTTACCGTTTTGGATTTGTAAGTTTCAAGCCTAATTTGTCTTGATTCCTACTCATGATAGCATTAATTGAGACAGAGAGCCTTGCAAGCACGAGATACAAACACATCAAAATCAATTCCCCTTGACAACAACTTAGAAAACAGGGAGCTAGATGAGGAGAGAGAGGCGATCGTGAAGAAACCCATAGGGTTTTGTTTTCTCCATGTTCCTTGCACCTCCCTTGGCCTTGGGCCTTCCAGCGAACGATGGACTCTCACCAGCGGGTTTTCGTTCTTTGTTTTTTTGTTGTGTCTTCTTCTAGATGGTGAGACGGTGGTTACATCTTAAGTTAGAATAAAGTCCTCGATCTCCGTCCTATCCTCGCTCCGGTGGGACACGTGCATGAAGTTATGCGTCCCACGGATCTTCTAGGATTCTATCGGTTTTCATGACCATTTTTTTTATATATATGGGAGCATCGCTCCAGCCTCTGCACCAATAGATGCACACGGCTAGCTTTATTTAAACATAGTATCACTTTACATAGAATCTATTATTACAATCAAAAAAATGCTAAGGTCGACACATGAATCAACCATAAGAAAATGCAACACAAAGAAAGTCTATCCATTTGCTATTGATGTGGTTTTTGGTATGATTCTTCCGATCTACAAATATCATCTTTGGCGATGGTTGTTACTTTGGTGCCCTGGTTCTCTGGGCCTTAGCACGACTCGTTTGTCTACTATAACAAATTTTGTCCAACTTCACTGATGGAGGGATGCGCTAATGTCTATAGCCGTCGCAAGGTGATCTAAATAGTAATTCATAAATTGGTCACTGGTGGAGCCACGGCCCATGCCCGGGCAGCTGCCCGGGCTAAGCTGGTGGACTCCCTTGTTAAAATATCATGCATCGATGACTAGAATAAAAACTTGTGGGGGCACATACCGACTAATGAAAATGCACATAGACTAAAGCCGGACTCCAATTTCGAGCTATCTTCGTCACTGAATTTACAGTTTTATCACTTTGTAAATTCTTTGTACTACTTTAAGTGATTATCAACTTCCCTCAAAAAAAAAAAGTGATTATCAACTGATTGATGAACTCTCAATGCCCTCGAGTGCCTCGTGCTAAAAAGGTTTCTAGAAGCTTAGCCCGTCTCCTGTCGAGGCAATGGTAAAATGTCCCCTTTCCCGGCCCTCTAAAGCTGGAGACGTGTGGCAAACGAGGCACCACATAACATGGTTAGGAGTCGCACTAAATGCAGAGAGATCAAAGTTCTGGTTTTTATTTGATGGCCACATCTGAGCTTCTGACAGGGAAGACATGGACGTGCCATGGATTTCATTGGCCAGTCGATGTTGCTTTCGTGAGAGGGATAACCGATCTGAAGCAGTTTCCCGATGATTTATTATCATCGATCCTTGTTGACACTTCCTCTAGCGACACACCCGAAAAAACGTAATTAAGAGGGAACAAAATTGTGAAACAAGCATTTGCTCGGAGTGAGACATATATGTCGCCTGAAACATGCTCGAGCCTAACCTGGTAAAGTCTTGAATTCCTAACAACAGTGCACATGTCAATGTAATACTACTACTTATAAGTCTAATAAATCTCAATTGTATGGCATTAATTAATCCGTTTGGTTTTCAGACGCACCAATATCCTAGTTTTTTTTTTTTTGTGAATCACCAATATCCTAGTTAGAGACTACATTTACGCGCATTTTGGGCATATCATCACTAGCACCATCCTCACCTTTTTTTAAAGAAGGGTTTAAATCAATAATGGCCTAAACGGCCAGATATGAGATACTGGGTGATGTTACGAGAAAGAACAAAAACAAGGAAACGTTAGAGTAAACAAGATAAGCTGCTTGAAATTGTACGAGAGCCTTATCGGTCGCAACGACACTAGTAGGAAAACCCTTATAGGTAGAAATATTATCTGTGGCGCACGTAAAAATTATGCTCCACAAAAATTATTTCTATGGCGCACCAAAAAATATGATTTTTTGTGGCGCATGTAGGACTGGTGCGCCACAGAACTTTGCCTTTCTGTGACGCATATGGACGGATGCGCCACAGAATCTTCATGTGGCTCACGTGGGGTTCAACACTGCACATGGGCAAAGGAAATTTTGTGGCTACCACATGAGCCTCAGAAAGTCAAAATTCTGTGGCACATATGCGCATGCGTCACAGAAGTTCATCTTTCTGTGCCGCATATAGGCATACACGGCACAGAAAGTTGAAGGGATTTAGAAAATTTAAAAAATAAAATTCTTCGAGGTGTCCATGTATTATGTCTTCTGCTACTACTGAAAATTAACAAACATGAATTTTGGCTTTTTTCGCAAAATTGCGTTGCAAAATCATCAAATTAGATTCCTGGTTGCATGCGAAGTAGAAAAGAAACGCACAATATATCAAAATGTCTGGGAGAAAATTCTACATCCAAATTCACAAGGGCTTGCCTGGTTGGACAATTTTTAGAATCGCCAAATTCAAAAAGAGTAAAAAGATACGATAAAATCAAGACTTTTTCCAGCAAAAATAAAATCGAATTTTTTCTCGTGGCGCACCATGTGCCCATATGCGCCATGTAGTTTGAGTTTTAAATTCTGGAGGCGCCATTTTTCCACTTCTTCTCACTTCTACATCTCCTCACTTCTCCTCCCACCAATTCTTCTCCACCATCACCACCACCCTCCTCCTCCTCCTCCTCCTCCCTTCTTCTCCCTCCTCCTCCTCCACGTCGCCTTCCTCTCGGGGTGACCACCACCTTCTTCTCCTCCTCCCGCAACCACCACCACCACCTTCTCCTCCTCCTCCTCCGCGACCACTCACCTCTCCCCTCCTCCGACGAAGACCACCTCCTCCTTCTCCCATGACCACCCACCACCACCACCACCACCACCACCTCCTCCTCCTCCTCCACCAACACCTCCCTTCGCCGCCGGCCGGCCTCCTCCTCCTCCCCCACCCCCCCCCACCCCACTCACCTTCCGGCGAAATTCGACTACCGCATCTAGATCTAGCCGCCATTTTTTAAAATAAATTAAAAAAAAATCTGTGGCGATATTGGCATGGTGCGCCACGTAAGTTTTCTCAAAAAAAATTCCATGGCACATATTGACCGGTGCACCACAAGAAAGTTTCAAAAATCGTGGGCCTGTACATATGCGCTGCATGTAATTCAAATACTAGTCGCGCACAATCCTGTGACGACCGAGACATGTGCCACAAGTCCGATTTGGTGCGCCGCGAAGGCCTATTTTCCACTAGTGCAATCGCCAAATGAAGGTGAAACAAATGCATGAATGCAAGACTTTAAGCTCGGAGAAGACAAACTATAGAGGAAACCATGTCCACCTCTACCTTCTATGTCATCATGACACACGATTTGTCTCCACTTCTAGAGAGGCCATCTGTCAGGGTACTCGGCAATGCCCTCCGATTGAGGCTTAGGGTTGATGGAATCTAGGCTGATACGAGACATCGGTTCACAGACAAGCGTGGAGAGCGATTTACCCAGGTTCGGGGCCCTCAACATGAAACCTTACGTCCTGCTCCTCGTCTGATCTTGATTATGAAGATATTGAGTTACAATGGGGTGCAAATAAGGTTTCGCCGAATTTCCGTCAGAGGCTAAGTGTCATGCGACCCAACTCTAGACTTCTCGGTGGCTAAAGTTGCTAAGATTGATCGTGTCCCGCGGCGGCCCCTCTCCTGGCCTTTATATAGGAGGCCAGTTCTCAAGAGATTAACTGGAAGACTAGGTTTATAGTAGTCCTAGCTCTAAACTTTCTTTGTTCGGCTCCTTCCTTGTCTTGTCCGTCAAGGAATCTTCCGCCGCATCGTCCAAGTGGCCCGCCTTGCCATCGAGTACCTTCATGGGCCTCCAGCTAAGAAATACATGATAGGGCAATGTCGGTTACCCGAAGGGTAATGCCCACGTCAGCCCTCCTTTCGCCTTGTCTCAAAGAGCATCATAAAGTGTGTTAAGTTACAAGTTCACCAAAGAACACATATGGAAAGAGGATGACAAGACTTCCAATGCCGGAGAGGCAAGATGAGCATGAATAAGTAAGTGGAGTTGAAACCATATTGAAAAAGGCACATATGTTCCCAAGGCAACATCTCCAAGAAGGGAGCATCGCCACCGCTTGGTCAAGAAATAGACCAACTGTATCCCCTTGTAATCAGAGGACCGACATGCACCCCCCCACACACACACCACGCCTCCAAGGAGGAAGACGCTTGGAAGATTCTACTTCACCCGCACCGGTTGCTCCCATGCAATTAGTTCGCCTACGTATCATGACGGCCGTCCATAGATACGTCATAGTGGCAACACCATGGTGGATGGAATTGGCCAACTCCCCGAGAAGAGCCACCTTTCCCGAAGTGGTTGTGTCCCTAAACCTTTCGGGTGTAGGAGTTGTTGTGGAGTGTCTTATACTATCGTCTCCATCTTCTTCTCCTACCCCTGAATCCAAAGGGAGGACGCCTGAGTTCAAGATGGATCATCGCCTTAATATTTTTTTAATAAATGGTATCCAAACTTATCAAGTGCCCTTCGAATGCCACACAAGCACTGGGTACCACCTGCTCTTGTTCATTTTTCCTCATCGATGTCTCCGTTTGCGATTGTCTGCCATGCTTACATCATATTTGCGGCTTCCTAGCGACCCCTTGATTTGATCCCTCCACCTCATATGGCCATTTTGTTCCATATAATGTTATCACCGAGTTCTACTACCGCTCCCCCCCCGATGGTGTACGCGCTAGCAACATGATTTTTACCACGCCGAGGTCATGTGCCACCACCACTAGTCACGGTTTCATCCCAAGATCCAAAAAAGGCGAGCACTGGCTCATGTGATGAGCGCTTATGGCTTGGGATCCTCACCTCTATAGAGACGAACATATGATTTTTTCCTTACCAAAACCATTGGTGGCCAAGTCAATGAATGATAACCTATCTTAGTCTATCAACACGATTCTTGACCACGTGTGTTGCATTTTGCCAAGTTCATGAACACACGTCCGAAGTTGGTGACTTACATGCAATCACCTCTTTTATAACTAATTCAATTTCACTTGGGAGGTTAATCCGAACTTCCTTCCGATAACAATATTGTTAGAAAATTGACAAGAACCAAATATCACCAAA